>VDFB02058242.1:125328385-125425669 GCA_007258455.2 Sequoia sempervirens
TGGTAAATTGATGGATATTTGCTTGAAGATTAGCCAACCTTTGAGTGAATTATGTTGTTTACCCCTTATAGGAACCAATTTGTGATTTTCTATGTCAATTATTGAGATAGCCAAATTTAATGTTAAAAGGAATACCTTCCTAGGTCCCACAAAGTCTAAAGTGTAGAAGATTGTAGTCTTCAACTAGGTGTTGTCAGTTGGCCATTCACTTTAAGGGTCTTGAATGTAGGAGTTGGCTACTCTTTAGAGATTCCTTAGGTGTATTGGGAAAAACACCAAAAAAATGGTGACTCTACTAGGGATATTCTCATTCTCCAAACATAGATACAAAATGCAGAGTCAAAGGGTGATGCGAACCTGAACATCTTGATTGGATAACAACAAATTCTAGAACCTAGCAAATATTTTGAGTGCAACAAAGATTGAAAGAATCTGAATGTGACTTTGTTGTGGAAGATAACCCATAACATGTACTACTTTTAAAGAAACTTCATCTCACTTGAAGTTTAGTCCTATGACAAGAGGTGGCCACTCTGACTCAAAGAACCTATTAAAGCATATATCAACTGATCGGATCTGCAACTTAAAAGGAAAAGGAAAGTCACCCACTACAAATTACCAGGTATTTCCCTAGAATTTGAGGAAATAGGAAAGTATTATTGGTAAATCAAGATAAATTTCCCATACTTGAGATGTAAATGATTCCCTAATGAGTGAATTAGCACTAGATGATGGAATGGTGGTAATATTTTAGCATGCTTTTGTGTATAAGATAAATTACTGCATCATGATAAAAGAAGCATGTTAAATTGCTAGATCTTAGGTAGCATTTGTAAGAAATACATATGTTGAAGGATTAGGATCATACTTTGTAAAAGGAATTGGGAGAATATTGTATGTTTTCTTGGTATATTCTAAATTCTTTTTCAAGAATTAGGGATGGGTTATCAGTTCGCATCATCTGGCATAAATATGGAAAAAAGGCATGCAATGTGAACAATCATTGTCTCACCAAGCCAATTTCAGTACTGATAGGTACAAGGCTATTAGCTTTGACAATATTTTGTTACCCAAATATGTCTGTGGTATGCAGATCATGATGGGCCAAAAAGTGGCAATATGATGGGTATGTGGTCAGTTTAATTTTTACCCAAAATTGATGGAACAGTATGTGGCTTTAAATGAGACTCTTAGCTTTCCACCAATATAAATTATCTTTACTTTGAATTTAATAAGTAATTATTATTCATCTTCTATTCAAATTACAACTAAAGTCTTGATTGATAGACTAATTGAATTTGAATCTAAAATATGTGTCACATTCTATGCTTCATACTATAGGATTAAAAAGAAAAAAATGAATTTTATGAAGATTTGACCAAGTTAAGGTCCTATTACACGAAGCTTTTATATTTTTAAAAGTTGTACTAAAAATTCATAATTAATTATTTACTTAGGAAAAAAAATTACAAAAAAAATGCATCACATCGTGACACCTAGTCCCTCTACTTATATATAAAATATTATAATTTTTTTTATCATATTATTGTGGTTAGGGTGGTCAGACAAACATCTACTTCTTATTTTTTCCCTGAAATTTAAGTACTACTACATTGAAATTTCAAATTTTCACCAAATAGATTTTTATTTTTTTGTAAACAAACCTAGTAGTTTCGAAACTACATTCAATTTTCTACAGATTATATTCTTACATAATTTTGAAATAAATATATATTATCTTATCTAATTTTACGCCAAGTTGTTTAACTCGATTTTTAATTTCATTTTGCCACTTAAGGGCCTTATTTTTCATGATGATCCCAAGACATACCCACCATCCAAGGTTAGGATAAATACCAAGATTCAACAAAGAAAAAGTAAAATCAGCAAGTAGGGCATGTGCAAGAATTTACAGATGTGATGGGTGGTTATGAAGCTATTTTTTCAATCCCTGAAAGGAGATGCAAGAGACTAGTTCTCTTTTCTTCCTGCTTCTTCTATACATTGTTGGAATGAAGTTAAGGAAGCCTTCATGGACCAATTTGGTGAAGGGACAAACCCAAGTGTTACAAGAAATAATTTCATGGAGATTTATAGGGGTATGGAGGAATTGGTCCCTGCTTTCAACCTTAGATTTTCCAAGGTCATAAGGGAAATCATTGAGCACATGAGACCAAACGATGTAGAGTGTTTGGTTGTGTATTTGGGAGTGTTTGATAGTAAGATGAGCTTCTTGTTGAGGGATAAAGAGCCTGCCACCTTACAAAAAGCTTACTAAGAGGCTATGAACATCGAGAAAATTTTGAAATACTCAATCATGAGAGGACCTATGATTGCTAGTAGTAGTTCTAATAGCATTTAGGCGATCAAACCAAGTAGAGTAGGAAGTAAAAATGTTTGTCAAGAAAAGGAGCCCATAAATGTTACGTTTTCATTACTCCCAAGAGATGCAGAACATGAGAAAGCATCAACCTCATATCAACCAAGGATAGGAAGGGTTGAATTGATTTTCTCTATTAGAAAGTTGTATGAATTGAAGAGACATGTGAATGAGTCAGCATATTACTTTTTTTCAAGATTCTTGGATGTTTTGATGGAGATACCTAAGGGTTTTAGGCCCAATAATTTAATGTGCATCAATTTGTTTTGTGAAGCCTACATATCAGGATCAAGCAAGTGGTATGAGAATCAGAAGCCTCATAGCCTTGATCCAGTAGTGGATTGGATAAACATTGTGGAAGAAATTGAGCATGGTCATATGCCCCTAGTTGTTTCCCAAAATCTGGGCAATAATTTCCATAGTGAGGAGGATCAGAGACTAAGATTGACAAATCAAAGAGAAGAATTAAATTCTAAGGAACTGACTATTGAATGATGTTATTTTACAAGCAACATAGAAGAAAGTGCATGTAGTAGTGATGAGGATAAAGAGGTAGAGTGTGAAAACAAGGAGGTAGAAACTACTTATCTCCATTGGGATGTCATAAGCTGTGAGAAAACAAAAGAGGTAAATGATGAAACCTCACAAATTGATTTATCCAACACTTATCATGCACCAGTTAGTGATGGGAATACACTTGGCTTTAATGATATGACATGAATGAGGAATCAAAGGGATGAGATCAAGTTTAGACATTCTTCTATTGAATATGATTCTTCTCATGAAGTGGAGATGGAATCCCTTGCTTCTAGTAGGGATATGCTAATAGCCTTGAGGGTGTGTGTTTCCTATGCAGCAAGCAGTACTCTTTGTGTGAAGAATTCTCTAAATGTGGGTCAATTATTATGAGTTCAAATGATGAGGAAGATGTTGAGAATGTTTCTATTTGTTCTTCAAGTGATTACACATAAGTTGAATGCACTAATTATCAGAATTGTTGGAATCCTGATATTGAAAAAGATGAGACACATTCAATTATCAAAGAGGTATGGAAAAATTCCCTTATTTGATGAACCTGCATTGGTAAGTGAGGTTATAAATGATAATTCCTATTGGTGTAGAAGCAATCCTCTTTTCAAAGATAACCCTAATGAGTACTTAGCAAGTACTACCAGTGAATGTGTCATGGATGGTTCAAACAAGAATCAAGGTGATATTATGGTTGGCAATTGTGTCTTTGAAAATGCAACCCCTGACTTGGTAGTTCCCCAGCTAAATGGAGGATATAGAGACACAAACATTAATGAATCAGTTTACCAACATGTGATTGAGCAAATTGTATTTGATAAATATCAAGAAAATGCCTCAGACTTGCTCACATCTAAATGTGATAATAGGTCACATGATAAAGAAGTTCAAGACTATGGTGGGAGCATTGTATATAGCATGGTTGTCAAAAAGGATGTATATTATTGTGTTGATTTCCTTATGGTGACCGACTATGTACTTGAAAAGGTAGTTGAAATGTTAGCTATTCATGTTCTGCGTGATGATATTTTCCTTTTTATAAAAGGAAGTATACTCTTAGGAGACTAAGGGGTGAATTAGAATAAAAGCATGGATATTCATGAAACATTATTTTATGTTGTGGAGAAGGAATTACTTGGTCGTTCTACAGAATATGTTAGTATTGCAGGATTATTTCATCCATGTGAGGAGTAGTTCAGAGGAATGGATAACTAGGGGAATGATATAAGCCAGTATGAAGCTGCAGTGGAATCCTTTGCAGATGCTCCTTACCTCATGGACCTTATCATGGATCTTATTTCATCTGGTGAAGACAACACATATGAAAAAAATATTGAAGGTATGCTTGATCATGTTTTTCTTTTCCCTGATCTTGTAAAAGATTGGCCAAGTGTGAGCCAAAGTGTTTAAGAGGTTTTCAAATTTGATGAGCAAGTGGAATGTGATTCTACACTTCATGATAGTATGGAATATGAGGGTTTCATCTTCCTAGTTCAGTTTGATGAACATATTATGGAGAGGGATAAGTGTGGTAATGCTACATCACATGTCATAGGTAGTGTTGATTGTGATGATGCCAATAACTTGGAATTACATAATGTTCATGTGGACCCATTGCCAGTAAAATCAGCCAAATTTTTTGATAGAGGAAAGAATTGTCCTTGAATTTTTGGGGGCCAAGGGCCTCCATTTTATGGATCAAAGCCAAATGTTCCAAAGTGGCTTCGCATGGAAATGAATTGCAATGTATATTTTGTAACTAGTGTACATAGGTTGGTCTGGTGTGTTTTCTTTTTGTTGTGTCTGCTTGCCTTGTCCAGCCAAGCTCTTGGGTTTTGGTCTTCTACCCTTGTTCTTCAACCTGATATTTGAATTCTTGCTATATCCACTGGGGGCATGCATCCCCGAGCATGAGCCACTAATGGAGCTTCCCAAAATTTTCAATTTCTAAGTAGCCCATAGACTTGGTCTTCCTTTTAAACCCTTGTCCCCATGTCTGAGTAGGGATTTTCCTTTCAAATCATTTAGTTCTTCTAATGTCATGTTGACCTTCCCTACCTATTTCTAGTTCCTTAAGTCATTACTTCAGCCATCCTACACGTTCGGCTACTGACCCCTTTTGTCTAGAGCACCAGTCACTTAGTCGGTCGGGTGTTAAATTTTTCCCCAAAATGACTTGGGCTTAAGTCATCAATTTGCAAAGGTCAAATCACCATCGGGCTAATATTGGCCCCTTATTTAATGCTAATCTTGTCGTGTATGTAGGTTTAGTGATCTGAGACTGTGGGAAGTGATCTTGACCATACCCCACCAACTCATGGATGGAAAATGCTAGCCTGTTATGTAGTGCGGGAATGGCAAGATGAATACACATGTCCTCATATAGATGTAGGAACCACCTTCCATTATCCAACTCATTGTCCATGGTTTTGAACCAACAACTAAGATTGAATGTAGGGAATGATCTACACCATTCCCCGCTGGCTTGCAAGGAAAAGATGAAGGCTCATTAAAGGCTGTGAGATCAGTGAGATCCCAATATGTGGATCAATCCACCTAGTTTGTGAGACAAGTGAACCTTGCTAATGGATGACTTTCCATCTGAGGTGGGTTAACACCATTGGCCGAGGACAAATGAATAAAGAACTGCTACATTTCAAACCTAGTCAATCCAAAGTAAGCTATTTTATCTACCATCTCATCATGAGATCAATGAATGACATTCAAAGTTGATAAATTGGCACATGATAGTCATTTCATTCTGCAACCATTGGGAATTAATGATCTACTCTCTACAAGTGCGATCAACTTGATCTTCGTGTGTGTGGAAACTTAATTGTCGACAATCATTAAGTATGATATGCAGATTTCCATTCCTTTAGGAATCAAATGGTGACAATATGCAAGCCAAATAATTTCCCAATTTGCACATGTGTTTCTCATTGAGAATTGATGATTTCTATCATCAAATTGTTCAATAAATAGAAGTGGTGAGTTGCTATTTTCACCATAGCAATTAGTTAAGTATTTGAGTTTGTGTAGAGAGTTAAGGCTATGAGTTTAAATTTTCTAGTGGTAGAATGAGCAAGTCTGGTGCTTCATTAGTTCCGGTACGGAGATCTTCTTGACTTAATTCACAAAGGTCCCATGATGAAGACCCAAAGCGAAGACAATGTGCTCAGGAGGATACCTAGGGCAAGGGATTTGTACCTATTGCTACCAGATGTAGCTATCATTTGATGGGATAGAACACAAGCTTTGAGGCAACGGGAACAAAAGGAGAAGATTTTTTTGGGCTCTCTAGTAGAGTTCAATGGAAACTTTGATATGGTCATGGCTCCTTTGGATGAAAAAACACACCCATTGACATCACAGGAAGCTCGTTGGAAACTAAAATGGAGACGGATTCTAGCTACCATCAGTATCTTGAGGCCCTGGGTTGAGCTCCATCTCCTAGAGCTAAGGTGTTTTCTATTCCGCCCTTAGTGATCAGGGCTCCTAGCGGGTGTGATGGGGTTGTGCTAAAATGAGACAAGGATGAGGAAGGGGTTGAGGTTTCATCTCCAACCCTAGCTACAACATGAAGTGGGCATGTGTATAGTATGGTGTGTGTGTTGGTGATGGAAGGTTTTTTGTTTGATGGAAAAGGTGGTGGTGAAATTAAATTTTATATGATGTTTGATAATTTCTATGGCGGTTTCTTTCTCTCTACGTACGTGGATACTTTTTTGAGGTATTGGATGCTGACTGTGTGCCCTCATGGTAGTATGATCGTTGGTCTTACTGCTTACATGGTAGTCAAGGGAAATTTTGGTGGTACTTTATTCCTCTTCATGGAAGCTATTGTTAGTATGGTTTCCCCTTTTCAACAGAATCATCATGTGATGAATTTTGAAATGCAATTGAAATTTTATGCAAAATAAAATTATGCAATGTAATTGCACTTCGAGCCGGAAGCTTGTTTGCTCCCTTACTCTATAAAAGGGAATTCAAGGCTCATTTCCAAGGGTTCTAATTTTTGAGTCTTCAAGTCTAATATGTAAAAGGGTAGAAAATAGAAGAATACCAGGAAATAGGATAGTGGAATTGTCTTTGTTTTGAATCCTGCATATGAAAATCTTAATGATTTTTGTAGAAATTACTGATATTGAAGAAAATTCCATATATAGTTCATCTACTCTTCTCTAAAAACCATTTTGCAAGTTTTGAATATAATATCAAGTGTATTTTTTTCATCTTTGAATGTTTCATTCAAATGCATGTGTTCATTTCTTCTTTGGTTCAATGAAGAAAATAAATGTTTAAATGAGGCCATGAACTTGTTATGATTTACTAAGAATTTGGTAAGAAGTGATGTATTATGTGCAAATATTTTTCATAACACAAGTATTTATGGAGATAGTCTACCATTATCAAATTTAAAGAATTTATGCATGACAGGTTGTAAGATGCATGACTCCATTTCCCAATTGATGAAGACACTAGTCTATTTGTCATGGTATTTTCCTTTTGAGTGATAATAACATATATTAGACTGTCAATTCAGGGTTAGAATATAAATCTCTTAAAATTCATCTACAATGAGGCATGTTTGTGAGATATTTTCCCCGTTACTGGTAAATTGATGGATATTTTCTTGAAGATTAGCCAACCTTTGAGTGAATTATGTTGTTTACCCCTTATAGGTACCGATCTATGATTTTCTATGTCAGTTATTGAGATAGTCAAATGAAATGTTAAAAGGAATACCTTCCTAGGTCCCACAGAGCCTAAAGTGTAGAAGATTGCAGTCTTCGACTGGGTCTTGTCAGTTGGCCATTCACTTTAAGGGTCTTGAATGTAGGAGTTGGCTACTTTTTAGAGATTCCTTAGGTGTACAGGGAAAAACACCAACATCTTACACCTTGGTTGAATGAGAGTTCAACATATATTGAAGAGGAGATTGCTCTTGGGTAAGTCATTATGACTTGGAAATCTTGGAGTAGCATTCTCATTCCCTACTCTTGGTCTACTTAGTAGTTTTTTACTTGAGAGGAATAGTCCATTGCTCCTTTCAAGTGTTATTCTTATCTTTCATAGATATGGATCTTGAGCTATGGTCAGATGGCTGTAGAAGTTTTAGTTTGAGAGATGATTAGAATAATTATCTCCTTGTGCATATGAGTTGACATTGTGATGTCATTTATGAGGAGTTGATGAGATATTATTGGGATATTTTCCTGATATGGGAAATGGATTAGTTTGATCTTCTTAATTTGAGAAGCTTATATCCATGTGGTTACATGATACATATGTTGTCTTTGATCTCTTGAGATTTCAAATAGTTTTGGGCACTGTTATAGCTTTTCTCGTGGGGTTGTGGAAGAGATCATGGTTGGCACAACTAGCAGTTAGAGGTGTATGTCGAAGGACATGGTGCATGCTTATGGTTAGTGGTTTCTCTTTTTAGTCTTTCTGTTCTTCTTTGATGTTCAAATTCACATGACTTTGGATGTGAGATTATGTGTGAAGCTATGGTGAGTGTAGGATCATGGGGGTCCAATAAGTGGCGATATGACCAAAAATGGTAGATGACTCTTTTTATCCAAATTTGATGAAATGAAAAGGGTTTATTGAGAAAATTTCCAGATTTCCAAAAATATAAGATATGCCTTATTTGGAATTAAATAAATAAATATTTTTGAATCCAAAAGATGTAGCACATTCTATTCTTCCCATACTATAGGATCAAAAAATTAAAATTTGAATTTCATAAATTTTAGACCAAGTTATGGTGGTTAGACAAACAAGTTTTAATATTTTTAAAAAGTTTTAATAAAAAAAGTCATAACTAATTATTTACTTGAAAAAAAATTACAAAAAAAAAATGTGACACATCTAGGAATGTGTCCTCTACTTATATTGAAAATTTAAAATAAATATATTACTTTTTTCTTGTACCTAGGTTGGTAAGACATACACCTTTTTATTTTATTTTTAAGAATTTAGTACTACTACATTGAAATTTCAAATTTTCACCAAATAGATGTACTTTTTTCGAAAAAATGAATAGTAATTGAATTTTCTAAAAAAAAATTCTTACATTATCTTCAAATTATGTTAAGAACTTATTTAAATTTTTCTTTCAAGTTGACTATATTTTTTTATTGAATTATCATTACCACTTAAGGGCCAACCCCCATGATCCTGCATTGACCCCTATGGTGATGACTAGTTTTTGGTCATGCGTTGTCACTTGGTGATGACATAGAGGCTATTGTATCTCTTTCTTCTATTGGATATGAAGAACTTGAGAGAGATGTGGAGACTTGTGGTGAGAGACGTTTCTTGCAAAAATGTTGGTGCAAGATTTACATATTGTTGTGGATGGTCCTTGATATTAAATGGTTGCACTTTTTATGTGTTATTCGTAGAATTAGTATGCCTTGATCTTTGCAAGTTCAAAAAATTATCCATGTAGTGGGAGTTCCTAGAGGTGTTTGTCTTCATCATTTTTTTGACACTTGGAGCTTGTGATTGTAGTTTATGGGTTGGATATGTTGTTGGCATGAGTCTGTTGATGTAAAAGATACCTTTGAGGTATGGTTTACTGGATGGATTAGCATTTGATGTGGGTGTTATTTCAGTCATGTGGGTTTATCAGCTATATGTGAGTATCCAACCTTTTGCTTGTTATTTTGGCTGATGTTTTATCTTGTTCTAAAGAAGGATTAGTTAGATTCTAAGTTGTGTTCTAGTTACATTTGGAGTTGGTTGATGCTTCTATATAGCTCATGAGCATAATGGAGTTGTGGTAGTATACACTAACCTTTGTGATTACTTTGATCTAATACTTTTCTTTAGATTGGTGTATATACAACTTGGCTTGTTCCTTTTCTTCCATGGGTGGTAGATTGGACAATGATAGGAGCTATTGTCTAAGATGGTGGCATCTTGGATGTCGGTGCAGATGTTTTGTTGGAGCATGAGAGCATGGTTGAAGATTCATGTGGTTGCATGTATGGTTGGTGGTGATGTTATTACATTGATTTGACTCTTAGTTGTTTGTTCTTGTTGCTTACATGGACTCTTAGGCCCAGGTCTTCGACAAGTGGGAGAATGTTGGGATTAAGGTGTCTCAACCTTTGAGTCCTAGCATTATTATTTTGGATAAAATATTTAATTAATTGGATTAATTGTGAAAATATTGGATAATTCCTAAGTGAAAAGTCAAGGTTATATTGTTGCTAAATGCAAATTGAGTTGTGTATATGCATATTTCTATTTTGAGTTGAGTTAACCTAGAATGTGGTTTCCTTTTGAAGTGAAAATTTGTGGTAGGTGCTCTTTGATGTGTCATTGCATGTGCTACCTTTTATGTTGCATGTTCATGCATGGGAATGGAATTTGAGATGTTGGTTTTTATGCACTAAAGACTCTATAAATATAGGTGTTGCTAGAGGATTCAATGAGATGAAAGTGATATTCACAGGGGTTATGTTGTCAAATTTTATCTAGAGATGGAACAAGATATAAATCTCCTGTAAAGGCCATGAGTCTGATATTATATTGTAACTTGTACTCATGTTGCTAAATAATACATTGGACCTATGTTTTAGAGTGTGGGGTTTTATTACCTGAAAGGTTTTTCCCCATGTATATCTGGTGTTTCTTCTCTCTTTCAACTTTCCTTCTTCTTCTATGTGATTTTATTTTATGAATTTGTGTATGTGCTATGATATTGGTGAAACTGGTTTGATCCAGGAAGATCTAAAATTGCAATCACTTTCCTCCAAGGTATTAACAATGGGAAAATAGCTTTGTTTGTTTCCACTTTTAAGACATAGTAGTATTTATTTTTTAGGTTCCTATAATGAAATAACTATTACCAAAGACACTTACTGATGTTGGATGTTGTTCTGGAATGCCTGCTTTTCCCTTTACTCCTACATTGGAAAAAAATCTACTTGTTTAGAAAGCATAAAATAACAGAATATTCATTCCTTCCTATAAAAAATTGATCTCATAGGCAAACTAGTTGGAAAATCTATACACATCAGGTTGAAAAAGGTTTGATTGGCCATCACAATCCTAGGTTTGCACCACTAGTGAGTAAAATTATTTATCATTGGGCTTATAAAAGATTCATTAGTCAACAAGATGGGGATTTTTGACACCCCATATGGGATCGATAGTGGGGCCGACCCTACATAGGCGGCCTGACAAGTACACCTACGTAGGGTACTTAAAAAGATGCAACCCTTTAATAATTTTTATTATTTTTATTTTTAAAAACAATTTTTTTTTTTAGAAAATAATGTCACTACATGTATAGTCATATATGGGGTTGTACGACCCATGCACTATTTTTTTTTGGAAGATTTTGATGCTAACTACAAGAAAAATTTATAGTCAAAATTCATTTGTTCCATCCCTTGAATGTAATCGGGAGCTTGGTTTTTCTCCAACATGCACCAAAAAAATTCCAACTCCAAAACCTATAAAAATATGAAGATTCTATATTGTATGCCTCTATAAACCTAGTTGAAGAAAACCCTCAAAATTCAAGAAGGGATTTGTTGAATCTATACTTTGATACCATGTTAGAATTTTGAAAAACACACACAAGGTAGAATCAAATAGAAAACATGAGCACCTTCCACACACGAGTTCCAAATAATTATTTGTTATTTCCTCAACTAGAAAAACTTATAAGAATGGCAAGAGCATTCATTGAAATTCTAGAGAGCTCATAACACAATGAAGGATAGTGCTTTCAAGAGAAAACCCTAAATGGAAAAGGGATTATATCATGACAAGTGTCAACATTGTTAGAATTAGGTGTTGTACACCTTGCATAATGTTTGTAATATTTTATTTATTTATTATGTGTGTGGTGCACCTAGGGGTTTCTAGGTGAACGTGCATCACAAGGAGTTATAATGTTGGGGCCACTTTGTTGTATGTAACATTGGGACTTAATTGTAAAATGTAATTATTTAATATTGGGGAATAATAATAATAAAATAATAAAGTACCCAATATTAAATGTGGGGTCACATGATGTAGTATTTTGGGCACATGGTTTATGTAATACCACTTGGTGGTTTTGTGGGAGCTTGTTTCTATAAAAGCAACCACAAGGGTAGTTGTTTAGGGTTGGATCAAAAGTTGGTCAAGGTTGAGCTTGTGCATGTGTGAGGGTTTGAAGCATGGCATGGGATGTGTGGATTCATGCTTGGTCACATGGAATGCATGGATAGCTTGTGCTTCAGAAGTGTTCATGGAGTCTCTGCAGATGTATTGTAATGGGTTTTCATTGCTGAATAATACATGGAGTGTGGATGCTTTTTGGGGTGGGTTTTCCCTTTGAGGGTTTTCCCAGGGTATATCTTGTGTCATCTTTGATGGGTATGTTGTCTATTCTCTTGCATGTTGATGTTGAGTATTTTACTTGCATGTTTTCAGATTTGGGTTATGTGGAAATTGTCATTACATGGCTACATAGTTTCCTTACAAAAATCACATGTAATGAGACAAAATGATCTAATAATTTAGTTCAATCTAATAAAATAAAAAACACTCCTAAGTTTATATTAAGTGTAGAAAACTAAATTAGCCTTGTAATCAATTAATTATTAGCTAATAAATGATTAGTCTAACATTCTCCTTGTATCTTATTGAAAGTTGGAGTTTGAAAATCAGAGGCTTAGTGTTTGATCAATTAAACCATGACTATTTAATTTTCTAATTTACTCACAAAGAAATAGTATAGGTACCTAACCATGTAATGAATTGATAGATAATTTGACTTGTAATTTATCCTATATATTAAGATGATTTTGTTTCCGCTTTGTAATATTTGGAATGAGGAAAATAGAGTTTAAGATAGGAAATTTTTAATTTGACATTGTTTTAATCTTTGTTGTATGAACTTAAGATTATTATGGAGAAATCTATAGTAATCTATGTTAGAATGAATGGTTTTACCGTTCACATTGTCTTAAGCTAACTTAGGGGTGGTTTTGCATTTAATAATTTGTAAAAGTATTTTAATTTTCTTTTATATGTTGGTTACCTTCTCGTACTGACCTTCTCATGTCTTTTTAAGGCATGTTGCGTACAGTATTTTTCATATCTCAATTCATCCCTTTTCACTCTTGGTGAAATAGATTCTCCTATGTTGTTTCTCTCATTCGTGAATGTTTATCTTCATTTGTAGATGCTCTTGGGTACTTTTCTCTAACATGGTATCAGATCTTGTCTTCTACAACCACCTTCCATGCTGAGAGTTTTTTCCAGGTGCAATTTGAAGGTTGTGAATCCTTGATTGGAAGCAGAAAAACTTTATTGAGGCGTGATTTGTCTCATGAATTTTTTTCTATTGAAAACAATATTCAACTAATTTATACAAGAGATTGGGCACCATCTAGTATAATTATTTCAGAAGCTATATTTGTTATTTGAAGTCACTGTGGTATTTGGAGGTAGGATTAAATACCATTTGAAGAAGCATGATTTTTCTAAGATGATAAGAATCTTCAAGTGGCACATTTTTTTCTCATAGAGGCCACGATTTATCTATTAAAAGTGTGAATTTATGAATCTAGGCATGATTTAACCCTTGTCCAGAGGCAACAATTTGCATTTTTGTGAGGAGGAATTCACATATTGGAGGCTATAGGTGCAATTTTGAAGGAAGATTGGTGGCATTTTTTTAAGTTCATGTGATTTCTCTTGCTAGGCGAAGAACCTTTAGAGTTTCCCCCCTTCTCATGGGCATAAAAAGAAATTTACTATTTCTTTTTGTTGTGAAACTTAATCCCACATTGATTAGAAAGTCATCAAAATTAGTTTTTTATACACCAATGCTCTGTCTATTGCATGAGCTAAAGGATCATGTGGTGGCATTGGTTCTCTTGCTGATAGAATAATTTTTTCTCAATGGTGGTGGATCGTAGTTTACTATGGGTTGTACTTTTCCTCAAAGGGGATAACTTATCCCACATTTTCCAGGTGTGGGCTTTGTCAGTTGCTTATATACACATCTACACACAGAGATTTTTGAATAGTTTGTTTCATGGTGTGACTAGGAGCTTGGTCCAGGTACTCCTTTTTTTATTTTTTTTCCATCAATTGCAAGTTTTGTAGCCTAAATTTTTTCCATCTATTGCCAATTTCTTGCTTCAATCTGGTGTTTTTTTGGAAAAGTTTGTTTTTATGGGGGATTGCACATTATTATTTTTATCCATTCTAGGGGGTATATGTAGAATATTGGCCTCTTCATGTTCATTTACACATCATGTCAAAATCAAATATTGAACCACTCACTCTGTAAAACTATCACATGTAGAAGCTTAAGATGACATAATTGTTGCAATCTCAGGGTATTTGGAAAATGTTGGATGTTGAACAACCCAAGTTCACCAAGTAATTTGAGAATTTTTTCCATCACAAAAAAATGGATGAGGCAAAAGGACTCATAGGCCTCCATGTTTCTGATAATTTTTTGTTTCATACTATCGATTGTACAACAACTAGAGAGGTGTGGGATAAGCTTGTTGAGTTGTATAGATAGGTCAATCAGTTCAGGATCATACAACTCAAAGTTTATATTACTTCTCTCTCTCTAGATTCCTTTCCCACTATTCAAGACTTCCTTACATAGTTTAAGTTGATTTTTTCATAGTTGAAAGGATGTGGTCATGACAAAACAGATAAAGAGTGTATCTTCTTGATCATTTCTAAGTTGAGTAGCACATTTCAAGTATTTTCTTCCACCTTCTATTCTACCATGGATATTTTGAGATATGCTTATTAGATGCCTTCTTTTGAGGTGTTTTGTGATCGACTAGCTAGGGAGCAACCCAAGTTGAGCCAGATGGATGCTTTTCCTAAGAGTCATTCCTTGATCTCTCAATCTTCTAAGGGCAAGGGTAAGAATAAGAAAAATCCTAAGAAATATTATCCTCAAGGTGGTGAGCATCCCTCCAAGCCTAAGGAGAAGAGTGATCAGAAGATTGCACCTCATCCTTCTAACTCAAGAGAATCATCTTCCAAGTCTAAGAAGAAGGATAATTGTTCCTTTTCTGGAAAGTTAGGGAATAATGATGCACATTGTTTTGTGAGGCCCACAACATTGGAGGAAGTTATGAAGAAGCACAACATTTCCATGCTGAAGTCTTCTTCCTTGGGAAAAGAACAAGCCCTTGTAGCAAGAGGTTTTTCCTTGTAAACAAAGATTTTGGCACCCAAGTTTCTCTTGCACTTCTAGGTTTTTCACCTAAAGGGGAAAATATGGGCCAAAATACAATGTATACATTCAAATATTAATGTTATGTGGGGTATAATATGTATAATTATGATGTATAACTATAGTAAACTAATAAAATAAATGATTATTTAATGCTAAACCTAAGAAATGCAAAGTTCTAGAAAACACATTATGATATGCAATCATGTGATAAAGGACCTAGAAATGCAAACAAAACTAAATAAAAAGTTATGAAAAAAAATGTGTACACCTAGAAGCTAAAAAAGGATGGAATGAAGGCCTGGAATCCTAATAAAACTGATGCAAAATCCAACTGGGACACTTGTGCCAATCTGGCCGACTTAGTCCCAGATCTGGAAAAATTGCCTAGAAACCTGTTTCTGCCAAATGGTTGTCTGAATATACAAAAATCATTGAAAGAAATGTACAGTGGGACTAAGTCAGCATTAGTGGTGACTTAGTCCACTTCTATATTTCTAAATTTTTGAAAGGGGAAACATAAGGCCTCAGTGTGCACTTTGGTTCCTAATAGGTGTATACTAAAACTCTAATTTTTGGGCCTAAAGTGACATTTTGTTGATATTTTGGCTTTGCAAGCAAGGAGATATCTTAAAAAAGTATTCAACCTAATCTTCAATGATTGTCAAACCCTCAAAGTACCTAAATCTACAAAGACACAAGAGAAGATAAAGAAATGTTGAATGTTAGGGCATAGGGGTTTTCTTTGGTCAAACCCCATTTTAGGTAATGAAGCCAAAGTGGAGAAATAATGTAATGAAGCATGGAAAAATGGATTTAATACCTCTCCATGATGATATATCTTTATTTTCTACACAACAGTAGATGAAGATTCTACCTTGAATGTCCTTGGAAGCTATCTTGATGACTTGAAATGATAAAACCCTAGCTTGCTTGACTTGAAAGACAAGATAGATGATGAATGAAATGATTAGGTTATGAATTAGGGTTAGATACTTGTATTTATAGGAAACTAACCTTATTTTCCAATTAATTTTATACCTAAGGCCAACATGAAAGATAAATAAACTTAAATCCAAAATTTCCTACTCAAACCTCAAAAATAGGCCAAATTAGACTAATTCACCATCCTGGGTGACTTAGTCCCACCTAGCAAGGTTTCATTTGCTTAGATGGGTGACTTAGTCCCAGAAGGGCCATTTTGATAGCTGGAATGTCAAGGAGTGAATAAATCAGGTTTATATGATGATATAGTCAAGTTTTTGATCAAAATAAGCCTTGGAATGCACAATATGGGGCCATAGGGGCCTATTAATTATTATGTAAAGGTCAATTAGGGCTTGGGACACAAAATTCAATGTGAAAATGTGATTAAATACACTCTACATCATTAAAATGAGGTCCAAATAGCCTATAAAGGAATGACATCCAATGTGAATGTGTAAGACACATTATAACACTAGATTAATTCACAAGCCTTCTAGATTAATGTGAGAATTCCATTAGATACATTTTGCAACATTGAATTAGGGAAAGACGGGTCTACTAATTCTAGAGAGGCATGAAAGTATTTTACAACGCCTTCACAAGACATTGTTAAATGCATTTTATTGAATTTCCAAGGGTCCAAGACCTAGTGTGGATGTGTAAAACACTTCACAACATCAAATAAAGGCCTCATTAAGTCCAATTTATCATCAATTATTCCCAAATCAAGCAAGAAAAAAGGGAAACTTTTCCTATGTCCACAGTCCTCTACCCATAATGGTTGGATTCTTGATTCTGGTGCTTCACATCACATGACTCATGATTTGGATCTTCTTGATTATCTCTTTGATAGTCATACTACTCACATTGCAGTTGGAGACTCTTCTCAAATTCCTATTTTAGGGATAGTCTCAGTTCATATGCAGGATGGTTGCATTGGAAATGCTCTTCTTATTCCTAATATTTCACAAAATATGCTCTCCATTTATTAGATTTGTTAGCATGGTGATGGAAGGCTTATTGAGTTCTCTCCCAGTGGTGTGACTATTCAAGAGTTAGAGAATCCTAAGAAGGTTGTTGCTACTAGAGTAGTTGATCATAGATCCCACTTGTATAATTTTGATAGATTTAAGCCTTCATTAGGATCATCCTTTATTGCTCATGTAGATTTAGTAAATAAGCTTTCCCACAATCATTTTGGCCTCCTGATTTATAGATATCTCCAACAAATGAGCACATAGAGCTTTGTGATTGGTCTACTTCAGATCTCTTTTTCTGATGGGGTTTTCCTAGGTTTGTACTTCAAAAACATCAATCAAGATCCATTTCCAAAAGGTATGGCTACATGTACTGTGACACCCCTTCAGTTGGTGCATAGTGATCTTATGTCACTTCCCACTCCTTCATTTTCAGGGGCCAAGTATGTGCTCACCTTCATTGATGACTTCTCCCATTGCACTTGGGTGTACTTTTTGAAGTACAAGGATGAGGTTCTTCATTTCTTCATGACCTTCCTTACATTTGTGGAGAATCATTTAGGTCATTCCCTTTAGAAGATTCACATAGATAATGGGGGGAGTATGTCAAATGGGAATTTTAGGACTTCTATAGTGATCGAGGCATTCTTGATCAACACACAGTGCCATACACTCTTTCACAAAATGGTGTGGATGAGTGAAAGAACAAAACCTTATAGGAGATGGCCAATTACATGATCCATTCTAGGTCCACGGCTCCAACGTTTTAGGTAGAGGCTATCAATTGTTCCAACTACATTCATAATAGTATGCCTCACAAGGAAATGCAAAATATGACTCCTAAGGAGGCTTGGTCTCATGTCAAGCCTAAGGTCTCCTACTTCAGAGTATTTGGAAGTGATGCATGGACATTCATTCCAATAGGGAGGCACAAAGCAATAGAGAAGAAGAATTAGTGGTACATCTTCGTTGGCTATTATGAGGATGTGAAGGGTTATCATTTGTTTGATCCCATCACTCAAGAGGTACATTTTCATCGTGATGTTAACTTTGATGAGTCTTTCATTTTGAAGGATTCTCCATCACATGACTCTACCTCCCTTCTCTTGGACCTAAAATTTCCAACTTGGTTTCTACATACGTTTTTGCATTCTATTTCCATCATAAAACTCCATTGCCCTTGATTTTACTATATTAAATTTCCCCATGTACATAGCTAATAAAATAAACTCTCTCATTATCATTTTTAAATAAGTCCCTCCTTTAAAATTGCTTCCTCAGTAGCTCAAGTTATGTTGCCAAGATAGTACCACAATGAAGAGAGCCACACCAATGTCTCCCTGATAGAGTCAGAAGAAGGCCGATGATGATATTGAGGAGAATCTCATGCTTCGAGGAGACTTGGATACATCGAAGTGAAAAATTAACATGTTTCACTGAAAAGGTACAGTGATAGTGATACTCTAAGAATATGAAATTATTTTACATTCAAGAAACAAAAAAACATCTCTTAGACATTGAGAGATTTCTATAAAATAAATTGTAAATTACTAGTGAGAATAGAGTTAGGAAAATGGCAATATCAAAGAGACATCAGTATGTCAAAGGGAGAAATGAAGAAGTCTCTTCAACATTGTAAGAGAAAGTGAGAAAAAAATGTTGAAGAGAACTGAAGGCATGGAACATACATTAATAGAAGTCTCTTCGACATTCTAATTGTAACACATTGAAGAGACAAGTGAACATCGAGCAAACCTTGTCGAAAGTATCTTTGAAATTTCGATGTAGCTACATGAACATATGTTATCGATGAGACTAAGGGACATCAAAGAGAGATAACAATGGGTCTCTTTGAAATTTTAAAGTCACATAAAGGTTATTGAAAGAAATATCACTGAAGGAAGAAATTCACAGATATGTTGAGGACACATAAGCTTGTTGAGGAGAAATATTCACCTGTCTGATTGACAATCTATGTCAAGGGATAAAAAAGGGAAGAAATTGAAATGCAACCATCAGGGAGACCTTGTAGGATCGAAGATATAAATTAAAAGGTCTCTTTAATATTTTAAAAGATGATTAGAGACATTGAAGAGAGAAACACGCATGCTTGACAATGTAATTAAAGTCTCTTTGACAGTACAAAATAAATTTTCACCAAGTTGACATGACTAATGAGGTTATCAAAGACACAACTACCATTAATGTTGCAAGTTTATTAGAAAGGTGGCACGAGTGCCACTTATGAACCAAAGTTGGCTCATACATACCAAATTTCCATAAATCTAACTCCTAAGAAAGTAGTTCAATACTATGAATTGTAGTTGAACATCATGAAGATAGAGTTGGATGACAAGAAGTAGCTCAGGATTGCAGCATTTGATAAATTAAGTTCTCTTGGCTCAACTCAATGAATTCTCCAAAAAAATTCTTGAAGTACGGTACAAGTAGGTTTTAAAATGGAAAAAAACCCTGAGAAACCAAAAGTGAAAAGGAAGAAAATGGAGGCTAGGCCATTAAACCAAGACTTAATCAATCATTATCTCAGGTCTGGGCTAAAGTCGAAAAGAGAAACTAAATTAAACCCTTCATGCGAAACGTTGGAAGATAGAAACAAAAATATAGGGGATGTGTGAACTTTTCATAAGGGTTATGACTTGTTTATATATCATTACAGAAAGAAATATAGACATAGGCCATTCTCGAACCCATGGAATTTGAATCTAGTGAAACTTGTGATGCCTAATGTCTTTGTTAATGTATAACTAATTAAAGCACTGTCTAGAAACTACAATCCTAAAATGAAGTCAATCCACTCTCATGATGGATCAAAATTTATTATTATAACATATGATTACATTTTTATGGTTTTTCAATTAGATACATCCCTAAAAAACAAAATTATGGATAAGGGATTTGCTAGAAGAATACCAGACTATGGATACAAGCTATAAGAGGTATAAGTTACCTCTGCACAAACCTAAAGGTCCAAGAAATCAACCTAGAATATTTTCTAGTGATGAAAAGCCCTTGTTCCCTGTGGATTCATTTGAAGAATATTACTAGTACACCTACTATTCAATTGACCAAGTAATATGCTTTGATGCCCCTACCAACATGACTATAGATCCCATGGTTCTGGATACAAATATCCAAGCCAAGATGCCAATCCCTATGATTATGCAAATTATTTATCTGAAGCCATTAATGTTGCTCTTATTTCCATTAATAGAAATAGTGATTCCATCCACTTCAAGCATTATTCACTCCTTATGCACATGATATTGTATGAAGGACAAGTAATGGGAATATGGGGAGAAGGGTTAAGAATCAAGGACCTAGAAAATGATGAGAATTATAGAGCGGTGTAGATTTGGACATCCATATGGGATAGTAGATGTGGGAGATCCCACTACTTATACTTTGAAGAATATTTTGTCAAACCTCTGTACGAGTTACGTGGCCACAAATGTGATTAAAATCTATTCCTGAAGATACCGAGATTCCTTAGGCCAAAAGAGAAAAACCTTGAAGGAAAGGTAAGCCACAATTGGAGGGATTGGTATGAATTTGAGGATTTTACTTTGATCATAGTGTATGGGTTTGAGGCAGCCCCATATTTTCTGCCTAAAACTATGACAAATATAGTTTCATACCTTGATATTGTAAGAAAATTATCTTATTAAGCCTTTGTGCACCTGAAAAGCTATGGGAGACAAAAATTTATGCCCTATACTCTATGCTTTGGTGACTTCACCATCATTGTTGATATAGGATATGAATTAGTTGGTAGAAAGATAGATTATTATGGCTTGCCACTGGGAAATAAGAGGGAAAAATTTGTTCCTGAATATTTCATTTATGATGCCAAGATTTCACAAAAACTGAAGGGATAAAAACATGAATTCCATGTGGACGATTTCATTAGGAATTGTGATGAGAAACAAGTAATGATGAGGAAGACTTCCTACAATATAATTTTCATGGACAAGGCTTGGACAAGAAACAATAATCCATTGTATGTGGAGGATTTTCATGAAATACAAGATCCTATGGAAAGGATTGAGAAAATGATTCTACATGAAGAAGAGTTGATAAAAGATGTACCCCTTGTAGCTTTTGAAAGGAGAAGAGATACTAATTTTAGCAAAAAATTTGAGAATGTAGCACCATTGAGTCATTTGTCACTACAACCTACTCCAGAGGTAAGCTTCTTAGCTAACATTACTATTATAATAGAAGATGACATTGAGGAGGAGGAGGAAGTCACATAGATCAACATTCCTACTATTCCCCTATATCAAGAGCCACAAGAGAGGAATTTGATCACATTTGAAGCTTCTAATGAGTTATCTGATGATGCAAGATATCGTGCTAGCCAAGAATTCATTGTAGATGATACATTTGTTCAAACCTCTGAGTTTAAGACTTTTTCTTATGAGTATAAAGGAAGAGTAATAAGAAAAAGGATGAAAGAAATCAATCCTGAGAAAGAAGAAGATTCCTTGAAGGAGCTCCAACATGAGGTTGATGAAGAGATGAATAATATGACTCCTAAAAGAGGAAGAGCACTATTACAAGAAGTTGGGGTCATGCTTCTTCTAGGGTGGGATATCAACTCAGCCATTGTGTTTGACAGCTTTCTGAGAAGGGGAAATAAGGCCTTGAAATTAATGGATGAGGAAAGTGATAAGATATATACTGGATTAGGGTATAACCCTGATTATACTAATTTTTATATTTGGGCACTTTACCCACCAGGAAAGAGGCCTTCTCTTATTAGTGATCACAATCAAATTTTTGGACACCTTATGGTATAAAGAGTAGGGGATACATATCCTATGGAGACTGTAGATCTAAATGTAAATGTGGCCAAGTTTACCAAGGCTCAAATTCAAAAATTGGCTAGAGATAATAAGGGGCTAATGGAGGAGAATGAGAGGTTGAGGCAAGATGTGATCAATTAAAAAGATAGTTTACCTTCTTCCTCAGGATTTAATCACCATTGATTGAACACAAAACAAAGGTACTTGAAGCAATGTCTGAGACCACCTATTGGAAGCAAAAGTATGGAAATATCCAAAAAGGACAAGAAGAATTGAAGAAAAAACTAAAAACCCACTACATTTGAAATAACATCTGAGCTAGTATGTAAAATATTTGATGATATGATTAGACTTGTCGATAATGTTTGGATTGTCAATGACAAAACATATGCAGCCATACATGAACATAATCGGTTGAATGATAGAATGAAGGAGGTGGGAGTATAGATTAAGGAAGAAAAAGAGGATTAAAAAAATGTGCTTCAAGAATATCAAGAGATTATAAATGCACATGAAAGCTTCCATAACATCTTAACACAAGAATTGAGTGACTTTAGTCAATCACTAAGTATGGATCTGCCTAATTTCTTTGAGGAAACAAATTTGAAAGATTAGGACATATGGAAGGATGAGATAGCCTAGTACCTACCAGGTGTTATTGATGACATTAATGATGAAGATAAGGTGCTCAAGAGGACACATATCTAGTTAGGAAGAATCTTTGAACTTGAGTATACAATGAAGGATATCATAAATAATGCAGATACTTATGTGAAGACAGGGTATATTGAGCATGTATTGAGGATTAACATATTCATTGCCCAAGCCAAGTGAAAAGTGGTAGAGTATGGAAGGTTGGAAGTTATGGATGCATTATAATGGTGCATGATCCTTGAACAGGTCTTTGGTGATCACGAGCACTTGTTGAAGATTAATATATTGTGATGCATACACTAAATTTTTTTTGAAAACTTTATGTTATGTTAAAAAAAAATTAGTTAACAAACATTCTAACCTTTTTAAAATGGGCCTAAAGCTTGTTGCTTCCCATATAAAAAGGGAAACAAAGGCTTGGTTTTAGAATAATCATCATATCATTAGCACCGCCAATAGTAGTAGGTTACATTCATTTAGCATATTCCACCCATCCATCTCATATCAAAGACTTTTGCTATTTATGTTTATCTTTTGAAGCAATATAATGGAGAAGACTACTTATAATTGGTGATCTATTTCAATGTTCAATTGTTGTATTAATTTTCATGATTTATTTGTTTTTTTGTTGTCTCCAAAGTGGTTCTATTGAATTATTCAAATCTATATGATTTTTATGGACACATTTTCTATAACTATGTGATTGTCTTGATTGGTTTTTGGTGAGAGAGAATTAAAAATCCTTTTAGTTAATTCATTTTAATTGGTTCCCTTAGGGATTAAAAATACTGTTAAGATAATTAGTCTAATTAGTTTCCCTTAAGCTAATAATTAAAATTCCTTTCATAACATCACAGTAATTTGAAGGAATAAGACTGGGATCTATAAAGAAGAGTACTATAGCAAACATACCTACATGTTTGTGCAAGGTGCAAACATTTAAAAGTTCCCAACAGTTAGAGTTAAGCTAAATAATAGGTTTACCTATCATACAAATTTATCTCCATAATCATCATCCATCCATTATCTCCATTCACCCAATAGATTAGGCACCGATCAACTTTAGAACAAGTTTACATAAAATTTATTCACACATTTAATTCTTAAAATGCCTTCAATAGGAACTAGTCATTAGCCTTGCATCTACTTCACACCCACACACCATATTGAGTAGATTGCTTAAGTTAGAAATTATATCCAAAAATTCAAATTTTCCTTGTCACTTAGGTACACCCACCTAGGTCTAGCAGAGCCTAAAGAGTAGGGGGTTATCAATCAAATTTACCCTTGTCATTGGCCAAAAATGTATTAAGAGATTGGCACCCTCTTATGGTTTAAAAACCTACATTTTTGAGACCTAACATCTTCTTCCTAGTTCTTCTTTAGAGGATGTTTTGTTTCCTATTGTTGTTGATGATGATGTTGTTGATGCTCTTAATGATGTTATTGATATTGTTGTTAACATAACTCCATCTTCTCCTGAGCCTGCACCCACACAACCTATTTTTGCTTACACTCTTCTTGAGGAGACTGGTTCTCATGTAGGTGATCCCAACATTTCTTACCACACTCGTTCTCACACTTCAGGTATCATTCTTTTGAGTCATGTAGTTTCTACTGATCCTTAAAATTTTTCATATGCTTTAGGTGTTCCATAGTGGGATGGTGCTATGGCTAAGGAATATTCATCTTTGATGAAGAATCATACTTGGAATCTTGTTCCTCTTCCTAAGGAAAGAATGTTGGTTTGGTGCAAGTGGGTGTATCATTTCAAGTTTTCAACTGATGGTTCTATTTACAAGTATAAGGCTCATCTTGTGGCTAAGGGGTTTTCTCAAGTTTAGGGCATTGACTATTCATCCAAAGTGGTGTTTACAATAGTACTGTAGTGAGGACCATATGCAACTGCTATTGTTTTCTTCCATTCTTGCATTGGTCAATAGGTGAGCAATGTAGACTATATGCAAAACCCTTTTGACTCGATCATTCATCTTCATTTTTTCTCTGTCTCTCCATTCTGTTCATTCTTTCCATTGTTTGACACTTCATTATGTTCATTGTTATCATCCCAAAATTAAAAAAAAAATTCCCTAATTTGTTGCAAGCATATATTCAACCTTGGCATTGAAATTGTTGCTTCTCCATGTTTTTTTTGGGCATAGTAATCATTAGAAAATTTGTGAAGGAATTTTGAACTTTCATTAGAGGCATTTTAAAGATTTGATATATAGAATGTGACATCATTGCAGTACATTATTTGAGCGCTCAACTCCATTGATGTTTCTATGGATCTATCTTCACTATAGCCAATATTTATATTGGTTTCACTATATCCATTATGTGTTGAGTGATTCAAATTATTTGAGGAGAACGAGTTAATCTATCATATGCTAGTAGTGATCAAGCAATATGGAAACAATTTGATTAATTCTCTTCCATTCCCATATCTAAACTAATGAACACATTGGATGATTAGAGGCGACAAGAGGATTATTTCAAGATTAGATGAGGATATCAAAGTGTCACTGTAAAATGTGTGGAGAAAGTGAATAAGACTGAAGCACTCAAGGGCTCTGATCATTGGCGTGCTAGTCTTGTAGTTGTTCATTTTGATGAACAAAAGAAATTGAATATGCCAATCCTTCCTATTAAAACCATTGGGTCTTTTCCTCAAATAGTGGAACTTAGGAGAGTTTTCTTTGAATTTAAATCAAACAAGATTGTAGGGAAAAATATATTCAATCAATCTAGTAGGAAATTACCAAAGTGGTTAAGTTGTAGGAGGAGCTTGACATTGATGTTCTTTTCCATGATGATCCTAAAAGAAATGACATGGTAGAGTACTTTGGAGAATAACTTCAAGGATTTGAACTTATAATTAATAGTTGGGTATAGTCTTATGGTTCTCATTGCGTAAAACCCCCAATTATCTATTGTGATTCAGGCATCCAAAGCTGATGACTTTATTTTGGTCAAAGTATGCCCAAAGTCTTACTAACCACTCAATGAAGGGAATGCTTACTACTTCTTGAAATGATATTCTCTATTTTGTGTGCTTCCTATAATGTTATTTTCTTTTTAGTGGCATTCTCACCAACATCATGTAATAGGAGATATGGAAATAAAAGATTTCAACTTGGAATTGAAGAGTTCGGTGTTGAGGAAGAAAGGCTTTCAACATAATGGTTTCACCTAATTCCAATCAAATAGGTAGAAACAAAAATTCAAGATTGTTTTCCATTAAAGGGGGGGGGGAATTTAGAAGATGCATGTAAAAACCAATGCCAACCATCGATATGTTACAACATAGAATAAAATATTCCTATGTTACAACACAAAATAAAAAATTCCTATGTTAGCACTAAAGGGGGGTGTTAGGAATTAGTGCTTAACATAGATTACTAGTTAATAAATAGTTAAATTAATTAATTAACTAGTTATTGTTAATTTATTAAATAAATTAGTTTTGGAAGTTATATTCTTTTAATTGGTTTTATACGAGAATATTGGCATTTTAAAGATAATTCAATGTAATAGTTTGTAGTTGAATGTGATTGGCAATATTTTGATTCAAGAGAAATACTGATTTTTCTCTCATTTCAATATGACTGACCTTGGTCCTTTGCATTTCTTCCTTGGTCTTTAGATTCATCAGTCCTTTGTAGGTATTTCTACTTTCTAGCAGAACTATGCTCTTGATTTGCTTCAGATATTTGGGATGGCTAATTATAAGCCAACCCCCACTCATTTTCAATCAGGTGTTGTGTTTTCTTCTAGTTGCAATACTCCATCAATGGATGCTACATTGTATCAACATTTGGTTGGAAACCTTTTATACTTGACACATAGTCATTCCTCATATTTCCTTTATGGTTGGTCCTTTCTCCCGTTTCTCTCAATATCCTCATGAGCGTCACTAGAAGGTAGCCAAATCTATCCTGCGATACATTCAAGGAACTACTTAGTTTGGAATTCATTACACATTAGGTGCTACTCAGATTGTGGGATTTACTAACTCAGATTGGGCTGGTGATGTTGATGATCAGATGTCTACATCTAGCTTTGTCTTTTGTCTTGGTTTGGGTCCAATTGCATGGTCTTGTAAGATGAAAATTGCTATTGCATTATCATCAACTGAGGCTGAGTATCAAGGTGTTGTTTTGGCTAGTTAGGAAGTTTTGTGGCTCTGATAGTTGATGGTTGAGTTTGGCTTTCTTGTTGATCATCCCACTACTCTTTATTGTGATAATCAGAGTGCCATACATATTTCTCACAACCTAGTGGAGCATCAACACATGAAGCATATTGAGATCCACATGCACTTCATTAAGAAGCTCATTCAAGAGGGTGTTTTTAGTTTTGAGTATTTTCCTATGGAGCAGTAGGTTGCAAACATCTTCACTAAACCTTTGGCATCTCCTTGCTACATTTTATTGAGATCAATGCTTGGAGTGAAGGAAGTTGTACTTGGGGGATCTTGATGATTCCTTCATTCTTTCTCTTTTTTTTTTCTTTTAATGTTTTCTCTCTTTTGAAGAAGCATTTTTCCCACAGGGTTTTTCTCCTTTTCTCCATTTGTGAGAGATTTCTTTTTTGTATTGTAGTTGTGCATGGGTACTTAACATGGCCTTTTTGTTGGGACCCATCTTGCATCTCATTTTTTATTTTTCAATTTCCCTAAGTTGCACTTAAGGCTAGGTGTTAGAGTGAATGGGTTTTACCATTCACATTCTCTTAAGCTAACTTAGGGGTTGTTTTGCATTTAATAATTTGTAACTGTATTTTAATTTGTTTGTCTATGTTGGTTACTTTCTCGTATTGACCTTCTCATTCATTTTTAAGGCATGTTTTGTACATTATTTTGCATATCTCAATTCATCCCTTTTCAGTCCTTATGAAATAGCTTCTCCTGTGTTGCTTCTCTCATTTGTGAAGGTTTATCTTGGTTTACAGATGCTCTTTGGTGCTTTTCTCTAACAATCTAAATTAGATATTGTGTAATCTTGAAATCCATAAATTTGTGTACCTTATTATCACATAAATATGTTAGTGTTGGTTTTTGTTTTCCTCATGTTTGGGGTATTTTTTCCTACACACATTATTTAAGCTTTCTTAGGTTGATTAGGTGTGGTTAATATGAGGACACATGGTAGATTACATTAGCTACATGTGTCACTCTCTCCCACAAATGGGTAGTTGAGTTACACATGCTTTTTTGACTTGTTGTGCCACCTCTCATAACCACTTTTCTATTTTTACCTAGGTAGGTTATGGGGTAATTGGGTTTCTCATGGTCCTCTTTTTTCTTTATGTACTACCTCTTGTTTGTCTTCTCCTTAGGAGGTTATGCCACATGTTTTGTTCATTTACCAAGTAGGTAAAACCTACCACCTTTATGGGTAGTAGGAGTTAATGCACCTCTTGGATGCATTTTTCCTTATTTTTCTATATATTGAGAACTTTATTCTCACCTTCACTAGTTGGGTTAGTTCAATGATCACTTAGTGAGAGTATTGAGAGTATTCTACAAATTCTCTTGCCTTGTCTCTATTTTTCTATCATTTTAGATTTCTATTCATTCTACTATTTTTATCTTTGATCATTTGTTGAGTGAATTTGCATGTGATCTATGACCAACATCAGATCCTAGCTCAGTTCTCACTTCTTGCAGAATCTAACATGGTATCAGAGTTGTGTTGTCTGGTATAGCTCATTATTTTTCTAATTTTTTGAGAGATTTAAGACTAATAGAAAGCTAATATTGTTCCTCAAAAACCAAGCGTGCTCTTCTCCTGCATCCTCGTATGACCTGGTGAATTAGAACAAATTAAAGGAAAAATAAGCATATATTTAATTTGGTTTACATATATCTATTCCTATGAGATTTGGGTGATTTGCAGCTTTTTTGTAATAATGGAGGATTTTTCAGCATTTCCAAAGAGTCCAGAAGGTCTGAGAAAATAAAAATTGAATTTTATTTCATAGAAGTCAAAGAGTGGATGACATAGTAAAAAAATCAGAGTTAAAAATTGATTTTTTTAATGGAGTCGTTTTCATTTTAGCTTCAGAAATATGGCTTTCACTCATTGCTAAGAAAAAAGATTTTTGGGTTTTATTCCAAGGATTGATAAACCATTTCGGTATTCGTTAATTTTTTTATACAGTTGATAAATTATGTAGAAATCAAATCAAAAGGAGGCGTGAGTCATTCATCACAAGCAGATTTTGCATTTTTCTTCAAAAGTGCATAACTTTTTCCTTAGGTGTTAGAATTGTGCAAACAAATACTTGATGGAAAGTCAGAAATGAGCACTTTCCATCAATGAATGTTTTAATAAAAAAAATTCCTTTTTTATTAGATGGTGTAGGTTGTATCTGCTACATCTTCAATAGGTTGTATCTTTCACTTTTGTAATCCATTTTTCAAAAAAAAAAGGGTGTTGGAAAGATATTGAAGAATAAAACACAATTGCAAGGTTGTTTTTCCAGATTTTATTTGAAAATTAATTATATAAAATATTATAATTTTGTCTATTAAGGGCCTTAAAAGCCTCATAATCTAGAAAATCCTTGTAAAGCACTAATCATAAGTTCCAACATTGTAATATCGAGGGGGTGTTTTTTGAGACTAGTGGAAAGGGGGGTGTCTCATGTGTCTTCTTTCTTCACACTTTTTTTTCTTATTTGTAATATTATTTTTTTCTCTCATGGATGCAACTAAAGTTCCTATTTTAATACCATATAAATATTTTGAATGGAAATATAAGATGGTAATATATCTAAAAAGACATGGATATCATCATGTAACAATGGGACTTGAAACTAAACTACAAGATGATGCAGAAAAGATTAAATGGTTTAACAAATGTGATGAAGCTTTTGGTACTTTGTGTATATCAGTATCTTTAGACATAATTTTTCATATTGAGTGGGCTAAAACACCAAATGAAGTGTCTAGACAACTTTTGAAACCCTCTTTGGTAAGCCAAATGAGTTAAGAGGTCATCAATTGGAGGACAAACTCATATGGTTAAGTCGATCAAATTTTGACACCATACAGGACTTCTTCACAAATTTTAAAGCTATTAGATTACAATTGGAATAGTATGGAATCAAGAAGGATGATAAGAAAATGATTTTGAGTATTCTTTCAAAGCTTGGTCCTAACTATTCTGTATTTTTTTATACATTCTATGCTACAAAATGTGCACTAGGTTTCACATATAAAATTCCTTCTATAGATGAATTTTCTACAAAACTCACTAGGGAGCAAGAAAAATTGGTTCTAATGGGTAGAATTAAACCCTCTACGCCACATTCCTTAGCTATCAATCAGAGCACAAAAGAAAAAAATGGGTCTAGCAAGCAAGATAAGAAACAAAAGAACCAAGGAGAGAAGAAGAAAGATAAAAAAAATATACTACTTCAAAAGTAGATAATCAAACCTTTTCATCAAAATGTGAACAACCTAAGAAGGAGAATATCAAGTGTTCTTACTATAAGAGGCATGACCATGATGAACATAAATGTTTAAAGAAATAAATTGACCACCTTTCATATCTTCTAGAAAAGAACAATATCAAGGTGCCTGATTCAATCAAATAGAGTTCATCAAAATTTTCTTCTAAGGAAACATACAAAAGTAAGGGGAAAGGAAAGGGAAAGGCCCCAATTATTCTTTCTTCACAAGTGGATTCTTGGATCATTGAATCGGGTGCTTCACACCACATGGCATTATTAGAGGATAAGTTTACCTCTTTGGAGCCATGTTCTATGCCTACCATATTTATTTAAGTGCATGGAAGAGGGTCTGTTGTTGCAAGTGAAGGGAAATATGAGGATATTCTTTGTGTTTCATCTTTTTCAACTAATCTCCTATCTATTTATTAGATCACTCACACTAGTTCTAGAAAGCATGTTGATTTCACTCTAGATATAGTGGTAATTAGTGAAATGCATAATGGGTCTACCGTTTCTATGGGAAAAGAAGATCACCAGTTTAGACTATATCAATTTTCTCACTTTTTCTTGACTCTCCTTTGACATTCTTACTCACTCATGAAAATGAGCTGATTTTTATATGGCATCAACGGTTTGGCTAGTTGAACTATCGTTACTTGCAGTAGCTCAATCAACATGACATGGTTTTAGGGTTTCCTTCTATTCTATTTTTTGATGGAGTTTGATAGGGATGCATTCCTGGTAAGAATCTTAAGGAGAAATATGATAAAGAAAAAGCATGGAGAGATATAGATCTATTGAAATTGGTACATAGTGACTTGGCAGGACCATTTCGACAACCTTCTTTTAACAGGGCTAGATATGTCTTGACATTTATTGATGATTTTTCTAGATACACTTTGGTCTATTTTCTCAAACAGAAGTTTGAGGTCTTTGATAATTTTATGGATTTCAAAGCTTTTGCAGAGAAATAATCTGGTAATTTCATCAAGATTCTACATATAGATAATGCGGAAGAATATGTTAACGATTAGTTTGAACAATTTTGTGCTTTAGAAGGAATCAACATGCAACACATAGTTTCATATAGTCCTTAGTAGAATGGTGTCATAGAATGCAAGAACATATCCTAGAAGGAGATGGCCAATCATATGATTTACTCCAAATATTTGGCACTTTAGTACTAGGAATATGCCATCAACTATGCATTTTACATCCAAAACCAAGTTCCTACAAACCTGTAAAGGGAGTAACTAAATTTAAACCTTGGACCAGTTGAAAACCCATAGTTAAGCACTTTCTTGTGTTTGGTTCTCTTACATGGGCCCATATTCCAACAGAGAAACACAAGGCTATGGGTCTATAGAGCAAGCATTTCATATTTGTTGGATATCCAAATGATTTCAAAGCTTATAGGATTCTCCATCCCACCACTCATGAGTTGTTCAGGAAGAGGAGTGTTCGTTTTGAGGAGACATCTTCTCGTTCTTCTCCTACCATTTCTCCATATACCATCACATTGGAGATGTTGTATCATTATGATATTTCTTCAGAGGATCTTAATCCTCCTAATACTGATGAGGAGTATTCTTCCTCCACTTTAGATGATGACAATGATGATGAGGATTTGCATTCCTCTTCCAGTCATCATTTAGAGGTTGATGCTTCTCCTCTAGATTCTCCAACCTCAACACCTCTTTGGAATGGATAGACATTGGAGTTATTAGGTGATTAGGTTGGTGATCCATCAGACATAAGAAGAACACAATCATAGTTTCAGTAGGATCCACATCTCTTTGTTGCTTTAGCTTATAATCCATAGTCATTTCAAGAAGCTTCTGGTATTCCTGAGTGGGATGCTGCAATGAAAGAAGAGTTCAATTCCTTAAGGAAAATCACACATGGGATTTAGTCCCTCTTCCTAAGGTAAGAAATATTATTTAATGAAAGTGGATCTATCCAAAAAAAATTGCAGCAGATGGATCAATTGATAAGCACAAGGCTCGCTTGGTAGGAAAATGATTGACCTAGGTTCCTAGGATTGAATACTTTGAAAATTTTGCAATAGTTGCTAAGAAGAATTCCATCTAAATTGTCCTTCCTATATCTGCAACACATCATTAGGAAGTTCATTAGATGGATGTGAAGAGTACCTTTCTTCATGGTGACCTTCAGAAGGAGATCTACATGGAGCAGCCATAGGGGTTTGTGCAGGATCCTTCACTTTTGTAAAGAATTTGAAAGTATCTCTAATAGCAATACAAGGTGGAAACCATCTCACACTCACCATGCAAAGTGATTCTATCCAACCTTCTTCCCAAAAAACTCAATCTGGGCATGTTTCCAACTTTTCACCTTGTCTACCTAGTAGGTCAACAGACCCATTTTCTCCACTATAATTCTCTAAATTCCTTAGAAACCTCTGCAGTCACCCAACAATTAGGCATCCATTGATCCTTTCTTCTGGACATACATCAAACCTCTAGATCCAAAACATCAACTCAAACTCTTTCCTTATGTTGAATTAGGCCTTGAACAGGTATTCCTCCCTTTACAAAGAGACAATCTTCCTTTTTAAAATTTGAAACCAACTAAAAAATCTGATTGAGCCCAAAAATCAAAACTCCTATATTTTCAACTTTGAAGTCACAATTTCACTTTCTAAGACCCACTCATAAACCTCCTTTTCTCATAAAATGGATCATAGTCATTTGAATAATCTCCATTCCCAGACCCTTAAAACTGATACCTTCTAAAGAACACTTTTTTTATCTCTAAAAACCCTGAATTCACTCTGATTGAAGCACCAGAGATTCTCATTCACCTTTCTCTACAAAACCTCTAACTCTCAAATCTCTTTCACTCCTGCCTAATTTAGGGGTTTCACACCCAAACATTAAACACCACCAACCACCACACCACCCACCACTCTAGAATTTTCCAACCTAAAAACATCAAAATACCCTCACTCACATCATAACTATCATTCTCTACCTTGTTCTCAGTCAACTTCCTCAAGTTACCAATGCTAGCCTTGTTCTTCATGCCCAATTTCCATTTTTTCAATAGGGGCAACATTACAAAACCCTTAAATTATCTTTACCACAACAAAATATCAATTCCTACATCTTATCCTATTCTAAACAATCCTATTCCATCAAGCTAAAATATTTACAGTAGGTGGAATGGCCTCTTTACCATATTTTAGCCCTCAAACCCTTGAAGCCCTAGCTGCAATGGTTCACCAAGGAATTGCACCAGAGGCTCTTAAATCTAACAACTTCTCCTCAAACCAACTGAAGTGAAGTTAAAAGATTCCCCATAATAATTATATTTAAACAAGAATCAACCCTAGACGCAATTCATACAGTATTGAACTATGAAATTACGTAGAAATTTCATTGTGGTTTTATCAATTCTTCTCAAAAAATTAAACAACCAACTATGAAACTGATATTTAAACATCTTCCACCTCAAAAGGCACATTCACTTCAAATTCTTTAAATAAAATATTTTTAAGTTTGACCAAGTAATTTCTAATATTATAACTTTACAAACATTTTCCCATTATAATAACTTTTTTGTAAATCCCAAATATTTTAAATTACATCCTACCACACTGTAAAATTGTACAAAAATGCATTCAACATGGTCTATATCTTATCATGACTTAACTAGACTCATTTGATCAAATGGAGCAACAAGGTGCTCTGCACCATTCACCCGACCATAAGATTTATTCCAAGTCCCTTGGAAGTCTTCATCCTTTGAACCTACAATAACTCTTTGTTTCCCAACTTTTGATGCTCCTTCTTGTCCTGGAAATTGCTTCATCTTAACCTCATTGACTTTCCATGTAGCCCCTCTTGGGACATTCTTTGAATATACATTCCATGCTTGACTAACTTTCAAGCAGTATGTGCAGACCATGATGGCCAAAGTAAAGTATATAAATATTATTTTAAAAGGTGGTACAATTAGAATTTTTCACAAAAATTCTGAGAAAACAAAAGCATTTTAAAGGAGATTTCATATCACCCCATATAAAATTATGCTTACCTGAAATTTCAATAAGAATACATTCATTTCTCTCACTAATTACAAAGTCCCTGAATTAGGCCATTGAAAACATCTAGGTCAAACCCACATTTTGAACTCAAATCAGTGAACACATCTGTACTCACACAGAGCAAAAAGAAAATTAGAAATCTCACAAATTCTTGAACCAAAGCTATGTCCAGAAGAGTTTCTGCACTTTGAAAGTTGCAATAAAAAACCATACCAATTCTTCTCTTGGCATGGAAAAATTACAAAAATATCTTGTTCATGACCAGACATGAGTCCTCTGAAGCTATAATTCCTATAAAACATATTAAAAAATATTATCATTTTATTGTGGTTAGGTAAGGAGATGACATTCCCAATTTTTTCCCCCCTCAGAGCATACTCTTAAGTACCTGTACTGGAAATTTCAAATTCTTCACCAAATAGATTTTTTATTTTTTTAAACAAACCCAGTTTAGAACCACATTCAATTTTTTAAGATTCACCTTACATATTTTGAAATAATATAGGTAACTCATTCAAATTTTTACGTCAAGTTGCCTAACTTTTATTTTTCTGAATTTTTTGCCACTTAAGGGCCTATTTTTTCCATGATGATCCTGCACATACCCTTCACCAGCTGCATCCATCTACTACCACTTTCTTCTTCTTCTTTTTTCATTGCAAAGCAATCTACACTTTTTCCTTCCCCTTTTGTCTTGACTCTTGGCTTGACTCCCATCAATAGAATCATCAAAATAAGTAGTAAAAGACTTGCTTCACTCTCTGCCTCTCACTCTTTCTCTTCACAACCATTTTCAGGTTCTCCATGCTTGGAACCACTACCATGGAAGAATTCAACTGCCCCTCAATCAACCTTATCATCCAAGGACAACTCCTTGTCCTCACCACAACAACAACATTCTTCTCCACTTCATTTGGAGACTTCACCAACACTTCCTCTTTATCCTTCACTTCACCAATCATTGTCAACTTCTCATCTTTAGTCTCTTCCAACATTGAGACCCTTTGTAAACACTTTGCTTCCTCTTCTTCACCTCTTATGGTGACTGCAACTCCCTCATTCTCTAGAAACTTTGTACTTGGCCATTCTCCTTGGCTCATTGTCTTCTCCATTTTCTTATCTTGCTTCTTACATTGCACCTAATATTCTACCTCAAGGACCAATTTCCTATCAAGTTTAGAAACATAATCTAACTATCCAACCTCTTCTCTAAACACCATACTCTCACACTACTTCTCTTCAACCTCTTTCACTTGCCATTTACATTGACTCTTTGCAACTTCCATTCTCATTTCTTGAATCAAACTTCCTACCTCCTATACCTCTATATTTTTAGACATATAAAATTTTGTTTTGGAAGTGCTTGACTGCTCACCTTATTCTTCTCCTTTCAAGGGACACATCACTAACCCCACCATAATTTCTTCCCATTTTTCAGGCTCATCTTGGCTTTCGGGTATGTGCAGGATCATCATGGAAAAAACAAACCCTTAAGTGGGAAAAAAATTCAGAAAAATTAGAGTTAGGCAACTTGACATAAAAATTTGAATAAGTTATCTATATTATTTCAAAAATATGTAAAATATAATCTATAGCAAATTGAATGTAGTTTCTAAACTACTAGGTTTTTTAAAAAAAATCTATTTGGTGAAAATTTGAAATTTAAATGTAGAAAATTTAAATTTGGGAAAAATAAGAAGTAGGTGTTTGTCTGACCACCCTAACCACAATAAAATGATAATATTTTTTTATAATATTTTAGATATAAGTAGAGGACTCATGTCCCCATGTGATGCATATATTTTTATAATTCTTTTCCAAGTAAATAATTAATTATTATTTTTTTATTACAACTTTTAAAAAATATAAAAAACTCATATGTCTGACCACCTTAACTTGGTCAAAACTTCATGAAATTCATTTTTTCTTTGTTTAATATTATAGTATGCAAAGCATAGAATGTGATGCATGTTTTGGATTCAAAAAATGTGATACTATTTGAAAGCTATAGATGTTTTTCAATCAGCCTATAAATCAGGACTTTAGTCATAATTCAAATAGAAAATGAATAATAATTACTTATTAAATTCAAAGTAAAGCATAATTTATATTGGTGGAAAGTTGAGAATCTCCTTTAAAAACCCTTTTCATTTCATCAATTTTGGGTAGAAAAAAAGTCATCAGCCACATACCCATCATATTGCCACTTTTTGGCCCATCATGATCCTGCACATACCCTTTCCTCAGTCATTTCATTCACTTTATCTTTATCCATTTTCTCTGTCTTTATTTTCTTAGCCTCTAAGACCCTTTTTCCATTAGGTCTACCATCTTCTTTATGAACAATCTCCTGTTGCTTTCCATCTTTTTTATCATCATCCTTCTACTGTAATTTGTGTTCTTGTCCAATCCATGGACAATATTCTTCCTCCATGGTGACCTCACCAAACCTTTCTTTCCTTTCCCTAGGAAACTCTCTTGCATTTATCACATCTCTTTCTCTTTTTACGATCTCTGTCCCAAGATTTTCCTTCTCACAAACCTTTGCATTTGATCTTCTCATCATTGTCTTATCGTCACATGACTATCCTACACCTTCTTTTGTCTTCCTTTGCCAAAAATCGGATCCTTTCATGTCTTCATCATATTTTCTAGTCTTTTCTTGAACCTTCAAGGTCATTTCACCTTTAAACTTCACTATGTCAGTCTTCTTCACCAACTCACTACCTTCTTTCATCTTCAACTTTCCATCCCTGTCTAGACTTGCTATCTCAACACTTTCTTTCTTTGTAGTGGTTGCACCCTCAATATCCTTGTATTCCTCATGAATTGTGAACTCCTTTCTACCTTCCACTAGTACCTTTTCTTTCTTGCTCTGTACCTAATCCTTTTCTACAAATGGAAGTAAATTAAAAGTATCCCCATCTTTCACAATCTGATAACTATTACGCCTTCCATCATACAAAGAAAATCTTTCATATATCCATGGCATTCCCAATAACAAATGACATATTCTCATAGTTACAACATCACACAAAATTCTATCTTTATATGCACCTATTTGAAACTCAACCCAAGATTGATCCTTGACCAATAAAGTATGCTCACCATTCAACCAAGAAACAAAATAAGGTGATTCATGAGGAATCCTTACTAATTGCAATTTATCAACCATTTCTTGAGATACCAAGTTATCTAAGATACTTGAATCTACCATCATATTACATACCTTACTTTAACACTTGTAGGTGATCTTGAAAAGTGAATTTATTTTTGTTGCTTCTCTAATTTCCTTTTCCATGTTGTTTTGTCTTTACAACTTCCAACTGTCCTTCTATGTAGACTTCAACCAATCACCTTCAAAGATCTACTAACTAAGCTCTGATACCATCTGATAGAAATACAGGGTGGAAACCATCTCACATTCACCATGGAAAGGGATTCTATCCAACCTTCTTCCCACAAAACTCAATCTAGGGTTGTTTCCAACTTTTCACCTTGTCTACCTAGTAGGTCAACAGACCCATTTTCTCCACTATAACTCTTTAAATTCTTTAGTAACCTCTGAAACAAATCACCATTTTAGAGACCCATTTAAGCCTTCTTCTACATGCCTCAAACCCTCTTAAAGCTCCTTTGGAACATCAACCTCAAATCTTTCCTTTTACGCTAAACTAGGCCTTGAACTAGGCCTCTTTTACAAAGAGACACTCCATAAAAATTTCAACCAACCCAATAATTCACTTTCAAGAAAGTCTACAAACAACCTTCAAAACTCCATATTTTTCAATCCTTGAGCCACAACTCACTCTCTAAGACCCACTTTCACAAAACCCTCTCTTTTCTCAAAATTGATTAAGGTTATTGGATATCCTATCTCTAGACCTCTTAAAAACCTAAAACCTCTTCAAACACACTTTTTTTACAATAAAAAAACTCAATTTACCCTTATATTGTGCTTTTCCTAGGATTCTCTTTCACTTTCTTCACAAAACCTCTCAACTTCACCCTTTTTCACTCTTTGTCCAATTAGTGCTTCATACCCAAACATTCAAATGACCACTCAAAAATTTTCTAACCTTCTAAACAAATAAAAATACCCTCACTCATATCAAAACTATCATGCTTTACCTTGTTCTCAGTCAATTTCCTCAAGTTACCAATTCTAACCTTGTTCTTAAGGCCCAATTTCCATGTTTTCAACAGGGGAAACATTACAAAACCATTCAATTATCTTTACCAAAAAAAAATATCAATTCCTACATCTGATCCTATTCTAACCATGCCTATTCCACCAAAATATAACATGTACAGTAGGTGGAATGGCCTCTTTACCACATTTTAGCCCTCAGACCCTTGAAGCCTTCTTTTCTGGCTGGTTCAAGCAATTTGCACACTAGATGCTTCAAATTGAATGAATTTCTCTCAAACCAATCCTAAAGTGAAGTTAGAACATTCCTCTAATGAATCCTACTCAGGTTTGAAACAATAATCAACTGTATGGGTCGTACAGTGGCTGGAATTGTTGAAATTACACAAAAATTACTTGTAAAAAAGTGACATTTTATTGAATTCCTTCTTCAAAACCTTCAACAACCAACCAAAATGATGAAATTCATATATTTAAACACATTCCACCCTAAATATAACTTCTTCAATTTCCTACAACGACCTTTTGAATCCAATGACCATTGGCCTTCTAACAATTACATTATTTTACAACTTTACAACATTTTCCATGACAACTTTTTGCAAACTTAACAAAATTTAAACTATGAAACTAACTTGAATCCAAAGACCAAAAAAAATAACAAAATGGCCCAACATGGCCTTATTAGACCTTATCATGACCTAACTAGACTCATTCCATCAAATGGAGCAACAAGGTGCTCTGAACCACTCTCTATGGCCTCAAACAGGCTCCTCGAGCTTGGTATGCCAAGATGGACTCCTTCCTTCTAATAGTTGGGTTAAAATTATTCCATTTTGATCTAAATGTATATATTCTATAGTAGGATGAAAATCTCACATTCTTGGTTTTCTATGTTGATGACTTATTGTAGAGTAGAAAAATGTATCCCTCTACTTTTTCACATTTTTTTGGGACCTTGTGAACTAAATGGACATAATTGTACCTTGTTTAGGGTGTTGTAAAATTTACCTTTACACTTTCACACTAATCTATAATTTTTATGAATTAATTGGGCTTATTTATTCCTTATTTGCCTTCATTTTGCATCTAGAAGACTCAATTAATACATCATTCTAAGATTAATCCTGAAATTTACTAGCGTCCAATCATAATTCATGTGTTTTTAGATTCTATGGCCCATATTTAGCGATTTGGGACTCATACGCCACCTTCGAAATATGGGTCCTACCTAAGTTTCAACGCCCCGATCTAGATTTTACATGAATCTAAGCCTAATGGGACTCATATGCCCCAACTATCATACAAGTCCAACTTATCATAGAACTAAATTAAATTCAAATTCTTAGTGGGATTTTATTCTCCTAGATCTAATGTCAGCTTGTAGTGTTGTAATTTCAAGAAATTTGGCATAAACAAGTACAAATACAAGGTTATTTCACTCATATTTTCCTATCAAGGTTATGAGTAATGAAGTTATCATAAGATCCCTTACAAAAGAGTTTATAAGATCATTCAAGAGTGATTATCAAGAATTTTTTAGCATTATTCAAGTATCAAGCATCATGTTTTTTTTTGAGCTAACATTTGTGATGTAGGATTTCCTGATTCAAGAAAGAATTCAATTTAAGATCTACAACATTTAAGCAAGAGTTAATATCTACATCCATTGTAACCATTTTATACATGTTTGTATCCTTTTATTCAAGGGTTTCGTGATGTGCAACATTGCATATTTTTTCATTCATTATTCCTCCTTATTTCATTTCATTTCAAGGTTTGATTACCAAAATAGGGTTTCACCAAGGAAAAACCATATCCACTAAAAAAAAAAAAATTCCCTCTCTCTAGTGTGTGATTTGGAGGTCTAGGATGAACACATTGAAGAGAAAGATTGGAACAATTTTTCAAGTTTGCAAAGTTGTCAAAGTTGTCACCTTGTTTACAAGATCCCTAAAAGACACCTAAAGAGCATAATTGAGCATTTCAAATCTAGAAATTAGGATTGGAAGAAAGAGTAGAGATTGAAGAGTAGATACAAATCTTGATCCTTCAAAAAATCCATGTAGGACTGATACACCACTTCTGGAGTATGAGTCCCTGTATAACTACTTTTCTAGATTTTTGAAGATCTACACTTGTCATCACTGGAATCTTGTCTCAAACGAAAAACCCTAATATGGGACTGATATATCTAGCTTGGCATATGAGTCCTAGTGTGCACCAAATTCAACACTTTCAGAATTTTAGAGTTGATTCCAAGCTGCTACAAGTTTCTAGGTTCATCTCTCTGATTTCTCAATTTTTTGTTCTATTTTATATTCATTTCTAGGTCATTCATTTGAGCTTTGAATATAATTAAGTTTCATCATTATATCTTGCATGTTACTTGTCTTTCCAATCCCTAGATTGGTGGTGAAACCCCTTTTAGTCATTAATCATACCCTAGGACAACCTTTAGTAGATCTCTTTCCCTCATTCTATCATTGTATTGAGATCTCTAGGGTTTCCTTGAGTGAAACTTGAAGGAAATAGGAACCCCTCCCTTGTTCTTCATCTCCTAAAAGTTGGAACCCTATTTCCTAGATTTCATTTTCATGAATTTTCATTTAGAACACCTTATTTTCTGATTTAGAGTACATAATAATCCTATATCTAGCTTGCATTAACATTGCATTAGGTTTTCATTAGTTAAATTGTATCTAGGGTTTCTAAATCTTGCATTAGTGAAAGTACATATAGGTTGCATTTTTGTCTCTTACATCATTGAATTTCACCTAGAATATACATTTTCACTTAGCCTAGACATCATCCAAAACAAAAAACATAACATTCACATAGAATTTTCTAAAACTGTGTGAAAGCCCTAATATGGGAATCATACGACCTTTGGGTGATTTAGTCCTAGTACAACTGGTTTTGCCTAATTTCTAGGTATTCTATGGTGACTTTTATTCACCATTTAAATCCCTAAAAAATACCTGATTGGGACTTATACACCCCTTTGGGAAATTTAGTCCCGTTTCATAATATAAACTGTATTTTCCACCATTAAAAACTATGTTTCTTTGTTTTTGTTTGTTGTTGTTAGTTATCTATTTCAGTTTCTAGTGTTTTTGTTACTTTCATTTCATTGCATCTAGCTTAATTTCATTTGAATTAGAATTAGAGCATAACATTTATCTTGTGTCATGCATTTCCTTGATTGTCCCATGTATGATCTTTTCTACTTGGTGTCCTATTGCTAATACTATAGTGAAACATAGGGGTATGTGCAGGATTATCATGGAAAAAAAGGCCCTTAAGTGGCAAAAAAATTCAGAAAAATCAAAGTTAGGCAACTTGACATAAAAATTTGTATAAGTTATCTATATTATTTCAAAAATATGTAAGAATAGAATCTATATAAAATTTAATTTAGTTTCTAAACTACTAGGTTTATTTAAAGAAAAAATCTATTTGGTGAAAATTTGAAATTTCAATGCAGAATACTTAAATTTCAAGGAAACAATAAGTAGGTGTCATATAACCACCCTAACCTGCAATAAAAAATGATAATTTTTTTTATAAGATTTTAGAAATAAGTAGAGGACTCATGTCTCGATGTGAAGAATATCTTTTGTAATTTTTTCCAAGTAAATAATTAATTATGAATTTTTAATTACAACTTTTAAAAAATATAAAAAATTGTATGTCTAACCACCTTAACTTGGTCAAAACTTCATGAAATTAATTTTTTTTTTAATCTTATAGTATGCAAAGCATAGAATGTGACACATGTTTCAGATTCAAAAAATGTGATATCATATGAAATCTATAGATTTTTTTCATTCAGCATATCCATCAAGACTTTAGTCGTAATACAAATAGAAAATAAATAATTATTATTTATTAAATTCAAAGTAAAGGATAATTTATATTGGTGGAAATATGAGAATCTCCTTTAAAAACCCTTTTCATTTCATCAATTTTGGGTAAAAAAAAGTCATCAGCCACATACCCTACACATACCCATCATATCACCACTTTTTGGCCCATCATGATCCTGCACATACCTGTAGCTCGAGACTCATGTCATCCCATGATAGCACAATCATCATGGATCTTGGGTTATCTAGATATTTCACTCATTAATGTTAACATTAGTTCATTAGGTATGGACCATACCTTTGACAACTCTTTGTCTTCAAGTATTGTGACAAGTGTTGAGACAATGGTTGCTAGCATTCCACAAGAAAGAATAATTCAAATCTATGAAGACCTAGAAAACCTACAAAATTGGGTAAGTACTAAAAAAATTTCAACCACTACTATCCCTACCATAGATAACATACATCGCATGATTGAAAGTGAAGAAGGAGTTGGCCTTGTGCATAATATAGTTCAAATTTTTGGAAAACATCTTAGCTCAACCAATAGTTGTGCTTTACCTTTGAACAATGTCCAAAGCTAAGGATGAATTTAATTTCCTCCTCCCACAACCATTTCCTCTATTCCTACCTATACTAACCCTCAGGTTATTGTTACATAATTTTGCTTTCAGCCCAATCAAGTTAGGCTGGGATAGTATTGATATTTTCTACTATATAGAAGGAGAAAGGTACGCAAAATATTCTACGAAAGATAATCATTATCATACAAATAGTGCCAAGAAATGAACTTTCAATTTTTATTATGCAATTCTTTTATAGAAAAGAGGAACACTATACAAGCTTTTGCATAAATTAGTTGTTTAGATTCATTATAAGAAGTATGTTATAAGTTTAACATGCAAGCCATGGGAATAACTGGATAAAAAGCAATAAGAAATAAATTGTACATCTAAAAATAAAAGAACACATTTAAGAGGAAAGGGATATATCATTTCCTGAATGATGAAACCCAATGTTGATCAGCTCTATCTTCAACTCCTTGGTTGATAGCTCTAGAGTTATCTGCAAAGGAAAACAAAGAAATGTTAGAGCTCGAGATTCCAATTCTCTCAATATGTCAAATCAATAGATATACAACCTATCTCTTATTAAGCATCAGATCGGAGAGTTGAAGGTGGACCTCAAGATCAGATGCATAGATATCATGAAGATCCAAGAAAAGTACGGGTATAATCCTGTCATACAAATTAGTAGAGAATGAACTCAAAATGAGCCTGTGGGTAGAATTGGGGTTTTTCTTAGTTTCAAAATGAAACCCCAAATCCAGGGTGACCATTATGTTTATTTTTCAATTTTATTTAATTTAAGTGTATGAATATCAATACTTATCACTTGAAAAATACCTAGTGAGAGCTGAGTCCATGGGAGTCATAAGGAGATAAGACTAAATAATAGATTAAATCTACCTCTTTATTTTCTGCATGAAATTAATACAAAATAAATATGTAAACATATATTAAAGGTAATATTTTATAAATTAATTTAATATTTGTCATGTAATTCAAGAATTAAACTTTCACATAACACTTATTAAAGCAAATCATAACTGATTGCCTTTAATATATGTTCAAATAGTTTACTCTAGTTCCAAAGTCATGCAAAAATAGAAAGGAGGTGGAACTGAGGTGTTTATCCTTGATTTTTAGTTAAACTAAAGTGATTTTGGAGTCTTTTTTGGTCAAGTAGCTTAAGAGGGAGATTTTGGAGCTATTTTAGATCAATTTGGATAAGTTATGAGCTCTAATTTTTATGCTTTTCTCTTTTGCTCGTGAGGCATATTGAGATGGTTATTTCCAAGTACAGTTGACTGTAGTTGCCACCTCTTGGCACTTTGAGACAAATTTTTTATTAAAGAATAAAATGCTTATAATTTTTTCCTTATTTATTTCTTTCTTTCCTTTGCATACTGTAGAGATGAGATTTTTCTTGTAACTTGGCCATTTTTATAGTTATCAGTAGTAGCGGTTTATTTTCCAACAGTTTATTGTAATGTTTTGTAGAGATTCCTTCCATTTTTCTAATACAAATAGGGGGTTTTCTATCTAATTTTAGGTGTTTTGTTATTTTGTGAGTGATTTGATAGGATTTTCATATGTTTTGTTTCAAAATCTCTAAATTCCTTGTCTTATTTATTGGATGAAAGTATACAAATTTTAGTTTATTACAAGTTACAGCTTGTGAAATATTTTCTCAAGCCTTTATGTGAATTACTTATGTAATGAATTTGATCAATTTGGATTGTAAGAACAAGAGTATTAGAGAAATTTTATGAGTCATATTACATATTAAAGTCAAATATTAGTGTATCACCTCCCAAAAATTAATTTATATTTTCAAAGCATCCTTCTTCCTTTTTCTCATCAAATCCATGTTTCTAGGATATCTTAAGGGGAACCATCCCATAATTTGGAGGTTCATTCTCATAGTAGGTCACCCATAACCTAAGTTTGATCCCATGTTGCACAATATTGTAGAGTTTCATATGTAGCTAAAGGGTGTAATCCTTTGTGCTAATAGTTACAACAACAATGGAACCTACTGATAGTGTCATTCCTACCTTGGCTATTTCCCCTGGCATTCCTAGTACCTTTGTGGCATCGCATGTCATATCTCCTACCACTTTACCTCCCATAAGAATTTTGTTCACTGCTCCCTCAAACACATATACACCTCCACCATATTCACCTCCATCTCAAAACACAACCAATGACACCGTCATAAATCAACTTGTGCAAAAAATTTCATCCCTTCAAAAAAAAAATTCCACCATAAACCAAAATTAAAATGGCCAACCTACATACTATGTCAAAAGCAATCCCTTATCCTTGGAAATACTGAGAACACAGATGCCACAAGGTATAAAGATTCCTATATTTGAGAAATATGGGGGGAAAGGAGATCCTTCTAACCATGTTTTTTCTTATGTCGCCTTATGTAGTGGTTTTTCCCTTGAGGATAACCTCTTGGATAAGATTTTCCCTAGATCCTTGAAGGATACCAACTTAGAATGGTTTTCCTCATTACCCAATAACTCAATTTTTTCATTCAATGAACTTGTTGAGGCATTATAAACCATTTCCAAGCGCACATGACTCCTAAAATGACTTTAGCCAATTTGATGAGATGTACACAAAAAGATGATGAAAAATATTATTGACTTCATTTCATGCTATCAATCGGTTTACTCTCAAATGGACGTAAAGATTCCTGATCCTCACCTTCAATGGATGTTCATTGAGAACTTGGAAACTAAGATACAAGATAATCTTAGCATTATGAAGTTTCCTTCCTTCATACACTTGTGTACTTTCCTTCGTGATTATCAAAATTCGGTTAGTAGTCGTGAAACAAAACCCACCTCTAGTTGACCTGAAAAACATGAATTCACAAACCAAAAAAAATACCAACCTTTTAGAAAACAAAATAAAGGATTCGTTGAGCTTAATCCCCTTCAACAAACAACACAACATGTCGATACCAAAGTGGCTTCTATAAGGAAGACAACTCCTTTCACATTTGGGGATCTGGCTAGGAAATCCACTCCCTTATCCGATACTCTTCATAGCACAATGTCTCAACTTTTAGAATAGAAAATGATCACCTTGCCTCTTGTTAAAACTCTTGATCCTAATAAACCTTTACCTCCAAAATTTTTATCCAATTTCTATTTCCATTATCACTAATAAAATGGACACAATATGGAACATTGTAAGCGTCTTAAACATCTTATACCATACCTCATTGATTCCAGTTGTCTTTCAATTAGAGGTGTTAATGATGAAGGAAATAATTCCATTTCCCCTCCTAACCACAACCTACAAATATTTACCAACCTCATGCCAAATCATAATATTTCATTTGTCAAAGCTAGTGAAACTACAAAGAATGATGTGATGAATGTTGACATAGATGATGACAACATGGATACTAATAAAAAGGTCATATAGATACTAATGAACAAAAATATTTTGATGGTTTAGTTGCATTGATCTAAACTTAACCTTGTAAGGGCTGAACTAAAAAATCCTTTAGACATTGCTTTCTCATCTAAAGATATAATTAAAAATGCACCTGATGGTACTCCTTACATTGTCGGTCAAATCAATGACAAGCACACTAATGGGATATTAATTGATCCCATCTGTGGAGAGAATGTAATAACTAAGGAATTCCTACTTGTGCATGATCTCTATCAAGAAACATAAGATAAACCAAAATCATGGATAAAGACGCATAATGGTTTTTCTTTCCCTATGATGGGATCAATCACCCTTCCTTTACAAATAGGACTGAAGAAATTAGGTGTCTTATTCTCCATCATATTGACATCAGATCGATTCTATGTGAAGCTTGGTTACCCATGGCTACACTCCAATGAAGTCGTCCCATCCGTTGTGCATAAATGGTTAAAGTTTCCCTTTGACAATAAAATCTATATAGTGCACCATAGTGACTTTAATCCTTTGCCTTCCCATGGAAAATTTTCATTAGATTTATTTTGGCCCAAGCCTATGGAACCTATTAAACCTCGAGAAGGATTTTTTTTCAAATCCATAGATCAAAAGTTTAAGGTGAAATGCATAGAAAAATTATCCCTTAAAAACATGCCTCAACCTATGACTGAACATACCATCCTTGATGAAATCGCGATTAAACCTAAATACATTCCAAACAACCAAGACCAACACAAGACAAACCCATTATCTATTTCCTACAAAATACTAAGAGATAATGAAAAAAATATCATCACACCTCCTAAGATAATTTTTTTTATAAAATTAAAGAGAAAATGGTTGAACAACCTCCCATGGTTCCTTCTGTTCCTCCCCTTACGTAAGAAAATAAACCTATGGTCGATAGACCCACTCCTACACAAACGAAACTTGAAAATCATACTAAAAGAAACATAAATTCTCAAGAGCTTAGGTATAGATGTCGTGCTCTTGCTCAAAACATTAACGAAGAAAAAAGAAAAGAAAATTAGCATCTGAACTTGACCAAAGAAATACAAGATGAGTATCCCCCTTCACCGAAACAAAGATATCCTATACTGCAACAGGAGCTAAATCCTTCTTTAGACATTATCTTTGAACCTCCTATTGTGATTAACTTGGATGATTATGGAAAGGTTTCTAATATTGATGAAGAATTGCATAATGAATTGAATACATTGTTTTCCTCTTCTATGAGCTTAAATGATAATTCACCTAAGAAGAGTGTTGAACTTGGTAACGACCCTTGTTCAACACTTGCTATTGTCCCTTTGGCTAGTTTTCCACCTTTGGTATATGATGAACATGATTGGGATGTGGATGACCTGCAAATAGATTGACTTGCATGTGCCTTACTAGTCTTTTGCATTGTTTCTTTTTCATGTTTCTTTCATATGATTGCATGTGTGTAATATGATCTCCCCATGTTTTTTTGTTTGACATGTGTGTCTCTCTTTCTAAAATTCCTCTATTTGTGTCTACATTCTTATCTATGTCATAAACATTTTATTTTTTCATTTGTCTTGTGCTTTCCTTTTGTAGATGATGCAAGGCGTCAAAAAATTCATGTCTCTTCCATGTTGACCCAAAATATTTTTCTTTATCTTTTTAATTTGTCTTGTGTTTTCATTTTGAGGATGATGCAAGGTGTTGAGAAACTCATGTCTCTTCCATGTTGACCCAAAAAAAAATCATTGTTTTCGTTCTCTTTGTGTCATTCTTTTTGTTCCATGAGTATTTGAGGAATCATGATAGTTCTGAGTTCTCTTAAAAACATTGTAGAAAGAACATACTGACCCCAAATCCATGGTTCCCTCATGCATTTGGAGTTTTATTTTGGAGGAAACCCCTTCCTTTTTCATGATATAGCTTTATTTTGAAACATATGACTTGGCATAGGGATTTATGAATAAGCTCTCATATCCTCTTTATTGTTAGCATCCATAATTTGCTACTTTAAAGGAATTTCTCATAGCATGGTGTTTAGAAATTTCTTTAAAGTGGGCACATACATTAGCATTATTCTTTTTCAACTCATGTAACTTTTATTATGTAGTCTTCTTACTTCATGCAATGCATCTTTCACTTTGTGGTGAAATTGGATTTGATGTACTTCAAGAGTCTGATCTCTCTTCGCATATTATATTCCTCTTAGTGGCTTGATGTGACACACTACATCCCCTAAGTTGTGAATATTATATTCTTTGATTGGTCATCTCTTGGAGACATTAGGCACAATGTTCCCTATGTTAAGACCTTACATGAAAGTAAGAAAAAATCCTTTGAACGTACCTTGCACTACTTTTGCATTTAAAATTTCTATTATATGGCCACCTTGCATAGCACACTTTTCTTTCCTATGGAGCCATCTTGTTTGTTCATGAGTTTCAAGCATACGAAGCTTTGCTTGCCTCATGAAGCTCAATGTTCATTTTTGTGTGGCACCTTATCAAAGTTATTAGGAGGTATATCTTTGGTATGGTTGTAAGTATGGGATCCAAACTTAGGCATGACTTTCCCATAGCCACATGCATATGTGTCTCACCCTTTTGGATACTCACCCAGAGGATAGCTTGAAGTTTGGTTTCCTTAGAGTGAGCGTGCATTTTTGGACAAACAACTTAGATCTAATCCATAATGTACAGGAAAAATAGTCAAAGCTTGATCCACCCCCTTTTTTTGTTTTTCTTTCTCTTTGTCTTTGGCAGTGTATGCTTGTGCCTTGTTATTGCTCCTTAGATTATTTTCATGTGTGTTCTCTTGTTCCTATGTTGGTTTGCCATATGACCTTGATCCTGGGGGCTTGCACAACCCTCTTGGTTTTTGTCATCCTATCTTATGGGAATTGGTACACTTGAACCCCTCTTGATGCTTATTTCATCTACTTTGGTGTAAGTTTGAAGCAAGTTCCTCCTCTCACTATAGTGGGGGCTAAATGTAGTGTAGAAAAATGTATTCCTCTACATTTTCACACTTGTTTGGGCCCTTATGAACAAAATGGAAATAATTGTACCTTACTTAGGGTGTTGTAAAGTGCACCTTTACATTTTCTCACTAATCTATAGTTCTTACGAATTAATTGGGCTTCTTTATGCCTTATTTGGCTTTACTTTTCATCCACAAGCCTTAATTAACCCATATTTCTGAGATTAATCCTGATATTTACCAGCATCCAATCATAATTCATGCATTTTTCAGATTGTATGGCCCACATTTAGTGATCTAGGACTCATACACTACCTTGGGCATAGGGGTCCCACCTAAGTTTTTGGGCCCAGATCTGGATTATATATGAATATAAACCTTTCTTGAAAAATGTGTCCCAAGCTTAGCCTAATGGGACTCATATGCCCCAACTGGTGTATGAGTCCTGCTTAGTTTAGACCTAAATTAAATTCAAATTCTTGGCATAATTTTATTCTCCTATATCTGATGTTGGCTTGTAGTGTTTTGATTTTTGGAAATTCGATATAAACAAGTATAAATATAAGGTTATTTCACTCATTTTCACCTAATGTAAGCTTACAAGTTATCAAGTTATCATAAGAGAACATACACAAGAGTATACAAGAGCATTCAAGAGTGATTATAAAGTATTTTGGAGCATTATTCAATAATCAAGCATCATGTCAAAGTTATCATGCATCATGTTTTTTTTAGCTAACATTTGTGATGTAGGGTTTGATGATTCAAGCAAGAATTCAATTTAAGATCTACAACATTTAAGCAAGATTCAAGATCTACATACATTTTATCCATTGCATACATGTTTGTAGCCTTTTATTCAAGGGTTTGGTGAGTTGCAACATTGCATTTTTTTCATTCATCATTCCTCCTTATTTAGTTTCATTTCAAGTTTTGATTACCAAAATGGGGTTTGACCAAGGAAAACCCCTATCCACTAACAAAAAAACATTTTTCCCTCTCTCTAGTGCATGATTTGTAGGCTTGGGTTGAAGACACATTGAAGAGAAATATTGGAAGAGGCTGTCAAGTTTACAAAGTTTTCAAAGTTGTCACCTTATTTACAAGATCCCTAAAAGACACCTACATAGCAGATTGAGCGTTTCAAATATAGAAATTAGGATTGGAAGAAAGAGAAAATATTGAAGAGTAGATTCAGATATTGATCCTTTAAAAAAGAAAAGTAGGTTTGATATGCCACTTTTGGCATATCAGTCCCAGTATAGCCACTTTTCTAGATTTCTAGAGATCTAGACTTGTCATCACCAAATTCTTGTCTCAACCTAGAAACCCTAATATAGGATTGATACACCTAGCCTGGCATATGAGTCTTAGTGTGCATCAAATTCAACATTTTCAGCATTTCATAGTTGATTTTGAGCTGCTACAGGTTTCTAGGTGCATCTCTCTAATTTCTCTAATTTTTGTTCTATTTTATATTCATTTCTAGGTCATTCATTTGAGCTTAAATGCATATCATTAAGTTTCATCATTAGCTCTTGCATGTTACTAGTCTTTCTATGCCCTGGCTTGGTGGTGAATCCCCTTGTATTCATTAATTATACCCTAAGGGGTGATCCCACAATAGTGGTTTACAATTTTTGGCCAAACTGGACACTGAAATTATTTTTTTAAACTAAATCTTCACATTCAGGCACCTATAGCAGCTAAACCGTGAATAATTTGAAGATGATGAAAAATAGAGTCTCGTCACATTTTGTATGTAGATTCTAAAAATATTTTTTTAAAATTTTTGGAATCAGATTGCACTTCTTTTTCCATCTCCCATGAAAACTGATTTTTTTCAAAAAACAACATTTTTAAAAAGTGACGCACATTGTATAACGCATAACTTTTTTTCCATGAAGGATAAAATTCTAATTCTTTCAAATTTAAATAACTCTGATATCTAGTGCTTCCACTTGGTTAGACAATTTTTTATTGAATATTTTTTCTTTAATCAAGTTTCGAAGTCAAACCAATTACAATTCAGACATAGCGCAACCGTATAACGCATAATTTTTTTTGTACATATCGAAATTCAATTTTTATTTTTTTTGTTGGATCAAGGACTTCAATATTTGGTGCACTCATATTTTTCAATTGTTTTTTGATAATCTACAATTTTTCCACATGTGCAGAACAGAGACCTTCATTTTCGATGAAAAACCTATATTTAATAAAACTAAAAAACCCAATATATAATAAAACCAAAACATATTAAAATTATATTCGTTGGATAGCTTGTTCTGAAGACTACCTGATTCAAGTCGGTTTTGTGAAGATTCCTCCATTTTCATCCTCAACTCGACCTCCAAAGTGCCAAAATTTAGGTTTTTTTTTTGTGTCTTAGGAGGGGATGAGGAATAAAGGGGGCTCTAGCGAACCCCTAGGGGTTCGTTCGAACCCCCCTTCTATAAGTGGTTTTGATTTCTTTTTTGGCGGGAAAGTATTAGGAGGGTTTGCCTAAACCTAGGTTCTAGTGAATCCCTAATGGGTTCAGTTGAACCAATAGGTTCGTACGAACCCCTAAAATTAATTTTTTTTCCATGCATTCATTTTTTGTTAGTTTTCCTTCCTCACTTCAATTGTAAACCACTATTGTGGCTTCACCCTAGGAAAACCTTTAGTAAATCTCTTTCCCTCATTCTATCATTGGATTGAGATCTCTAAGGTTTCCTTGAGTGAAACTTGAAGGAAATAGGAACCCCTCACTTGTGCTTCATCTCCTATAAGGTGGAGCACCCTATTTCCTACGTTTCACTTATTAATCATAGGGAGTCACTCATCCACCATCAAGGTGGTGAAAAATGCTCTACATGAATTTTTTTTAATGTATGACTTGGTTCTTTTGCTACTTCATAGGGATTGAGATCACTCAATCATCTTTAGGAATATTCCTTGGACAACCCAATTATGCACTTGATATGATCTCCATATTTCACATGGTTGATGGAAGTTTGTACATAAAACTTGTTTGGGGTATCATCTACTTGAATCATATGAGACCTGACATTTCATATGCTATAGGCATGGTCTCTCAATCCATGCAGGAGCCACATGAGTTGCATTGGAAAGAAACTAAGTGGATCCTTCATTACATTCAGGGTACTCAAAATTATGGAATTCAATATACAACTGGAATGGATATTGACTTGGTGGGACACATAGATTTAGATTGGGTAGGTGATTCTCAAGATCATAAGTCTACTTCAGGGTATTGCTTCTCACTTGGTTCTCATCTAGTTTGTTGGTTGAGAAAGAAGCAGTCTACAATTGCTCTTTCATCTACATAGGTTGAGTATCAAGGGGTAGTTAATTCCACCACCGAGGCTATTTGGCTTCAGAATATTCTCACTGAGTTTGGTATTTTAGCTAGAAATCCTATAATCATCTTTTATGATAATCAGAGTACAATACAAATCTCCAAGATTCTAGTTCATCATTAGAGGATGAAACACATTGAGATTCATATGCACTACATTTGGGAGCTAATTCGGGAAGGCATCATTGATCTTAAGTATTGTTATACATCAAAGTAGACTATAGAAATATTCACCAAACCCTTCACAAAAGGAAATTTCCTTCATCTACGAGCTTTGTTTGGGGTGTCACAAGTGTCTACTTTAGGAGGGGCTTCTGAGTCCTTCATTTTTCTCTCTCTATTTAGGGGGCTATTCCTCTTATGGGTAGGTTATTCTTCTTATGGGTGAGATCTCTATGTACATGGGTACCTTACATGGCTTCATTTACCAAGACCCATCTTTTCACCCACCTAAGCTACACTTAAGGGGGGGGGGGTCTTAGTGTAGGTTTTTTATTTTCCTCATGTTAGGGGTATTTTTTTTGCTACAAACATTATTTAAGCTTTCTTAGGTTTATTAGGTGTGGTTAATATGAGGACATGTGGTGAATTACATTAGATACATGTTTCACTCTCTCCCACACATAGGTAGTTGAGTTACACATACTTTTTTGGCTTGTTGTGCCACCTCTCATAACCACTATTCTATTTTTAACTAGGTAGGTTATGGGGTAATTGGGTTTCTCACCCTCTTTTGGATTTATGTGCTACCTCTTTTTTGTCTTCACCTAAGGAGGTTATACCACATTTTTTTGTCATTTACCAAGTAGGTAAAATCTCCCACCTGTTGTGTGTAGTAGGCGTTATTACCCCTCTTGGATGTATTTTCCCTTATTTTTCTATATATTGAGCACTCTCCTTTCACCTTCACTAGTTTGGCTAGTTTGGTGATCACTCAATAAGAGTATTGAGAGTATTCTACAAATTCTCTTGTATTGTCTCTATTTTCCTCTCATTTTAGATTTCTCTTCATTATGTTATTTTTATCTTTGATCATCTATTGAGTGAAGTTGCATTTGATGTGCAACCCAACATTAGATCCTAGCTTGGTTCTCGTAGAATCTAACAAAATAAATTATATATATATATATATATACACGAATATATATAAAGAACTTACTCTTAAGATTAACTACAATACATCCTTTGATACATATTTGATATCATAGAGTGGGAGAGCAATATCATGCTCACTGTCTAGACCAAAATAAAATAAAAAAGAACAAGAAAATGATACTTGAAATGACTAGATTTTGATCTACAAGAGATTCAATCAAATTCATTTAGATAATACATACTTATCAATGGATTTGTGGAGCACTTCATTATACAATGGTGTTTTATTGGATCCTTAAAAAAATATGTAGAGTAGAGGGGTAGTGTTTAAAATAAAAATGAGGTTAGATAAAAGGATGTTTAATGAAAGCATCCTATATTGATTCTACTTATAAATCATCCTTGAAGTAACCCTTCTTGTATTATTGACATGTTACCATTTTAGAGGATAAAATGGGCTACTTCACATCATACCCATGGGGATCAAATAAAGTCACTTAGACATTTTATGTGTATGTGGCCCTATAAATTATCTTTCCAAAAAAATGTAATATATAACATTCCATTTTAATTTTTTGTTTTATTTATTTTATAATAAAGATAGGCGCATGATAAAAATGAAAACTTCTATTTGAGACAATAGGAAAAATATCAAACAAGGTTAATTTAAAAAATATATATATTACATCATGCATCAATGCCCTTGTTTAAAAAACAAAACTACTTATGATAAAAATACGAAGATAAATTTATTATGGTAAAATTTAGGTCTAAAATTCATTAATATAAATTAGAAAATTAGTAATAAATAGAATATTTAATAAAATACCAAAAAAATTGTTGCATATTGGAGTTAATTGAATCTCATTCATATAAATCTTAGAAATATTTCATTTGTATCGAAACTTATGAGCTATGGTAAAATTTTAGTAATTATAAAAATATTAAATAATAGTAAAATATATTTTAAATAAATAAAAAACGAGAAATAATTTTTGAATTTCAAAATATTTATAAATTGAATCTACTTAGAAAATGACACAAATCGATAGCTTAGGTAATCTTTTATTTCTTGGTAATTTATTCACTATAATTGATAGAAAGTGTTGATAGATAAAAAATGTTGAATTTTATGACTCAATAATGTTTCAAAATGCGACAAACTATTATGCTTTCATTCTATACAAATATTGTTGATTACAATTAAATACAAACTAAAAAAAATATTTACTAATTCTATATATAAACTTACACAAAATGACTAGAAGTCCTAATTAATATGTAAGAGTATTGTATCTACTTTGTCTATCAAAAGAACCATTGAACAATGCATAATAAATATATCTAGATATAATTGTGAGGCTGGAAAATAAAGATAACTTTTATGTACTTAATATTATTTTGATCTTTTTATTTAATTAAATTTTAAAAGGGATAAATTATGATTGATTATAATATTGATTTCAAATAGCCTTAAATGAGACAAATGTCTTCCAACATGAAGGAAAAGGAATTTTGAAACACCTTTTAAGTGACTACTTTATTGCATGGTATGCTCAAATTTTGGTTCTATTATATGATGTCTTATCATATTCATAATATTGTAGAGGATACCAAAGCTAGGGTGTTGGATAGTTAGAGGTACATTTTGTCAATTTGAATTTTTTTTTATTAAGAGTATTGATTCACTTATCTTAATTTATAAAATAAAGGAATATCATATTAAATTTGTTTTTATTATTAATATTTTTTAATATAATTTATTAGTATTTATCATGGTATGTATAATTGATCAAATGAAAATTGAAACATTAATCAATATGTTTATGCAATTTTAACATTGAAAACATTGTTAAGTGATTATAAGTAATTGATGTATTCAACGAATATTTAGAAGAGAAAAATGTAATTGAGTCTTTTATACTCCATTACATTTTCATGTAAAATATATGAACATAATTTTACCACCAATTTACAACAAGATTTTATTTTTTTACCAATTTATTCTCCAGAGAGAAATCATAATTTTATTACATTACTATTATAAAATAAATGTTAAAATATATAACAAAACACAATAATTTTCATAAAACAAATTGTTATACATTTTTAAAAATTGTCATCATAATACTTGTATCTCACACTTTATAACCTAACATTATTTTTTTTCGAGGAGATCCAAAACTTAAAATTATTATGATGTATTCCAAAACTTTATAATCCCTTCCACTCTTGAGAAAAACATATTATCAGTTCTAACCATTAAACATCTAGAATTAAAAACTTGACCAACAATTTTATATAGTCTATTTCTAAAATTGTTAAAATATCATTTATCTTTTTTTTTATTGGTTCAATGCAAAAAATATGATTTTTTATTTCGAAATTATGTGCAATGCAATGCATTTAATTCATTGAATCAAATGTAAAACCTTTTAATGACTTGAATGACATGAACACTATTACATACATCATAATATAATTACATTGTTGACTTAAAGTAGTATTTTACATATTGTATTTAATAATTGGTAAGATTTTCAAATTTTATTAAATAAACCTAAGTACATTCAATGCATATTTTATATTTGTTTACCAATGTGTATTAAATATCACAATAGAATTTATCTATCCATAATAAATATCAAAGTAAAATTTATCTACCTACAATTAATATTTCAATAAAATCTACCCATTAAATATTAAGATAGAGATTTTAAAAAATATGCATGTAATAATATAATTGAACATGACAAAATTTACATAAATATCACATTATCCACATGCTATAATGTAATAATATATATGGAGTTATTATAATAATATATATTTGTCTAATTGAATTTTTTTTATTTTTGCAATATTATTTAACTATAATAATAACATTATAAAACGACAAACAATGTTATTACACCACTACCTACTTCTATTAACTAAATGTTTAAAACATCCAAACACACCTATACGAATTTTTTATTTTATTTTTCCAACATTAATCAACTATAATAATAACATTATATAACAACAAACAATCACATTACACCCCTAGCTACTTCTATTAACTAAATATTTCAAACAATAAACACAACCCACATGAATATATTTTATTATTTTTGCAACATTATTCAACTATAATAATAACATTATACAACAACAAACAATCGCATTACACCCCTATCTACTTCTATTAACTAGATGTTTAAAACAACCAAACACACCCTACAATAGATAGAACCTGACCCAAAATAGTCTTTTATTTTACTAAGTTTTTATTCCAATTTATTGTAAAATAGTACAGGTCTTACTCAATTATCATTGCATTAGTTTGTTGGGGTTGGTGAGTTGAAATAAGCCTGAGTCTGCTGGAACAAGTCGTTGGCAATGATTTGATAACATTCAGTAGTTGGGTGAAAGCTATCCCAGAACACATACTTGGATGGATCAGGACAAGTTACAGTGCTGGGGTTGCACAGTATAGCTGTCTCCAACAGACCCGTTCCACAGCAACCTCTCCTCGCCTCTTCAAAACCTGCCCAAAAACGCAACAGAATAATTTTTTCCCTTAAGAAACATTCGTCTCAATGTTGCTACCCACATTCATGTAGATAACTAATTTATATCAAAACAGTTTTCTTTTGACAAAACCGTGAAGCCAATATTAAGAAATAGAATTAACAAAGCTTCTAACTAGTCACTGAGTTGGATGCAAAGCAAGGCTGTAACTTACCATACTTAGTCGGAGATTTAACGATGTCGAAGAGCTTATCGTATAGATTTAAATAAGTAATACGGAAACCTGGAAGACTGGGCCTTATCCTCTCTATTAAAGCTTTGATCTTGGCATTGAAAGACTTTGCAACCTCATTAAACTCCTCAAAACAGTTATTTCCTGTTATATTGTGGAGAGTAATTTGGGAAGGCAAACAACCAAAAGGAGGAAGCCCTAGAACGCCAAGTTTAGTAGCACCCTCGCGGGAAACATTCTGTTCACAAAACAATACGTCTATACTTCCAAGAAATTTGAAAATTAAAAAAGGAACTGTAGTTGTATGAGATAAAACTTTTACCTTTATAAACTCACTTAGAGAGTTCAGAAGCAGATCCTGGAACTGTTCTAGGGTATACATGCTCATGGTTAGAGGATTTATGAAGTAATTATTGGCGAAGTCATCAGTGCCTGTGCTTAAAGTAAATAATGCTTGAGATACGGTCCTGTTGGCAGTTTCATGGCCAAATAAACTTGCAAGCCGTACTTTATAGAGCCTGAAATTTTTCACTTGTCTCCCTAGTGGCAACACACTCTGCAAATACAATAGATCGTCATCTGTGGCCCCTCGTTACTCTAAATCGTAACAATTGAAAATTTGAGGAACAAAGGTATTAAAGAAACAAAAGTGCTAACCAAAGCAGTAGAGGTACTGTCTGCATATCCTGAAGCAGATGAACCGAAACTGGCACCTGTCAGCAGCTTTTGTCCTCGAAATTCAGGATCCAACGATGCAGGCAGCAAATCTGGAAGTCCGAACAGCTCAGCTATATGATGGCATGCAATCCAAAAGATTAAAAGTTAGTCACTATAAAATTAAAAATAAATCAATTTCAAAATGTATGTTGATATCAAAAATGAAAATGAAGTATGAGGCATAAGATTAACATTACATAGTTGGTCTGTAACTAATCTTCCGTTCGTAAATCTGCCAGTAGGTCGACGGTTTGGGAAATCTCTTCCGTAGGGAGGGAAGTTAGATCTGATAGGAGTAGGAAGAACATTGTTGTTACCGGGATCTATGCTCGAATCTCCAAACACGTACAGCGCTGAAACAAGCGGTCGCCTCTGTCCGTCCGCCTGAGGGACATAAAATGTAAGAAGAAATAAACTTAGAACAGTTATGCTCAAGGCAATATAATCTCCTTCCATTCTAAAAACAGAATTATCTAAGACTTCTGCATAAACTCTCAGGCCTTTACGGTACCTATTTAAGAATCAGATTCGTGAATTGGGTAACGTGGCTCAAAAAAATCGGATTACGGACGGCGTACATGCACTGCAAGCTCTCCGAAATAAATCTGCATCTTACACCGTTGGTATTATTTTGTATGTTCCACTTGTCTGTTAATGATCAAACTCCTTTCGATCTTCATATTAAGAAACTATCTAACAGCTGTTTACATTTAAGTTTTTGTAAGGAATGCCAACCGTTAGCATCTATTGTCTGAAAAAAAGTCAGTAAGTTGTCGTTGTCGCACAGGAAAAAATTGTTAGACTTTAACTCTTTTAAGGGAATGCCGGCACAGGTAGCGGAGTTGGCTTGGGCCGTGGGTTTGCTCCCCATTGGTCTCGGGTTCGACTCCGCTCCTGGGTTTACCCGGTTGGGACTGGCTTGCCGGCTGTTGGGTCCCCCTGCAGGGGACTAGTCTCGCCCCCGCTCGCCCTAGGTACTCAAGATACGGGCTGCTGGGTCGCTGGGCGGGGTCGCGGGGATACCCCTGTCGTTAACAAAAAAAAAAAAACTCTTTTAAGGGAATGGCGGTGTTAAGATTACGAAACCTGTCATTCCAATTTCGGTGTTAAATTACGAAACCTGTCACTCTAATGGCGGTGTTAAATTAGTGTCAATTGCATCTCCACTTAATCTCTGTAAGGTCTAAAAGTAGTTTTCCACACCGTAAGTTTCTCAAACCAAAGGTCCAAGGAAACGTTGAGTTTAAAGAGCACTCTTTTTTCATAAAACTTAAATATTATTTAAATTATAAATAAATATATTATATATTTAAATAATTAAATAATATCTAAATTCAATTAATATATTTAAATTATTATTTAATATTATTAAATGATAAATAATATATAATTATGATTATTATTATATTTATTAATATGTAATATTAAGAATAATATATTATTTATATAATATTAAATAATAATTAAATAATTTTAAATATTACAGATTTATGGAAAATAATATTTATTATAGAATATTATATATACTATATATTGAATAATTATCATTAATATATATTATATTATTTTAACTGTAAATAGATATATTATATAATAATGATAATTGTACATTAGAAGAATTAATAGTTAATAATTAATATTATTTTACAATGATTAAATAGTATTTAAATCTGATTTATAATTATTAATATTAATTATATTATATATCATTATACAAATATATTAATAATTAATATATTTAATATGGTATATTTAATTATAGTTTATATAATATTTAAGTTTACAATTTAAATGGTTATTGCCCTTTAAGTTTATAGTTAAGATTAGATGGAAGACTATAATTGTTTAAGGGAATGGAAATAATAGTTCAATATATTAAACAAGAGCTGAGGGCAGCGATGTTCTTGCCAAAAATTTGTAGAATAGTTATGTTTTAATTAGTTGTGCTTAATAAATTCAAAATTGTTTGGGAAGACTACAATAGGTATGAGAGGGAAATTATAATGGTAAGTGCAAGTTTTACTCCATAGTGTATGAGAAAGTGCACAAGAAGCCTATGCCTAAATCCATTATTAATAAAAGAATTTAGAGTGAAAAAGCTAGTAGCATGTTGGATCTATTCTAGAAAATCTTCATCATGGTTGAAATTACTCTCATAAATCCTCACATTTTTTCCAATTATGTGCTTCCTAAAATTGTGAAGTATGATTTTTTTTTCATTTATCTAATTCAATTGCTTCTATTATGAATTGAAGAAAGATAGGGGGTATCCCTATAATATTATTTAAAATTAGGGGGAAAACATATAAGTCCATGTCAATTTTTATAATTGGAGACAAAAATGAATCTTTTACCTTTGATTGAAATCACCCCATTGGTTTTCATCCAAAGGGTAGAATTAGGAAATTTCTCTTACAAAAAGATCAACCTCTTGTACAAAAATGATAAGAAAACCTTCTAATTGTAACTATAATTTATATGGGTTATGTGATGAAAATAATATCATGCATACTATCAAGGATAATGCTTTCTTGATTATGGATAATGATTTAAACAACACTAAAGATTGGCATAACCTTATCAAATATTTGCAAAGAAAATTCAAAAATTAGAATTAAAATTAAAGTAACAAAACACTCACATGATTTATAAATTAAAGCAAATTAAAAACTTTCCTAAAATATTTGCATAGATTCAAGAATAGCCCAATTTGAACCATGCTTGTAGCTTACCCCACACAGTCTTCAAGGGGCCTATAATCTTATGAAAGATTTACGAAAAAAAAATCATAAATTTTTTTTGGATAGCATGATTTAACAAATTAAAAAGATTCTCATAAAATAACTAAAGAGCTCAGACATAACCCATGTTTACAAGTCATAAGAAGGTGAGTCCAAGATTTACAAATTAAAATTAAAATTGTTAATTAACCTTTTTAGGTGTAAATAGTAAATTTATAATATTTTTTTATAGTTAATTTTTTTAATTTTAGAAACTTCTTTTTGTGTTTAATAATTTAACATATTTCTTTTATAATTTTTTTTAAAAAAATTTAGAAACTTCTTTATGTTTAATAATTTAATTTTATTATAAGTTTTTTTTTTTTTTTTTTTAGACTGCAGGAATCGGGTAGCACGACCCCCTATAAACTGCAGTGCGCCTGGTAAACTTTTTAACGTGACCGGCGGCGCTGGCGCGACACGCCCTCCGGTACCATGGGACGGGGGGGAGACTAGAACTTGTGACCGGCAGAGCCGCAACGGAATTACTTAGCCAACCAAGCTAGGGCCCCCGCCCTAATTTTATTATAAGTTCAATTTAAAACTAAATTCAAATTTATTCATAATAATACTTAAAATATAAAGATTAAAAAAATAATAGTATTAACTTAGACTACAGTTAATAATGTTTCTACAACATTCCAAGCAAAATAAATAAATTAATCGTTCAACCAATAAAATATTCACTTAACAATATTTTAATAATTACCTAAAGCATATATTATTCAATAGTTGTGATAATAGTGGAAATGGGGCAAAAAGAATCTAACTTAACTTGTAATTAAAACTAAAAAAATCTAATTTCTTTACCTTTTTTTAGGGCATGAATATAGTCTTTTATTATCTACTAGTAACAAACTTAAATTTTAATTTTCTAACAGTAAGTATATCAACATCTTTCACATATATTTATAATGATAGAATGTTATTTTAATTAAATTTGTTAAATATATTTTTTAATATAAAGAATATTAATTTATTTATTTTATTGGTAAATCGCTGCTAAGGGGCAACACCCACCAGTTTTGACTAGAGCTATGAACCATTGAGGCCACATTCGGGGGACTTCATCCCCACCATTGCTTCTTGCCCCATTTTACCAGCTACTGAGTGAGTTCTGTGTTGTTTGTTACATTTCACCTCGAACTTCTTCTTTTTCTTGTGTACCTTTGTCCAAATTTCCCCTGATGCCCCTTTACCCAAATCCTCTACACTCCCTCTGGTTATTTGCATTCCCTTTGGGGAAGTTATTCCTGAATTGCCATCTTTTACCCTATGATGACCTTCTTGTTGATCCTCTACCAAGGCCTCTGAATCAGTAAGATTCCCAATTTGATCCCCGCTACTTTTCTTTGGGGCTTTGCTAGGAGGAGGAGTATCTCCAACAAGCTTCGTTGTAGAGGAAGTGTTCATTTCCTTTGTAGTTGTTTGGGAGTCGCTTGATGGAGCCATGCTCGAGGAAGAATCAACAACTTTTGGTGGCACATCAACCTCTCCATCTGACCCATCCTTTTCCACTGAGTAATGTAGGGGGTTGGCATCTTTCCACCATGTAGCTTGGATTTCATGCCAATGTTTTGAGCAGTGTATAGCCATGTGACCAGTTTAGAAACATTGATGACACCGAAAAGGTAATCCCTCATAGTCAAGCAATTGATTCCATTCCATCCCCGCAATTTTTAGAAGCACATTCACGGGGAGATCTTTGGTTGTGTTTATCTCCCCTAGTATGAGAGCATAGGTAGTGTGCAGAAATTTTGAAGAGCCCTCATCGACCCCTAAAAACTTCCCCAGTGAATAGCCAATGGCTTCAAAGCATGCATCACACCAAAATTGAAGAGGAAGATTCGGTAGCCTTACCTAGACTGGAGCCAGATCAAAAGATTATGTGAGAGGATTGAAGGAGGGATGCCAGGGTTTCAGTAATAATAAATGTTGATTCTTCCAACTCCAATTGTATTCATATAGGACTAAGTCTCGATCTTTTTCATCTTCAAAAGCCACTATGAAGAATCCCCTTTCCATGGGGTAAATCTTTACATTCCCCTTCAATAAAGGTTTCCAGAATTCCACAATCCATTCATGAAGCTCTGTGAGGCTTGGCCAGAACCATCAAAATCTACCAACTAGCCCCTGCTCTGTAAAATAAGATATATTTTCAGCCACTTCCTCAGCAATCTCCCCCATGAAAGAAACTATTGGGAAAGAGGTAGCACATTGAAGAGCCTTAGGATCCTATCATTCACCATGTTCTTTGGCCTTCTCCCCAAATTTCTCCATCCAACCATTGTTCATCCCCTAATTCTTCTGTGGATATTGATGCCAAGTAGCCGCTTGTCTCCCCAACCCTGGAGAAGACATAGGTCATCCCTTAGGATCCCAGGCCAGATGTGTTGTCACTTTTTCCTGTCCACAGTTCATCTTTTCTAATCCTTTCACTACCATTGAGTATGAATGACCATGGATTGATTGTCACCTCCCATCATTTGGGCTAGATAAGGTCTCTGCAGAGGCATCAAAGGATGCCATAGGTGCACCAGTCATTGGCAGAATTTTTTTTTCTTCCTATGAAGAGATCCTACCTTGCTTCCGCCAAGCCCCCCCCAATTTTGGTTGCTCTACACCCACCTGACCTTCTCCCATGTCTGTATCAGAGCCACGAAGATCCGATGTAGTGACAACAAGGCATGCCAAAGGTTTTTGTAGAGCATCATGACTAGATGAAAACAAAATAGAGCCCTCAGAGTGCCCTTGATTACCCGGCATTGAAGGTTGCTCAAGCTGAGACCAAGTGTGAGGAGGTCGCCCTGCACAAACATCTTCATTGAAGGCCTTTCACCCAATCGCAATGCCAAAGAACCCTGTAGGAGCTCGCGACAACATTTCGGGAGAAAAAATGAAAAGTTAAAGAATATTAAATTTATTTTATTATTAATCTATTATTAATTAAGATTATAAATATGAACCATATATATATATGGTGGGGCCCACCAATGTACCTCTAAAGAATAATAACATTCTCAATTTTAAAGTATTTTTATTTAAAAGTTAAATATTATGATTGTATTCAAGACAAGAAATATATCTATTTTGTACAACATATGGATATGTATGGAATTTTTTCTATTTCTTTTCTCTTAAAATACATTTTGGTACAATGGGTATAAATATTTTGAATAGTTTTAAAATTGTTATAATATTCAACATGGTAAAGAATATTCTATTACTTTTACAGTAAATAAATATTTGTCTTTTGCAATGTTAAAGTACATTTTTCTAAAGAAAAGTATTTAATAATATATAGATATCTTAGATAAATATTGTTAAAGTATGGAAGAAATAGATATAGTAAATAAATAGATCATACATTTTATTTGTATTTTATTATTTTAAATAAAAACAAACTATTTATTTACTTTAAATTTTATATAGATATCTTACATATCTTAAATATCTATCTAAAAAGACATAAATAGATTATACTATTTATTTATTTTTAAATGAAGATAAATTGTTTATTTATTTTATATTTAGTATATATCTATCTAAAATACATCAATATATCAATTTGGAGGTGCTTATATTAACTAGGTCATTATTTCTACTTTTATAAATGAAATAAATTGTTTATCAAATTTATATTTAATTATAGATTTCTTACATGCAAAGATGTCATTTTAAATGTGACCTAAGTTAGATAGATGTATTTAAATATTAAATATTATCTATGTATAGACAAGTCAATAAATGGGAGAAAAACATATAGTTATTTATTCACTTAATAATAAACTATTTTTTTACTTTATAAAAATATGGACATAAGTTTTTCTTTTAATAACATAATATAGGTAGATGCATTTAATGAAAATTAATAATAGATGTATTTAAATATTAAATATTAATATCTATGTATAGACAAGTCAATAAATGGGAGAAGAACATATAGTTATTTATTCACTTAATAGTAAATTATTTTTTTACTTATATAAATATGGACATAAATTTTGCTTTTAATAATGTAATATAGGTAGGTGCATTTAATGAAAATTAGTTATTAATATTTATAAACTAGTATACCTATAAATTTTATTTCTACAAACATATTAGCTACCAACTTATAAAAGAAAACATAATGTTAAGGTTAAATTATAGTTAGAAATAATTTTTTAAATTAAAAGCATAATATCCTGTATTTCGCCACTATTCCAGCACTATTGTAATGGAAGTAATTGAAGCACATTAATCACTTACGGGAGAAATTTGTCAACCAATTAGATTGAAGAGAATTAAATTTTGAAATATGTTTTGTTAGATAATTGGCATGTATACATTGATAATAGATAAAAAAAATTCAAATAGAAAAAATACTTCAGCTCTTATTGGTTAGAAAGAGAATTATTAATAACTAGTTAAGATTTGGTGGTGCTTATAGTTCCCTAATAGATCAGTAGTTAATGATCCAAAGTTCAAATAATATTTAATGATATTTAATAATTTGATCATATAAATATAAATATTATTTAATAAGTATTAGATAATAATTTAATATATTAAATATAATTTCAATAGTATTTATTTATAGTTTAAATTATATATATAAATATACAAACTAATATCATTTAATAATTTTATTTATTTTTATAATTTAAATAATATATTATACATTATTAATAATATATAATATTAATTGTTAACTACTAATTATTCTTATATAAAAATTATCATTATTATAAAATATTAAATACAGTATCATCAATATTAAATATAATAAATAATAGTTTAAAGTATATTAAATATATTAGATAGTATTTAAATTTAAAAATTAAGTAATTGTTTTAACTTTAGGTTAAAAGGAAGAAAACAAAATTAAATTGAAGTTTTTCACTGTCGCAGTCAAAGTGACTGCAAAGAATTAAAGGAGTGAAGTACAACGAAAAGAGAATGGGGAGGGTGAAAGTGAAGTGCTGGATAACTACCATGGCAAGGGAATTGAGTCCTGCTGCTATGACTCTACTAAAGAGAACATGGTGTAGGATAAGTACGCCTATAAAAGATGAAAGAATAGAGGATTTATGTGAGTGTGGAATGAGGAGGAGAGATTGAAGTAGTACGCGAACAAAGGAAGTTCACAAACTTTTTGGGGGCTGATTTCTTGTACCTGAAGGAAACAATAATGAGGCATGGAGGAGGACCACCAGAGGGGCGTTTATAAGAGAGGAGGTAGAGAAAATAGTTTTGATTATTTCCTAGTAAGAACAAGCGCAATGTGGAATCGACAACCGGAGCAACCCTTTTAGCAGCCAAATGTTACTGGTTCTAGTGAATCGCTTTGCTTCCACAAGCTCTCTTCAAATGTTTTGTTGGGCAGAAGTTGTTCAATGGTATCAGTGAGATTAAATAGGTTCTAGGGGCTCTTTTGTAGTAGTTCGAAACAGTCCAAATGTTTATGAGATAAATCTGAATTCTCATTTCATTGGGCATAAAAATGACTAGTAGGTTAGATATGCATCTCTTGGGCATTTTTTTCTTTAGTCTTGACTTCAAGAGCAAATGGAGCTCAAGTGTTCACAAAAATTTGTTTTGGGATGAATAAGTTACTTTTAGGAGGTTTATGATTTCCTTGCGAGTGGAGTTGCTGATATGGGAGGTGATAAGAGTTGATTTGAGTGACTGCAACAGAATTATCTTCAATATCATTCCTAGAGCTAAGTAGTATATTCCTCCTTCACTTTACTTTCTTAAAATTGTGATTAATTCTGAACTACTTCCTCCCATAGCTTAAAACCAATTAAATTAACCTAACAACTAATATAGGTTAATTTATGCTTGTAAGGTTTTCCAGTAGTTTCAAAGATGATCCCATTGGTTTCGGATAATAGTTTGGAGTTGAAAGTTTTTCCATCATTTTAGAAATTAAATCTTCCTCAAATCTTGAATACTAATGAATTTCCTTGGCTACTTGGTTTACTATTTTCCAATAAATGTAATATTATTTTTAAGATTTAATAGAGTCTTTTCTATAGATCATTCAATCTAATTGAGACTGTGGGTCAGCCACATCTATAGAATTGAAGTGAATATTATATAATACTAAGATACCTGTACTATAGCAGGTGAACTACTAGTATGTTTTAAGATAGACCTTTTTAAGGGTATCATGCTAATAATACCTTTTAAATAATATTCTACTTTTGAACTTTAAAAATCTGAATCACATATTGTCTTAATTTTATAGAACGATGGTATAATACACTCTGATTAGGATACTAGAATGATTGAACAATATAGTAAAATAGTATCATTCTACTCCCTATGCAAACCTATTTATGGTCATATTCTTAAAGGTGTTCTACGAGCTGCAACTACATTCTATTTATATATAAGGTAAGGCTATATGTCCTTTATTCCATCTATTATTTCACAACTGCATCTCAAATTCTTTGTCATAAATGATACAACTATATATACTTTTAAAAATGTATAACACCGATTTCAACTCAAGAAAATTCTCAGGTGCCGAAACATTGGTTTCACCATTGATCAAAGTGGTGGACAATGTATGTTCTTGCTCGAGGGTTTGGTGAGAGCCCACGAGGCTCCATGACCCAATATGGTAGGGTGGAGAGTAGGCCTTCTCTTTTTGTGTTCATACTGTATCTCGTTGCATGCACAAGGTATGCCTACATCTTATTTATTTAATCCTTTCTATTGCAAGTGCATTAGATATTATTTGTTATAAATTATAGAATTGTTTATATTTCTTAATTTAGATATTGTCTACTAATGACACATGTTCATCACACTAAACTTCACATTTTCCTTTGATTTTTGTAGAACATACTCAAGACAAACAATCTTGTTTTGCATAAGATAGTAATGTCTTAGTCAGTGATCTGTCATCTTAGCTTATTTTCATGAGTTATGTGGATCTTTTTATGGTATTAGATCTTCTATGAAGTCAGCCTTGCCACAAGGCTTTCACCTAAGGTCTATCGACTACTCTTATTTTTGGTTTTGAGGAGTCCGAACTATTAAAAAAATTGACCATTAAGGAATGCATTGATAATGGTTTCACTTTCTATTATGATCTTGAAATTGTTGAGTTTTGAAATCACATGGTATTTTGAGGAAGTAATGTGTTATAAATGGCCTTTGAGAATAATCACAGTGACTGCAAAATCGATCAGAATTGTGAAATAAATAATTGCATGCAACAGTAATCTCTCAAGATATATTTTGATTGCAAGTAAAGGCAGATTTAGAAATTAAAAAAAATATATAGTTTAAATTTTTTGTATCAATCTACTTTTTGATTAACATCAACAAAATTATGTGGATGCAATTATCTCTTTATTGTTATGGTTGTGCATGACTTATGGAAATATACTTATTTGACATTTTTATGTCCTATTCTAAATTGATTATATTCTAAATTTTTTGATAATTGTATTATCCTTTTGAGATAATGTATATGTATCTCAACCTTATCTATGCCCTAATGTCTTAGCGTAATGGTATCATAAAAGGGTTATTAATGATGCTATGAATATTTTTAGATGTGGTCACTTGATCTCTCTCAAGCATTACTATGCCTAGCTATTATATACCTTCTTGTGCTTGGATGTAGATTAAATTCCATTAGCTTACAGTTTATTTTCTTGCAAAAAAACTAACCAAGAACATACATTGTCCATCACTACAACAAATGGTGGCATCAATGTTCCATATAACACTTAAAATAAAGCTTATCATTCCAAGAATGTCCCAACAGAATAAACATATGGATCAATATGTATCGATGTTGTTTGCATCTACTATGACATACATACATATCTGCACATAGGGGAAATACATTGTCCATCACTGTGAACAATGGTGGCATCAATGTTCCATATAACACTTAAAATATAACTTATCATTCGAAGAATGTCTCAATATGTATCAATGTTGTTTGCATCTACTATGGCATACATACATATCTACACATAGGGGAAATAAACCAAAACACAACAAAACAAGGCATTGTTCATCATTGCAATCAATGGTGACATCAATGTTCCATATAACACCTAAAATATAGCTTATCATTCCCTATGTGCAGATATGTATGTATCCTTGCAACATCACTATAATATGGATCATTTTCAATTTTGTATATCAATGCAGCCATGAAATTATGTTTGTCAACATAGCAATCATAGTTCATTCCCTGAATGCCAGTTCTTCGAACAATCGTGTATTCTTTCAATGCACCATTTTCTTTCCTGCGTATTGTTCTATATAGTCATGAGAGTAATTCTACATTCATCTTCAACTCCTATGCTCTCTCCTAGATTATTCTTAGCATCCCCCTCTTTAATTCCTCATATGCATGTACAAATCCCTACCATTTGGACTTCCCCTCTGCTTATCGGCTCATTGTTGCATGTCACTACACAAAACTGCTAATATAGGTTAATTTATGCTTGTAAGGTTTTCAAGTAGTTTCAAAGATGATCACGTTGGTTTTGGATAATAGTTTGGAGTTGAAAGTTTTTCCATCATTTTAGATATTAAATCTTCCTCAAATCTTGAATACTAATGAATTTCCTTAGCTACTTGGCTTACTATTTTCCAATAAATGTAATATTATTTTTAAGATTTAATAAAGTATTTTCTATAGATCATTCAATCTAATTGAGACTGTGGGTCAACCACATCTATAGAACTGAAGTGAATATTATATAATACTAAGATACTTGTACTATAGCAGACAAAATACTAGTATGTTTTAAGATAGACCTTTTTAAGGGTACCATGCTAATAATCCCTTCAAATAATATTCTACTTTTGAACTTAAAAAATTTGAATCACATATTGTCTTAATTTTATAGAATGTTGGTATAATTCACTCTAATGAGGATACTATAATGATTGAACAATATAGTAAAATAGTGTCATTCTACTCCCTACGCAAACATGTTTATGGTCACATTCTTAAAGGTGTTGTTATTATATGGTCAAGTTGTGGAGCACATCATATAATGATCACTATGAATTATAATATACAAATGGATGTGTTCAATATAAATCTTATTAAACAACATAACATAATTATATAGGGGAGAGGGGCCCATAGTAGGGCAGCTGACTTTTGGGTTTTTGAATTTCATAACATATGATTTCAAAAAAGTATCAATTTTGTACAACAGTTTACGTGCCAACTCATTCGCTTAAAAAATTTATTTTTAAGGCCACATCAACAAATATGATGCCAAATCAACATTATTTTTATAAAACCACATAGAGGCCCGTAGTAGGGCACTAAGTCCCTTGAACATGTTTCGCTAATGTGGCCTCACAGGATTTGTCAGATTATGTACTTTATGGAAAAAAGTGTTTTGCAAGTGGATATTAAATGCTCCACTGTGGGACCCATTGAGGACTACTTCTATCCATAATTTTGGTCCTTTCCTTACTATTGGCCTATCTCCCCTAGATCTCTACACTTTTAAATTTTGTAAATATATTTAGTTCTATTATCAATAATTTGAGTATATAATTGATTTTTTTTTTTTTTACTTTGAATTATATACAGTGATTGATCATTGGCACATGATTTCTTAATGCATTACGAGTAGTGCAATGCTTAAATAGAGATGTGTAATTTTTTTGGTTAGTTGAATAATCTAATTTATTTTCATTATGATCTAATTACATGAACATAATATATTAATTTATTCCATATAAATATGTTTCTATTTTCTATTGAGATTTGAAAGGCTACTAACTATAGAATAGAATGAGATGTGATGATATTTTCCTAGTTATAATGGGATATTGAATGTTGTATGATACTATTAATATTTAATTATTAAAGAATCATTGTCTTGGGTATGACTCAAAAAAATTTATGAGTCTTGTAAACTATTAGATGATTAGCATATATGTTGATGTTACGACTGGTTCAAGCAGTATAGTGGTCTAAGGGTGTCTAAAATCAACAATGAAAATTACTAGAGTTTTGAAGATAATTATCTTGAAGGGGAAGAGAAGCTTGAGAGGTGCCAGAATGGTTATGATAGGGAACGACTCCCAGACCCTTATGGGGTGGCTTTTGTGCATATGATGAAATATTATTTCCTAGAGGGTAGGTACAAAAAAATTCACGGGTACCACTTTCTCTTTCTTTTCCACATCCATATAAAGGAAAAGATTAATATACCTTTCTTTCCATTATCTTCTCTCAAACAATGTAAGGCTAAGGGAGCTTCACCTCCCCTTCACCAGAATTTGATTCAATGGCTCTATAATTATGCCTTGGCAATCACTCCCCTACTAGGCCCTTCTTATGGTAATAACCCTAATGCTAATGTCACCCATGAGAATCAACTAGAACCCCTCCCCTATCCTTCTCACGTCAATACTTTTGGTGAGGGAACTTTCTTTTTTAGACCATGAAACATAGAAAAATGAAGTTCACCAAAGATGAAAACTATAATGAATCTATTTCTCTATATTTCTTTCATATGTGTGCAATAATGTGTATTTGAGTTACAAAAATAAATCCTAACCCAAATACTAGTAAAAAATGCAAGTTTTAAGAAGGTCAAATGCTTTGTACCTATTGCAAAAAGTGTGTTTTCAAGCCTCACTGAGGACTCTTTCGCCCTATGGAAAATGGGTACTTGCTAGGGTTCTAAAAAATTTGTTTCTAGATGTTTTCCTTCATTGTCTGCGCTCCCCGATCCTAGTCGAAGACTGTCGAAAACTTGGAAATAAACTCTATAGCTCATTTTTTGTGATTTTCCAACTTTCTTTGCAACTTTTACAATATTGAAAAATTTTGCAACTTTTCATTCCAATTGATCTTCAACCTAAAACCTACAATCACACATACAAGAGAGAAAAATGTTGTTTTTTAGGGAATAGGGGTTTTCCTTGGTCAAACCTCGTTTTGGTAATTAAACCTTGAAATAAAAAAATGAATAAAGGAATGATGAATGAACAAATGAAATGTCACAACTCACCACATCTTAATTGGAACCTTAGATAAATCTTCAATATAGCATTAAATTCCCCTAATGAATGTAGATCTTGATCATGAAATTTGATTAGAAACAATGCTTGAATATGCTTGAATTGATCTTCAATGCTACATCAACATATTAGCTCAACAACATGCATGATGCATTATGCCTTAGAAATGATGAAATGGATCTTGATTATTGCAACAATCTTCTTGAAATATGCTCTTGAATACCTTAGAAATTCTCTTGAATTCTCTATCAATGCTCTTGTGAACTCTTAGGATGTTTGAATCAAAATTACTAGGTGAAACATAGTGAAATGACCTCTTATTTGTACATATCTTAAGATTAATTCCTGAAATTCAAATATCACAAGCCGACACCAAATCTAGAATTTGAAATCATTAAAATACCACCACGATATATCCCAAGGGGGGTCCTAGGTCTAAGTGAGGAACCATTCACCATGTGGCGAATGGGTCCTAGATTACTCAGCTAGGACACACTTTGAGGATTGTGAAATGTTATGTGAAAATAGGGTCCTAAGAACTAGTGAGGACCCATTAACCAGGTGATGAATGGGTTCTAGTTCACTAACCTAGGCCACACACCTCCTAAAATTAAGTACATTGTGTAATGGAATTTCTAAATGTCGAGCTTTATCCCTTAGAATCTATAACTAATTAGGCTTGGATTTGAATTAAATGGGCCAATTAAGGTAAATTAAGCTCAATTAATTAATAAAGCCCTAGATTAGTGTGAAAGTGTAAAGATACACTTTACAACCCCCAAAATAATGCATAATTAAGTCCATTTAGTTTATAAGGGCCCTAAACTTAATGTGAATGTGTGAAACACATTACAACACTAAATGAAGGAAACATTAGGCTCATTTTATTAATAATTATTCTCAAATTAAGTGTGAAAAAGGGATGCTTCTTTTGAAACTACAAACCTTCTTCCAAAAAGCCCCCTGCTACTCCCTTTGTAATAGGACAATCCTCTATTAAATGTATCCTTATATCAAAGGGGAACTTAACATGTTCAAAATGTGAAAGGTAAGGAGTATAGCTCTAACCCCTTGGGTAACCCCTTAGGAGCTAAGAGAGAGGGTTTTGATAGTGCTGAACCTAAATAAATGAAAAAAGTAGCTATTGAGATTAGAGATGAGGATGAATAAGGAAAAACCAATGACTCTAGCAATGGGAAGGGGGAAAGAAGGTCAGAAAGGCTTATGGGCCAATCAACTAAGTGTAAAATACTTAGCTTTGAAGAACTTGGTGATGACCTAGAAGAAGAGGCTTTGGCCACCATTAATGTGAGTAAAAAGGAACTATCTTTGGTTCTAGGAGAAGACCTCTTGGAGGACTCTACTAGCAGTGATGGGAATGATGATAGTTTCGAGCTCCTTACAAAACATTGCAACAAAGAACATACTGACCCAAAATCCATATATCCCTTCTTTGTTTGGTGTTTTCATTTTTGGGGCAACCCCTTCCTTTTTATTTTTCCTTTCCTTCACATGACGTAGCCTTACTTGGAAACACATGACTTGGCATAGGGGCTTTCCAAGATGGCTCCAATGTCTTCTTTCTTGTTTGTAATTTATCTGTGCCATAGAAAAATGGTTCCTTGTCATTTTCATGGCCTTTTAGGTCTTACTTCATGGTATTTTTATGTTTTTCCTTGATTTTATGTTGTTACATGGCTTGCACATGCATATTTAGGTACTAAAACTGAAAGCCCGACATCTTGTGAAGGTGTTGTGAAGTTTTGTGAATTGTTGTAAGACATTTCTACATTCTTCTAGACTCTATTAATTACAATTCACCTAAAAATAACCTTTTGACACATCATCAAGTCCTATTTTGAAGTGTTGTAAAGTCTTGTAATACGATTTCACACTTTCCTAGGCACAACTTCACTATTTATCTCTTCTTATGACTTAATTGACCCCTTTATGCCCTCATATGCTTTAATTAAGTGTTTTTTTGGATATTATCCTAACAAACAACATTAAATACAATATTATTTTTGACACTTGTTTTTAGGTCCTAGGTAGAACTCATTCGCCATGGGTGGCGAATGAGTTGGACCCCCTGGCCCCAAATTCAAAATATTTCAAATTTATTTTCAAAATTTTATTAAAAATCACTTGATGTCAGCCTGTGATGAGGTATGAATGGTAAACTATGACACAAGATTGTATAAATATGTATTTTTCATCTCATTTTACATCCCCTACAATCTCCTCATTCATTCAAGCAATCTCATTCACACATCTAAGCATTCAATCATTTTACATCACTAATTGAAGCAACTATTGAAGCACTTTGAAGTAGCCATTGACATTATTTCAGACTTACAAGATCAAGGAATTGGTGAGTTAATAGAATTAGCATGTTGTTCATTTATCATTTCCTTTGCATTTCTATTGCCATGTTTGATTACCAAAGTGGGGTTTGACCAAGGCAAACCCCTATTTTCTAACCTTCCAATATTTTTCTCATTTGCATGTGTCTTTGCAGCCTTTGTTTTGTAGATTTGACAGGTTTAAAGGTGTTGAAAAGTGGAAATCAAGTCAACTAGGTTCTTCAAGTCAACTTATCATTATTTCAAGCTTGTTGAGTGTTTTCTATATGTTTTGTCCAGAACTGACTTTGACAACCCGACATTTAGACATTCCAAAATCTAGTGTTGTAGAGTTGTCTGATTTTCTTGAAATCTAGGAGTGGAATAATTCACCACCCTTGGCGAATGAGTCGTACCTGAGGTCTAAAAAACTATATTTTGTCAGATCTAAGATCCCGACAGTTAGAAATCAGTTCCTGACCAATTTTCACCTATAGGAGGACTGATTCGCCACCCTTTGCAAATGAGTCCCACTGTGAAAAATTAGTAAAATTCATCAGCATTCTAAACATTCCAGATTCTTCCCTTCTCTTTCTATTCTACATATTTCTTCCATTTTCTCCATTTTCTACATATCACATTTTGATTTCAAGCATAGCTTAAATTGCACTTTTTGCATTCATTCTAGTTCATTTCAATCAATCAATTGCATTTAGTTAAGTTCATTCACATCATATCACATTGCATACATCCTAATTTGAGTGTTACATAAGCATTTTGGGACCTAAATCTCTCTCTTTTTCTAGGTGGAAAATCTTAGGAAGAGAGCTAGCATTCTTGGTTCCCAAAATCTATGTCACATTTTGGTGAACCCAACTTTTGAACACTTTAGATTTCTGATTTCATTCACATATTGCATCCTAGTTTACATTTGCATTAGCATTCAATTAGGACATTGATTTGTTATTGCATTCTAGGACCTTTCATTTTGCATTAGTGAAACATTCATTTCATTTTCATTTTCATTGAAATAAAACTAAAAATCTGGATTCTGCATCTGTTATTGCATTCTCTAGAATATTTATATCATTCTCCAAATTATGCAAAATACAAAAAAAATTGCATCCTAGGACTCATTCACCACCCAGGGCGAATCAATCCCTCTGCATATTTTAGACAACATTTCCAACATCTTTCTGGAATTTTCTTGCATTTTTGTTTATGTAGTTTGTTGTTACAGTTAGAAGTCTTTCTATTATTTTCATTTAAATATCTTAACTTAGCTTACATTTTCATTCACCCTTCCTTTGTGGTACTTGTATGAGTGTTTGGTATCCCATTGATAATACTTTAGTGAGAATAAGTTCTAGACTCATGGCATCCCATGATAGCACTTTTGTTGTGGACCTTGGGATCTCACAAGCTCCTACTCCTAGTATGGACAATGGTGCATTATGAATTGATCATACCACTTCCATGCCTTCACCCTTCCATCCCATAAACATTGACACACACAACAATTCTCTTCCCCAAGACAAGGTCATTAGTATTCATGAAGAATTTGCACATTTACAACAAGACTTGTCACTTGAAAACATTTCCCAAACTACCATACCTTCCATTGATAATCTTCATCATTTGATTGAAAGTGATGATGGCTTGCAAGTACTGAGGAAAATTGCTGAGATTTACAATAAACGTGCCCCTTCCCATAACCAATCCACAAGCATTCCTGTAAGCCAAGGAGGACCTTCAATTCCTCCCCCTTCAACCATAACTTCCATTTGAACTTATACTAATCCATAGGTCACTACAACAATGCAACAGGTTAGTTATATAGCTCCTTCCTTTATAATTCCATCTAACATTCATACCTCTCCTATGGCATCGCAAGTCCCTTCCACCATATTCTCACCCCTTAGTATTCCTTCTACTTCACCTCACATCCCTTACACTCCATCACCATTTTCTCTTCCATCTCACTCTACATACCCCGATCTAATTATTACACAACTCCTTACTACCATTTCTTCCATGCAACTTCAACTTTCAAACATTAGCCAAGGTCAATCCGCCCCACCTACATATCATTTTCATAGTAGTCCATTATCCTTAGAAATATTATGTACCCTATTGCCACAATGGATAGAAATGCCTTGGTTTGAGAAATATGGAGGAAAAGGAGACCCTATCAATCATGTTAATGCTTACACAACTTTATGTAGTGATTTTTTCCTTGATGAGAAACTTCTAGCCAAACTTTTTCCAAGAACCTTGAAAGATATTGTGTTAGAATGGTTTCCCAACTTGCCTAATCATTCCATTCATTCCTTGAATGAACTTGTGGATGCTTTCTTAAGTAATTTCCAAGTTCACATGACACCTAAGAAAAAAATGGCTAATCTCATGTGATGTAGACAAAACATAGATGAAAAATTTATGGATTTTATCTCACGATACCAATCCTTGTATGCCCAAATCGATGTTAAGATTCCTGATGCACATTTGCAAAAGATGTTTATCAAAAACTTACATACACATCTTCAGGATAAGCTAACTATGATGAAATTCCCTTCATTCATGCATTTATGCACAACTTTGTGTGAATATCATAACTCAGTTTCAAGTTGTGATTCAAAATCCACTTCTAACCAAGCTAAAAAACCTGAACACAACAATCAAAACAACAATAACAATCAAACCTTCCACAAACCAAATAGAGGCTTTTTACAGTTTAACCCACCTTCCCCACAATAACCACAACCAACCCAACAAAGTAAAAATCAAGTGGTAGCTATTAAGGCAGCATTGCCTTTTCATTATATGGAACCTAGTAGACAATTTACTCACCTACCCGACACCCTCCATAACACAATGAACCAATTAATTAAAAAACACATGCTCACTTTACCATTCATTCGACCACTTGATTCAAATCAGCCATTACCAGCTACATTCAAACCTAATGCTTATTGTCCTTTTCATCCCCAAAATGGACATGACACTAAACATTGCAAGCGTCTAAAACATTTAGTTCAAGAGCTCATCAATTCAGGACATTTAACCATTTCAGGGGTTAATGATCAAGGCAATAAGTTCGTTGCACCCACTAACCAGAATTTACAAATCTTCACCAATCCCATGCCTAAACACACTACTTCATTTATTAAGGCTAGTGAACCTTCCAAACCTGATGTAATGAATGTTGATACAAATCAAGAACAATATGTTAAAACCCCACTTGTTACCCAAGATGATCCTATGGAAATGGTGGTTGTGATAGACGTTATCCCTCGAAAGGGCCAAACCTCTAAATCTCTTGATATCACTTTTTCTACTAAATATATATTGCAAAAGCTTCTTGATGGTCCTCTCTACATCACTAGCAGAATCTATGATAAGCCCACTAATGGGATATTAATAGATCCCACTTTTGGTGAGAATGTGATCATAGATGAGTTTCTTGTATTGCATGAGCTATATCAAGATGATTATAATAAACTAACTTCATGGATCAAGACACCTAATGGTTTTGCATGCCCTATGATTGGATTGATCGCACTCCCTTTGCAAATAGGACCTTGAACTTTGGACATAACATTTTCAATTATTCCACAATCTAACCAATTTTTTTTGAGTCTAGGCCACCCTTGGATTTTCTCAATGAAAGCGGTCTCATCAGTCATTCACAAGTGTTTGAAGTTTCCACATGGAAATGAGGTATTCACCATACACCATAGTGGCTTTAATCCTTTATCTTCTAAAGGTAATTTTTCCTTAGAAGCCTTTTGTCCTAAACCCATGGAACCCATTACACCTCGAAAGGACTTCTTTTTCATAGCATATCAAAAGATCAAAGCCAACAAAATAACTAAATTATCTCTTCGTGGCATGTACCCATCCACTTTTGCACCTCCCCTCATAGATGAAACCATGCTTCAACCTGAATCAAATATAGAACAAGCCATAAAACCTCTTGAACAATCACCCTTAGACATTTCTCTTCCATCCTCTAAACGACCAAGAGAAATTGAAACTAATCCCCTCATACCTCCTCGCATTAAACAAGTATACAAAACAAAAGAGAAAGTGATTGATCCATATTCTTTGGCTTCTTTTATTCTTCCTTATTTGGAATTCAAAGAACCTATGATGACTCAATATGCTCCTACACCTCAACAACTGCAAAACCACATTAACAGAAATCGTGCTGCTAGGAAATGTTGGCGTCATCGTCGTCTCCTTGCTTGTCAATTTGGCATAGAAGAAAGCAAAGACAATCCACCCCTGCCTTTGACAAAAGCAATAGATGACTAACTTGCATTTCCTTCCCCACTATCTGATAATCCAATCCAACCTTCACAACAACTTGAACCAATTCAACAACTAACACTTTTGATACAACCATCTTTAGAAATCACCCTTCATCCTCCCATTTTCATTAATCTTGATGATGATGATGATGTGGAGATTTCCAAAATCGATGACGAAATACATAATAATTTAAATTCTTTATTCTCATCCACAATGAGCTTAAAAGATAAATCCTCTTCATCAAGTGAAGAACCTGGTACCACTCCTAGTTCGACACTTGCAATTCTACCTTTAGACAATCACCCACCCTTGCATTACACTGAACAAGATTGGGAGGTGGATGACCTATTAAATGGTTGACTTGCATTCGTCTTGCTAGGCCTTTTTCTTGTTTCTTTTATGTGCGTCTTGTGTTACCATGTGACGTGTGTTTGATGTTTCCTTTCTTTGTATCCTTCTTCTATTCGTACCTCAATTCTTCTAATCATTTGTCTTTTTTTGTCTTTTCTTTTTTTTTGTGTTTTCCATTTGGGGATGATGCAAAGTGTAGAGATTCCCTATATCTCTTCCATGCTGACTCAAATGGTCCTTCTCTTTTCTTTTCTTTTGTTTTTTCCATTTGGGGATGACACAAAGCGTAGAGACACCCTATGTCTCTTCCATGTTGACCCAAAAGGTCCTTGTCTTTTTCTCTTTTCTTTTTTTTTGTGTTTTTCTTTTGGGGATGATGCAAATCATTACGACTAAAATGTCTCCTTCATGTTGACTCAAAATATTTTTTTCCTTTTCTTTTCGCTTGTGTTTTCCTTTTGAGGATGATACAAAACATTAATACCGCAATGTCTCTTCCATGTTGACTCAAATGGAATTTCTTTTTCCTTTTTTTCACTCTCTTTGTGTCATTCTTCTAGTTCTATGTGTATTTGGGGGATGATGATAGTTCCAAGCTCTTCCATAAAAATATTATAGTCACGAACATACTGATCCCAGATCAATAGATCCCTTATGTGTTTGGTGTGCTTTCTTTCCTAGGGGGAAACTCCCTTTCTTTGTTTTTCCTTGACATGACACAACCTACTTTCGAAACATATGACTTGGCATAGGACTTTCTGAGTTGTCTGTCGTGTCTTTCTTTCTCTTTTCATTTTCTTTTCTTCTCTATTTTTAAGTAATTGATCTATCTCAGCATTTTTTATTCGTCTTGGTGGTTTGGTGCGATGCACTGCATCCCCTATGTTTTGAATATACTATTCTTTGATTGGTCATCTTTTGGAGACATTAGACACAATGTTCCCTAAGTGATTGACCTTGCATAAATTGAACAAGACTCCTTTGAACAATCTTTCACATTACATTTTTTCATTTTATATTTCTTGGCCACCTTGCATAACACACTTGCATGCCTTTATTTTTGTATTGTTCCTTTTGTTTTGTGGTGCCTTGTTAAAGTTATCAATGGGTATAAAGTTAACATGGTTGAGTAGGAATCCCAACTAGCAGAATGACTTTCCCCATAGCCACCGTTTTATTTGATTGTGAGTGCATACCAACTAGCGTATGTATCTTACTTCTTTTTGAGCCTTCTTACCCCACGAACAACTAGTTTTGTGGCCCCAGAGTAAGTACATTTGGGTTTTCTCACACCCCAAAGTGAGTACACATTCTCTTTTAGCCTAGATCTTATTCACAACTAGTTGGATTAGTGAGCAAAGCTTCATTCACTTCATCTTAACACTTGTGTGTTAATTTGTCCTTATGTTTAGTTCACCATGGGATCTTCATCCCGGGGGCTTGATCATCTCTCTTGATTGATGTATTCCATCTTACTAACATAAGTGTATTTGAACCCTATTATTAATGTTCATGGCTACTTTAGTGTGAGTCTAAAGCAAGTTCTTCCTCTCACTAAAGTGGGGGCTAAATGTGCCATAGAAAAATGGTCCCTTGTCATTTTCATGGCCTTTTAGGTCTTGTTTCATGGTATTTGATATCTTTTTCCTTGATTTTATGTTGTTACATGGCTTGAACATGCATATTTAGGTACTAAAACTGAAAGAACGACGTCTTGTGAAGGTGTTGTGAAGTGTTGTAAGACATTTCTACATTCTTCTAGACTCTATTAATTGCAATTCACCTAAAAATCACCTTTTGACACATCATAAAGTCCTATTGTGAAGTGTTGTAAAGTCTTATAATAAGATTTCACACTTTCCTAGGAACAACTTCACTATTTATCTTTTCTTATTACTTAATTGACCCCTTTATGCCCTCACATGCTTTAATTAAGTGTATTTTTTGGATATTATCCTTACAAACAACATTAAATACAATATTATTTCTGACACTTGTTCTTAGGTCCTAGGTAGGACCCATTTTCCATGGGTGGTGAGTGAGTCCCCCTTGGCCCTAAATTAAAAATATTTCAAATTTCTTTTTAGGATTCTATTAAAAATCACTTAATGTTGCCCTATGATGAGGTATGAATGGTAAACTATTACACAAGATTGTATAAATAGGTATTTTTTATCTCATTTTGAATCTCCTACAATCTCCTCATTCATTCAAGCAATCTCATTCACACATCTAAGCATTCAAGCATTTTACATAATCCATTGAAGCAACTATTGAAGCACTTTGAAGTAGCCATTGACATTATTTCAGACTTACAAGATCAAGGATTTGGTGAGTTAATAGCATTAGAATGTTGTTCATTTATCATTTCCTTTAAATTTCATTCATTTCTATTGGGTTTTATTACCAAGGTGGGGTTTGACTAGGGCAAACCCCTATTTTCTAACCCTCCAACATTTCCCCCCTTTGCATGTGTCTTTCTAGCCTTTGTTTTATAGATTTGATAGGTTTAAATTTGTTGAATGTGGAAATCAAGTCAATTAGGTCCTTCAAGTCAACTTATCATTATTTCAAGCTTGTTGAGTGTTTTTTGTCTATTTCCTGCATAACTGACTTTGCCAACCCTACATTCAGACATTCCTAAATGTGGTGTTGTAGAGTTGTTTGATTTTTCAAAAATCTAGGATTGGACTTATTCACCACCCTTGGTGAATGAGTCCCACCTAAGGTCTAAAAATTTGTATTTTGTCAGATCTTGGATCCTGACTGGTAGAAATCAGTTCCTGACCAATTTCACCAGTAGGAGGACTGATTCACCACCCTTGGCGAATGAGTCCCACTGTGAAAAATTAGTAAAATTCATCAGCATTCCACACATTCTAGATTCATCACATTTTATCCAGGTGCACTTATATTCTTCCCTTCTCTTTCTATTTTGCATATTTCTTCCATTTTCTCCATTTTTTGCATATCATAGCGTGTTTTCAAACATAGCTTAAATTGCACTTTTGCATTCATTCTAGTTCATTTCAATCAGTCAATTTCATTTATCTAACCTCATTCACATCATATCACATTGCATACATCCTAATTTGAGTGTTACATAAGCATTTTGGGACCTAAATCTCTCTCTTTCTAGGTGGAAAATCTTAGGAAGAGAGCTAGCATTCTTGGTTCCCAAAATCTATGTCACATTATCATTTTCTACTTTAAAGTAATTTATCATAGTACAGTGTGTAGCAGTTCCTTTAAAGTGGGGGCATACATTGGCATTATTCATTTTGCATTCTTTTTCCTTTTTCTTGGTTCTTAACACAACCTTCTTATTTCATACAATGCATTTTGTTGCTTTGTGGATGACATCAAGGGTGTGATGTCCTTCAGGAGCATGATCTATCTTAGCATATTACATTCCTCTTAGTGGCTTGATGTGATGCACTACATCCCCTAGGTTGCGAATATTCTATTCTTTGACTGGTCCTCTCTTGGAGACATTAGATATAATGTTCCCTTAGTTAAAGACCTCACATGAACTAAGCAAGACTCCTTTGAAAATTCTTTGCATGTTGCATTTTTCATTTTTTATATGGCCACCTTGCATAACACAGCTTGCATGCCTATCCAGTAACATCACGTTTATTCAAGAGCTCCAAGCATACAAAGTTTTTCTTGTCTCATGAAGCTTGAAATGTCATTTTCTTTTGTGGTGCCTTATGAAAGTTATCAAAAGGTATAACTTTGGTATGGTTGAGTGGGAAGCCCATTCTAAGGCATGAATTTCCCCATAGCCACCTATGTGTGTGTGAGCGCATACTAGCCATGAGTGTGTTTTTCTCACCTTTTGGGCCTTCTCACTTGGTGGAAAACCATCAGTTCCATCTCCCCAGAGTGAGCATGCATTTTATTTTCAGACAAACAACCTATATCTAATCCACAACGGGATGGAAAAAATGATCGAAGTTTGATCTAAATTTCTCTCGCTTTCCTTCTCCATTTACATCGTTCTCATGTGTGTTTCTTTGTGCTCATGTTTAGTTTTCCATAGGATCTTCATCCTAGGGGCTTGATCATCCCTCTTGATCATTGTTGTCTCATATTCCTAGAATTAGTCTAGACATTGCAACCTCTTTTCATTGCATGTTCAGCTACTTTAGTGTGAGGTTAAAGCAGGTTCATCCTCTCACTAGAGTGGGGGCCAACCGTGGACAAAAAAATGTAACCCTTCTAATTTTTCTCATGTTTAGGCCCTCCTAGTGATTTTGTCTTGATTTTTCCTAGATTTAATGTTGTAATGTGGCCAACACATTTACATTACATCTTGGGTCCTTGAGAATAAATAAGAATTCTATGTTGTCTTGTAAAAGTGTTGTGAAGTGTTGTAACCCACTTTCACACTTTTCTAGGTCCATTTCATTATAATTCACTTAAATAACATCTTTTTATCACTTACCAAGTCTTATTTCAAAGTGTTGTAAAGAGTTGTAACAAACTTTCATGCTTTTATAGGCTTGTCATTACTAATTTGACCCTTTCTTATGTTTAACTAGCCCCTTAATGCACTTTTCGGCCTACTTAAGTGTGTTTGGAGAATAATCCCATTAAACATCATTAAATACACTTTAATTCCCAACACCCAGTAAAATTACCTTGGTGGGACCAAGTCACCACTTGGGGCGACTTAGTCCCACTAAGCACAAAAATCAAAATTATTTTAAATTTCTAGCGGGATATTATTCTCTTAACCTTGAGGTCAGCCTGTGATGTGTTATTTTAAGGAAATTTTGTAAAATCAAGCATAAATAAATGGTTTTCCCCTCATTTTGCATCTTCTAATCTCCTAATTTTCTTAGTGCCCTAATTAATCATTCTCAAGCATTCTAGGGATCATCAAGTCTTCATTAGAGCATCCATTTGCATATCCTCAAATTTCTACATCAGGGGTTTGGTGAGTTGTAGCATTGCATGTTGCTCATTCATCATTCTCTCTTTATTTCATTTCATTTTCAAGGGTTTGATTACCAAATTGGGGTTTGACCAAGGAAAATCCCTATTTACTAACCCTTAACCCTTTACCCCCTCTTTAAATGTGTGTTTTTCAAGTCTTGTATGCAAATATTTCAAAGTGAAAGGTTTTAAAAGGTGTTGTCAATTTTTCAAATTCATTCAAGTCAATAAAGCCTTAAGTGAAGCTTTGTGACCTCTTACAACTTGATTTTTGCTATTTCAGATCTGGACACCTATCAAGAAGGAAAGTGTAGACCAAGAGCTACAAATTCCTACCACAAATTTCCTGAGATTCACAGGTGGACTAAGTCTCCATCAATGGAAAATTAGTCCCACTACTAGGCCTAAAAAGCGTTTTATGCATTTATGGATACCCATTTTGCTGAAACCTATTTTGGCAGAATCTCCCCAAAATAGGACTAAGTCACCCAACTTGGCATAAGTGTCCAAATTGGCGTAAAAAAAAATTCTATAGGATTCCAGAGCCTCTCTGCATCACATTTCATTTTTAGGTGCTCCTTTCCAGTCTCTTTCATTTCTATTATTGTTTACTTGCATTCTTAGGTCATTTTTCATATCACATTTTTTTTTCAAACATGTATTTCTTAGGTTTTACATTAATAATTCATTTCCTTTATCAGTTTATTACATTAGGACATTCCATTTAGACATATTTCATTCATATTTTCATTATTTTTGAGTGGGGACATTACCCATTTTGGCCCATCTCTCTCCTTTTAGGTGAAAACCCCTAGAAGTGTTAGAGAGCATTAGGGTGCCAAAATCTGTCTAGATTTTGGTGAATCTAACTTTAGAACATTTTACTTTTTATTTCAAGTGCATTTAAATCCTAGGCATAACTTGCATCAACATTGCATTAAGTTTTGCATTGTTTAAATTGCAGATCCTAGGGTTTTAAAAAATTGCATTAGTGAAATGCTCATATAGCTTACATTTTTGCATTGCATTTCATTAAAAATTCAAAAAAATCTACATTTTCATATTTTATCTGCATTTGACAATCTAAAAATATTTAAATTCTATTTAATTTTTTTGAAAAAATCTCAAAAAAAATACTATTGGGACTAATTCGTCACACTGGGCGACTTAGTCCTCTTGCACATTTTGCACTATAATTTATGTCAATTTCAAGTCATTGTCTGCATTTCTATTTTTTGTTATTTCATTTTTGTTAGAGTTTCCAAAATTTTAGTTATCAACATTTTATTTCTCTTATTTTACATTGCATTTGCATTCACTCACATTTATAACCATTTGCATCAGTGTTTGGTGTCCTATTGCTAATACCTTAGTGAGAAGTTCAAGAATCATGTTATCCCATGATAATACAGTCATTATGGCTTGGGTTATCTAAAGCTTCCACTCCTAGTATTGAACTAGTACACCAGGCATGGATACTACTTTTAGCACCTCTTTTCCTTCCAATTACATGCAAGTTAACACAAAAAATGATCACATCCCACAAGACAAAATCATCAACATTCATGAGGACTTGACACATCTTTAACATCAAGTGTGCCTTGAAAACATTTCAACCAATGCAATTTTGGCCATAGAAAACATTCATTGCATGCTTGAATGTGATGAAGGCCTAGACATTATGAAACAAATCATTGAGATATGCCACAAACATGTTCCTTCTACCTCTAGTACATCTCAACTATCAAACATTGTGGTTATCCAAGGAGGACCTCACACTCATCCTCCCTCAATAGTAGCATCCATACCTACCTGTACCACTCCTCAAGTCACAAAAACAATTCAACAAGTTAGTAATGTGATTCCTTCCTCGACTATTCCTACTAGCATTCCTAATTCCTATGTGGAATCACATGTTATATTCTCTTCCACCATACCATCTATAAGCATTCCCTTCAATTTCCCTACCACTACATACACTCCATCACCACTTTCGCTTCCACCTCATACCACTTACACCAACCCTCTCATATCACAACTTTTCCAAACAATCTCCTCCATGCAAAAATAAATATCCACCATAAACCAAAATCAAAATGGACCATTGACCTATTATGTTCGAAGTAGCCCACTATCTTTGGAAATATTGCGAACACCAAAGCCACAAGGAATAGAGATTCCTAGATTTGAGAAATATGGAGGGAAGGGATATCCTTCTAACCATGTTAATGCTTACATCGCCTTATGTAGTGACTTTTTCCTTGATGATAAACTATTAGCAAAATTTTTTCCTAGAACTTTAAAAGACACTACCTTGGAATGGTTTTCATCCTTACCGAATAATTCAATTCATTCATTCAATGAACTAGTTGATGCATTTATAAATCATTTCCAAGTCCATATGACTCCAAAGAATACCTTGGCCAATTTGATGAGATGCAAGCAACACAAAGAAGAAAAGATAACTAATTTTATCTCACGCTATCAATCACTTTATTCTCAAATCAATGTCAAGATTCCTGATCCACAATGTCAAAAGATGTTTATAGAAAAATTGCAAACTAAACTCCAAGACAAACTCACCATGATGAAATTTCCCTCCTTTATGTATTTATGTATCACCCTTTTCGATTATCACAATTTGGTTAGTATCTGTGATGCAAAGTCCACTTCTAGCCGAGCTAAGAAGTCTGAACATGCCAACCCAAACAATTACCAACCATTTAGAAAGTAAAACAAAGGGTTCTTACATTTCAATCCCCCTCAATAAACAACTCAACCCATCAACAACCAAGTAGCAACTATTAAAACTGTGGTGCCTTATAGTTATGGAGATCTGAAAAGATAGTTTACAACTTTTCCAGACACCCTTCATAACACAATGTCCCAACTCTAACAACAACAAATGATTACCTTACCTATCGTTAAAGCACCCGATCCCACTAAACCTTTACCCCCAAAATTTAAATCGAATGCTTATTGCCATTATTATAGATAAAATGGACATGACACAAAAAATTATAAGCGTCTTAAACGCCTTGTACAAGATCACATTAATTCTGGTTGTTTATCCATTGCAGGTGTTAATGATCAAGGCAATAAGTCTGTTGCCCCTCCAAATCAAAATTTGAAAATTGTCACTGATCCAATGCCTAAACATAATGTTTCATTTTTCAAAGCTAATGAAAATCCAAATAATGATGTGATGAATGTTCATATAGATGTTGAACATCCTGATCCCCTTCCACATATTACCACTATTAATCCTATGGATGAAATGGTAGGTGTGATAGACATGATCCCTCGTAAGGGCCAACCTAAGAAATCTCTTGATATTATTTTCTCCTCTAAGGACATAATTCAACATCTCCCCGATGGTCCTCTTTATATATTCAACCATATTTATGATAAGCCCACTAATGGGATACTCATAGATCTCACCTGTGGAGAGGAACGTGATCACTGAGGAATTTTTGGTGTTACATGATATTTATCAAGATGATTATGATAAACTAAGAGAGTGGATCAAGAAACACAATGGTTTTTCTTGCCCTATGATAGGATCGATCATCCTTCCATTACAATTAAGAACAAAAACATTGGATGTTACATTCTCCATCATCCCACAGTCGGACCAGTTTCGTTTACGGCTAGGCCATCCATAGCTTCACTCAATGAAAGTTGTCCCTTCGGTCATACACAAGTTTTTAAAGTTTCCCTTTGACAATAACATATTCATTGTTCACCATAGTTCCTTTAACCCTTTTTCTTCTAAAGGAAAATTTTCCTTAGAATATTTTTGGCCTAAGCCCATGGAACCTATAATGCCTCGCAAAGACTTCTTTTTCGTTGCTTACCAAAAATTTAAAGAAAGAAAATAGCAGAATTGTCTCTCTGAAACATGTCCCCACCACTTCTAACACTCCTATCTTAGATGAAACAATTCTTTAACCCAAACAAGAACCAAACAAACAAGATCAACCAACACTCAAAACCTCCCTGGCATCATCTAAGAGACCAAGAGATAATGATAATAACTCCATCATTCCTGCTCGTATAAAAAAAGTTTACAAAGCAAAGGATAAAGTGGGTGAACAACCTTCCATTGTTCCTTCCATTCCTCCCCTTAGGGAATACAAGAAACCTATGGTTGATCAACCTGCTCCTTCACAAACACAACTTGGCAATTAAATCAAACAAAATAGAGGAGCTAGGGAGCGTAGGTGTAGATGATGTGTCCTTGCTCGCAAGTTACGAGTTGAAGAAAACAAAGAAAATCAAAATCCACACTTGATAGGAGAAATGCATGAAAACCCTCCTTCCCAATCACAACAAAATGATCTAATACAACAACCACAACAAGAGGTACACCCTTCTTTGGACATTATCATCCGTCCTCCTATTGTGATTAATTTGGATGACAATGATGAGATCACTAAAATAGATGAAAAGGTGCATAATGATATGAATACATTATTTTCCTCTTCCATGAGTTTAAATGATAAATCTCCTACATAGAATGTTGAACCTGGTACTTCCCCTAGTTGGGCACTTTCTCTTGTCCCTTTGGTTAGTTTCCTGCCCTTGGCACATCATGACCATGACTAGGAGGTGGATGAATTGGTCGATGGTTGACTCACATTCTCCTTACTACTCTTTTGCATGATATTTTTGTTTTGTGTATTTGCATGTGCATATCGTTTCCCCCCTTGATGTTTTCTTTAATGTTCTCCTTCTCTTTGTGACATTCCTCTATTTGTACCTTCATTCTTCTATATGTCGTTAATTGCATTTTCCTTTTTCTTTTTTCTTTTCTTTTTTCTTTTCCTTTTCGGGATGACACAAGGCATTGAGACCAAAATGTATCTTTCATGTTGACCCAAAAGGCCACTTTTCTTTTTCTTTTCCTTGTTATTTTTCTTGTGTTTTTCCTTTTGGGGATGACACAAGGCATTGAGACCAAAATGTCTCTCTCATGTTGACCCAAAATCTTTTCCATTTTTCTTTCTCCTTTTAATTTTTATTTGGCTTGTGTTTTCCTTTTGGGGATGACGCAAAGTGTCAAGAAATCCTACATCTCTTCCAAGTTGACCCACAAGGATGTTTATTTTTCTTTGTTTTCACTCTCTTTGTGTCATTCTTCCAATTCTATGCATTCAGAGAATGATGACAGTTTTGAGCTCCTTACAAAATATTGCAACAACAAACATATTGACCCCAAATCCATAGATCCCTTCTTTGTTTGGTGTTTTCATTTTGGGGGCAACCCCTTCCTTTTCTTTTTCCTTTCCTTCACATGACGTAGCCTTACTAAAAAACATATGACTTGGCATAGGGGCTTTCCAAGTTGGCTATCATGTCTTCTTTCTTGTTTTCAATTTATTATTTTCTACTTTAAAGTAATTTCTCATAGTATGGTGTGTAGAAATTCCTTTAAAGTGGGGTCATACATTGGAATTATTCATTTTGCATTCTTTTCCATTTTTCTTGGTTCTTAGTGTAGCCTTCTTATTTCATACGATGCAATTTTTCACTTTGTGGATGACATTGGGTGTGATGTCCTTTAGGAGCATGATTTATCATAGCATATTACATTCCTCTTAATGGCTTGATGCGACACACTGCATCCCCTAAGTTACAAATCTTCTATTCTTTGATTGGTCGTCTCTTGGAGACATTAGACACAATGTTCCCTAAGTTAAAGACCTCACATGAACTAAGCAAGACTTTGGTATGGTTGAGCGGGAAGCCCATTATGAGGCATGAATTTCCCCATAGAAACATGTGTGTGTGTGTGTGAGTGGATACCAGCCATGAGTGTATGTTTCTCAACTTTTAGGCCTTCTCACCCAACGAATAGCCATGAGTTTCGTCACCCCAGAGTTAGTATGCATTTTTCTTCCAGATAAATAGCCTAGATCTAATCCACAATGGGATGGACAAATGATCGAAGCTTGATCCAACTTTCTCTCTATTTCCTTCTCCATTCACATCATTCTCATGTGTGTTTCTTTGTTCTCATGTTTAGTTTTCCATGGGATCTTCATCCTAGGGGATTCATCATCCCTCTTGATCATTGTTGTCTCATCTTGCTAGCATTAGTCCATTGAAACCCCTTTTGATTGCATGTTCGGCTACTTTAGTGTGAATTTGAAGTAGGTTCACCTTTTGATTGCATGTCCGGCTACTCTAGTGCCAGTTTGAAGTAGGTTCATCCTCTCACTAAAGTGGGGGATAATTGTGGACACGAAAAAAGTAACCCTTCTACATTTTCTCATGTTTAGGCCCTCCTAGTGATTTTGGCTTGATTTTTCCTAGATTTAATGTTGTAATGCGGCTAACACATTCACATTAGGTCTTGTGTCCTTGAGAATCAATAAGAATTCTATGATGTCTTGTAAAAGTGTTGTGAAGTGTTGTAACCCACTTTCACACTTTTCTAGGACCTTTCATTACAATTCACTTAAATAACCTCTCTTTATCACTTAGCAAGTCTTATTTCAAAGTGTTGTAAAGAGTTGTAACAAAATTTCACACTTTTCTAGGCTTTTCATCACTGATTTGACCCTTTCTTATGTCTAAGTGGCCCCTTAATGCACTTTCTGGCCCTACTTAAGTGTGTTTTGGAGAATAATCATGTTAAACAACATTAAATACACTTTAATTCCTAACACCCAATAAAATTTCCCTCGTGGGACCAAATCACATTTTGGGGTGACTTAGTCCCACTGGGCATAAAAATAAGAATTATTTTAAATTTATGGTGAGATATTATTCTCTTAACCTTTAGGTCGGTCTGTGATATGTTATTTTCAAGAAATTTTATAAAATTAAGTATAAATAAATGGTTTTCCCCTCATTTTGCATCTTCTAATCTCCTAGTTTTCTTAGTGCCCTAATTAATCATTCTCAAGAATTCTAGGCATCATCCAGTCTTCATTGGAGCACCCATTTGCATATCTTCAGATTTCTACATCAAGGGTTTGGTGAGTTGTAGCATTGCATGTTGTTTATTCATCATTCTCTCTTTATTTTGTTTCGTTTTCAAGGGTTTGATTACCAAATTGGGGTTTGACCAAGGAAAACCCCTATTGACTAACTCTTAACTCTTTTCCCCTCTTTGCATGTGTGTTTTGCAGGTCTTGTATGAAGATTTGTCAAAGAGAAAGGTGTTGAAAGGTGTTGTCAATTCATCAAAATAATTCAAGTCAAAAAATCCCTAAGTGAAGCTTGGAGACCTCTTACAACCCGATTTCTATAGTTTCAAATCCGGACACCTATCAAGAAGGAAAGTGCAAACCGAGAGCTACAAATTCTTGCCTAAAATTTCTTGAGTTTCAGAGGTGGACTAAGTTGCCATCCGTGGTGAATTAGTCCCACTACCAGGCCTGAAAAGTGTTTTCTACATTTCTGGATACCCATTTGGCTTAAACCTATTCTGACATAATCTCCTCGAAACAGGACTAAGGTGCCCAGCTTGGCATAAGTTTTCCAATTAGCCTCAATAGAAAATTCTATAGGATTCTAGAGCCTCTCTGCATCACATTTCAATTTTTAGGTGCACCTTTCTAGTCTCTTTCATTTATGTTATTGTTTACTTGCATTCTTAGGTCATTTTGCATATCACAATGTGTTTCAAACAACTTGTATTTCTTAGGTTTTACATTAATAATTCATTTCCTTTATCAATTTACTGTATTAGGATGTTACATTTAGACATATTTCATTCATATTTGCATTAGTTTTGAGTGGGGACATTTCCCATTTTGGCCCATCTCTCTTCTTTTAGGTGAAAAACCCTAGAAGTGTTAGAGAGCATTAAGGTGCCAAAATCTTTGTCCACAACCCCTTCATCAGGTTCTTATCCTACGTTTATGTAAGTTTCATGAGGCATTGCTTCCATCCCCCACTACTATGTGCAAGAACACTATGACTATTCTAGACCCCACTAATCCCTAGGGGACCCCAACCCTTCTATCACTATCAACGAAACTGCTCCTGCCATTCACTGCACTACTCAGGCCCAGGGTAAAGCCCTTGCTAATGATAATACCCATCATGTCCCTATTAAATGCAAGCCCCTATCAGAGCCCATGCTCATGACCATTTCTTCTAGGTCGAGGGATTCTGATAAAACCGACAATGATGATGATGATGACTCATGGAACCCCACCTCGACTAATTCTCTCGTCGAATCCTTAGCTCAAGGCCACAAATCAGAGGTCCCCAACACCTCACCCATTTCTAACCCTGTCCCTCATAATTCCCCCAACCTATGTGTCAATTTGGAGGAACTTGGGACTAAACAAAGGTCTATTCATATCTCTGCTGACTTCATAAGTAAAAATTGAATGAAATATTAGATACTATCAAATTTTAGAATGATATTATGAAATGGCTCTTGGGGTAGCTGGTTACTGCTAAATAGAAAATACAAATACTAGAGGGAAAGGTGTTGGAACAACAAGTTGTGTGACTTTGGGAGGTGGAGAAAAAAATGCATTGGGACATGATTACCTCCTTGGCCAGGTCCTTTGAGGGGTGGGAAAGGTGGGAAAAAGAGCTAGACAATCCTCGAGCTATTATTGGGTCTGAGGAAGATAAGAAGAGTTTATTGGTTGAAATTGATGCCATTCACCAAAACCAAGAGAAGACCATGTAGTTTTTGAGGTTTATCACTGACTTCAAAAAAGAAACTATGAAGAATATGGCTCTCACTCTTCAGGTTTTTTAGGACAAGATAAGGAAGAGCCGGGAGAAGCAGTTGGCAGAAGGAGTGGATGATGGTCAAGTGCAAAATAAGAAGGGTAAGAAGGTGGACACCTCGGCCCACAATGTTACCAAGGATACCCAGGCCATTCTTCAGGGGCCTATGACTTTTGAGAAGAATCTCAAGTTCTTGTCTCAGGAGTCGAACGTGATCACTAGTCTCAAGATTTTAGGAGACCTGTAAGTGTATGGTGGTTTTGTGGTTTCTTTTTGTTGTTATTTCCTACTGGTTGAACTGTTTAAGCTTTAGTTTCCATTTACTTTTTTGGTTTTCTCACTACTCATGAGTCCCTCGTTTTCCTCTATTGTGGGTTTGTAATGGGTACTATCCCTTCCAGTTTCAATATAATCAAAACATATATCATTTAAATAATTAATAATAAAATAAATTATTATATATTAATTGTTTATAAAAAAATAGTTTTGAATAATTATGAATAAAACATCTTTAGTTATGTTTCCACCCCTTCTCTTATATTATTTAAGGATTCCCTCATTGAGATGAAATAATAATTTGGAGATTAATCATGAATTCTATCATTATTTGCAAAGAGGAATGATTAACCACATGGGAGTAAGGATAGGGTTTTCCCATAGTTTTCTCTACATTTTAGTAAATTATTCTATAACTATTTTATAATGGAATGATGTTTATTGGGGTCTTTTACCTATACCAATTTCTCTATGTATATCTTGTTTAATATGTTTAATTTATAAAGGATCAAGAAAAACCAGAGCTTGAACCTAACAACTTTTCCCTCGAGGGCTTGACAAGAAAAATCAAGTCTAAGAGGACATTTCTTCCTACATTGTACAAATATCCTAGAAAAGTCATCCACCAAAACTTAATTCTTTAGAAAATAAGGGAGAGAGACCCTCTTAGAGTGTCTAACTAAAGGAGAAATACCATAAAAAAACAAGGTGGAGGAGAAGAAATGACCTTATCCAAAACTAGAGCATTGAAAGCAACAAGAGAAGAAAAAAATTTAGTAGCAAGATTATTGTTTGATTGGGAAAGGGATGAATACCACCTTCTGAATTGTTTTGAATTGGATTAATGGTGACCACAAGATCCGCTTGGCTGCAAAACTATTCAAGAGAGCCAAAATGGTGGATCAAATATTTAATCCAATATTATGTAGTGGTTTTTGTGATGATTGTGATGATTTGGATGCTTGTTAATTGATTAATTTAATAATCTAATTATTAAAACTATTAAAATACAAAAGTCTATTATGATTTTTGATAAACTAATTGCATACAAACAAATTTTAGATCCAAAAATGTAGAGGGAAGATACAAAAGAACCTAATATTTAAAATTGGTGTAGAATTAGCTGGTTTAGGGTGTAATATGCCCTAGACTATTCTATTTTTTGGGAACTAAGAAACATCTAGGCTAGAAGTACCAGGTCTATAGCTTATGTCTTACAAGATTTGTTGGAAATTTGTCTATTGACGAGAAAATATAGATTATGTGATTTGACATCTTATAGGAAAAGAGTGCATGAATGAGAAAATCGCCTTCAATCGTCTTGCAACTCACTCCAGATTTACAACCTACACACATGAGAAGAGTGGAAGGGTTATGCCATATAGGGGCCTACCTATGTCAAACCTTGTGTTGGTATTCCTACATCCATAATGGAAAATTATGATAAAAGAGAGCGTATCCTTGGTTTGATAGAGAGTAATTGATAAACAAGTAATGAATTGATAGCCTTGTTGCAACTCACCACTCAAATTTGATCTCCTTGATTGACTGAAGTCGTACTCATCACCATCAAGGATCAATTTCTACTTGACTTGAATAGATTTGATCACCTACAAGTGTTAGTACACAAACAAATTGTATACGAATATGAACACAAACTCAAATAACATATGGCATGATGCTTGAATGATGAAATGCTATAATAAATTTTCTCTTGACTACTCTTTAAATTTTTTTAGTTCACTTGATTTTCTTAATTGAATTCACTAGATTTCCTATGATTAAAATTATGAAAATGAAGTTAGGTATTTATATGCAATTCTTCGACTTCCCTGAAAATCAAATACCAATAGTCAAAATTTAAAATTGGAAATTTAAATGATAAATTAGCAACAAAAATATATTTGAATTTGGATCCAAACTACATGGTCTAGGGCACAATACACCCTAGATTGGATCCACCTTTTTTTGGGATCAAAAGTGTCAGGGGAAAAGTATTAAATTTATAGTTTGATTCTCCAAGAATGTTTATAAAAGTGGAAAATTAATGCATAATTAGATCCAATAACATAGGGGAGCTAAACCTAGTGTGAAATTATCAAGGGTGACAATTTTTTATAATATATTTAGCCCCAACTTTAGTAAGAGTATGAGCTTATGCATAAAGTCACAATAAAGTATGGATAGGTCAAGAGGGGTTCAACTATCAAAATACTAAGGAGATAGGATGGAATTGAATCTAGGGGATGCATTACACCCTAGGATTTAAGATCATACCCAAAGAAAATATAAGGATAAAGGAACACACATGTATGAAATGCAATGCAACATAAAATAACATGAATCAAACACAATGAAGATAAAATAGAAAATAAAAAATAACAAAAAAAAAATACAAACAAAATGAAGATAAAACATAAAATGCAAAGACAAAGAAATATATAATGTAGAAAAAATAAACATATGCAAAGGAGGGTATGACAATCACTAACTAGAAAGATTCACAAAAATATTACTAGGATCCATACCCAAGGCATTCATGATTCACAAGATAACAATGTTTGATAATTGCTAGCTAAACCATGAACCAAAGCATCATAGGCTAGAGGTGTCTAATATTCACTGGGTGAGCTTTCTGAAAGTAGAAAAATGAGAAAAACACAAGGGCTAGTGAGGAGCAATTTTTACTAGGTGTGATCCCATGCGAACCATACCAAGAATTATAGTCCCAATAATTATGATATGGTGCTACACAAAATTATCAAAATTCAAAGCCAAGGCATCACTAAGTCTAACATGTGTGAACAAAGTGAAGAAAATAATAGAATGCATGCCCCCAAATTAAAGGAATTACCAAACCCCAACTATGAGTAATCACTTTAAAGTAGCAATTTATGACGTAAACCAAAAGGAAATAAGGTTCCACCTTTTAGGAGATGGAACTTGGGACTTGTTTTGCACTTTATCTCATTAGGAAACCAAGATCCCTCAACAAAGTGACTCAATTGAGGGAAGGAATAGGGGTTTCCATGGGTGATTAAATGGAGATTCACCATTAAATGAAGCTTCAAAGGATAAATGCAAATAGGTATGTGTAGGATCATCATGGAAAAAATAGGCCCTTAAGTGGCAAAAAATTCAGAAAAATCAGAGTTACGAAACTTGACGTAAAAATTTGAATAAGTTATCTATATTATTTCAAAAATATGTAAGAATATAATTTGCAGAAAATTGAATGTAGTCTCTAAACTACTAGGTTTTTCTTTTTAAAATCTATTTGGTGAAAATTTGAAATTTCAATGTAGTAGTACTTAAATTCGGAGAAAAAATAAGAAATAGGTACGTTTGACCACCCTAACCACAATAAAATGATAATATTTTTATAATATTTTTAGATATAAATAGAGGACTCATGTCCGATGTGATGAATATTTTTTGTAATTTATTTCCAATTAAATAATTAATTATGATTTTTTTATTACAAATTTTAAAAAATATAAAAACTCGTATGTCTGACCACCTTAACTTGGTCAAAACTTCATGAAATTCAATTCTTTTTTTTAATCCTATAGTATGTGAAGCATAGAATGAGATGCATATTTTGGATTTAAAAAAGGTGATACCATTTGAAATCTATAGATGTCTTTCAATCAGCCTACCAATCAAGACTTTAGTCATAATTCAAATAGAAAATGAATAATAATTATTTATTAAATTCAGAGTAAAGCATAATTTATATTGGTGGAAATTTGAGAATATCCTTTAAAAACTCTTTTCATTTCATCAATTTTGCGTAAAAAAAAAGTCTTCAGCCACATGGGCCATCATATCACTTACATATTGCTACTTTTTGGCCCATCATGATCCTGCACATGCCCATACTCTAATGCACTAAACCCTAGAAATTTGAAAGTATTAAATCAAATTGACAAACATGAAATAGAAAAGTACCTATAAGAATGGAGAGGTGAAAAAATGTCTGAAAACCATGGAAATTGCTATTTTAAGGTGCACTGGGACTCATACACTAGGTAGGGTGATTTAGTCCTACTACAGGAATCTGGGTAGTATCTATAATCTTTTGGTGAATGTGCAGGATCTATAGGAAACTAGAAAAAAGGGTATACTGGGACTCATATGCCTAGAGGGGAAATTTAGTCCTAGTATTAGGGTTTTACTAATATTTTTGTATCCTCTAGTGATCTTCTATAGCTGGGTATGTGCAGGATCATGATGGGCCAAACAGGCCCTTAAGTGGCAATGAAAATTCAAAAAAATTAGAGTTAGGCAACTTGACGTAAAAATTTGAATAAGTTATCTATATTATTTCAAAAACATGTAAGAATAGAATCTGTGGGAAATTGAATGTAGTTTCTAAACTACTAGGTTTATTTTTTTAAACAAAATCTATTTGGTGAAAATTTGAAATTTCAATGTGATATTACTTAAATTTCAGGAAAAAATAAATTAGGTGTTTGTCACGACCCACCCTAACCATAATAAAATGATAATATTTTT
>VDFB02058242.1:125425769-125513891 GCA_007258455.2 Sequoia sempervirens
GAAGAGGAAATTGAATATGTAAGAAGGTGAAAATGTTGAACATGATGATATTGAAATTTAGGAATGAAAATGTTAAAATTGATTCTCAAAATATTCAAGCTAAAAATGTTGGAATTGAAGATGTTGAACATGATATTCAAATTGGGAATGAAAATATTGAAATTGATAATGAAAATGTTCAAGGTCAAAATGTTGGATTCAAAGATGTTGAATATGGTGCTGAGTGGGAATGAAATTATTCAAATTGAAGGTGAAAATGTTGGAAATGAAGATGTTGAACATAATATTGAACTAAGAGGTGTAAAAATTATGTTTCCTGGAATTACATGAGAAATGAAGAACCTTGTGGAAGAAAGACATATTCCAAACTCAAGACCTTCAAAACCCTAAATGGTTGAGTGAGGTAGTGAGAACATTATAAACAATTTTGAAGGCAAAGAGAGGTCAACAAGAACCGTTTGGTTCTGGGCTGAAAGACTTTCATACAATATTTTAGAGTGATAGAACATTGGTAGGTACAAATTTTTGTACAATTGATAAAAGATGCAAAAGATGAGACCTTTGCTTGCCAAATTGAAGATTCGTGTGCACAAGAAGACCGAAAAAAATTATATTATTGTCAAAAATCTTTTTCATTCTCTCAAGTCTATTGGAAAAACTAACAAGAAAAAAGATAAGAGAGCTGCTCAGAGAGTCATTACAACTGCCCTAGTAAGCCATCAATTGAAAAAGGCCCGCTTTATGAGATAAAATTGTATTGATTTTGACATAAATCGTAAAACTTTGGATAGAGCACTTGCAAGAAGAGAAAGAATAGATGATCCTCTTCAAAATGATACATGGGATTTTTCTGAGAGGCTTCCACGTGTTGATAAGAAGATAACTAATAATGTAAAACAAGTAATTCAATAATTTTGGCATGATAACTCTACAATATCACCCAATGCAAAGGATGTTTTAAAGTTAAGAAATTGGAAATCAAGACTGTACACCACATCCTAAACATTTCTTGGAATCAAGCCAAACAATGTTGTTCAAAAAATTTATTGAAACACACCCAAATATGGAAATCTCGCAAAGGACTTTTGAAGGTTTGAAGCCATTTTATTGTATGCCTCTTAAAATTCGTAATACTGGTTGTTGCAAATACCATGTGGAGTTTTCAATGTACCATGAACTATTATGCTATATTCGTTCTACTTTGCATACTAATGAAATGTTGCAGGAGTGTGGTGCAATACATCTTCTGAAATCATCAAGGCACTTGTTAGATCTTTTTTTATGTTCTAGAGATGATGGTTGTTTTTTCTATAGAAATGATTGTTTAAATGCAAAGTGCTCATAGTGTGGTGGCTTGTCAAAGTTTGTTCAATGTTTTCATGAGGGTTCCGAACATGAATTTTTAAAGAAGCTTATTGATAAAAAGAGATATGAGATAGTTAAAGATACTTTGCAGAGTGGAGGTGAAGGTTCTAGATGTGAGCTGGTTTGAAAAGAATACAACGTTGTTGATTTTATTTCAGATTTGAAGGACAATCTCTTCTACAAGTATGCAAGGCATAGTCATAGGTCGTAGTGGTTGGATCAACAATTTAGAATGTGTAAGGACTCTTTTCTGATTGACACTATTATATCAGTGGTTGATTAGAAAACTACACATTGCAACAACAAAATGAGGTGCAATCTTAGTATTACAATTGCATTCAAATTGCTATATTTGTCCACATAACATTTAGACATGCACTTGATAGTACAGAGGAGGATTGAAAGATAATAAGAGAGTATCATTTTTATATGAGTGATGATAGATCTCACTCATCCAAGTATGCCCAACATTTTTTTGATATTTTTTTTGAGTTCTTGTAGGAGCATGATATAGCAATGGGCCGACATCTCATTTGGTCAGATAACTACACAGGTCAATTCAAGAATGCTCGTATGTTTTATTGGTTGAGTAGAATGCATGTAGAGAGGGGTGTACCTCATATTTGGAGTTTTTTTTAAGCTGGGCATGGAAGGGAGCATGATGGAGCGAGGTGCATGTGTAAAAAGAGCTCTAGTTAAGGAGCAATTGAAGATTCCAGGAGAAAAAATTAGTGATGCCGCGTTTTATTGTTGATTGGTGTAGTTCAACATTGTCACAAGGAGGACACTTGATTCAATAGTGCATAGATGCTTTTGGTTGGTTGAGGAGGGTACAGTGGGAGGCAGATTGGATTGTCATACAATCAAAGATTCTTCAAAGATGCATTCATTTCGAAGCTCAGATGCAAGCACATGGACCATTTGGACCGAGATTTGGCTTGTTTTTGTCAGAGTTGTATTCGGTGCAGTGGGATCAATCGATCAAGTGAGTGGAGTGGATACATGGGTTCCACAATATCTAACTCCATTATCTCAAACAATATCCATGAGAAATGACATAATGGAAAGTTCAATTGATTACGACCAGCTTTCAGATCTATTACAGCCAACACATGTTTTTGTAGTTGTTGCACCACAGGGGAATGAAGAGAGATCAGACTATTGGTTGGCTCGATGTGTGCAAGTAAAGCATAAGCTAACACAACCGATGGAAGATGATGATGGGTTCATGTATCCTACAGGTTCAGTTGTGGTTGCGGAATTTGGTTGCGAACATATATGGTTAGAAAGAATGGCATACCTACATTTGAAGACTATGAGAAACACAAAACCATTCTCATGTATTCGCACCTTGTTATAGCAACAAATGTTAAGTTGTTCAAGCATCATGCTAGACCAAAGACAAAACAACTATGGACACTTAGTAATGCTGATCATGAAGCAATATTGGATACTCTTAAGCAAAGAGATGACCCTTCAGGCACACTTGAATAGCATTTTCAAGAATGGAAGGTACAATGCTTAGGTTCATTATGGTTAAGTTCATTATAATTTAATATAGATTTGTTATTCTAACCATCTTTTCTATTGTGACAATATGGATTTCTCATTTGACAAATTTTGCGATATTTTTGGCACAATTGATCATGGACCTGTTGCTACAATAGCCAGCTTTGATCCTTTCAGAGAGGTATGCGAAAGATTACTGTAATATAGATTGGTTATTCTAAGCATTTTTTTATAGTTTGCATTACCAATTCATCATCATTCAAGTTGTTTAGATTAGTATAGATTTGTTAGTCTAACCATCTTTTCTATTGTGACAATATAGATTTCTCATTTGAAAAATTTTGCGATATTTTTGGCACGATTGATCATGGACCTACTGCTACAATAGCCAGCTTCGATCCTTTGAGAGGTATCGAAAGATTAAAGTAATATAGATTGGTTATTCTAAGCATTTTTATAGTTTGCATTACTAATTCATCATCATTCAGGTTGTTTAGATTAATATAGATTTGTTAGTCTAACCATCTTTTCTATTGTGACAATATAGATTTCTCATTTGACAAATTTTGCGATATTTTTGGCACGATTGATCATGGACTTGCTGCAACAATAGCCAGCTTTGATCCTTTCGGAGAGGTATGCTAAAGATTACAACAATATAGATTGGTTATTCTAAGCATCTTTTCTATTGTATGTAGTTTAAGTGCTAGCTTGATGGTTTGTATAGGTGCTTGTCAGTCCAGAACGTGAACATACTACTCTTGTGGAAGACTGTGCCTTGAATGCCTCCAATAGGAAAATTTTGTAAAATTTCAATTTTGAAATGTGAAACAATGTAAGAAGGCCATAACTGTGTATTGAGACAATTCTATAGTAACTTATTGTAATTAATCGAGCTACAACTAGAGGTTTTCTTCCTGGTTCTTTCCTACTGGTATGCTCGTTTGAACCAGGTTTTGTAATATCTCCTATTTATATATAATAAATTACAGTGGCTTGCCACTTTTTCCAAAAAAATTAAAAAATGTCATGCGAAGGTCATTTCCAATGTAATTGAGTCTTTGATCTAGCAAAGTGGAAACAAGGTATTTGGGTGTGCATAATGTTCAAGCTGATTGAGTAAGATTTTTCTGATGCATGAGCCAGGTGGCTTTAAACAACACAATTACAATTAAAGATGATGTTGTTATAACCTACACAAGCTTGATCCAACCTTTTAGCACTTACAATTACAATTACAACACAATCTTGCTACCTTTTAGCACTTTCGACTCGTAAGGGAAATCATCGGTCCAATGTAGCTCGGAGTGATTCGGAGTATTTGGGTGCAAAAGAGGATCATCCCTGGCATAAACATACTGATATAGACGTGTTGGAACAGTCTGTTTGGTCGTACAAGTTGTGGAATGAAAGTTGCACCACTTTGCAACTTTACACTACTTGCATCTGGCAACTTTTCCCTCCACCGAAAAGTCATCACCACAGGAAAATGCCTCTGAAATAGCAAAAACTGAGAGAGGTTTTTGTAGATGGTCCCAACACAATCCCATAGCCTTTGATGGAGAATCTGTATGCCTCCTGGTCTCCGAGAAATAGCCCTTCAATTTTTTTTTCCTTTTAGCACTTTGGACTCTTAAGGGAAACTAGTGGGCAATAGAGTTAACTTCTTCACAAACTTGGTTTGAAGTAATTTCATTCTTTTTTGTGCATTTGAGAGACATTTTGACTAGAGGCCGGTCTATGAGCCTTGTTCTATGATATTACAAAAAGGTATTGTGGACCTATATTAAGCTACCACTCTCAATATCATACAAATTGAACCCTGGCATCAATAGACTATGTATATCAAGCTACGACAATTCTGTTGATGTTAGCAGCTTCGTCGATCTCTTCTAGTTGTTCTAGCACATGACAGAGCTTGGAAAAGAGAGAAGGAAGTCCGCTAGCAAAGAGGAGAGTAGAGTCCGCTTCAAGAGTAAAACATGGCACTTGCTAAGACTAAGCCCGCCCAGCCATACAAAAGTGGCATACAATATAGCCAAGTCCGCTCTTTTTTCTTGGCACAGACACTCAGCAAAGCCCGCCCATGTTAAGAAAGGGATGTGTCAAACATGATTGAAGTCCACCACATGTCTTGGCCATGAAACTTGACAAGGTCCACACTTACCAAAGAGTGACATGGCATAAAAGATGGAATCTTGCCAAATCTACTTCAAGAGGATAATGAGTGTCTGCACTTAGAAGAATATGAACATGGAAAGTGAATGAGTGAAGTCTGCTTAGCATGTTAAATCTGAAATGGCAAGAGAAAAGAGGAATTCTGCCAGCCTTAAAATAAAATTGAGCTCGGCCCTCATTTGTAAAGGGTGGAGACAGTGTATAGAATTATTGTGATAGACTATTTCTGATAATAAAAGCTCTTATGCATGATTTGATTTGAACCACTTTTATTGTCAAATAGTGTGCATGGTTGCATAACTTCTTCCACCATAGATTGGAGATAGATTAGAATTATATTACACTTGGAATAAAATTTGCTTTGAAAGTTTGTTAGATGAATGCAAGATTTGATAAGCATTGATTTATGGTGGAACTTTTGCTCATACTTTCTTTGAACGGATGATCTTCATTCAATGCGTAAAGTTAGCCTGAGCTTACTCTATGGATTCTTAACTTCTGTCTCGATAAATATTGTTTGATTGGAAGGTAGTTATTCATGATATGAAAACCATAAGCACATTTCCTTGAAGATTGCAATGGCTTTGCGTAGTTGGTGTGATTCCTGCGTGGCGAAACAAAGTTTGGTTTTGTTTCACCAAGTCAATACCGTCTCTTGAATTCTTAGGAAGTAGATTATAACTTTTGATCCCTTGTCTCCTTTTTCAGTTTGTTTGATCTGCAACCCAAATAAAAGAGCTTCATTGTGAATTGAAAAAATCTAGCATAAGTCCCCTTGTGATTACTAGCAAATCACAATGCCCATTGAGCTTACCACACGTCAAGACCTGACATAAGAAACCTTAGAATCACCATATGATCTTCTCGTAATCTTAGCATATGGGGTGGTTTTTCAAGAGAGGATAGGGTGTCTCTAGGAATTTTTATTCTGATGTACGAGTGTGTCATAAAACACGCATCAATAGGTTAAAGAGAAGGATTTGACAATGCTTTCCCTCAACGGTTTTCCATTGTCTTGGGAGTCCTATATTCAAAGAATTAGTGCAAGGTCCAAACTCCCAAAGTTTGATCATTTGAGGTTCGATTGCATTCATTATGCATCAAGATTGATGGTTGGAGGTGTTGGCCAAAATTCTACAAATGAAGAGATTCATTTTCTTGCCACCCAACCTTCGAAGAAGAAAAGAAGAAGTGGAAAGAAGGGATTCTTCAAGAGGAATCGAGACAAAGGAAATGATGGTGCTCCCCCTTCCAAGAAGAAGCGAGACTTGTCCAAGATTCAATGCTTTAGGTGTGATAATTTTGGTCACTTTTCCAAACATTGTTCAGATAGACCTAAGCATCAAGCCTCTGTTGCAGATGTAGATGATGTTTCTCCACAGAAGAATGCATATTTGTTTTGCTCAGCATTGTCAAGCAATGTACCCATTGACACCAACACTTGGCTAATCAATAGTGGTTTTCTCAGAAAGAGGGAGTTGATTATGAAGAAACATTTTCTCTTGTTGCTCGTTACACTTCTGTCAGAACTATCATTTCCCTTGGTGCATCAAGAGGATGGAAGATTCATCAAATGGACGTGAAGACAACTTTTCTCAATGGCGTGATTGAGGAAGAAGTTTACGTCGAGCAACCTGATGGTTTTGAGGTTCATGGGAAGGAGTCACATGTGTGTAAGCTGAAGAAGGCCTTGTATGGTCTTAAGCAGGTTCCTCGTGCATGGTATGAAAGGATTGATCGGTACTTGTCTAGTTTGGGCTTCTTGAAGAATGATGCTGATTCAAATCTCTACTTCAAGGTAATCAATGGTGATGCATTAATATTGGTACTAATTCATGCTTCTAGACTACATATATATATATATATATATATATATATATATATATATATATATATAATTTTTACATGTTTTCTCCATTGTTCAGCCCCTACACCACAAGTAAATGGTTGCAAAGTGTGTGGAATGAGGGGGCAGCAGGCCTATAATTGAAATCTTTTCATCTATCAACATCTAGTTGTTACTTATGCAATGTGAAGTAATGCTTTGAGTTTGAAATATGTGCAATGCAATGTAATCAATAATATGAATAAATTTTTAATTATTAGTTATGTAATGTGAAGTAATTGCATAACTTCTTAGGTTGACTTTGTAAAAACTATATTGTAATTGAATTTTTTTCATCTATCAACATCTAGTTGTTACTTATGCAATGTGAAGTAATGCTTTGAGTTTGAAAGATGTGCAATGCAATGTAATCAACAATATGAATAAACTACATAATTTAACCATTCTTTTTATGCTATTGTACATCAAGATATTTAACCATTGCTCACTTGATTAAATTTTCAAAGAGTTTAATTATGCACATTAGGAGGCAATTAAATTTCGATTGTCAACTTCTATATATCAAATTATCCAATAATCAAGTGTATGTCCATATACAAAAATGGGATCAACACCAACTCAAACAAAATTTTACAATATGTGGCATATGCCATCTCGGTATCTATTCAATATTTACATGCCAAAATGTCTATCTTATCCTAAACTATTGGTGGATCATCAAAATGGAGCCTCTTTGAAGCACTTGTTGCCTCTAAAGGTAGCTACACAAGAAAAAGTCAAACCACAATTGAGATTGGTTATACTATATAATTTAAAATCAAATAATTAACATCAAAATCAATATACATTAAATTATAATTGAACTCTAAAATTATAATCTTGATTACTTGAAATATTCATCTCTTCAAAGGGTCAGGAGTCCTAGAATATGCCCCTCTCAAAGAACTGACCAAACCATCTTTTATAATTTCAATCTATATAGGTGAACAAAAACATAAAAGTGATCCAAGTTAGCATACAATTGTCAGTAATAGGAACATATAAATACCAAACACAAAATAAAATGAACACATACTTCTTTAGGTTGATCTTTTTCTTTATCTCCTTTAGGTGTTTCGACACCTCCTCCTTGAGGTGCTTCAACACTACTCCTTCAAGTGTTCCAATACGTACTACTTCGGGCATTGTGGCACTTGTCAACAAGGATGTATAGCTCATAATTCCCTACACATAAAAATGACAAGTACATATGAAACTACCAATCTATGTCGATTTATGTATAATCAATATAAGATCTTAAAATTCTTAATTCAATCAAATTTGAGTTCAATTACCTTCCCCTTATCCAACATTGCACTTCCATAATCTAGACAAGGCTGCACCTCACTTGCACTAGGTATTTCCTACAAGAGGAAAATAAGATAAACATATAAGTTATTATATAATTTCATTAATGACAATTCAAATGACAAGAAAGTATATAATAGATAAATGTAAATGAGTGAGTGCAAAAATATATACTGTGTGTGTGTCGAGGCCAAATGAAATGGCCCTCAGGGTGCTATCTATCACTTGTGTCAGCTCCTCCTCGGACATCAAGTATTAAATAGACCATGTAAATAAATATTAGTACATTATACTATCTCTTATTAATATTCATTTAAAAACAAATGCAAGTTATGAATTCACAACTTAAATTTTACCTATGTCACTATTCCAATGTCCCCCTCTCTAGCAAGAGAGGACTCTGTATGGTGTGCTCCACTCCCCTACGTCTAATCTATAATGTCCACATCATGGAAGTGATAATCGAAAGTGTCCAAGGGATGCTTGACAGGGTGTACAAGAGGACCCAAGCATATCTAGCGGCACATGGAGAAAGTATGTGGTACACAAATATGTGGACCTGACAAGGATGACACAACCACACTCAAGCCATCACCAACATCACCAGAATGTGGCTGAGCTACTACAGAAGCATGCGAAACCAAAAGACTACTCAAAGAGTGAATAGCATGGATAGTCTGTGTGGCCGCATCCTACATAATATATGGATGGTATATTGAAGGTGGTGGAGGAAGGGGAGGAGGGGGAACATATGGGCAGGGTATTACTCTAACTGCCCCTAGTCTATCTTGGGGCATACCTCCACCAATGCCCTGGAAGGTTTTAATGTCAAAGTAATTGACATGATGCCCTAACACAAACTCAACATATAATATTTTTATAAATTAAAGTGGTATATCAAAATTGTTGTTCGGTGGTTTCAAAAAAACCATACACCAACGGTCCCAAAAGTTTTCTACAATTTCTCTAAGAGTGCACCATTTTATAGAAAGTTTTGGTTTATTAACATTAACTGGCAAACTAGTGCGGGGGTTAACAAATAAAGAGGCTATTTGGGCTTTGGTTATTCTGAGATCTTTTACATCATCATAGGACAATCCACATGCATAATATTCTCTCATGTCTTCTCGCCACGAATGAAAGGCATTATGTTGCGAGGAGAGGGTTTCTATGTTTTTAATTATTTCTTTCATTGTGTTTGACATTTCAGATAATCAAGGGACTCTCGTATAAACTTCAGAAATGCCCCTTAATTTTTGTAATTTTTCACAAATTAATTCTTCAATTGATGGCTATAGAGGTGGTGGAGCATTTGAAATTTGTGCATTTTCATTGTCAGCAGCCATAAAGCCTGATTAAAGTTAAAAACAAATTAATCTAATTAAAATTAGACAATATAAATGAAAATATTATAAAAATACCCTAGTTTTGTTAAAAAATCCAACAAAAACCCTAGTTTTTAACAAAAATCTATAAAATTCTCTAATTTTTAATCCAAATACATAAAAAACACTATTTTTAGATCAAAATCCATTACAAACATTCAATTTTCATCAAAATCCATGCTAAACTCAATTTTTTCATAAAAATCTATCCAAAACCCTATTTTGAAAAAAATCTATAAAAAATTAACTAAAATTACACAAATCTAATTGAAAATTTGATTACAGTAAAGAAAAACTAAGAATCTAACCTTTTGAAGATGGATTTGTGTGAAATCGGATATCTGATTTGCGGAATGAAGTTTTCACTATGCACCCACGGTTAAACAAATGTGAAATAAGTTTTAATCAGGCCGAAATGAAATATATATGTGTGTTTCTAGGTTTGGGCTTTGCTTCGGTAGTGTGTACTAACACCCAAGCCACATAAAGTCAACTCGGCATTTTTGCGTTTTTGAGTCGATGAAACATGTAATATTTTCTCCATTGCCACTTTTTGGCATACCATGATCTTGCACATACCCAGCTTCCATCTTGTTTGATCTTCAAGTCTGAAAGTCTGAATTTTGGCCTATAGGTGAGTTTCCGTGAAGATGACAACTTCTTCACAACTTTTATATCTTTGTCTTGAAAGGATCTTCAAGCTCCAATTCACCTAGATTTGAAAGGACACATCAAGAGAGAAAAATGTTGTTTTGTTAGGGAATAGGGGTTTTCCTTGGTCAAGCTCCATTGGTGTAATTAAACCTTGAAATGAAATAAAAAAGCATGAACCAATGATGAATGAATAAAAGAAATGTTGCAACTCACCAAACCCTTGAAATAAAGGTCAGAAACTTGCATGAAATGGCTCCAATGGATGTGGATCTTGACTCTTGATCTTGATATGAAAAAAGTTCTTTCAAGGCTTGGTTGAATCATGAAAACCTACATAAAAAATTTTAGCTCACAAACACACATGATGCATGAAGACTTTGACATGATGCTTTAATCTTGAATGCTACTCCAAATGCTTGATGCTTTTCTCTTGAATGCTCTTAGATTTCTCACTTGAATGCTCATAAGATCACTTGAAAATTCTAGGAGAAATTATGTGAAATATCCTTGTATTTATACTTGTTTATACTAAATTTCCTAAAATTACAGCACCACAAGCCAACATCAAATCTAGGATAATAAAATCTCACCAAGAATTTTATTTAAAATAGGTCCAAGTTAAAGTGGGACTCATACACAAAGTTGGGCATATGAGTCCCAGTGGCTTAAACCTGGGACAAAAACTCCAAGAAGTGTTAAGTTCAATGCAACATTTAAAATCAAGTCCCAAGACCTAGGTGGGAACCATACTCCCAAAGGGGTGTCTGAGTCCTAGATCACTAGATCTAGAACACATAACCTCAAACTTTAAATTATGATTTTCTATTTGTTAAGTGTTTGGATTATCCTCAGAAAAATGCATTTAATAAGGTTTGTGGATGCAACATAAGACCAATTAAAGCATAAATAAACCTAATTTTAATAGGGAGGGCCCAAAAAAGTGTGAAAATGTAAAGGGATACATATTTTTTACACTACATTTAGCCCCCACATTAGTGAGAGGGCTAACTTGCTTCTAAATCACACTAAAGTAGACAAATTTGCATCAAGAGGGGTCCAAGTATACCAACACTAGTGAGATAGGATGAAAATGATAAAGAGGGATGATAAAGCCCCCAGGATCAAGATCCTATTGAAAACTAACATAGGCATAAAAGAACGCACATGTGAACATTTGATATATGAAGCAACAACAAGGTACAAGCATATAATGTCAGACATAAAGCAGAAATAAAAAAAGAAAAAGAGGGTGGATCAAGCCTCAACTATTTTCCCAACACGATGTGGATCAAGCATTAGTTGTTTGTCCAAAAAAAAATATTTACAAGTGGAACACAATATCCACTATGCAAAAAAAACACACGCTCACATGGGCTAGTGGAATCTAGTATCTACTAGGTGAGCCCCCAAAGAGACACATACACACACAATCAATATGTGTTGATGGGTTTTTTTTGCACTTATTAAACACATACAACATATAAGTATGTTATCTCTCCTGAAAGGTAATTTCTGCAACTAATTTTTAGAATTCACCCCAAGGTCTCTTGGGTGTTAGGTCATGAATATGCATGGAATAGCTCAATGGTTGATGTGATTTGTTGGTAATCACAAGGAGGCCTTTATGGTTCACAAAGCATGGGAGTTTGGATCTATAAATGGAGTTTCAAGGTTTTGGGAATGAATGAATAGTGGCTGCTCACTCAAAACAACAAGCTGAAACTCACTTCAATTACCAAATTTGGGATTGCTATGGTGCTTGGAATCCTAAAAAAACAAAGATCTAAAAGAAATTTCAAAAGAGGAAAGGGTTGAGAGAAGTTTCTAACTCTATGCTATGAATGAACAGTAACAATGGATGATGCTATAGTAGATAGGCTCCCATAGAATTGAGTTTTGCTTGACCAAGAGAAACCTATAGCTACACAAAACTAGTACAATCTTCAATGGGTCTTTGCAGATTTTTAGATTGTGCATTCACCTCATGAACATACAATTGAACTTAATTACAATAGATGAAATAGCTCATACTAGCTTTGCAAAGAAATTCATCATTAACAAAACACAAAAAACATGAGCTGGAAGTGCATCCAATACTGTAACAACAACAACCATTAAATACATTCAAGAAATTAACAAACAAAAATAGCATGGAGGTTGAATCATGCATGCATAATGAGTAAAATCAAAGAAAAAACTCCAACTTCAATGCAATGCTTCCTTTTATTTCTACAAAATTCCTCTTACAACAATTCACCACCCACTTACAAATGAGGAGTAAACCCCTATTTATAGTTTTCCAAAAGAAGAATGAATGGACAAGATTCATTTGAATTGAATGGCTCAGATTCATTCTAGCTTAGGGTTTCACCTAACCCCAATATCTTACAATATAAAAATAGACTCTTTTGTCTTTTCCATATTTTATCTTGTATTATATTTCATCTTGTAGTTGTGTTTTTCTTTGAGCTATCTTTTCCTATAGTTGGGAACTATTAAAATCTACCTTTTGTTGATACACTTCCAACATCTCTTCATTTAATTAGGTGAATCTTCTTGCAGATTTACATCCATGGGAAACAAAAACATTCTCCTTAGCCCTGGTAGATAGCTCTTCATTGGTAAAAAATAAAACATCCCATCATGTTGTCTTGTTTGAAAGCACTTCTCCAGTTGTTGTATTGCTCGACATAGATTCTTAAGTGGCCTTTAGCAATTAGATGTTCAGCTAGAATCCTCTTGGAACACATCCATAGGTAGGCCCATCTCCACCTTGGCAATTTCAATTAAAATATCCCTTCATGACACATCTTCATATTTTCATTCTTTTAATGAATTGATCCATTACCCCTCCAAGCATCCTTAAAAGCACCTATGCCATAAAATATCATGATTTAAATCTCCAAATCTCAAAAAATGATAAGTTTCCCTCATTTAGAATATTAAAATCTATCAATTTATAGTCCATCAAGAAAATTTCATGTTTCAAAAAACTTTCCTTTTTGAAAACTTTCCATTTTACCTTGTTTCTCTTTGGAGACTTAATCACTTGGGAAGTGTGCAAATGGTATATGCGGGGTGATACTAGGCGTGAAGAGGGAAAGGTTTAGCTACTAGGAATTATCAAGGAGTAACAAGCTCCTGAGGACAACAGTTTGCTAGGGTGGACCCACAAAAGATGTTTGGACTTGGAATTTTCATTACTTGGCTCAAAGCTTTGTTTTGGGAAATAAGGCATGCTGGACCCATGTAGTGGAAAGACGTGAAATTCTCACCATAAGGAAAAGAGAGCATAAAGGCCAACATGCAGAGACCTACATGGGTGGGTCCGCATGTACCTAAAGAATCAAAAATTTTATTGGGGAAACACTTTGTACCCCTATGGAAAAAATGGAAGTGGAATCTGCAAATGTAGGGGCTATGCTTGTTTTTCCTTTGGGAATGACATTTGGTGAGCAGACTTCCACATGAGGTAGCCCATAGGGGTAGACCCACAATAGTCCATTTGACTTAAAGATTTTTTTATTTGGGACTCATGTGTTTGACTCATGAAAGCATGAGATGTGGATACCGTGAGGTGGGAAGCTAGACAAGTTTGCACCATACAAACGACATTAGGGACCACAACATTTGCAAGGCGACTTCCCACATGAAAATTTATGCAAAGCCACAACTCTTTGCAATTGTGTTTTTTCAAAAAAAACACATGAAAGATGCATTACAAGTGTTCCTAGATCTATTCCTCAATGATTTGATCCCTTTTGAAAAATGCAGAAATTTGCAACGATGAAGCCGTAGGATTCAACATCATTAGCAATGACATTCCACACATGGAAACCCATGGATGGCTACCTACACACAGAAACACGTGAATGGACTTTCACACATAGAAACTTATAGATAGACTTCTACACACGGAAACCTATGGATGACAACTTGCACATGAAAACCCATAGACGACAACCTGTAGACAACAACCAATAGTGAATTTTTTGCAAAATCACAAAGCTTTGTAAATTTGAAAAAATTTCAATTTTAGCACATGAGAAAAGGGGTAGAAAGAGTGCCTAGACATATTTCATTAAGATTTGACTCATTTGAGAAATGTGGAAATTTGGAATATAGAAGCCGGAGGGTCCAAAGCCATTGGAAAAGACATTTACAAATGGACTTCCACAGACGAAAATCTACAGATGGCTTCCCACAATGTCTAAACACTTAGAAAATTTGGCGCAAACCCCTTTAGGATTATCTAGAGACATGCATTTTATGGGCCCTTGATGTTGAAAACTTAAAGTTTGCACCCCTTTTTGAAATGCGGAAGTTGGAGGGTCTAGAGCCGTTAGCAATGACATTCCACACATGGAAACCTGTGGATAGACTTCTACACATAGAAACACATGGACGACAACCCGAAATGAAATTTCTGCAACTTCTTAAAACTTAAAGAAACCTTGGCAATTCACTTTGGTATCATGGTAACATCCCAAATCCATAGGAAACTTGTCCCCAAATTCAAAAAATGAAGGAAAAAGTGATGCAAGTGAGAAGGGATCAAGCCAGTAGGAGCAAGGAAAAAGAGAAAAAAAGGGGGTCCCTGCCTTCAACGGGGAGTGTGTGTAAAACATGCACAACAAATGGTGACTCTACTAGGGAAATGCTTCAGAGCATTTTCATGACAAACTAGAATCATGAACTTAGAATCTTTGGTTTTAACCCTCATGCTGGGACAAACAAACCAAACAATTGACAAAAGGATCAAAACCACTAGTCAACCCAACCTTTTGTATGCTAAAAATCCAAGTGTGTGCAAGTGTATTCATTCCCATCCTTAAGACATTACAGGAATGCAAGATCCATCAAGTTAAGCTACGTGATTGATTCTAACTCAAAAAAGTACCTTGGACATTGCCTCATTGCCAATCAAGCATCCATAGCCTTGACAAGGTTGTTGTTGTGATTCTCCAGAACATTTCTCTACTGCCAGTTGGGCGTCCATAGCCCTGATAGAGTTATTCGGATCCTCTCAAAAGTTGAATTTATTTTCTTTTCATTTTCATTGTTTTCTTTTCTTTATCTTTTCTTCATTTTTTTTAATTTTTAATTTTCTCTTCTTTTCATTTCAGCCCACAAGTAGTGAAGCTTATAGTCTAGCTTGAGAATCACAGTGGCGTTGAAGCAAAATTTTAGATTTTTCACTTAACTGGACTTTACCAAGGAGCCTACAGCGACCTCAGAATTCTTAAAGTGCGATAGATATATGATTTCAAAATATGTCAGATTCAGATAAACCAGTGACTTATCCACTTTGAGGAAAACATTCACGTCATTTGAAACTAATAGAAAATCTTCACCATCCACTCTAAAAACATGATTAAAGTTTCTCAAAGAAAAACTTAGAACAAACCCAAGTAATGAAATGGTTGTTACGCTTGCAAACATACCCAGTAGAAAATAGAGGGACCCCAAGCAGAGAAGCAAAGTGGAAGCAAAGCCAAACAAAAAGCAAACCAAAAGAAAACTAAACTAAAGCAACAACCAGTTGGTGTTTTTTTTCCATCAGAACCTTGAATTCCTCTAAAGGGTAGCCAACCCTTATGGTTAAGAACCTTCAAGGTTAGTGGCCAACGAATCGGAGATTTAATTAAAACCAATTTCTCCCCTACACTTTAGGCTATGTTAAACCTGGGAGGTTAATCCCAACAATGTGCTTTCAGATACTTGTGTGCCACAATATCAAACACATAGTAAATAGATAATTTTCCTTTATATGCTTAATAGACACAACACCCTAGAGGTATGGCTGACCTTCATGACAATGCACACATTAAACATGAGAGATATGATTTATTGAATTTCCCACACACCCACAACAAGATTGATAAGTAAATTGATTATAAATTTTGATTAGCTGTTGAATTAACCAACAAATGTAACATAAATAGCACACTTAGATCAGTGCCTCATCCATGGAACGAAGTCAACTCAAACACCTACATAATCTGATAACAATTTTCACACGTGACATTATATGAAGCTCTAAAATGTTGCATTATAGTATTTAAGCATTGTATATTAACCTCTACTTCTTACTAGCATGCTAGCACTCAGTTTAATACAAATTTACAACAATATTCAAGTACCTACATTAATTCTTTGAATTATTAAAAAAGAGTAGAGCCACACATCCATCTAAAATTATAGAGACAAATATGATAACCTTGATTATATTATTCATAATCTATTAACCTAGTACATAGAAGAGTAAATGGTCTCGAACTTGCACCATTCAGTATTATTTTGTTAGTATTGCAATCAAAATTACATAGATATTGACAAAATCACACCCAAAGACTTGACTCTAAAATGCTATATATTCTCATCAAAATGTTCTCCACGATTAATTACAAAACAACCCCCTCTAAAAAATGGAGCAAAAAAAAAACTTAAAGGAAAATGTAAAACCCAAAGTGAAGATCTCCAACAAACACCTGGAAAAATTAGATCCATAGATTAATGACTTCCCACCACTTGAAGAAAAGCCTAATCCAACAATTTGTTTTCCCACTTCATCATTCCACTACCCTGCAACAACAAAAAATTCCCCTCCATGATCAACCATCATTCATTATGCCCTTCTGTTGAAAATATCCTGTTGTTACTTGCAACTAAAAAATATCTTAAGTAAAAAGCCTTCATTCTTAATTTGTTGTAGACAACCCTTGGCTACAAGTAGTCTCCATTTCACCTGTGCATTTTTCACTTTTACTTCTAATCAATACAAATCCCTTTAAATTTTGAACAATCTTTGTGAATTTTTTTACTTCATTGCCTAAAAAATAAAGTATTTATTTTAAAATCTTTATGAAGACTTTAAAATTTAAAATGGCTGTAGAAAGCCATTCACTAGTGTGTTTATAATTTACTTTCCCAACAACAAATAAAATTTAATTTAATTTATGAAGGCTTTTAATTTACTTTCTCACCATTAAAATATTATCAAATGATAATATTTAATATAAGTCATGGGGCGCCACCATCTATACTCCAATGTTGCCATCGCATATCACTGATGCAATATGAAAAAGGAGACTTCCATTAGTGATGCATGATAAAAAAAAATGCAGCCAAAGTTTTTGTTTTATCGTGAAGGATTAAATTTCACTTTATCAGGAAATAAAAACATTTATCCGCACTTCACATTTCTCCTCCAGCAAAGAAAGCTATTGTTTTACCTGTGAGAGCTTCAATTTACTTATTGACTACGTAAAATCACAATACTCTGCTTCTCACATTTTTATTTTTACTCACCGTGAAACACTTTATCAAATAATAATATTTGATATTAATTGTAGACCCCACCGCTACTTTACTCCAACATTTGTTGATCACCATCGCACATCTCCAATTCAAAAAGAAAATGAAGATACAAATAGCGATGTGCGATGGAGAAAGCTCATCATCACACATCTCTATTGCACTTAGAGAAATAAAAAATGTAATAGCGATGGGTGAAATAAGGAGCATAACCATCACTAATCACTCATTAGTTGAGGAAAAATAAAACAAATTGGTGACGGGCAATATCCATTCCTCCTATTTGAAACCCTAGTTCTTCAAATTTTGCAACCTCCTCATGGAATTCAGTAGTAATTAGCAAATGTTTACAGTAGTCAAGATGCACTTCTATTCCTCTCATTGATGCCAAGAGTGAAAGCTTGCCCCTGAAACATTGAAGCCGAGGACCCCATAAACCGTATGTTTCTGCTATTGAAGTGTTGGTTTAGAAAATACTTGCATCACATCTCAATCATCAAAGAGTAACATGTGATTTGAAAGCACTGAATGCCCTGCTCTTAACAATGCACATCCACAATCCTGCCGCTATTCTTCAACTAGTAAATGATATTCACGTTGCTGCTTGGTTTGATGATGTGGTCGAACCAAGTAGAAAGAAGATCGAGTGGGGTGCCAAAATAGAAATCCCCACATAGTTTTGGTACATTTTTATTGCTAGCACGAAATATCCCTCTCGTAGCAAACACAATGGCCACAAAACGTGCAACAACCATTTCTTGATCATTGTTGCAACACAATACACTACAGTTCTTTGACCCTCACCAGGATCTTGTGTCGCGTGCTCTAGATCTATCTTCTCATCGTAATATGTTGCAGAATCAATTCCATGAGTTTGAAAAAGTAAAGCAACACTGTTATCTGATGGACATGCTATCTTGTCTGTCTTTATTTAAAAGATGCTTCCCAAAGTGGCTCCTAGTTCTTCTTTAAATTTTTCCTTCACAATTTCAAATGGACTCCCTCAACAAGCACGAGGGCATCCCCCTTATCTGCAGTGTAAACATATCCAGGTTTATGCGCCACACTGTACAATACAATTCGCTAGCCACTTCAAGATTTGTTGCTATGTTATTTGGTTCCCTCTGCTCCCTTTCTTCCAATATCTCACTCACCATAGAGATTGCCTTATAATGTGCTATAACTGGAGCATTAGTGCCACAACAAAATTTCCTTGAGCAATACCAAATTGATCCCTTTCAGTTAGCAAAGTGTCGGTGCCACAACATCTCAAACATTTCCCATTTCATGCGCCACCACTTCAAAAGTTTCCTTTGCACATCTATTCTCTTTTAGTGCACGATGTATCCCCAAATTCATAGCATAAACCTTTCTTTATACCCACACTAACCCCTCACAATATGGTCTTCGAGCCTTCTTTAGATGTAGTGACTCGTTCTCTTCATTTGAATTTGTCTTGCCTTGATATTAAATTTGTTTTTTCCTTCACAACAGAACATGTGGTAGTATTCAATGTTTTGATTGTGGGGCTTCATATTAAATTTATGTTCAACTCTCCCATCAATAGCTACCCTGCCTTGACTTGTCTCTTACAAAATGCACATAGGGACAATATCAGTAAATATGTTCAAGGAATAGCTCTTTGGTGTAGTCACAGATTCATTTTCCATCAAATCCATCATAAAATGACTCATTTTCAGTTGGGCACATCAACATTTTTTTGTAATGTGAGGATAGATCAAGTGGGATTTTACCCCTTGCAGGAAGGTAAGTTGTGATCATGGGATAGCTGCTCATTTCCTCATTTCAGTTCCAACACAAGAATACTTTGCATTTAATTTACTTTGTGAAATTTAATTATTTCTTTTGCATCGAGCCAACTCTTTGTCCTTATTTCCACATGACTAGGAAACCCTAATAATAATAGTATCTAAGTTGTATAAAAGATTTGCTTTCTCAATATCATGCAGCTGTTCAAACAACTTAGCAAGGTCAGACAGTGTTGTGACTTTATCCCATGGGAATACAAGTGAAACAACACCTTCATCTAGTTGATGGAAAAGTGCATATCCTTTGCTAGAAAATATTTATGGAGAGCTTATACCTCCAAATGTGGAGAAACCCCTCTCATCTGCAAGAATCTGTGTTTGGGAAAAAATTCTAATATTTCACTCACAAGTTATGAATCAATATTCAAGATATGTGACTCACTATTACAATTAGATGGTTGAATTATCTCCTCAAGAGATTTTACTACATGATGCATGGAAAACTAGAAGTCATTAGGAACAACCACTGATGAATTCTCATACCACATTTGACCATTGCAATACTTATAATTTCCTAACTATGCAAAGCATGTCGGGTCCCCATGTGGGCTCGGCTAAATTTGTTTTTACTTTGAAACAAATTTTTACCATGAATTGATCTCAGGTTGTCTCTGAATGCATCTGAGGTGAAAAAATTGAAATGGGTAACCATCAGAATCCAGTTTCAGGTATCTTGCACAGCAGTCAAAACTAGTCAAGTGGCCTCTGGAATCACCCTAGAAAACCAGTCAAACAAACTTCTGAAGTCATGAAAATGAACAGGAATGCATACATTTGACTCAAGAACTCAGTTCAACAAATGGTTTGGAAAAATATATTTTGAGGTGCAAGATATTCAATGTCGAAGTGGCTCGGTCAGAATTTTCTACAACTCCACCTATTAAAAACCAATTAGGGATCACCAAGTCACCACTTCAAAAAAATACCAAATCACCTCTTGGGAAGCTACCACTAGAAAAATTAAATCATTTAGGTTCATTAAGCATGCATGCAAGAGGAGTTTCCTTCAGTCAAAATTATTCATAAGATAATAGGGCTCAAAGTTGACCACCTGAAACATTCTAGAAATGCAAATATCAAGATAGGACAAACTACATTTGCTTTTAAGCTGGTAAAAATATCAAATCTAATCCTGAACCTCTGAAACTTGACCAGGGAGTATATGAATATGAGGGGAATGTAAAGAACCAATTCATTTTCCATGATGATCATTCAACTATGAAATATCAGTCTGAATAGGGGGTCACTTCATAGGCCTAAGAATTTGCAAACAACAAAACAATCCCATAACCCTCCATCTTTGCATTTCAAAACCCTGTCAAAACTCATCATGGGAAGCTAAAATCAGACATACATGTTCACATATGACAAATTAGTACGCTCGCCAAGTTATTTGACATGAAAGTCAATTGGCTCCAATTTATGACCCTCCAAAGTAGGTCAGTGGGGCAGATTTTTCAGGTGCACTTTTGAGTGTGCAAATCAACTTTTTTCACACATGGGCACTCAAAATCTAAAAAATTTGAAGGTACCAATAGTGGCTTTGACTGAGGATGCATGCCCCTTGTGGGCATGGCGAGATTCTAGATCTTTGGGAGAGTAGACCAAGTTCTAGAACCATTGGGTGATAAAGTCTTTATTCAATTTCAATTTTTGACTTCACTTAGTGGCCCCAGACCACTGAGTGAAAAAGGGAAGTCAATATTTTCCTCTATCAAACACCAATCTGTTGAAGGAAATAATTTCCCTCAACCCACATTTACTGCTACCATACCACTATAACAAGTATAACCCTCTTCTTACAACCAGAAAAATGTGGTTACCACTAAAATTTTCTTGATTACAAACACTGCCACTAACATCGCTCACAACTTTTCTGAGAAAATCAATGCTAATGTAATATTTGTCATTCTGCATTGTATAATCACGCATAAACTAACAATTTTCATCATCACATGACACATATGTGTTACATTCATGACACGAAACTCTACCATAGAAAAATAGATCTTTGACATTTTCATGGTTATTTAGGTCTTTTTCCTATGATGTTTGACTTATCTTGCTTTGATTTAATGTTGCAATGTGGCTTAAACATTCAAATTATGATGTCTTGTGAAGTGTTGTAACACATTTCTACTCTTTTCTAAACTCCTCTCATTATAATTCATCTAAAAATCACCTTTTATCACTTATCAAGTCCTATTCTAAAGTATTGTAGAGTATTCTAACAAGATTTCACACTTTTCTAGGCTTGTAATCACTATTTAAACTTTTCTTATGCTTTATTTGGCCCCTTTATGCACTCACAAGTCATAATTAAGTGTATTTTGAATGTAAACCTGACAAACAACATAAAATGCAACTTAATTTCTGACACCGACTTACAAGCCTAGAGTGGGATCCATTTTCCATGGGTGGCGAATGAGTTCCTCTTAGCTCCAAATTCAAAATAATTCAAATTTTCTTTCGAGTTTTTATTCAAAAATACCTTATGTTGGCCTATGATGTATTATTGGGTTATTAGGGCATAAGTGTGCATAAATAATTTTTTCTCTACCCATTTTACACCTAATTCATTCAAGCATTCATCTCATTCATTCAACATCAATTAGCACTTAAGCACTTTGCATCATTCAATCAAGCAAACATCAACAATCTTGGAGTAGCCATTGACATATCTTCAAATTTCTTCAACAAGGTTTTGGTTAGTTAGGACATTTTCATGTTGTTATTCATCATTTCCTTCTTCATTCCATTTCATTTCTTTATCAAGGGTTTGATTACCAAAGTGGGATTTGACCAAGGAAAATCCCTATACTCTAACCCTTAACCATTTTCCCCCTCTTGGCATGTGTGTTTGTACGTCTTGTAGGAATATTTTTCAAGGAAATAGGTGTTGAAAGTTTTTCAACAAGTCATCAAAGTGTTTTAAGTCAACCAAACCCTAATTCAACCTTGGAGACAACCTACAACCCATTTTCTATAGATTTGACTCTGTTAACCTGACAAGAAGACAAGTGCAGATCTGTACCCAAAGGCTTGAGTCTTTAATTTTCAATTTTTTGGAGGAGGAATGATTCGCCATTAGTGGCAAATGAGTCCCACTTATAGGATGGAAATTTTGATTTTGTCAGAATCTAGTTCCCGATAGATGGAAAGCATTTTCAGGTGTTTTTACTAGTAGGAGGGTTGATTCACCATCAGTGGTGAATGAGTCCCACTGGTGATCAACAGTAATTTTTTATAGTTTCCAAAACCTTCTAGGATCAACATTCAACTTCCAGGTGCACTCTATTAAAACTCATTCAATTTTGTTTGCATTAGTTCATGTTTTTAGTTCATTTTCTGCATATCACATTGTGTTTTCAAACATTGCATATTTCATTAGTTTTGAATTCATAATCTATCAATTTCATCACTTATCTGCATTTATATCATTCTATTTAGTCTTAATTCCATCTTGCATATCTTGTTTTGAGTGAACCACCTCAATTTTAGGGTTCTATCTCTCTCCTTTTAGGTGAAAAAACCTAAGAGAGCAAGAGAATTACATAGAACACACCATAAAATGGATGGTTCATTTTGGTGAACCTGCATTTTGAACATTTCTCTTTCTGATTTCAATTGCATCTTGCATCCTAGGTTTCCTTTACATAAACATTCAATTAGGTTTTGTTTTGTTTTTGCATCCTAGGGTTTCTAAATTGCATAAGTGAAAGAATTATATAAATTTCAGTTTTGCATACCAAATCATTAAAAAGCTGAAAATCTACATTTGCATCTTCATTTTGCATCTAAAAAGCATTAAAATCACTTTAAATTTTCTGAAAAACATAAAAAATTCTCAAAACTGGACTCATTCGCCACCTTGGGCGAATTAGTCCAACTGCATTTTCTGCATTAAAATTTATGGCATTTGCATATTATTTCCTACATTTTTGTTTCTTGTTACTTCCTTCTTGTTTTAGTTTACAAAATTTCTATCATTAGCATTTTATTATTCCTAGTTTGTATTTTCATTCACCCCATCTTTTGTGGTATTTGTATGAGTGTTTGGTTCCCTATTGCTAATACTTTACTGAGAAGAAGTTCTAGACTCATGGCTTCCCATGATAACACTTTCATTGTGGACCTTGGGATTTCAAGAGCTTCTACTACTTGTATGGACTATGGTGCATTAGGCATGGATACTACCACTAGTATACCTTTCCCTTCACATACAATGCATGTTGACACACAAATTGATCAAATTCTGCAAGATAAAGACGAGTATGTGCAGGATCATGATGGGCCAAAAAGTGGCGATATGTAACTGATATGATGGCCCATGTGGCTGACGACTTTTTTTTACCCAAAATTAATGAAACGAAAAGGGTTTTTAAAGGAGATTCTCAGCTTTCCACCTATATAAATTATGCTTTACTTTGAATTTAATAAATTATTATTATTCATTTTCTATTTGAATTACGACTTAAGTCCTAATTGATATGCTAATTGAAAAACGTCTATAGTTTTCAAATGGTATCAATTTTTTTGAATCTAAAACATGCGTCACATTCTATGCTTCACATACTATAGGATTAAAAAAAAAAAAATGAATTCCATGAAGCTTTGACCAAGTTAAGGTGGTCGGACATGCGAGTTTTTATATTTTTTAAAAGTTGTAATAAAAAATTCATAATTAATTATTTAATTGGAAATAAATTACAAAAAAATATTCATCACATCAGGACATGAGTCCTCTACTTATATCTAAAATCTTATAAAAAAATATTATCATTTTATTGTGGTTAGGGTGGTCAGACAAACACCTACTTATTTTTTCCCTCAAATTTAAGTACTATTGCATTGAAATTTCAAATTTTCACCAAATAGATTTAAAAAGAAAAAAAACCTAGTAGTTTAGAAACTACATTAAATTTTCTACAAATTCTATTCTTACATATTTTTGAAATAATATAGATAATTTATTCAAATTTTTACGTCAAGTTTCCTAACTCTAATATTTCTAAAAAATTTGCCACTTAAGGGCCTTTTTTTCCCATGATGATCCTGCACATACCCAAACATTAGTATTCATGAGGATTTTGCACATTTACAACAATATTTAAGTCTTGAAAACACTTCCACCACTGCCATACCTGCCATAGAAAATCTTCATCACTTGATTGAAAGTGACGATGGCTTACAAGTTATGAAACGAATTGTTGATGTATACAACAAACATGTTCCTTCCACTTCTAGAGCAACAAACACTATTGTGAGCCAAGGAGGATCTCACATTCCTTCTCCTTCAACCATATCATCCATACTTACATATACCACTCCTCAAGTTACAAAAACCATGCAACAGGTTAGTCATGTGACTCTTTCTTTCACTATTCCAACTAGCATTCCTAGTTCTTTTGTGGCCTCAAATGTTCCATCTTCCACCTTCATCCCTCTTAGTGTCCCCTTCACTTCTCCTAACATTACATACACTCCATCATGATTTTCCCTTCCTCCTCATACTAGTTACACCGACCCCCAAATCACACAACTCTTTAACACTGTTTCCTCTAGGCAACAACAAATATCCACCATAAGCCAAAGACAAAATGCTCCACCCACATACTATGTCTGTAGTAGCCCATTATCTTTATAGATCTTAAGAACATTGATGCCATGAGGATTTGAGATGCCTACGTTTGAGAAGTACGGAGGTAAAGGAGACCCTACTAATCATGTTAATGCCTATACAACCCTGTGTAGTGATTTTGTCCTCGACGATAAACTATTAGCTAAACTATTTCCTAGGACCTTAAAGAATAATGCATTGGAATGGTTTTCAAATTTACCCAATCATTCAATCCAATCATTTAATGAACTGGTTGATTCCTTTATAATTCATTTACAATTCCATATGACTCCCAAAAATACAATGGTTGATTTCATGAGATGTAAACAAAATATGGATGAAAAAGTAACTAATTTCATTTCACATTATCAGTCATTATATGCTCGAGTAGATGTCAAGATTCCTGATTCACATCTTCAATAGATGTTTATCAAAAATTTGCACACTCACCTTCAGGATAAGTTGACTATTATCAAATTTCCTCCATTCATGCATTTATGCACAAACCTTTGTGACTATCACAACTCGGTTACTAGTTGTGATTCAAAGTCCACTTCTAACTGAGTTGAGAAGTATGAACAAAGCAACCAAAACAATGCTCAAAACTTTTGAAAACCAAATAGAGGCTTCTTACAGTTCAATCCCCCTCCTCCACAACCAACTCAACACATTCCTAATCAAGTGGTTATTGTTAAAGCAACAATTCCCTTTACCTATGGGGACTCGAGGAGACAATTTACCCCCTTACCTGATACTCTCCATAACACAATGAATCAACTGCTACAACAACAAATGATAACTTTTTCTATCATTAAACCACTTGATACTACCAAGCCTTTAGCCCCCACCTTTAAACCAAATTCTTATTGTCAATTTCATTGCCAAAATGGACATGACACAGAACAATGTAAGCATCTCAAACAGCTAGTTCAAGACCTCATTGATTCTTGTTGTTTGTCCATTGTAGGTGTCAACGATCAAGGCAATAAGTTTGTTGCACCCCCCAATCAGAACTTACAAATCTTTACCAATCCCATGCCTAAACACAATGTTTCATTTTTCAAAGCCAGTGAACCTTCAAACACTCATGTAATGAATATTAATACTTGTAAATGATGAAAAACCTGATTCTACTCCAAATGTGACCCATGTTACTCTTATGGATGAACTTGTCGGTACGATAGACGTTATCCCTCATAAGGGCCCAACTAACAAATCTCTTGATATTAATTTTTCTTATCAATATATACTTAAAAAGAATCATGTTGGTCCTCTTTACATAGCTAGCCACATGTATGATAAGCCCACCAATGGCATATTAATAGATCACAACAGTGGCAAGAATGTGATCACGAAATAATTTTTAGTATTACATCATCTTTATCAAGATGATTATTACAAACCAACAACATAGATTAAAATGCATACTGGTTTTGCATTCCCTACGATTAGATTGATTGTACTCCCATTACAAATAGGACCCAAGACATTGGATCTACCATTTTCTATCACTCCATAATTAGATCAGTTTTGTCTGCAGCTAGGTCATCCTTGGCTTCGCTCGATGAAAGTTGTCCCTTCAATTGTTCACAAATGTTTGAAGTTTCTGCTTGACAATGAGATCTTTACCATACACCATAGTGGCTTTAATCCATTGTCCTCTAAAGGTAATTTTTCCCTAGAAACCTTTTTGCTTGAACCTATGGAACCCATAACTCCTCACACAAACTTCTCTTTCATTGCTTATCAAAAGCTCAAAGTCAAATGAATAGCTAAATTGTCTCTTCGCCACATGTCCTCATCTTCTTCTACTCCTATCCTAGATGATACAATTCTTCAACCTAAATCTAACCCTGAACAAACAATGCAACCTCATAAGAAACCAACAATAAGCACTTCACCTTCATTGTTTAAACGCCCAAGAGATAATGAAACCAACCTCATCATGCCTCCTCGTATTAAACAAGTTTACAAAGACAAAGAGAAAGTGATTGAACCATCTCCCTTAGTTCCTTCCATTCATCCTCAAGAAGAAAAGGAGCCTATGGTGGATCAACCCAGGTATGTGCAAGATCATGAAGGGCCAAAAAGTGGCAATATGATGGGTATGTGTAGGGTATGTGGCTGGCGACTTTTTTTTACCCAAAATTGATGAAATGAAAAGGGTTTTTAAAGGAGATTCTCAACTTTCCATAAATATAAATTATGCTTTACTTTGAATTTAATAAGTAATTATTATTCATTTTCTACTTGAATTACGACTAAATTCTTAATTGATAGGCTGATTGAAAAATATCTATAGCTTTCAAATGATATTACATTTTTTGAATCCAAAACATGCGTCACATTCTATGCTTTGCATAATATAGGACTAAAAAAGAAAAAAATGAATTTCATGAAGTTTTGACCACGTTAAGGTGGTCAGACATAAGAGTTTTTATATTTTTAAAAATTTGTAATAAAAAATTCATAATTAATTATTTACTTGGAAAAAAATTACAAAAATATATATATCACATCTAGACATGAGTCCTCTACTTATATGAAAAATATTATAAAAAATAAATTATCATTTTATTGTGGTTAGGGTGGTCAGACAAACACCTACCTCTTATTTTTTCCCTAAAATTTAAGTACTACTACATTGAAATTTCTAATTTTCATCAAATATATATATTTTTTTAAATAAAGCCTTGTAGTTTAGAAACTACATTCAATTTGCTACAGATTATATTCTTACATATTTTTGAAATAATATAGATAACTTATTCAAATTTTTACGTCAAGTTGCCTAACTCTAATTTTTCTAATTTTTTTGCCACTTAAGGGCCTATTTTTTCCATGATGATCCTGCACATACCCACCCTCTCTTACACCTCAAAAAATTCAAAATAAAATTAAAAGAAACTGCGGTGCTAGGGAGCGTAGGTGTCGTCATTGTCTACTTGCTTGTAAAATGCAAACCGAAAACAACAAAGAAAATCAACCTCTGCCTTTGACAGAAGACATACCTAACCACCCTCCTCCTCCTCACTCACCATGAGATAATACATTACAACCATCACAACAAAATGATTTGATACAACAACCACAACTTTTGATCCATCCTCCATTGGAAATTACCCTTTGTCCTCCCATCGTGATTAATTTGGATGATGATGATGATGAGGAGATCTCTAAAATAGATGAAGAGGTACATAACGATCTAAATTCTTTATTTTCCTCTTCCACGAGCTTACATTAAAACTCTCTAACACCAAGTGAAGAACTTGGAACTTCTCCTAGTTCATCACTTGCAATTCTTACTTTGAACAGTCAACCACCCTCGCAATATACTACACATGATTGGGAGGCAGATGAATTGTTAGATGGTTGACTTTCTTTCGCCTTGCTAGCCCTTTTGCATTTTAATTTTTTCTTTCCCTTTTGCACTTTTATGTGTGTACCGTGTTCCCCCGTAATGTGCATTTGATGTTCTCTCTCTTTGTACACTTCTTCTATTTGTACCTTTATTCTTCTATATGTCATACCTTTTACCCTTTCTTTTTCTCTTTTCTTGTGTTTTCCTTTTGGGGATGACGTAAAATGTTGACACATCATATGTCTCTTCCATGTTGACCCAATCAGTCCCTTTTCCTTTTACTTTGTATTTTCTTTTGTTTTCCTTTTGGGGATTATCCAAGGCATTGAGATCGACATGTCTCCTTCATGTTGACCCAAAATAATTTTCTTTTCTTTTTCCTTTTCATTTTCTTTTTTCTTGTGTTTTCCTTTTGGGGACGATGCAAAGCATTGAGACCACAATGTCTCTCCCATGTTGACCCAAAATAGACTTTACTTTTCTTTTGTTTTCGCTCTCTTTGTGTCATTCTTCCATTTCTATGTGTATTTGGGGAATGATGATAGTTCCAATCTCTTTAATCAAAACATTGTAGCAACAAACATACTGACCCCAAATCCATAGATCTATTATGTGTTTGGTGTGCTCTTTTTTGGGGGAAAACTCCCCTTTCTTTTGTTTTCCTTTTCCTTCACATGACGCAAGCTTACTTGGAAATGTACGAATTGGCATAAGGGATTTCCAAGTTGGCTCTCATGTCTTTTTTTTTTTTCATTTTTCATTTGCTACTTTAAAGTAATTACTCATAGAATGGTGTGTAGCAGTTCCTTTAAAGTGGGGGCATACATTGGCATTATTCATTTGCACTCTTCATTCTTAGTGTAGCCTTGTTACTTTATATGATGTGTTTGTCACTTTTTGGATGACATTGGGTATGATGTCTTTTATAAGAATGATCTATCTTAGTATATTACATTCCTCTTGGTGGCCTGATGTGACACACTACATCCCCTAAGTTGTGAATATTCTATTCTTTGATTGGTTCTCTCTTGGAGACGTTAGACACAATGTTCCCTAAGTTATAGACCTCACATGATCTTGAAAAGATTCATTTGAACATTTCTTTTGCATTTTACATTTTACATTTTACATCATGGCCACCTTGCGTAACACAACTTGCATGCCCATGGTGCCATCCTATTTGTTCATGAGTTTTAAGCAAATGAAGCTTTGCTTGTCTCATGAAGTACAAACTGACATCTTCCTTTGTGGTGCCTTGTTAAGGTGTTCAGGAGATATAAGTTTGATATGGTTGAGCAGGAACCCCATTTCGTAGCACGACTTTCCCCATATCCACCTATGTGTTTGTGAGTACATACCACCCGAGCATATATTTCTCACCTTTTGGGCCTTCTCACCTGGTGGACACCCATGAGTTTTGTCACCCTAGAGTGATTATACATTTTTTTTTTTGCAGACAAACAACCTAGATCTGATCTACAACTAGCTAGACAAACGATCAAAGCTTGATCCAACTTTTCATTTTCCTCTCCATTCTCTTCTTCTCTTTCGCTTGTGTGTTCCTTTTTTCTTATGTTTATTTTACCATGGGATATTCATCCTGGGGGGCTTGATCATCCCTCTTTATCATTGTTATTCCATATTGCTAGCATAAGCGCATTTGGATCCCTCTTTATATGCATAGCTACTTTAGTGTGAGTCTGAAGCAAGTTTATCCTCTCACTAAAGTGGGGGCTAAATGTACCATATAAAAATGAATCTCTGACATTTTCATGGTTATTTAGGTCTTTTTCCTATGATGTTTGACTTATCTTTCTTTGATTTAATGTTGCAATCTGGCTTAAACATTCACATTAGGTTCTAAATATTCAAATTATGATGTCTTGTGAAGGTGTTGTGAAGTGTTGTAACACATTTCTACACTTTTCTAGACTCCTCTCATTATAATTCATCTAAAAAGCACCTTTTTATCACTTATCAAGTCCTATTCCAAAGTGTTGTAAAGTATTCTAACAATATTTCATGATTTTCTAGGCTTGTAATAACTATTTACACATTTCTTATACTTTATTTTGCCCCTTTATGCACTCACAATTCATAATTAAGTGTATTTTTGAATGTAAACCCAAAAAACATTAAATGCAACTTAATTCCCAACACTGACTTACATTCCTAGAGTGGGACCCATTCGCCATGGGTGGCGAATGATTCCCTCTTGGCTCCAAATTCAAAATAATTCAAATTTTCTTTTGGGTTTTTATTCAAAACTACCTTAATATGTCGGCCTATAATGTTGTATTATTTGGTTATTAGGGAATAAGGGTATGTGCAGGATCATGATGGGCCAAAAAGTGGTGATATGATCCGTATGTGTAGGGTATGTGGCTACCGACTTTTTTTAACCCAAAATTGATGAAATGAAAAGGGTTTTTAAAAGAGATTCTCATCTTTCCACCAATATAAATTATGCTTTACTTTGAATTTAATAAATTATTATTATTCATTTTCTATTTGAATTATGACTAACGTCCTGATTGATAAGCTGATTGGAAAACATCTATAACTTTCAAACGGTATCACATTTTTTGAATCCAAAACATGTGTCATTCTATGCTTCACATACTATAGGATTAAAAAAGATAAAATTAAATTTCATCATGTTTTGACCAAGTTAAGGTGGTTATACAAGTTTTTATATTTTTAAAAGTTGTAATAAAAAATTCATAATTAATTATTTATATGGAAAAAAATTACAAAAAAATATGCATCACATCCAGACATGAGTCCTCTACTTATATCTAGAATCTTATAAAAAAATATTATCATTTTATTGTGGTTAGGGTGGTTAGGAAACCTACTTCTTATTTTTTCCCTCAAATATAAGTACTACTGCATTGAAATTTCAAATTTTCACCAAATAGATTTTTTTTTTTCAAATAAACATAGTACTTTAGAAACTACATTCAATTTTCTACAGATTCTATTCTTAAATATTTTTGAAATAATATATAAATTATTTAAATTTTTGCGTCAAGTTGCCTAACTCTGATTTTTCTAATTTTTTTGCACTTAAGGGCCTATTTTTTCCATGATGATCTTGCACATACCCATAAGTGTGTATAAAAAAGTTTTTTTCTACCCATTTTACACCTAATTCATTCAAGCATTCATCTCATTCATTCAACATCAATTAGCACTTAAGCACTTTGCATCATTCAATCAAGCAAACATCAAGTACCTTGGAGCAACCATTGACATATCTTCAGATTTCTTCAACAAGGTTTTGGTGAGTTAAGAAATTTTCATGTTGTTATTCATCATTTCCTTCTTCATTCCATTTCATTTCTTTATCAAGGGTTTGATTACCAAAGTGGGATTTGACCAAGGAAAATCCCTATACTCTAACCCTTAACCATTTTTCCCCTATTGGTGTGTGTTTTTGTAGGTCTTGTAGGAAGATTTGTCAAGGAAATAGGTATTGAAAGGTGGTCAACAAGTCATCAAAGTGTTTTAAGTCAACCAAACCTTAATTCAACCTTGGACACAACCTACAACCCATTTTCTATAGATTTGACTTCGTCAACCTGACAAGAAGACAAGTGCAGCTCTGGACCCACAGGCTTAACTCTTGAATTTGCAATTTTTTTTTGGAGGACTAATTTTCTATTAGTGGAAAATGAGTCCCACCCATAGGATGGAAAATTTTATTTTGTCAGAATCCAATTCTCGATAGTTGGAAAGCTATTTCAGGTGTTTTTACTAGTAGGAGGACTGATTCGCCATCAGTGGCGAATGAGTCCCACTGGTGATCAACAATGATTTTTTCTTGTTTCCAAAACCTTCCAAGTTCTGCATTGAACTTCCTAGTGCACTTTTTTAAAACTCATTCAATTATGTTTGCATTAGTTTATGTTTTTAGTTCATTTTCTACATATCACATTATGTTTTCAAACATTGCACATTTCATTAGTTTTGCATTCATAATCTATCAATTTCATCACTTAGATACATTTAGATCATTGTATTTAGTCTTAATTCCATCTTTCATATCTTATTTTGAGTGAAACACCTCAATTTTATGGTTCTTTCTCTCTCCTTTTAGGTGAAAAACCCTAAGACAACAAGAGAAGTACATAGAACACACTATAAAATTGATAGTTCAGAAACATATTCATATTGAACATAACATTCCCTTCTCTTCATCTTATTTTCATACTCCATCATAATACCTCCTAACTAAATTGAAAACTAAAAGTATTCATAATCCTCCAAGTAGTTGGCATCATGATACTCAACCTTCCCTTCAACATGTGTTTCAAATATAAAATAGTCATAGGAAATTCCCTTGAGGAGCTCATCAATGTGTTGCTCTGTTTTCTCAAGACCATATTCTAACCCTATTTCAAATTCATCATCAGAGTTGTCAACAAAGAGTGGATTATCTCTGTACTAATAAGGATCACCATTTCTCATTTCTAGTGAAGATGGAGGCTCATCAAATAAGGGGTTTTCGATTACATTTATTTTTGACATAAAAACCTATGCCTCCTCAGCTTGAAGGTCTAAATCATCCATATCATCATTGTATTCAAAATCATTGCAATCACGAGAAGATCATATAGATAGATTTTCAACTTCATTCACATCATCAATAGTTAACATCCTTGAAACACATTTTGAAAACTCTTCACAAGAAGAAATTTATTCCTTCTCAAGAAAACATGTGTTCCCATAATTATTAGTATATTTATTATTTGCAGCAAAGGATTCTATCTCTACTTCATGAGGATAATCATAATCATCAGAGGGATGACCACACTCAATGCCATCATAATTCTATAGCAAGTGGACTCATCAACAATGAAACTATGTTCAAAATTTTTAGACTGGATGCTCAATCTTATGTCTTCAATGAAACTTGCGAGGATACCAAACATGTATTTAGTCTCCTGCTCTTTAGATTGGTTATTTACATACACTACCTCAACATCACCAATCACTTGGGTTGATTCACCATGTTCAATACTTGATCCCATTTCTATTCACTAGTTAGCAGAGTTGCAAAAAGGGATAACTTCACATATGGTCTCCTTCTATTCTCTAGACCATGCATTTGATATATGAAAATAATCATTGTCTATGTAGCCAATGAACATACCGCTCATTTCATTTGTTTGAATTAGGTGTACATTTTCAACCTTTTCTTTACTCTCTTCTTCTTCATGTGATATCTTACTGCTTGACTTATATGGAGTAGCATAATCATTATCATCACAGATGGAAAATATGATAGTTTCTTGATGATCATCTCTAATATTTTCAAAAAGAGAAAAGTATTCACACACTTGGTCAAGCCTAATAGGCTCCAAGTCCTTTGGCAGAGCACTCAAACTTGGTTCATAAGATTCATAAAATAAATCATTGCATATTGAATTTTCAGGTCTGTGACATTCAGGAATTGTAGACATAGTATCCATAAATCTTGCATAGAGATCATATGATGATTCTCCCTCATGTATCATTATGCAATAAAGGGCTTGAACAGAGACCATAGGATCACAAATGCATACAACTTCTTGAGAATGTGTTTGGGGCTCTAAGTGATCAACATTATGGAATGATGTATAAGCTAAAGAAACAGGGGTGTAAGTGTTCTGACATTCATTTTCAATTTTTGACTTACACCTTTCATCAACATTTGGTGCCTTAGGGTAGAAAACACTTGTAGGAAAACAACCCTTGTGTATTCCATATTTCTAATTTTTTCCAATGCTCATGGTGCTATTGTAGGCCTGATGCAAGGTTTTAGGATCCTTATCTCTCAGCAGATAGTTCATCTCATTATCAAAATCTCCCAAATAAACAACCAAACACACTGCATCACTTAGTCTCAAAACCTCAAGAATATCCCTTAATGTTTTAGCAAATCTCTAGTTAAATGTTGGCACCAACTCATCCTCTTCTTTCTCAATGATCATAAATTTATTAAGCACAGAACTAGTATTGATTCTTTCACCAAATTGCTCTATGAACACTGCTTTGAACTCTACCCAAGAATAGATAGAGCATGTTGGTAAATTAGAGAACCAATCTCTTGAATCTCCCTTTAGAGACTAAACAAATAGCCTCATGATCACATCCTCATGATCAACTTCATAATCATCCATTTTATTATTGAATTCTTGCAGATGCCTACTTGTTGATTCAGACTTCTCACCATTGAATTCTAGCATCTTATATCTGATTTCAGATGGAATAACATTTGGGTAACCACTAATTCCACTGAAATTGATGGCTCTATGTCTTTCAATGTTGAAACTTCTTTTATTACATGATAGGGGGTACACACATTTTTTTTTGGGGATTTGATACATTTTCTTCTCTTTTTTTTTACTCAAAACTATTATTTGCTTTACAATGAAAATTCCTATCTCAATGCTTCTTTAAATGAGTTTCTTAAGAATGCACTTTGTTGACACTATAAATTATAATTCAAAAGTATGTAAAATAAACATTACTATTCCCTTTCCTAGTGCTTAGTTTCACTCAATAGGGAAACAATTTTTTTTCAAGACTTTCAAATATGGCTTTCATATACAGATTTATCTTTCTTGAAAACCAAAAAATGAAAAATACCTAGATATGTTGCAGCTGTTGTAAATTCTTCTTCTTGACTAGAAATATTTGTTGATCCAAACTATTCTTCACATCTTCATTAGGTTCTTTTGATAGAGTCTCTACCTTGCTTCATAGAGGACTAAACTTCAAGTAATATGAAACTCCTGCAAAGATGAATTTCCTCCTAGGTCTTCTCCAATAGCAAAGTCACACATAAATTCATTTAAATTTACTGCTACACAATCACTTTGAGGTATGAAACTTAAAAACCTAAACCCAATGTTCAGATTCACCAAATTCTTGACTCTGTGATATGATAGTCTGCACTAGAGATTCAAAGTTCTCCCTAGTAGAGTCACTATTATGTTGGTGTTTTTTCACATAGAACCTTGAAATCTTCTAAAGGGTAGCTAACCCTTATGCTTAAGAATCTTCAAGGTCAGTGGTCAATGAATGAGAGATTTAATTAAAATCCCTTTCTTCCCTGCACTTTAGGTTCTATTAAACCTGGGAGGGTAATCCCAACATTGTGCTTTCAGATACTTGTGTGCCATAGTATCAAACAAATAGTAAATAGATAATTATCCTTTATATGCTTAACAAACACAATACCCTGAAGGTATGGTTGACCTTCATGGCAGTGTACACATTAAACATGAGAGATATGATTTATTGAATTCCCCACACACCCACAACAAGATCAATTGATAAGTAAATTGATTATAAATTATGATTAGTTGTTGAATTAACCAAAAAATGTAACATGAATAGAACACTTAGATCAGTGCCACATCCATGGAACTGAGTCAACTCAAACATCTACATAATCTGATAACAAGTTTTACACCTAACATTACATGGAGCTCTGAAATTTTGCATTACAATATTTCAGCATTATATCTCAACCTCTAATTCTTGCTAGCATCATAGCACTTAGTTTAATACAATTTTATAGCCATATTCAAGCACCTACATTAATGATTTAAATGAATAAACAAGAATAGAGCCACACATCCATCTAAAATTATAGAGAAAAATAAGATAAACTTGATTATATTATTCCTAATCTATTAAACCAATACATAGGAGAGTAAAATGGTATCGAACTTGCACCATTCAATATTATTTTATTAGTATTGCAATCAAAATTACATAAATATTGACAAACTTAGACCCAAATACTTCACTCTGAAATGCTCTGTATTCTCATCAAAATGTTCTTCGTGATTAATTACAAAATAACCCCCTCTAAGAAATGAAGCAGAAAACAACACAAAAAGGAAAATATAAAACCCAAAGTGAAGATCTCTAGCAAACACTTGGAAAACTCAGCTCCATAGATAAATAACTTCCCACTGCTTCAAGAAAAGCCTCATCCAACAATTTGTTTTCTTGCTTTGAATCACTCCACTACCTTGCAATAGAAAAATATTCCCCTCCATGATGAGCCATCATTCATTATTCCCATCTGTTGAAAATATCCTGTTGTTACTTGCACCTAAAAATAATCTTAAGTAATAAGCATTCATTCTTCATTTTCCATAGAAATCCCTTGGTTGCAAGTAGGCTCCATTTCACCTGTGCATTTTTCACTTTTACTTCTCAGCAATACAAAGCCCTTTACACTTTGAACAATATCTATTAAATATTTTATTTCATTTCTCAATAAATAAATATTTATTTTAAAATCTTTATGAAGACTTTAAAATTTAAAATGGCTATAGAAAGCCATTCACCGATGAGTTTATAATTTACTTGCCCAAAAACAAATAAAATTTTATTTTATTTATGAAGGATTTTAATTTACTTCTCACCTTTAAAATATTATCAAATAATAATATTTAACATAAGTCACGGGGGCCCCACCATCATAGACTCCAATGTTTCCATCACATACCGTTGATACAATATGAAAAAGGAGACTTCCATTAGCGATACATGATAAAAATAATGCAGCCTAAGTTTTTGTTTTATTGTGAAGGATTAAATTTCACTTTATTGGGCAATAAAAACATTTACCCACACTTCACATTTATCCTCTAGCAAAGAAAGCTATTGTTTTTACCTATGAGAGTTTTAATTTATTTATCAACTACATAAAATCACAATACTCGTGCTTCTCACATTTTTATTTTTACTCACTATGAAACACTTTATCAAATAATAATATTTGATATCAATTGTGGACCCCACTACTACTTTACTCTAACATTTGTTGATCACCATCACACATCTCCAATTCAAAAAGAAAATGAAGATACAAATAGTGATGTTCGTTGGAGAAGGCACATCATTGCACATCTCTAATGCACTTAGAGAAATACATAATGCAATAGTGATGGGAAAAATAATGAACATAACCATCACGTATTGCTCATTAGTTGAGGAAAAATAAAATAAATTGGTGATGGGCGATATCCATTCCTCCTATTTGAAACCCTAGTTCTTCAAATTTTGCAACCTCTGTTGCGAGGTGTGACCCTTGGTCTCCTCTTCCTATGGTTGGTGTAGTCTAGCATGACGCTTGGGATTTGTGACATGGTTTAACCACCTCATGTGGATCTTGATCTTGTATAAATCCAACAGTTGTATTGGGCATTAACAAGTCAATCTTTTGGTGCAACGATATCCATCTTTGCAACAATTGGTATCAAAGTTGAGGTTAATAGTTCAAACCCTGCACTTGTACTGGGGGGATTGTTGCAAGGTGTAACCCTTGGTCTCCTCTTCCTGTGGTAGGTGTAGTCTAGCATGCCACTTGGGCTTTGTGACATGGTTTACCCACCTCCTGTGGATCTTGATCTTGTATAAATCCAACGACTATATCGGGCATTAACAGGTTGATCTTTTTGTGCAATGACAACCATATTTGCAACAACCTCCTCAAGGAATTCGACAGTAATTAGCAATTTTTTATAGTAGTCAACATGCACTTCTATTCCTCTCATCAATGTAAAGAGTGAAAGCTTTCCCCTGAAACATTGAAGCTGAGGACCCCATAAATTATATGTTTCTGCTATTGAAGTGTTGGTTTTGAAAATACTTGCATCGCATCTCAATCATCAAAGAGTAACATGTGATTTGAAAGCATTGAATACCCTACCATTAACAATGCACATCCACAATCCTGTTGTTTTTCTTCAAGTAATAAATGATATTCACGATGTTGCTTGGTTTGATGATGTGCTCGAACCAAGTAGAAGAAGATCGAATGGGGTGCCAATATAGAAATCCCCACATAGTTTTGGTACATTTTTACTGCCAGCGTGAAATATCCTTCTCACTACAAACACAATGGCCACAAAACATGCAACAACCATTTATTGATCACTGCACCAACACAATACACTACAGTTCTTTAACTCTCACTAGGATCATGTGTCGTGTGCTCTGAATCTATCTTCTCATCACAATATGTTGCAAAATAAATTCCATTAGTTACAAAAAGTAAAGCAACACTGCTATCCTGTGGTCATGCTATCTTGTTTGTCACTATTTAAAAGATGTTTCCCAAAGTGACTCCTTTTCCTTCTTTAAATATTTCCTTCACAATTTCAAATGGACTCCCTCAGCAAGCACTAAGGTAGCCCCTTATCTGTAGTGCAAACATATCCAATTTTATGCACCACACTATAAAATACAATTCACTAGCTACTTCAAGATTTGTATCCCTACATTCTTTGGCTTGCTCGTCACCCTTTCTTCTGATAGCTCACTTGCTATAGAAAAATCCTTATAATGTGCTATAACTAGAGAATTAATTCCAAAAGAGAATTTCCTTGAGCAATACCAAAGTGATCCCTTTCAGTTAGTAAAGTGTCAGTGCCACAACATCTCAAACATTTCCCATTTCATTCACCACCACTTCAAAAGTTTCCTTTGCATAAAAAAATAACCTCTTTTAGCTTGCACAATGGATGCCCTAATTCAGAGCATAAACCTTCTTTTATACCTATTCCAACCCCTGACAATATGGTCTTCGAGCCTTCTTTAGATGCGGTGACTCGTTCTCTTCATTTGGATTTGTCTTACCTTGATATTAAATTTGTTTGTTCCTTCACAACACAACATGTGGTAGTCTTCAAAGTTTTGATTGTGGGGATTCATGTTAAATTTATGTTCAACTCTCCCATCAATAGCTACCCTGCCTTGACTTATCTCTGCAAAATGTGCATATAGGGATAATATCAAAAGATACATTCAAGGAATAGCTCTTTGGTGTAGTCATAGATTCATTTTCCATCAACTCCATCATAAAATGAGTCATCTGTAGTTCTGCGCATTAGCATTTGTTTTTAATGTGAGGATAGATGGAGTAGGATTTTACCCCTTGCAGAAAGGTAAGTTGTGATCATAGGACAACTGCTCATTTCCTCATTTAAGTTCCAACACAAGAATACTTTGCATATGATTTACTTTATGTAATTTAATTATTTCTTTTACACCGAGCCAACTCTCCTTCCTTATTTCCATGTGACTAAGAAACCCTAATAATAATAGTAGCCTTGCATAAAATATTTTCTTTCTGAGTATCATGTAGTTGTTCAAACAACTTAGCAAGGTTAGACAGTGTTGTGAATGTATCCCATGGGAATACAAGTGAAACACCACCTTGATCAAGTTGATGGAAAATTCAATATCCTTTGCTAGAAAAGATTTATGGGAGCTCATACCTCCAAATGTGGAGAACCCCTCTCATTTGCAAGAATCTATGTTTGGCGAGAATTTCTAATATTGCACTCACAAGTTATGAATCAATATTTAAGATATGTGACTCACTATTACACACAGATGGTTGAATTCTCTCCTCAAGATATTCTACTGCATGACACATGGAAAACTAGAAGTCATTAGGAACAACCACTGATGTATTCTAATACCCCATTTGACCATTGCAACACTTACAATTTCATAACTGTGCAAAGCATGTTGGGTCCCCATGTGGGTCTGGTTAAAAAAATTGCTTTGAAACAAATTTTTACTATGAATTGATTTGAGGCTACCTATGAATGAATCTGAGGTAAAAAAATGAATTGGGTAACCCACAAAATCCACTTTTAGACATCTTGCACAATAACCAAAACAAGTCAAGTGGCCTCTGGAATCACCCCAGAAAACTAGTCAAACAACCTCTTGAAGTCATGAAAAAGCACATGTATTCAGACATTTGACTCAAGGACTCAGTGCAACAAACAATTCGGCAAAAGATATTTTGAGGTACAAGATATTTAATGCTGAAGTGGCTCAGTCAGACTTTTCTACAGTTGCACTTGTTCAAAACCAATTAGGGCTCACCAAGTCACCACTTTGAAAAAATACTAAATCACCTCTTGGGAAGCTGCCACTAGAAACATTAAATCATTTAGGTTCATTAAGCATGTTTGCAAGAGGGATTTTCTTCAATCAACATTCTTCACAAGATAATAGGGGTCAAAGTTGTCCACCTAAAACATTCTGGAAATTCACATGTCAAGATATGACAAACTACATTTGTGTTTGACCTGGTAAAAATATAAAATTTGATCCTATAGCTCTGAAACTTGACTAGGGAGTATATGAATGGGTATATGCAAGATCATGATGGGCCAAAAAGTGGCAATATTATGGGTATTTGTAGGGTATGTGGCTGATGACTTTTTTTAATCAAAAATTGATGAAACAAAAAGGGTTTTTAGAGGAGATTCTCAGCTTTCCACCAATATAAATTATGCTTTAATTTGAATTTAATAATTAATTATTATTCATTTTCTATTAGAATTACGACTAAAGTCCTGATCAATAGGCTGATTGAAAAACATCTATAACTTTCAAACAGTATCACATTTTTTGAATCCAAAACATGCGTCACATTATATGCTTCACATAATATAGGATTAAAAAAAGAAAAATTAAATTTCATGAAGTTTTGACCAAGTTAAGGTGGTCAGACATAAGAGTATTTATATTTTTTTAAAAATTTTAACAAAAAATTCATAATTAATTATTTATTTAGAAAAAAATTAAAAAAATATGCATCACATCTAGACATGATTCCTCTACTTATATATAAAATCTTATAAAAAATATTATCATTTTATTATGGTTAGGGTGGTCAGACACCTACTTCTTTTATTTTTTCCCTAAAATTTAAGTATTGCATTGAAATTTCAAATTTTCACCAAATAGATTTTATTTATTTTTAAATAAACCTAGTAGTTTAGAAACTACATTCAATTTTCTACAGATTCTATTCTTACATATTTTTGAAATAATATAGATAACTTATTCAATTTTTTATGTCAAGTTGCCCAACACTAATTTTTCTAAATTTTTTGCCACTTAAGGGCTTGTTTTTTCCATGATGATCCTGCACATACCCGAATATGAGGGGAATGCAGAGTACCAATCCATTTTCCATGATAGTGATTCAGCTGTGAAATATTAGTCTGAACAAGGGGTCACTTCGCAAGCCTGAGAATTTGTAAACAAAACAATCCCAGAACCCTCCATCTTTGCATTTCAAAACCCTATCAAAACTCATCACGGGATGTTTAAATTAGACATACATGCTCACATATGAAAAATGAGCATGATTTCTAAGGTTTTTGATAGGAAAATCAACTCGCTTTGATTTATGATCCTCCAAAGTATGTCATTGGGGCATATTTTTTAGGTGCACTTCTAAGTGTACAAATCAACTTTTTTCACACATGGGCACTCAAAATTTGAAAATTTTGAAGGTGCTAATAGTGGCTCCGACTGGGGATGCATGCCCCTTGTAGGCATGGAAAAATTCTAGATCTATGGGAGATTAGACCAAGTACGAGAACCATTGGGTGATAGAGTCTTTATTCAATTTCAATTTTTGACTTCACTTGGTGGCCCTAGACCACCGAGTGAAAAAGGGAAGTCAATATTTTCCTCTGTCAAACACCAATTTGTACTTGAAGGAACTGATTTCCCTCAACCCAAATTTACCTTTTCCATACCACTGCAACAAGTATAACACTCTTCTTACAAGCAGAAAAGTGTGGCTACTACTAAAATTTTCCTGATTACAAACACTGCCACTAACATCTCTCACAATTGTTTTGTGCAGACCATTGCTAATGTAACATCATATGGGACCTCAAATTCCTCATCATCTGGAGGTTCAGGTGATATTTCTTTGTCACTATTTTCCTTTGAAACATACCCTCGCTACACATTGCTATATCTATGCAGCTTGTTATATCTTTGCAACATAGCTTCAAGTGGGAAGAGATAAGTAAATAACCCTACCACATCAAGGGGATTGACATATGGAATGTGATTTCCCTCTGAGAATTCCTCATGGGGTTGATAATTAAACCTGCATAGATCATCTAAGAGAGGGGATGACTCTTGATAATCAATGGACAGCTCTCTCATTTGATGTGTTTCATCATCTAGAGGTTCGAGACTATATTGTTCTTCTTCCATTACTACCCCAACACCTTCTTAGGAGCCACTCTCAGCTAATTTTCCCTTAACCTTGGTTCTCTTACCACTGGTTCACTCCTTGAAGCACCAACAGAAGGCCTTGTATGGGGTTGTTCCACTTGTTCATTAATTTTCCAAGTGGCCTCCTGACACACCTCAAATGTGAACTATGAATATGTAGAATCATGAATCCTACACCAACCCAATAGCAACAACACCTCCAAATCTATTTGGTATCACAACTCTGACCAATCCCTCATGAGCCTTAAGATGAGTTCATTATATCTCTCCAATATTAGATCTTCATCAACATTTGGGATGTTGGGAATAGGATGCCATTAAATTGCAATCCTAAACATATTTCATGTATCTCCTAAGTCCTTGGAAAGTGTTCCCCAACACTAGGATTAGAAAGAGATTTAATTCAGATGAAATGAAGATGTAAATTGACATTTGTAATTGTTCCTAAATTATAGGAACATGTGGGGATGCCCAAGAAGAGATCCTACAAGATAGGAGCACATGGAGCACCCACAGGGAAGGTGGAACCCACCTTGCTTAAGTTAACTATTTGGAGGATTGATAACACTTTAGTAATGCATGTAAATATCCTACAAATTAGGGATTGATATTTACATGAATGGAGTTTAGTTTAGTTCAGTATCAATTCAGTTCAGTTCAATTCAGTTTAGTTCAGTTTGGTTAAATTTAGTTTATTTCAGTTCAGTTCAAATCAGTTATGGTTTAGTTATCTTCAGTTGCATGTAGTTAGTTTGAGTTGAATGCTAGTTGACTTCAGTTGACCTGAGTTGCATGACTAATGACTTCAATTGCATGATAGATAACAGGTGGATACATTCAGTTAAGAGGGGATGATCAATCATGCATAATTTTTGCATGAATTGGTGGAGAGATATTTTTTAGTTAACTAAGATTGATTGGGACCCACCTTGGGAACCCAAGTTGGCATCTTTGAGTTAACACCTTTTGCATGAGAATATATTTACAAGGCTCAGTTAAGTGGGACCATTCTTGGGTGCCAACTTTGAGGTGAAGCTTGCAAGATATTTTCTTGGTGCAAGGTTAAATAATACAAGCACTATTGATTCTGGTGGTGAATTTTTTTCCTAAAAGGGTTACTCCACGTATATGTTGTGTCACTTCTATCTTCTTTTCTCATTCTTCTACAGTCTTTTGTCTCTTTCTACAATTGGGAAAATTGATCTAAACAGATTAATCATACACAAAGAATTGTTAACAAAGAACACTTAATTAAATCTACAACTACAATAGTTTTACAAGTTCAAAGCTACAATTTCACCTCCATTTTTCAACATGGGAAGGAAGTTTGATGGTGGACTCCTTTGGCCTGTGGTTGATCCCACTCCTCTAGATCTTCCTTTTCAGGTACTTGATCACCTTCATCCATGGAGAAAATTTCCTCTAATCCCATTTCACTTAAACTCTCATCACTATTCTCTCTTTCCCTAATATTTTCAACCTCTTCTATGGCTATCCCAACACTTTTTTTCTATAGAATTAATTGATTCAACTTCATTGTGTTGTCTTCCAAGTGTTGACTATTCATTTTCCTCAATAGATGACTCCTCTTCATTGCTAGTTGGCTTCTATATTTGGTTCAAATAGCTTTTGGCTTGATCAATGATGTTTTCACATGAAGGGAAAGTTAATTATGAATGAGGTGCATTATGAACCCTGCACCATCTATACATCAACACTTCTTCTAAGCTTAGTCTTTCCTCAATGCTTGGTTGTTCCTTGATCATTTGTTCAAGTGCTTTAGCTGTAATATCAACAATATCTTCTTGATATGAATTTTCCCTCCAATTCCATATTAATTCTACCCAAGAATGTCAAACATTCCATTTCATTGTGCATGTGAGTGTTATGAATTTTGCACCTATCTGACAATGCAAAGTGATGCAATGGCTCCTTTAATATTTTACTCAAATCTTCTTGGAGCTGAGTGATATTTATTTGCAATTGTTGTTCCATCTTAGCTCAGATGTTGCTTCAATTTTTTTGGTTTTAAAATTTTCTACTTATGATGAGATCTACCTATCTCATAGTTCACTTGATGGTACTTTCAACTTCCATCTTTGTGTCTTTGAGCTCAGTTGGCCCTCCCTCTAGTGCCAATTTTTTTTATGGGTGTTTTTTCCCTTCTCAACATAGAAATCATACAAGTATGCTATCTCTCTTGAAAGGTAATTTTTGCAACTGAGTTTTAGAAATCAACCCAAGGTCTCTCGGGTGTTAGGTCATGACTATGCATGGAATAGCTCAATGGTTGATGTGATTTGCTGGTAATCACAAGGACAAACTTATGGTTCACAAAGCATGGGAGTTTGGATCTGCAAATGGAGTTTCAAGGTTCTCAGAATGAATGAATAGCGACATTCACTCAGAATAAAAAAGTTGAAACTCACTCCAATCACCAAATTTGGCACTATTATGGTGCTTGGAATCCTAATCTAATAAAGATCTAAAAGAATCAAAAGATGAAAGGGTTGAGAGAATTTTCTAACTCAAAGCTATGAATGAACAATAAAAATGGAGGATACTACAATAGATAGACTCCCATAGAACTGAATTTTTCCTGACCAAGAGAAACTTACAGCTACACAAAACTAGTGCAATCTTCAAGATGTCCTTGCAGATTTTCAAATTGTGCATTCACCTCATGAACATACAATTGAACTTAATTGTAGCATATGAAATAGCTTAGACTATCTTTGTAAAGTGATCCATCATCAATAAACCATAAAAATCATGAGCTAGAAGTGCATCCAATACAGTAACAACAACCACCATTAAAAACAATCAAGAAACTAACAAACAAAAATAATATGGAGGTCTAATCATGCATGCATAATGAGTAAAATCAAAGAAAACACCCAAATTCAATGCAATGCTTCCTTTTATTGCTGCAAAATGCCTCTTACAACAATTCACCACCCACTTACAAATGAGGAACAATCCCCTATCTATAGTTTTCCAAAAGATGAATGAATGGACAAGATTCATTTGAAATGAATGGCTCAGATTCATTCTAGCTTAGGGTTTCACCTAACCCTAATATCTTACAATGTAAAAATAGACTCTTTTGTCTTTTCCCTATTTTTTCTTGTAGTCTATTTCATCCTATCATTGTTTTGTCTTGTAGCTTCCTTTTCCTATAGATGAGAACTATTAAAATATAACTTTTGTTGATACACTTCCAACATCGCTTCAATTAATTAGGTGAATCTTCTTACAGATTTACATCCATGGGAAATAGAAACATTCCCCTCAGCCTTGGTGGACAACTCTTCATTGGTAGAAAATAAAATAGCCCCCATGTTTTCTTGTTTGAAAGCACTTCTCTAGTTTTTGTATTTCTAAACATAGATTTTTAAGTGGGCTTTGGCAATCAAATGTTTAGGTAGCATCCTCTTGGTGCGCATCCATAGGTAGGTCCATCTCCACCTTGGCAATTTGAATTAAAATCTCCCTTCTTGACACACCTTCATATGTTGGTTATTTTAATGAATTGATCCATTATCCCTCCAAGCATCCCTAAAATCACCTGTGTCATAAAATATCATGATTTAAATCTCCAAAAATGATAAATTTCCATCGTTTAAAATATTAAAATCTATCAATTTATAGTCCATTAAGAAAATTTCATGTTTCAAAAACTTTCCTTTTTTGCAAACTTTCCATTTTACATAGTTTCACTTTAGAGACTTGATCACTTGGGAAGTGTGGACATGGCATATGTGGGGTTCACGAGGTGGGTTGTTGCTTGTTAAACATGTGCATGACAACTGAGAGGGGGGGTGAATCAGTTGTCACACAAATTTAAACTTAAAAATTTATCACTTATCATATCTTCAACCACACTATTCTGTTATTAAATATGAGCATGTAACATAGATAACAGAAAGCAAATCAACATAATGAACTCCATATTTTTATGTGGAAAACCTAATAAGGGAAAAACCATGGTGAGGGTTAACTCACACTATATAGTATTTTTAAAAGAGGCTTACTGCCAAAAGAAGGACTCACTGTCCAAGTACAAAGGCTCGCTGTCTACAAAAATGACTCACTATCCAACGAGGCTAACTTCCTACACAAGATTATACAAAATAGAGTAAGGCTTTACAACCCAAAAATGAACTGGAAAGATGCACCTATCATGTGTTGATACAGTTTCAGTGATGATCATTATTCAAACTTTACACCCTTCATTCTTTTCCCATCAACTATTTCATTTATGATCACACCTTTACATTCATTGCTCGTTCACATACACACCTTTTTTCCACAAATTCCATATGTTTATGTATTATTCATCATACATGCATATATATATTTGATCACCATCATATGCATCAATTAGGTTGGCCTAATTAGATGCAATTTATTATGAAAGATATCAACTATTGGCTCCACTAAATATTTTCAAAATGTAATTTGACCATTAGCACAATAAAATATGTCATCCCAAAGCACACAATAGATCACGCTTAATATTTTCATATCATATCAAAATTAACTTAACAAGTCAGCCTAGAATAGTCTTCAATGCAAAAAGTAAACATTTTGTTGGTTGCCACAACATTGTATGAGCAACAGAGCACATAATATTCTAATTTTGCATGCCTTTACCATCCATAAGTAGTTTCCAAAAACTACATTCAACAATTGTCATTTATGAAGAAATGCAGATTAGAATATTGGAGGGACAACCAAAAAAATTGGATTAGCCATCAGAGAAGATAAGACAGTCATACAAATTGGTTTAGAGTACTGGACCAAACTACCAACATGGTGACATCAATGAAAACAAATAGATAACCTACTCATATTTCCAACAATGTCCCCCTTTGTCATTGATGGCAACATGTGAACAAAATTCTCCAACTCCAATCTCTTCCCCTAACATCACTCTCTCCTCCTTTGACATCAATGGAAAAGGGCAACAAAAAAATGAGTGTAGACATGGCGACATCAAATTTTCAAAATATTTCCAAAAACTTTAAAAATTTCCAATAGTCTAGAGCTTTTAAGCAAACAAAAATTAAGTGAGGATGACATTTTTCACCTGGAACACCTTATACCTTTCTTTAAGAACTAGATACAATCTCTTCTAGTTAAAAAAAATAGACTCCATCTTAGTGCATGTACTTTCCAACAATCCTAATAGAGTAAAAGAGGGTGACCAATCCTCAAAATAACATTGTTTCTCAACATTTTTAACATCAATAAGAATTCTGGAAAGATGCTCTAACTGGACTTCAACAATTTCTTTAAGGAGGTAGAAGGTCTTTGTCACATCATCTCTTTGTCTTTGTGTGATGATTAGTTCAGCCTGTAGTTCACCAACTCTTATCCTTTGCTTCCCTTCTTTATCTTCAAATTTATCAAAATTCTTTCCAATGTTGTTCACCTCTACTTCAATCACTTCAATTCTACTTCTGAAATTATCTATAGCTGTAGGCCACCGAAGACAATACTTGTAAACATCTGAAATTTATTTAACACACTTCTTTGTTTCCACAATCAATCTAGACAATCTTTGCATAGCCTTTTTACATCTCCTTTCAACCAATATTCCCATCTTACGTCCTTTCGGACCTTCAAACAACATCCTTTCTTCAACAATCTCAGTCAGATTTTATGGCAAGAAATTAGAAACAATAGATACTTCAATTCCTTTCCAAAGTAGATAATCTACCAAAGCATCATCAATTTTTAGTTTGTCAATAGGCAAGGCAACACTCCATAGTTCACCAATCTTCTTCATTTTTCCTTCAACTATCATAGACTGGATGCCATTGGGATCAAGGGATTCAGTGCCAGTCTAAGACTCTTTCTCCTTCTCATCCGAAATTTCAATGATGTCTTCAGTTATCTCTTTTCTCCTTTTCAATTCTGGAGGGGAATCACTAATAACAACCTCCATTTCTCTTTTTCCAAAGCAAGAACCCACTTCAAATCAACTTGATGCAGATATACCAGAGCAAGGGTTTTCTCACAAAGATGAGAAATATGATCTTCACATATTTTCATTATCTTCCAAAGACTCTAGATACCTGTAAATTTATTTTCCAATAGGGATACCATATTCCCACATCACATTATCTTTTCCAGGTAGAGAATTGAGAAAGTAAAATACCATACATATAACTAGAAAAGATTTGAAATGGAAGGGATAATTCTTGACCAATGACATTCAAATATTTTCAAGCAAGTTCTCAAATAGCAAGCTACATAAATCAAACTATTTGTTATCCTTAACCATCATGTGGGTAATATGCACAACAATAGCCGAAGTTGAGATTTCATGATTTCTAAAATAAATTTTGTATGAGATACCATAGGCAACATATCTAACAACTGAGTTATCAAGTGTATCAATCAATAGTACTCTAAGATCTCTGCCAATTCCAGTTAGCTCCTCCACATATTTATACTTCATAATTTTCTTTCCAGGGAGTTCTCCAACACTACATAAACCAGTGATTGCTTCATTAGTTCCCTTCGAGATCAAATAGGGTTTGTCCAAAACAATGCTTCCATCCTTGACATGATTCAACAAGAAAAAAATAACCTCTTTATCTATAATCCACAAAAATTCACTCCATAAATCCATCCCTAGGGTTTTTATATTTTGCAATTTGACTTCGCTCAACCCTAGTTCAATTCCTTTCATTTTCTTATGATCGTATTCTTCTACTTTGACCCTTTTCAGCTTCAGAGAGGTAATACCACACAAACCACTGTCCATTTCTATGCTTCTATTGAAATTCAATGAAGCCCTTTTTTTAATTTTCTTCTTTTCTTATGCAATCAGAGAGAAAGGGTTCTAGATTACCTGAATCAAACTTTGAATTCCCTTCTGAAATACTTCGAGAACACCTCAATATTTGTTCAAAGTACCTTTCAAAGACTTCAAATGCACAATTAACCAAAAATAATCATAAAAGTTTACTTAACCTCCGTCGAGATTTCCCTAAGTGCATTAAATGTGGAAAACACAAAAAGCTGCTAAACTTCACTTAGCATAGAAAAACCTAATTCAGTCCACAAATCCTTATGCCAACATATTTATCTCTAGTTCCTTTTCCAAGACCTCTGAATATTCATTCTTCTTATTCTTGGAACCATGTTCCATCCTCTGACATGCCATTCTTCTAGGGGGTTTTTATGATCTTCTGATAATTCTGCCCCTAAGACCATGCTAGGTCTAAATTTCAAATAATTCATCTATATCGGATGAGGACACAGACACATCAGGAGTCTCTAATTTTTCTTCTTCTTTCTTCTTCCATACCTTATCCATTTCTTGATTCATCTCTTCTTTGTCAATCTTCTTTACTAGTTCACTCTTTTATTCCGAAGCAGACTTCTTTTCTTTATTACTTCTACAAAACTTCAAGATATGTTTAGGTTTATTATAGTTATAATAGATCACACCTTTCTGATTCAAGCGCCCTCCATTATTTCTTTATCTACACTGATTTTATTTGTGTCCAAATTTGTTACAGACATAGTAGTATCCATTAAAGGATTGATTCATCTTGCCTTCATTAAACCTATTCCTCATTACCTGACTGATCATCCTTACTTGAGATCTACATTTTCATATCCTTGTATCCAAATTTCCCACATTCAAAACATTTTCTAGAAAGAGAACCAGAAAACCAGTTCATCCTGCTCCTACATTTAGTTGCTCTATGACCATATTTGTTACAAGAAAATAAGACATCATCAAAAGAGGGATACCTTTGTGCATTAGGTTGTCTCACAGGTGGTCTTCTTTCAAAATTACTTCTTTGCTTCCTCTTTCCTTGATTCTTCTTCACATCTTTAGAACTTTCGTAGGTATCAACTACTAAGCCACCTTTATCTTTACATGGTTTTTTTTTCCTGCAAGCAATTCTTCAAGTTTATTAGAGCTAGATTTAAAATTATTCTCACAAAGCTTTGTGTACTCTAGTTCAATCCTCAAATTCACCACTTCCTATTCAAGTCTAGTGTATTCATCAACTTTTTTCTACACCATTATATTTAGACATTCTTCAATCCTCTTCTTCTCTTCTACTAACACCTTTAGTCCAATTATCTCTTGTTTCAGCTGCTCACTTACTTCTCTATGTCTTTCCTTAAACTTCTTCAACTGTTCCTTCAATTTTTGAACACATTCATTTGCTTCATCAATATTTTCTTTCAAATCCATGTTTTCTCTTTCCACTTTATCGAGATCTTCAAGAGTAGTCTAGAGCTCTCCTTTATCATCCATTCAACAATCCTTCAGGATCCTCCTCAGGTGGTTAAGCTCTACACAAGGAACCACAAGCTCTGATACAAATTTTTATACAGGCGCAATACAACTAAGAGGGGGGGTGAATTAGTTGTCACACAAATTTAAACTTAAAACTTTATCACTTATCATATCTTCAACCACACTATATTCTCTTATTAAATATGAGCATGAAACATAGATAACAAAAAGAAAATCAACACAATGAACACTGAATTTTTATGTGGAAAACCCAATAAGGGAAAAACCATGATGAGGGTTAACTCACACTATATAGTATTTTCAAAAGAGTCTCACTACCAAAAGAAGGACTCACTGTCCAAGTACAAAGCCTCACTTCCTACAAAAAGGACTCACTATCCAACAAGGAGGCTCACTACCTACATAAGATTATACAAAATAGAGTAAGGCTTTACAACCCAAAATTGAATTGGAAAGATGCACCTATCATGTGTTGATATAGTTTTGGTGATATTCAGTATTCAAACTTTACACCCTTCATTCTTCACTCATCAATTCTTTCCTTTCTAATCACACCTTCACATTCATTGCTCACTCTCACACACACCCTTTTCCACACAACCTCCATATGTGTCTATATTGTTTGTCATACATGCATATATATATCCGATCACCATCATAAGCATCAATTGGGTCGACCTAATTAGATGCAATTTATAATAAAAGATATCAACTTTCAGCTCCACAAAATATTTTCAAAATGTAATTTGACCATTAGCATGATACAATATGTCGGCCCAAACCACACAATAGGTCACACTTAATATTTTCATATCATATCAAAATTATCTTAACAAGTCAGTGATCAATAGTCTTCAACACAAAAAGTAAACATATTGTTGGTTGCCACAACATCGTATGAGCACAAGAGCACATAATATTCTAAATGTGCATGCCTTTACCATCCATAAGTAGTTTCCTAAAACCACAATCAACAATTTTCAATTGTGAAGAAATGTGGACTAGAATACTAGAGGGACAACCACAAATACCGGATCAACCACTAGAGAAGATAAGATAGTCATATGTATCGATTTAGAGTACCGGACCAAACTACCAACATGGTGATATCAATGACAACAAATAGATAACCTGCTCATATTTACCACACTGCTAGGTGGGAAGAGGGTAAGGCTTAGCTGCTAAGAATGACCAGGGAGTAACAACCTCCTAGGGATAGTGATCCACTAGGGAAGACTCGCAAAAGACGTTTGGACTTGGAATTTTCATTACTTGGTTCAAAGATTTTTTTTTGGAAATAAGGCATGTGGGACCCATGTACTAGAAATACATGAAAGTCTCATTGTAAGGCAATGAGAGCACGAAGGGTAGCACATGTAAAGACACGCATGGATGGGTCCACATGGACCTGAAGAGTCAATCATTTCGTTGGGGAAACACTTTGTACCCCTGTGGCGAAAATGGAAGTAAAATCCACAAATGTAGGGGTTGTGCTTGATTTTCCATTGGGGATGACATTTGGTGAACAAACTTCCACACAAGGTAGCCCGTAGGGGTAGACCCACATTAGTACATTTGACTTAGAGATTTTGATATTTGTGACTCAAGTGTTTGAATCATGAAAGCATGATATGCGGATAATGTGAGGTGGGAAGCAAGACAAATTTGTGTCGTACCAAAGCCATACCTCCTAATAACTTTGATAAGGCACCATACAACATGAATAACATAATTCATGAGGCTAGCAAAACTTTGTATGCTAACACCCATGAAAAAACAAGATGGCTCCACAAGAAAGAAAAGTGTGTTATGCGAGGTTGCCATATAATAGTTATTGTAAATGAAAAATAGTGTAAGGTACATTCAAGGGGGTTACTTAATGTGTAGGATGTATAGAAAACTGGAAAAAAGGGTATACAAGGACTCATATGCCTAGAGGGGAAATTTAGTCTCACTATTAGAGTTTGACTAATATTTCTATAGCCTCTATTGATCTTCTGTACCTTTCATCTTATCTTATTTTCAAGTTTGAAAGTCTAAATTTTGGCTTGTAGGTGAGTTTTCGTGAATATGACAACTTCTTGACAACTTTTAAAACTTTTTCTTCAAAGGATATTCAAGCTCCAATTCACCTAGATCTGTAAACACACATCAAGAGAGAAAAATGTTGTTTTTGTTATGGAATTGGGGTTTTCCTTGGGAACCACAAATTTTTGTATAGGATGCTCTCTTACACTTCTAGGGTTTTGCACCTAAAAGGAGAAAGGTATCTAATAAAAACACAGGGGTTCACTCAAGACTAATGAAAATATGATTGAAATATATCTAAATAGAATTTCCTAGATACAAATAATTCAAAAAAGATGTTAACTAATGAATGAAAACTAAGGAAAAGTAAAGTGTATGAAAACACATTGTGATATGCAAACATACATTGAATGACCTAGAAATGACCATAAAAAAACAAAAACTGTAGAAATGAAGAGGTACACCTGGGAATGCGTTGTGGACTAGAATGGAGACTGGAAATGTTGTTGATCCTAAATTTTTGACCTATTGGGACACTTACGCCATTCTAGGTGACTTAGTCCCAGATCTGGAAAACTGCTTCAAAGCCCGTTTCAGCCAAATGGGTATCCAAATCTATAGAAAGCTCTAAAAAAAATGTGCAGTGGGACTAAGTCACCATTGATGGCAACTTAGTCCACTTTGTCTTTTATGAAAATTCGAAAGTGGAAATGGAAGCCCTCGGTCTACACTTCCTATTCCTCTAGGTGTTTAGTTCTAAAACTATCAAATTTAGGCCTAAAAGTCACTTTTTGTGGATATCTTGAACTAGCCAACAAGGATATGTCTTCAACAAGTTGGCAACTTATCCTTCAATGATTTCCAAGCCTTCAAGGTACCTAAATCTGCAAACGCACAAGGAAAGAAAGAGAAATGTTGAATGTTAGGGAATAGGGGTTTTCCTTGGGCAAACCCATTTTAGGTAATTAAACCAAAATGAAGGAATAAGAGGAAGCATAAACATGAAATCAAGGGATTATTACCTTTCCATGATGATTGATCTTGAATTTTTGCAACAATAAATGAAGAATTTCCCCTTGAATAATCTTGAATGCTCTCTAAATGACCTAATCCTAGCTTGCTTGATTTGAATGCTTGATGAATGATGAATGAATAATGAATGAGTTTTGAATTAGTATTGAAAAGATTTTTTATATAGGTAATCCTCCTAAAATCCCCATTAATTTGATCCCCAAGGCTGACATGAAGGAAAAATTAAAAGAAATCCAAATTTTCCCTCTCAAACCTTGAAAATAGCCCAAATCAGACTAAGTCACCAAGCTGGGGGACTTTTTCCCACCTAGATGGGACCTATTTTTCTAGATGGGTGACTTAGTCCCATAGGGGCTCTTTTTCCAACTAGATTGTCGGTGAATGAAGAATTTCATGATTTAATTAGGTCCTTGATCAAAATAAGCCTTAAGATGCACAATATGGGGTCATAGGGGCCTATTAATGATGATGCAAAGGGTAATTAGGGATAGGGATACAAAGTTCAATGTGAAAGTGTGATTAAATACACTTTACAAGATTAAAATGAGGTCCACTTAGCCTAGAAAGGCACAACATCTAATGTGAATGTGTAAAACACATTACAATACTATATTAGAATTAGGTTTAATTTACAAGCCTTCTAGATTAATGTGAGAATGCCATTAAATATATTTTACAATATTGAATTAAGGGGAAAATAGGTCCATTAGTCTAGAAAAGTGTGAAAGTATTTTACAACACTTTACAACACCTTACAAGACATCGTTAGATGCATTTTATTTAATTTGCAAGGGTCCAAGACCTAATGTGGATGTGTAAAACACCTCACAACACTAAATAAAGGTGTCATTAAGTCTAATTTATCATCAAATATTCCCAAGTCAAGCATGAAAATTTCAAGGATGCATTTTTTTGCGATACATTTAGCCCCCACTTTAGTGAGAGGATGAAATTGCTTGAAACTCACACTAAAGTAGACATTCAAGGGGAGTCAAATCATACTAATGTGGATGACAAAGAATGACAAAGATCAAGGCATCAGTGAAGCCCCTAAGATCCAAGATCCTAAGTCAAACTAGCATAAGTACAAGAGGACTCACACAAGGTGAATTATTTGTAGCAAAACAAGATACACAATCATGCAATGGCAAGAACTAGAAGGAAGGAAAGTCAAATAAAAATTAGGTGGATCAAGCTTCTACCATTTTTCCAACATGATGTGGACTAGATCTAGGTTGTTTGTCCAAAAATGCAACTCACTCTGGGTCGATGAAACTCTTGGTTGTCTATCGGGTGAGAAGTCCTAAAAGGTGAGAAACATACACTCATGGCTGGTATACACTCACACACACATAGGTGGCTATGGGGAAATTCATGCCTCAGAATGGGCTTCCCACTCAACCATACCAAACGTATGCCTCTTGATAACTTTAGTAAGGTGCCACCCCAAAAATGGTCTTAGAGCTCTATGAGGTAAGCAAAAAAATTTATGCTTGATACTCATAGACATTGTAAATGGTGTAAGGAATGTTCAAAGGGATTTTTCTTAGTTCATGTATGGTCCCATCTTAGGGAACATTGTACCTAATGTTTCCAAGAGAGGATGTGTCAAAGAAGTATCATGCTCTTGGAGGGAATCAATCCCAATGACATCACCAAGAAAAGGACACATCACAAGAAGAAAGAAATCACTCAATGAAACATGATGAGTGTTGATGTATACCCCCACTTTAAAGAAGTTGCTAACACCATTACTATGAGCAATTGCTTTAAAGTAGAAGATATGAGAGCTTATTAAGAAATCCGTATGCCAAGTCATATGTTTCTGATAAGCTACGTTGTGAAAATGCTAGTTTGTCACATTCCAACCAAGTCATATGTTTAAGGCATGTCATCCACATCCCAAGCTTGCTCTTATATGTTCATGTAAGGTTACGGGCTAGCCAAAAGAGGAAATGACAGGTGACATTCAAGGAAAAGGCTACCTAACCCCTTTCCCACACTGAGTGCAGGACAAGGGTGAGACAAAATGATTGATAAGATGTACGATAGAGTGAAAATTAGTAACAATTAGAGGAATTAGGTGCCCCCACATGAGAGATTATAACACCAAACTCCTTAAGATGTTGGATTTTACTACTCAAATCCTTACATTCATTAGTAGAATGACCATGAACTCTATTATATGCACAAAATGAATTCTGTAATAAAATTTCTTTTGAGTTCATGGAGGATGGGATATCAAGTGATCTCAAAGGAGTCTAAAAAAAATACCTTCTTGATCAGTGGTAGAAGGTTTTCCTGTAGTTTGTAATAAAGATACTTCTTGCTTAGTACAAGATGTCATACTTACGTAAGAATCTTTAGATTGTGAGAATTTTTTCCCTCCTTTGTAGGAGGAAGTTGATGGCACTCTCAAATTTTTCAAATTTGAAGTTCCCATTTCAAAAATTTGCCTCTACACTTTCAAAAGTGCACCTGAAGAATTTGCCTAAATGACCTACTTTAGAGGGTCATATATTGGAGCCAGTTGATTTTTGTGCAAAATCCATTTGCAGACCCACTCATGTGACATATGTGAGCAGGAATGTCACATTTTAACTTCCCATGATGAGTTTTGAAAGGGTTACGAAAAGCGAAGCTGGAGGATTTTGGCATTGTTTTGTTGTTTGCAAACTTTCAGTTTTGCAAAGTAGCCTCTTGTTCGAGCTTGCATTTCGCAAATGGATGATTGTCAAGATGAAATGATTGTTTTTCTCCATTCTCCATGCCTAAATGAACTCCCATGTCAGGTTTCAAAGCTTCACAATCTGGTTTTCTATTTTTACCAGCTCAAAACAAAATGCAATTTGTTCAGTTTTGCACTTGCATTTTTTGAAACTTTGCAAGGTCAACTTTGATCTTCAATATATTTCGATGCATGATGTTTCAAGATGAGATGTCTTGCACATGTGCTCAGTGTACATAAATGAGCTAATGTTCCCAATGGCAGCTCACCAGGAGTTGATTTGGTATTTTTCAAAAATGGTGATTCAATGAGTTTTAGTTGGTTTTGAACTACTGTAATTGTAGAAAAGTTCAATTGAGCAACTTTGACAGTGAATAACTTTGACCTTTGGACTTCTTTTTCTGAGCTATTTGTTGTACTCCATTCTTGGACTGAATGTCTAGATTCTTGCAATTTTTGATGGCTCTGGTAGGTCTTTTGATTAGTTTCCCAAGATGATTCTGGACCCAACTTGGCCATTTTTTCTCATTGTCAAGACATGTTAGAAAGCAGATTTCAATGATAACCCAGTTTATCATTTCACTTCAAGAGAATTCAAAGTTGTCTCAGGATAATTTGAGCATAAAATTGGTTTGAAAACAAAAAAATAAAAAGCCAAGTCCACATGGGGACCCGACATGCTCTTGTTGGAGGATGTTTTGGTTATGAAAAGGCATAAACTGTAGGGCATGGTTTTATCAGTGCGTTGTCATTTCTCATCATCATAATCTTCTTTCATCTATTTTTTGGAAATGGTATTACATTTTAGTTGCCATGGGATCAAGTTACATCATTATTTAATCTTGCTAAGCTGTTTGAGCAACTATGACAAAGGAAAATCCTTTGGCAGGCTAATATGTTTAGGTTTCCTATTCATATGATTCAAAATAGGATCCATTTTAATATGGTTTTCATTTGGGATTCTTCTCTCATGTGAATCATATGGAACTTGAAGAAATGGGTTAGCAATATCAATGGAAACTTTAAGCATTCAGAAAGATACATATGGATAAAGGGATGAATTAATTAAGCTTCAAAAGAAAAATGGTGAACTAAAACATACATTTTCAGAAGAAGAATTGAGGAAACACTTGGCTCATTTTCAAGACCATTCACATCAGGAAGATGTGTAAAAGAAAAAGTCCTTAGAAACTTCTCAGGTAAATACCATACACCATGATTATATTGACATGGAGCTATAAGTGCAGGATATGCGCGTTATTGATATGGTGATGTGGTGACTCTCCTGTGGTGCCAATATCCTTGATAATAGAAGGATCCAAGTGTATTGTTGCATATGTGAAAAATGGAGTTGCTAAAGAGCCTTTGAAACTTTCAAGCCAATACAGAGGAATGATGAAGAAGTCAACGCTACAAGAGGCATCCAGGAGAGAAGCAAAGGAATGTATTTGATGAATTTCTTTTAGCACAACAACATAAAGTGAATGGTGTGGTCTAGGGTCGGGTATGGAGATCCCTCAAAGCATAAGACAAGGAACATGAAATTGTTTTAAAAAGTGAATCCCAAACTAACAAAATAGATGGAATGCCACACTTGCAGCTATGCACAAAATATATTTGTTTAAAAGGCCTTTGAAATCCACAACCAATGCACCATCTAAAGAAGCTCTATTATACTATTGTATAATAGTTCGATGTCTCCACAAGCTCAAATACATATTGTGAAGGCTGAGAACTATGTGTGGAAATGATGGAAAATGATGAGGTTTCCAAGCACCCCCTATCTCATGTTGCCTACCATGGGTACCTTTCAAGTGGCTCAAAGCAGATAGAAATTTCTATACAGCATGATGAATGGAGGATGACATATGCCCAAATTGGTGAAAAGGCTTTAGAAACTTTCAGTAGATGTAGTTTGAAGTGGATAGAGGCGGAACACTTGGGAGTGCCATTATAGCATGATACATGACATATATTTCTTGAAAATGTTTCAAAAACTTAAGAGTCATGTCGCTACACATATTGAAATAGGGTTTTTTCTTTTTTCAAAGAATCACCATGTTGTGACAAGGGACACACTAAGATGTATATCTCTTTGAGATGACTGAAATAAGATGCTATAATCACAATGCAACACATAAAATAGAGAAACCTCATAAACATTCAAGAGGTTGTCATACCAGCTGAAAGGGGGTGCTATAATTATTGTCTATGAAAAGAAGGGAACACATTTAAATGTGGTCTCGGTGAATGCCATAACATATGAGCAGATGGTTTTGTTGAAAAGGTGTTAAAAAAATTTAACCACTACAAATAGAAGGCTCAAGCCATCAAAACGGTGCAAATTCTTGCAAGATTAAATGCATGGAGAGTTGTAGAAAATATGTCGCCATTGGAGAGGGAGAATATTTCCGAGTAAAGTAGAGTTAGGGAAATAGAGGAGAGAAAACAAGATGAACAGTCAAGAAAGTGGGTGAAAATGCAGTAAAATTTGGACTGCACCCCGCTAGCTCATTCATGTAAACCACACAATCTTTAATTCATGTGAGTTGGTGAAATTGCGCCATGTGGACGAAGTGGGCCCAGGGGGAAATTTCAAGTGCAACTTGAAGGAATGTGGAAATAACTAAAATTTTTTGGTACTATGCATTTTCCCGATAAAATTTTAAAAGGGAAAAATCATTTAAAAGGATTTAAATGTGTCGGTGAAAATTTAATTCCTTCCCCACAAGCTAGCAGATGCAAAGGGCAAGCCCATTATTCTTTGTGGTGTTAGTGAAATTGTTCCATGTGGCAAGTGGGCACATGCAAAGTGAAAATAGATGAAAGGTAGAGGCCCAAGGTAAAACATTCTAAAGTTTTATTTGTGTAAGGGTAAGATTTTCTAAAGATTTAAATGTTTCCCAAATATTATAATGTTTAAAGCTTTATTATTTGAAGGCAATATTTTTAAATTTTAAAGCTAGAAAAGGTATTGTTGGGCATGCAAAGCATAGGGAAAAGTATTTATTGCCCAATAAAGTGTATAAATGTGAAATACACGAAGGCATGGGTAATTCTTTTACCCAATGATAAAATTTCTGAGGGCCTTCATTTCATTTAAAAGGAAAAATATTAAAGTGCATAGAGTAATGTGAATTAAATATTCACTTACTAAAGGGATTTATTGTAAAACAAACTTTAATATTTGTTGGGAGGTAAATTATAAAGTGCAGCAAATAAAAGAGGAAAATGAAGCTTTCATGGGAAGATATGTTTCACATAGCAGATTAAATGGAGATTCTCCACATGGGAAAGTTTTTTGTTTCTCAACTCACAACAAAGGCAGAATTTGGAGGCAAATTTTTTTGTTGCTGCAAAGGGAAGAGAGATGAGAGAAGCTTTGCAATCTTGTGAATCAACGGGAATGGAGCTGCCAGATGGCAGCTATAGATCTTCTGGAAGTTTCCTTTCTTCTATTTCTTCTCTTTTTCTCTCATGGTTTTGGGGTTTTGAATTCTTGTGTGGGGCTGGGTAGATAGAGAATGTTGAATTTTGAGTCATAATTTGAGTTTATAAAGCTGTTAATGTTGATTTCATGAGTTACAAATATCGGCCAGTTTGTGCAAATAAATCTTGAATGTCTTCAAATTGTCTCTAGATTTGTACACATTTAGTCATATGAATTCAATAATACCAAGTATCTTTACATTTGTCATTTCAATTTCCTTGAGATTGTTTTATTTGTTTATGGTTATATTTGAATGACATGGTTAAAATACTTTGAGCAGATAATTGTGAGTTTAAGTGTGCAGGTTGGATTTATAAGAAGAATTTGATTGACAATATGAGAGGATTCCTTGATGTAATATATTAACAATTGTAAACCCATTGGGTGATTTTCATTTGTTGATGAAAATCATTTTATGCATGTGACTCCATGGCCTAGAATTAGGCACTAGTCTATCATTCAGCTTAATGCATCTCAAAAATAAGTTTAAATTAAAAATTATTTTAAATCCCTAATGTTTGGTTGAGGTTTAGTGTTTTGCATCCCAATTACTAAGTGTTGAAATACAAAGAATATAACTAGATTTGAGGTTGTTAATGCTTCCCTTAGTGTATTTTCATTAGGAGTTATCTGCTATAAAAAGAAATGTCTATGTATGAGTGAATTAATTTTTTAGGCATTGTATAGGTTGACCCACCTTGTTCCTATAGAGCTAGAAGTGCAAAATATTTCAGTCTCTAATTGAATCTTGTCAGTTGGCCAAATCCACCTTTGAGTCTAATCATTAGTAAGTGGCTAGTCTATAGGATTCATTGGATTGTTTGATTTGGAGCACCAATAGAATGGTGACTCTGCTAGGGAGAAATTTGAATCTCTAAGTGTAGACTACTTCATTATAGAGTCATTATTATTTTCCATTCTGAATTTAGTTCAAATATTGAAGGAATTCAAACCTAGAGAAAGAACTTGTTGCAGTGAACCTAAAGAGTTCAAGATCTGTTGTTCTCTGCTAGTGAAAGGAACTCAGAAATAAATTTACATGTGAAAGAACTTCATGCTGTTTGAAATTCAGTCCTCTAAAAAGAGAGGTGGTGACTATGTAAAAGAACCTATTGAAGAGGTGATAAAGTTCTAGATCTACAATATTTCTAATCAAGAAAATAATTTGTAGCAGCTGCAATATTTGTAGGTGTTGTCGCCAAAATTTGACAAGGTAATAGAGTCTTATGGGAAACTCAGTTTAAGGGGGACCTTTTGCGCTAAACTAAGTAATCTCCAAATTTTTAGAGAAGTCAGCTTCTTCTATAATGGGGTTTGGAAAGGGAAAATGAAGCATATATAATAAAGTAAAGTCTAACCTAAGGTGATGCGCTAAGATTCAATGATGGGCATAATAAATCATAGATTTAAGGGCCTAAATGGTGTTGTTGTGTTCCAAAACATCAAAGACTTAAGATTATAGCATAGACAATTCATTTATTGACATAAAATATCGTTGCATACATTCTCACTACCAAGAAGAGTCATTAGACATGATTTAGGTAAGCAAACTTGCATCCAACATATATAGAAGTTCTTCAAATGAAGTGTCAAGAAAATATAGAGCATAGTTCACATTTTAATCAAATAGCATGAAAAAAAGAAAGGTCAAACAATTGGCAAAGTCTGAGAGTTTTGCAATTAAATAAAATAGTAATAAAGGCCTTACGTCTTTTTACTAAAACCAGCATGTTTTTCCCAGTTCCAGACCCTTTCTCATCAACAGAGAAAGTATATATAGCAAAAAAACCTCCCACCGCTTCGGAGAGCAGTAACAGAAAATATCACGCAATCCCCTGCAATGATGCCTAAATCAAAATATTTTCAAGGCCGTTATAATAGGATCAAGCCAGAACACAGCATCCAGTCATCCTAGGCATAGGTGAATCCTCTGCAATGATGGCGGTGGTCATGGTTAAACAAGTGTCATCCATTGGTGTGAATGATTATGATAAGCAGCAACCAATAGCATTATTTGGTTCATCTGGTTCATTGCCCGCATAATAGATCCGCCGCTTAAGCACGTGGCAGCCTTTCCCTGCCTGTATGAACCTTTCTCCCATCGCTGCAGAGGATTTGCGAAAGTGCAACATGTGTCGAATGGGCCGAGTACCTTATCACAGTAGAGGGAATGCTCATCGGTCGGGCGCAAAAGACGTGTGGTAGCATTTCGTTGCTCACGGTTTCTATTTCATCCCCACATTGAAATATTTGCATACAGTTGACACATAGCAAGAGTCTATTACAGCTAGAAATTGTGGGGCCCACCAGCACCTTCTAGGAATGAAGGCTTTGTGGTAGCATTTCGCAGCCCAATGAGGCATCAAGGAAACAAGGAAACAATGAACAAAAGCAACCCACAGCCGTGACACATGGAAGCACAGTAGAGTTTTCTAGGATCTGAAGGGAATGTCGATACTTGATGTTGTGAAGAGTAGATGTGTGGAGTGGTAGATCAAATCTTTTATTTGGCGATGCATAGGTCGGCACATAAAAAATAAACCTGAAGGGAGCTGGTTAAATATTCATTTAACAACTTTTGGCGACTATTAGGGGTGTTTCGACTAAGGAACAGAGAACCCAAAATTTCTCTGGTTCTGTAGACCAGAGTCTTATCCATTGAGATATTAGAGTCAGAGATTGGAGAGAGCCACCTGCAAAGGCGACCATTCATCCTCGGACGGCTTCACTATGTTGTACAAATTCTCCTGTGCTTCACTTAGATCAATAGTTTATTTGTGAGACAACATTTTGGGTAAACCAACCCCTACTTGTATATGAAATAGTAGCTGTGAGAGTGGATGAATGATTCCCTCAATGTCGGTTGTCATCGGAGGATGGCTGAACTCGTTGAAAGCCTCTGGGTCATTTTCTTTCTCTTCTATAATTTCTGTAATTTGTGCAGTTGTGGCAATAGATTCATCCTCAAGGAATGGGGATGGTAGTCCCATCTTGCCTAACTTGGAGAAACTTCCCCGTATGCTATCTAGTGTCTTACTCAGAATAGCTGCAACTTCTTTAGTGTGTTGGAAGGTGGAGTGGCAATAGATGAATTTGTTTGTTGTTTGAGCAACAGCGTCCCAATCCTCAATACCTGCTCTGACTAGGATCTCATCAGAGACCAAGTATAGCTTGGTGAACAGATCTTTTACCTCAGGAACCCTCTCCAAGATGAACCAAGGGAACTGTTCAATTGTATCATGGGCCTCCTGGCTGAGTCTTGATGCCTTGTCGATAAATCAGAGGGTAGGTTGTAGTGTTAGGCAAAAGGTTTTAATTTTCTCCTAGTGAGAAATATATAATTTCCTAACCAGCGGAATGATATCAGGCTATGTAGGGGGAGGTAGAAGAGAGGCTTTAAATGAAGTAATCTCTGCGTCTCTTGAAATAATGGCCTCAGCCAATTCTACCTTTTTCCTCTTCTCGGACGTCAATTGCTCCGTAGAGCTACTCATTTTTTTATTCTAATTCTTCTCGGCTTGGAAGTGATTTGATAAGTGTTCTTCTTGAGAAGCCTTTGTATCTCAGAGCTCATCCTCTATTTGAGCCTTTAGGCCTTTAAATTTGGCATCTTTCTCTTATATTATTTGCTCATATTGAGCCTATTGTCGTTCAAGCTCTTCCCTTTTCTTTGTCATCACCTGACTATGCTCAAGGCAGAGGTGCTCTAGCTCTTCATTCTTCAATCATAGATTCTACTCTACCTCCTGGTTCTTGCTTTGAAGCTCTTTTATTATGCCAGGGTCAGAAACCTGAGTCTTCACAATTTTTCCTTGAAGTCTGTTCCTCCCATCCCCTACTGCCAGCGCCCTTTTAGTCATGTAGGCAATATCCACCTCTAAGGATTTCTCCTCTCTTCAGAAAACTAACCCTTTTCCTAGCTGCCTTGAGTTGCTCATCCTTCTTCTTTAGCTGGCGACTAGTTTTGAGGAAGTTAGAAGTGACTACCGATTGCGTTTCCTCCATGATTTCAACTTTATCTTGTGGTCGGGCTACCTTCATGTCAAGTCCAACCGCATATATCTCATAGTCTTCTGGTTGCATTTCTCCTTGAGGCTTGCTTACCCTCGGGTACATGGTTGTGAACTTCAATTCTTGTTGGCCCTCATTGTAAAGAGCCTGTACTCTTGGCTCAGTAGAAACACTATCATACTTTGCTTTGCATTTCCTCATTTTATTCACGTGTGCCTCTTTTCTGCAATCTATTTGTGCTATGAATTCAGCTGGCGATGAAACTAGTTCACCTGCGAAAGGAGCACCAGAAGGTAGGGCATAGGGATAGGTAACTTTCATAGGTGCGAGCATTTGTTTCTTCTGGAAAGTGATAGTTTGTAGAGAGAAGTGGGGCATGTTCCATAGTTTGCTTTGAGAACCAACAACAGGGCTAGTCATTTGTAATGACTAGACTTGGGAATCAGCCGTAAGGCTAATTGGCTGGGACTGTGGAGGAGTTGTTAATGGGGTGTTAGTCTGTTGCAAGGGAAGAGGATCTGTAATCATAGCGGAAAAAGAATGGGCACTCACAAGGGGAATGCTTTTCAAAAGCGAGGCGAGGAAGGTCTGAGCGGTAGCGGCAGGTGTAAGCATATGCAGAGTAATTATGAGTGGGGTGGCCTACAAAAACTGGGCGAAGCCTACTGAATATGTTGGACTAAAAGAAGAAGGCTGAGGGCCAGTACTTATGGTAGGGATCGCTAGTGAGGTAGGGGCAGATGCCAAAGAATGAGATGTAAGAGAAGAAGGAGCGAATTATACCTATTGACTGGTTGTTGGTGTCTCTAGAAACGTTAGTGATCCCCCAGGGTCAACCTTCGGTTCCTAGCTAGAAGCGAGTACTCTTCCTCTAGCGGGTTCTTGCGAACCCTCACCGATAATACTCTTTATGTGCTACTGTTTTGTAGGTGGGGTCTCTCTAGCTTCGGCAGTCATCTTCATTTGCTGCAGTGATAGCCTAGCTGGTTTATCAGCCCAAGTGAGTGTATGTGAGCCCCTTGATATATTAAAGTGCACGTTCGTGGCCACATAGGAAGATTGTCTGGGGCCTTTTTTTTTTGTGCGGATGAGGCTGATGTCACCACTTCCTCTTCCTGCTCCTCAGACTCCTCCTCTGGGTTCTCGCTCTTATTAATGCTAGAGCTCAGGGTGGGATGGCCTTCCTTCCAAAACCTTTCAAATTCTTGGTCATCCTTCAGTTTATTGTAAGGAGCATCCAATTATGCTATTTCCTGGCGATACTTCCAAAAAGCTGATATTTTTTCCTCACTCCATTCCTCATCTTTCCTTAACCTGTTGTACATGTTGCGCTCCATGGGGATGTTATATTGGGCCACTGCCACAACAAAGTAAAACTTGTGCCATGGACCTCTAGTGTCTTGCATAGAGATATGCGCCAATTCAACAAAATTCTCATCTTTGTCCATTTGTGGGTTACGCCGCTTCTCCCAGTATAGTTAGGGAACATGGCTAACCCTCATTTGTGGCTCTGGCAGGCCATCAAAAGGGTTATATTCTCACTTATCATCTACTAGTACCTACCCTAGATAGGCCAGCTTCTCCTCTAACAACTGGTCTGATTGTTTCTTTATCAGAGTCACCGACTTGAAATTCTTTAGACAAGAGAAGAATCCCATCTTCTTGACCTTTTCATTACTACAGAAAGTAAAATCAATGATACACACCTGTTGGAACATTTCCAGTGTGAGCACTCTATCTGTGATGCAAGCTGGGAACAGGAAAGGTTTTCCAGTAAAGCCCCACATTCGGAGGATCGTAAAATCTTTTCCTAAGAACCAGTCACAAGCAGGGGTGAAACTCTACATAAATCCGGTCTGCTCCTTATCGAGCCGGATTATATCACCTTTTCTGATCAAATCACACAATACCGAAGCTATAAAATAGTTCGTAAACACATAATAGTCGTATGATGCGGAAAGAAAAGGCGTCCATATAGACATTGGCTTCCTTCTATTTTGCTCATCAAAAATTGATAGTAGAAAATACCGAGTGAAGAAATTCAGGTTCTGATGCAGAAACATGTGGACCAGGAAAGAAAGAAACCTAAATTTTTTCTTCGCCTGATAATTCTCAAATTTTGTATCATTTCTTTAACCATAAACTCAGCAAAATCATACCATAAGAGTTCATGTTGCTTGCAAAATTGCATTGTCGGTCCCAATTGAAAGCTCTCTATCTTCTCATCAGAGTCTCGACCGCACACAAAGACTAGCATGGACATGGCATCCTGGAGATCATCGTGAAACACACCGCGTGACAATAGAATACTTGGTGCTTTAGCAGCTAGGATGCCTTTCCTATTAGTCTCCTCCAATAAGAACTTTGAGCTCTTTCTCATCTTCTTCCATATTTTCTCTCCTTTGCTTGGGCGAAAAGGTTCAATATTATCTTTTATTTTACTTGGGTCTAGGATGCATAACATGTGCCACATGGCCTGTGGAGTGATATGCACCCTTAAGCTATGGCCTTCAATGTAGTGGGTATCAGGATTATAACATTAGACAGCAGCATCAACTACCTCTGGGAAATAGTGCACAAGTGGGACCGTGTATTGAGGGAGACCACTATACCAAACTTTCTATGCCATAGATTGGTCTACCTTTGGTGTCGATAACCTTGCACATGCTGCTTCTCTGAGGGAATTAGGGTTTTTCGCAAGCCTTGGGTCATAGATATTATCCCAATTTTCTTCAACCCTTTTCTAGTTTCTACAATTCTTGGGCCTATTTAGTTCTTCTGTATAGGCCCTCCTTGGCCTGCTGGGTATACCAAATGTAGCGTACGCCACATCTTCATAGATATATACCTCCTCTGAAAAAAATATAGTCGTAAATAGCTCCTAACTAATTTCTTCCTGCATTGGCTGAAATGAAGTTTCTGGCATTTTTCCTTCTCTGAAGATTTCTGCAAGCTTCTGGTTTTGCAATTCCCCTCAGTTCTGGATACACAAAAGAAGAATAACTTTGCACTTTAGCTCTTTGGTGTTTGTGAAAAGACTTTGAAACATTAGACCTTTTCATGCAATATTTGGCAATCTTTCCTCAAGGTGGTAGGTGAAAGCAAGTCTTTTGTATTTAATTCAGCATGTAACGTTAAATTTGAAATTTGTGCAAAATGAACTGCTTGCTATTTCTAGGTGGCCAGAGTTCATTATTGCGTTTGGTGATTGTGTGATATGCTATGATCTCCTTGGAACTTGAGCTAGCAATTTGCTTGCTACCCTACGTTAGTATGCGCTGGCAATTAATATCTCGACTAGAATGATTACGCCAAGTAAACAATCACATCCTGAAAAGATATGAATATCACCTTGGGCTTTGGGACATGCTTGAGAGATGAAAAAATAGCCTATGGCCATACATCTCACTGCCAATGAGTGCCACCTTTTTAAAGCTAATTAATTAGCTCCCATTAATCAAGCACGCATTGAGTTGTTCTATCACAAATGCAACTGGCCCAGAAATGTGAGCAAACGCATGAACGCCTTTCAAGTTAACAAATAGCTTAATATCACAATTTTTTGAAGTGGATTAGCATGCGTCCTGTCATTTTTCTATAAATAGGCTAGTAAATAGTAAGGAAAACATACTTAGCATTTAAGTAGTGACAGGTCAGTAGCAGAGTCTTAAACAAGCCTTCTCATAGGTTAGGTGATAGATAAATTTTGGCATTAGCTCAGAAGCCTAGGGATATTGTAAGAGCTATGGATACTCCAGTTTGCTTAACCTTGTATAAGTTGCAAATGACATTCCTAGGGGAGGTTTCAACTAGGAGGCTGAAACGGATGACCAAGAATAAGCATTCTCTGGTCCTGGTAGCCATAAAGTGGGTTTTAGGCAAAGACTGTATAGAGTATGAGGACAAGTATTGGGTGAACACTGACATATGTTCCCACTTCGTAGCATCCATGCTAGACATAAACTTCCCCCAATGACTTATCCTGAAGCTGGTTAAAGAAATCTTCCCCAAAAAGTACCTGAATGGTCTCGGTGAGGTTGTTGCTCATGATGCGTACAGAGTAGGCCTACCATCAGCCAACAAGCTGCGTCGCTTTATTAAGGAAGAAGCTATTATTGTTTGGCTATTGTTCCTCAGCGGATTCTTCCTACAGACCCGCAACTAGCACCAGCAGAGGGTTACTCAGGGCCTACACTTCCTGCTCCGCAGCTACAATGTGATACCTTTCTACGATGTAGATTGATATACTAACTTCAGGAACCTGGTATTCCCCCTGCCAATGGCGGTTGTGTCGAATGATGCTTCCAGTGCTGCCGAAGAACCCATGGATGAGGAAGAAGTGGACGCTACAGTTAATGCATCAATTACCACTAGCCATGCCTTTGGATGAAAACTCCCCTGCCTGCTCAAAAAATGTCTCCCCGCCAATGCTCAGAATACCTTCCCATAGTTGTATATAAGCCTGAAAAAGGCTATCATATATATAATAGTTCAGATACTTGTTAAATTTTGGATTATGGCTTCACAACCACTTTTGTAATGTAAAGAATATATATGAATAGATATAAATCTTTTTAAAGAAAATCCATGCTCTTTCCTTCATTCTGTATTTCAAATTTATGGGCTCTCAACTTCATTTTGTTATTTCTCCGCACTTGGGAGTGTAAATCAATTCTAGTACTCCACCCGCCAATAATAATGGGTTAATTTGCAGAAGCACAAACTAATTTAAAAAAAAAAACAGACAAAGAAATGGAAATAAAATAAAAGCACTATTCACATATGTACAAAAATAGATCTCAGCGCCTAGAGGAACAACTTAAGATGAATCCCATTGACCGAGATTCCTAAGAGTTCCTGTTCCATACTTTCTAGTTCAAAAGCATTGTGCTCTTTGCACTGAATGATTTTAAAGGGAGCCTCCCATAGGCTATCCAATTTATCGTGCTGACCTGGCATAGCAGCCCTTTTATCATACTTTAGCACTAAGTCTCTGTATTTTAGACCTTGGTCAGAATCCTTCTTGTTAAACCATCGCTTGACCACCTGTTGACGACTTGTCATAGCTATTAGGGAATTCTCCCTTTTTTCTTGTAATTCCAATAGTTCGGCGAGCCAAACCTCCATGGCTTTATTTTGTTTTATCTCAAGAGACTTCAACAACTGTATTGCCAGAATCTCCATGCAGATGGGTAACAACACCTCTTTCCCGTATACCAACTTATAAGGCGAAGTCTTAAGGACTTGCTTAGGAGTTATTCAGTTTGCCTAGAGCATTGTTCAAAGGTTTTTATGCCATTCCCTCTGGTGATTCGAGCCAATTTTTTTAAGGAGTCGAACTAAGCTTATGTTCATTGACTCTGTTAGACCATTTCCCTGTGGATAATAGTTTGATGATGTTTTAAGGAATATGCCATTCTTTAATGCAAAGTGACATACCTTTGCACCTAGGAAAGCTCTGGCATTATCTGAAATGATAGTTTTTGGAGGGCCGAACCTTGTCACCAGTTCCTCGAGGAAATCTACAATCTCTATTTTTGTTGTGCTTTTAAGGAGAACAACCTCCATCCACCTTGTGAAGTAGTTCATGGTGGTCAGAATCCACTTGTGTCGAGGCTAAAAACTGGGTTGATCATTTCAATGAAGTCTAGGCCGCATTGTGTAAACGGTTTGTCCAACACTATAGGTTTGAGGGGCATTGTGGAATTCTTCCTTCTATCAGTGAAGAACTGGCATTTTTTGCAAGCCTTCACCAAAGAGTGGGAGTCATTAAAAAGTGTAGGCCAATAATAGCCAGCACACATGATTTTAATGGTGGTGGTTTTGGCAGAGAAATGTTCACCCGCAGCGCTATTGTGGAACGCGTCGAGGATCCTCTTCGTGTGCTCTGAAGTGATGCATCACAAGAGAACACCATTGAAATTATTTTTGAAAAGGACTCCTTCTATTAGCGTATATCCACAATTTTGTAGCTGGTAATACCTCCTTTTTTGGGATGAGAGACCTTGTAGATACTTTCTAGTTTGCATGAACCTCATTCTATTAGTTAGCCAACCGCCTTCTAATTCTGATTCATTTATCAAGATGAGTTTCGGCTCCTCCTCTGTGGTGGGTACCTCCTCATTCTGTGCCATGTACTCACACAGTCCTCTTCCTTTAATAGTTTTAGTAGGCTTGACTTCAATGTCATATTCAAGCATCTTAGTGATCCAATTAGCCCTTTTCTCTATGATCTCCCCTTCCATGATATATTCATGCACACTGGAATGTGCAACATACACTAGCACTTGGTTGTAGGAAATTAGATGGCAAAATTTTTTAAGTCCCTTTACTATTGCAAAGGCCTGTCTTTCGACAAAATTATAATTTACCTCATATTCCTTTAGTGTCTGGGAGTAGAATGCCATTGGATTTTCCCCCTATTCTTCATCATCCTTTTGGGTGAGGACAGTGGCAATACTAGACTTGCTACTGAAAGCATACATTATAAAATCCTTGCATGGATCCGGATTAACTAGCACCAGAGCTGTGGAAATAGCTTCCTTGACCTTTTCAAAAGCTTCTTGAGCTTATGTTGTCCACTTGAATGTTTGATCTTTCTTCAACATTAGGGTGATCGACCTAATCATTCCCACAAAATTAGAAATAAACTTGCTGACAAAATTTACTTTGCCCAAAAAAGATTGAACACCTTTCTTATTTATCGGAAGGGGAAGTTCTTTGATAGCCTTTACTCATTCGGGGTCAATTGAAATACCTTCTCTAGACACAACATGTCCCAACAACTTACCCTGCAGCACTCTGAATACACATTTCTTCGATTTTAGGGAAACTCTGAACTCCTGGTATTTTTGAAAAACTAATTCTAAATTATCAAAATGATCATCCTTAGATTTAGAGAACACAATAAGGTCATCCAAATAAATTAGAATAAACTTATTGATTAATTTGTTGAATGTGATGTCCATCACCCATTGGAATGTTGCCCCTGCATTAGATAAACCAAAAGGAATTTTAGAATATGCAAATGTTCCCCACTTTGTGGTGAACGTAGTCTTGTGCTGATCCTCTTCTTTAACTCAAATCTGATTGTAGCCAGAGAAACCATCCAGCAGAGAGAATATTTCTGATCCTGTGACAATTTGTAGGATTGACTCGATAGAAGGCAAAAAATAGTGGTTTTTCAGAGATGCTTTGTTTAGGTCTCGAAAGTCCACACACAAGCGGATATATCCATTCTTCTTTCGGACTAGGACCAGATTTGATACCCAAGTACTATGTTTGATTGGGAAGAAAATGTGTGACTTAATGAGCTTAGTTAGCTCCTGTGCCATTAGGGCTTCAATTTTAGGGTTGACTGGCCTCTGTTTCTGTCAGACTAGTTTTGCACCTTCTGTTAGCTCAATAGTGTGCTGAATGATGCCAGGATCGTAACCCTCTAGATCATCGTAGGACCAGGCCACTACTCCATATTTTTCACAGAAACTGATGAGCCTTTCCTTATCATGGTGCAGGACATTTTTTCCAACTTGGAGATTCCTACCATCAGAGACTTGAAGGTCCTCATAATCATTTTTTTCTGCCACGAACTTCCGCTTATCATTTTGGGCATCATTACAATCAAATTTTTTTTAAGAGTAACCAATCCTTTTAAAAGTTTATTAGATTTGAGCTGCATAATTTTTCCTTCATAAGCCTCAGAAATCTTTGGTTGAAGCTGATCGGAAAACTCCCCTAAGTGCTGGATAAACGAGGCGATGTGTTCATCACTTGCAAAAACCTGCCAATTCTGATCATTGTCAGGGATCACTGGTCAGACTAGTACTCATACTGAATGTTTGTTATGAAGCAGGTTAGAGACAAGATCAAACTAAGCACCAATCATAGCCATGTGATCTGCATCGCTATTTTGTCTTCAGGGAACGGTCTGGATGTTGAAAGCTTCAAAACCATCAATCAAGTCCCAGACTCGGTGCCGATAGGATCTCATGTGGACATTCTTTACTGCAGAAATTCCTTGGACTTGGTTAACTACTAGTTCAGAATCTTCGAACACAATTAATTACTTAATGCCCATTCGTTCCGCAAGACTTAGGCCTTGGACTAACCCTTCATATTCTCCCTCATTGTTTGAACAGGTGAAATGAAAGCGGAAATACCTCAACCATTTTTTATTTTGCAGGGATATTAGATATACCCCTGCTCCAGCACCTACTTTGCTTCTTGCTCCATCAAAGTACAGTGTCCATAGCTCATTTTCTTAGCTACCTTCAGATTCTTTGGCGACCCTTGGAAGCATGTGGTCTTCATCATAAATTTCATAGGTGCCCAATCCTGTAGCATGATAATTTCTAAAATGATCATAGTCTATGTGTTCACTCAACAAAGCATCTTCTTTATCATTTCGATCTCTGCTCACCTTCTCTTCCTCTAGCAATTCAATGCAATACATTTCTTTCTTGGTGATAGAGGTATGCGCGACTTCAAAATTGATCAAGGCTTCATCCGCCACATGTTCAGAATGTAGAGCTTTTGATTCTATCTTCATTTTTGTACCATGTTTTGTCCTAAGTATCAGATGTGACCAATCCAAGGACAGGTATCTTCCCACCTTTGAAGTAAACTCTCGGGATAAATAGAGACCAAACATAGGAGGGACATCTATGATCACTGTGTCCTGTGGGACCGTGATACTAGGGCAAGAATAAATAGAGTTAAAGGAAGCACCTTGATGACACCTACAGTCTCAAATTTATTTCCATCAAGTTGCATCACCCCTCTTTTCATAGGTTCGTAGCTGAGTCCCAAAGCTTTGGCTATCTGTTTAGGCATAACCGTGGTACTAGCACCAGAATCAATCATGGCATTTTGCAATAACTTCTTTCCTATAATGAGAGTCAAGAAGAAGGGCTAAGGTTTCAATCTACTTCTTTTCTTAGCAAGGGATTCCTTTTTATTATTTGTAAGAACCTTAGCTGGCGGTATCTGATAAACAACCTCTGCACTGGCAAATGGCTATATTGATGCTGGGTTGATCTCTTCTTGAAGTGGCTTCTATAATAGCATTTTTTGTTTCAGGATAGCTAGAATGTCCCATAGAGACACATTAGTGGATTATTTCTTCAATTGTTCTACCACATTAAAAGGTTGCAAACTCAGAGATTTCTGCTCCTTGGTTCTTGCTAGAATAATTTCCTTTTTTGGTTGAGAAGGTGAAGGGACAGTTGAAACACTAAGAATCTGATTGGAAACACCTTTGAGTTGCGAGCTGTCTAGATGTGAAACAACTGACTCACTGGTGAATCTCCTCTTTGAGTGTGTGTTATAATCAGACTCCACTTGTAGTGTTTGGGATATGAATGCATCATTAGCAAACACTGTCTCTTCTTCCTCCATCTAGGAGAAGAGCACATGATCAGGAGCAATATCAGATTCTTGTTCTAAAGATATTCCTTGCATTTGCACGGTAAGGACTGTGCCCTCCATTTGTGGTGAGGCATATACATAACCTCCATTTTCCATTATTGTGCCTTGGCTACGTTGCTCCGCCACCTTTTGTTGCAGGTTGCCATGCAGACAGTTCTGGGGCATATGTGCATCACTGCAGGGGAAACGCCATAGATTAATGTCATCAATACGATTGTTCTGCCTTGCAATTAAATCCCTACTCGAGCTTGGTGACGCGCTCATCAGCAGAGTAGACACCGGCACCATTTGGTTTGCAGTCAGTGCTAGTGGATTAGTTTGAGGTGCACCCTGATATTGATTTTGTTGATAAGAAGACCACCCGCCTTGATAGTTTTGATATGCAATCCTCGGAAGCATTGCTTGGTTCCCCTTAAGAGTGGTTATATCATTTTCCATGGTTTTTCAACATCTCTTTAAGGTTGCTTATTTCATCCTTGGAAGAACCTAATGTAGAAGCCACATTTTCAAGGGCAGCCGCATATGTGTTTATTGACTGGGCAGTTGCGGGTGAACTAGTTGACACAGCCTCTTATGTAGGGATTGATATTTGAGGAAATATCGGCATAATAGGTCAAGGAGGAAATTTTCTAAAATCTATCAAATGATTCTCAGCTTTGATAGTGGTACCATAAGCATCTGGCAGAGTATCTCCCTCCAAAGACTTGATCATCATGGAAATATCAGAATTGATGAACTTCAGATAAAATATAAATGCCAACTCGGGAGTCGGGTGTATGGTAATAGGGATCCTCTGCCAATTTGTGTGGAATCAGGCATTAAAGTCCATTAGAGCCTCCCGGGGGGCTCATTTTTTGATAGAAAGTTGATAATACAATGAAGAATGATCTCTGTTGTTCGAGAATCTCTCATAGAATGGATCCCCAAGTTCATCCTAGGTGCAAATTGAATTAGGAGTCAGTGTTCGGTACCAATCCAGAGCCTTTCCTTTAAAAGACATGGCAAAGAGCCTTAGGGATACATTTTGTGCAATAATCCCATGCACCAGACATATGTCTGCCACATCCTACAAATGTTCTGCGGGTGTTCTTGAGCTTTCTTCGGTAAACTTCAGTGTAGCTTTCATGGCTGAAACCAAGATAATGCCCCAAATAGTAGGCGCTACCAAGGCTACCAAGGGACTTTCAATGTTCCATGCTACGTAGTTTCTATTGGCGGCTGGCAACATTGTGAGAGGAAAGGGTGGCAGGGATGGGACGGTTACCAGCTGATTTGCAACCTAGACTATCCCTAGTGGAGGTACTAGTAAACTGGGATTGCCTATGGTTTGGGATCTAGTTATAGGTTGATGGCTCATACACCCTTCTACAATGCAATTTCATTAAGCTCAGTCCCACTAGACATGCCAGAAAAAAAACAAACTATTGATGCCAAAATTTGACGAGGTAACAGAGTCTTATGGGAAACTCAGTTTAAGGGGGACCTTTTGCACTAAACTGAGTAACCTCTAGATTTTTAGAGAAGATGACTTCTTCTATAATGGGGTTTGGAAAGGGAAAAGGAAGCAAATATAATAAAGTAAAGTCTAACCTATGGCAATGCGCCAAGATTTAATGATGGGCATGATAAATCATAGATTTAAGGGCCTAAATGGTGTTGTTGTGTTCCAAAACATTAGAAACTTAAGATTAGAGAATAGACAATTCATTTATTGACATAAAATAATGTTGCATACATTCTCACTACCAAAAAGAGTCATTAGACATGATCTAGGTAAGCAAACTTGCATCCAACATATATAGAAGTTCTTCAAATGAAGTGTCAAGACAATATAGAGCACAGTTCATAGTTTAATCAAATAAGATGAAAAATAGAAAGGTCGAACAATTGGCACAGTCTAAGAGTTTTGCAATTAAATAAAACTATAATAAAGGCCTGGCGTGTTTTTACTAAAACTAGTGTGTTTTTCCCAGTTCCGGACCCTTTCTCATCAATAGAGAAAGTATATATAGCAAGAAAACCTCCCACCACTTCGGAGAGCAGTAACATAAAAGATCATGCAATCCCCTGCAATGATACCTAAATTAGAATATTCTCAAGGCCGTTGCAATAGGATCAAGCTGGAACATAGCATCCAGTCATCTCGGGCATAGGTGCATCCTCTGCAATGATGGCGGTGGTCCTGGTTAGACAAGTGTCATCCATTGTTGCAAATAATTATGATAAGCAGCAACCAATAGCATTATTTGGTTCATCTGGTTCATTGCCCACATAATAGATCTGTCGCTTAGGCACATGGCAGTCTTTCACTGCCCATATGAACCTTTCTCCCATCACTACAGAGGATTTGTGAAAATGCAACACGTGTCGAATGGGCTGAGTACCTTATCATAGTGGAGGGAACGCTCATCAGTCGGGCGCAAAAGACACGTGGCAGCATTTCGCTACCTGCAGTTGCTATTTCATCCCCACATTAAAAGATTTGTGAACGGTTGACACGTAGCAAGAGTCTACTGCAACTATAAATTACGGGGCCCGCCAGCACCTTTTAGGAATGAAGGTTTTGTGGCAGCATTTCGCACCCCAATGAGGTGTCAAGGAAATAAGGAAACAAGGAACAAAATCAACCCACAGCCGTGACACGTGGAAGGACAGTGGAGTTTTCCAGGATCCGAAGGGAATGCTGATACTCAATGTTGCGAAGAGTAGACGCGTGGAGCGGTAGATCAAATCTTTGATAAAAGGCCGAGCAGATTTGGTGATGCATAGGCCGATGCATAAAAAATAAACCCAAAGGGAGCTGGTTAAATATTCATTTAACAGTAGGTATTCTTCACCTTTGGTTTTCAAGGAACTTTTGTATGAAAACCATATTTCAACATCTTAGGACAAAATCTTGGTTCCCTATTGAGTGATTAGCACTAAGACAGGGAAGGGACAGTAGAATCAAGTTGGAGAAGTATGTTTGTTTTAAATCTACTCACTAAATAGATCTTAGGCATAGGTGCATTTGAATTATGCATGTTGGTATTCTGAGATCATGATGAAAGATAGAATTAGGGAAATGAATGATCAACTCTAGGGTTGATATCTAAATTTGAAAGAAGTATGTCAAAATGTTTTAATATATGCATCCTTGTATGGTTCCTAGTGCAACCATGGTGTATAATCAGCCCCAGACAGTTTTTCAAAGAGGAACTTTTAAAACTAAAAGATATAGGACCCTTGATTTTAGCGGCATTAGTGGTTACCCAAATGTCCTTCCCTCTAAAGTCATACATGACATACCAAGATTCAAGGGAGAAAATTCTGAATCAACATCACATCATTTGGAAATTTTCATTAATTTGATAGATGCCTATCAAATAGGTCATGAGGATTCTATCATGAAGTTGTTTGTCAAAAGTTTAGAAAATGCTCTAGAACAATGGTTTTCTGCTTTCCAAGGCATTGTATATCTTCATAGAAATATTTTAAGATAATTTTCATTGATGAATTTGAAGGAATATCAATAGACAATGTGTGCTTGTTAGACCATAAAAATTTGCATATCCAAGAGGAATTTGATGAGCAATCTAAAAGAAAAGTTGAATCCATGTCACCTATTGATTCACTGTCCCATATAAAGAGATCTGAGGATGTTCATTTCCCCATAAATTTCATGATAGATTCATGGAATTTTTGTTTGCTATACCAGAGTCCGAAAGACCTGATGAAGCATTTTGCATTGATTTATTTTGTGAAAATTATTAGCTAGGTTTGAGTACCATGCCAACTAATTTGAAGCCCCCAAGTCTTAAGTGTTTGTATCAATGGATTTCAACAGTTGGAGAAATGATAGAGCAGCTTGGAAGTGATTTCCTAACTAACTTTTGTGATGGTACCTTTTCTAGACTTGATCTAATAGAGGTGGATGGTATAGCAGAAGACAATGATGATGCATTATGTGGCAATGAATATTCTCTTTTTGATCAGCTCGTAGAGAAAGAAAACCCAGATGAAGATTACAACCATAATAGTCACGATGATATGAGTGAAAAATATGAAGTTTCCTCTATTTGCTTTGAACATATAGAAATAGAGAGTTGGTTTTCTATATTAGATGAAGGATGCAATTATGCAGATAATCTATTGAGTGATCATTTCAGTTCACATTGTGTTGATAAGACTTTTCCTTCAATCAATGAATGTGATGTTGTAAAGAACAATGAGATTCCAAGTTATTTAAGCCAAGAACATGATGAAGAATATGAGTTGGATTTACTCTTTGAAGAAGAGATATGTGATTAGCAATATTATGGTACAATTGATCATGTCAGTTCTACATGTGTTGAACGTAGTCTTGATGCAAGTCTTCATGATGAGACTATGGAATTTTCTAATTTAGTTGCTTTGAATGCCATTGAGAATGTCAGTATATCAGATGTAGATGACAAAGTGAGGAATGAATTTCAGCTGGAGAGGTCATCCACAAACAACTGCAATCAAGATATATGCAATGATTTTCATTTTGACATTGAGGAATGTGACCATGTTGATTGTTGCAGTAGTATGGATAAAGAAGAGGATATGTGTGCAAGAGATTCATTGGCTGAATCAGTTCAGGTAATTGACTATGAGGATCATGCATGTACTAATAATAAAAGTGATGAAAAAGGTACTCTCTCCTTGTTTGACTCTTCACCTTCTCCCATTCCTTCTTCTGATTTTTAAATTATCACTGAATTTTTGCATAAGAATAGCACAAATGTGGTTGTATATGAAAGTGAAAAGGTAGAAACAAATACTGATATAATTGATAACATTCTTTATCATGATTTTGCACATGAAGAATATGATTGTATCTATCACATAGATGCATGTGAGAACCTTTTTCCTAGACCTACAATTCACAGTTCTTCTCATGAGCAGTATGTTTCAAACTTTCGTGTTGGAGTAGTAGAAAATATTGTTGAATGCAATACTCTTTGAAATAGTGAATGTGTTATGAATACTCACTATGGTGAATTCATTGCAAGTGAAAGTCCTGAGTCATATGAACCTATTTTTGAAGCTTCTCTTTGTGATAACAAGTTGAATACTGACAATTTTTTTTGAAGTTGAGATGGAAGACATTTCTTTTGTAAGAGATGCTAACATTTCTTCTAAATTCCATGATCTGAAGGAAGATGAAAGTACTTTGGGTTTTGAGAAATCTGATTTGCAAAACCTTGAGAAACATGATAATGTGATTGAGCTATGGGATGATGATAAACTGACTTGTGATGGAATTGAATGGAAAGAGTATCAAATGTGTGAGCAATCTTTTCTCAACACTCAAGATGATTGCATGTTGTTTTTGAAGCATAATATCTTCTTTGAGCATGATCATTATGCGGGGATTAGTGAATGTGATAAGACCGAGTTTCCATGTGGTCTTGATCACTATCCTCATATGTTGCCACTTGATACAAAATCATAAAATGAAGAAAGTAGTAGTGATATGGTCTATGTGATTTGGTTGCAACTTAATGACAAAGTTGAATAGAGAGAATGTTTCCTCTTGCATGAAAGAAGCCTGATACTTGTGTTTGCAAGAGTGAGGTCACTCATGTTGTTATGGTTTGATAGAGGCAAGCATGAGTTGAGGGAGGTCATGTCCTTTATTATATTGGTGTTTGATAGAGGTAAGAATTGAATCCCCTTTTCCTTTGGTGGCCTGGGGTCACTAAGTGATTTTGAAAAAGAATGAATAAAGGAGCAGTTTTAAAGCACCCAATGGACTCAATATTTGGTCTACTTCCACATAGATCTAGATTCTTGCTATGCCCATAGGGGGTATACATCCCTAGTCGGAGCCACTGATGGCACTCTCAAATTTTCCAAATTTGAAGTGCCCATTTCAAAATTTTGCCTCTGCACTTTCAAAAGTGCACCTAAAGAATCTACCTAAATAACCTACTTTGGAGGGTCATATTTGGAGCCAGTTGATTTTCATGAAAAATACCTTTTCACACCCACTCATGTGACATATGTGAGTAGGCATGTCAAATTTAAACTTCCCATGATGAGTTTTCATAGGGTTTCGAAAAGTGAAGCTGGAGGGTTTTGGCATTCTTTTGTTGTTTTCAAACATTCAGTTTTGCAAAGTAGCCTCTAGTTTGAGCTTGAATTTCGTAAATGGATGATCATCAAGAAGAAATGATTTTTTCTCTCCATTCTACATTCCCAAATGAACTCCCATGTCAGGTTTCAAAGCTTCACGATCTGGTTTGCTATTTTTAGCAGTTGGAAACCAAATGCAATTTGTTCAATTTTGCACTTGCATTTTCTGAAACTTTGCAAGGAGGTCAACTTTGACCTTCAATATCTTTCAATGAATGATGTTTCAAGCTGATATCTCTTGCACACATGCTTAGTGTACATAAATGAGCTAATGTTCCCAATGGCAGCTCACCAGGAGTTGATTTGGTATTTTTCAAAAATGGTGATTCAATGAGTATCAGTTGGTTTTGAACTGTTGCAATTGCAGAAAATTTCTATTGAGCAACTTCAACAGTGAATAAATTTGACCTTCAGACTTATTTTTCCATTTTTTTGTTGCACTCCATTCTTGGACCGAATGTTTAGATGTTTACAATTTTTCATGGCTCCGAGAGGTCTTTTGATTAGTTTCCTAGGATGATTCTGGACCCAACTTGGCTAGTTTTGCTCATTGTTCAGACATGTCAAAAAGTAGATTTCAATGATAACCCAATTATCATTTCACTTCAAGAGCATTTAGAAGTTGTCTCAGGACAATTTGAGCATAAAATTGGTTTGAAAAATGAAAAAAATATTAGTCGGGTCCACATGGGGACCCAACATGCTCTTGTTGGAGGATGTTTTCATTATGAAAAGGCGTAAAGTGTAGGACATGGTTTTATCAGTGGGTTGTCATTTCTCATCATCGTAAGCTTCTTTCATCTATTTTTTGGAAATGGTGTTACATTTCAGTTGCTATGGGATCAAGTTACATCATTATTTAATCTTGCTAAGTTGTTTAAGCAACTATGACAAAGGAAAATCCTTTGTCAAGCTAATGTGTTTAGGTTTCCTATTCATATGATTCAAAATGGGATCCATTTTAATATGGTTTTCATTTGGGATTCTTCTCTCATGTGAATCATACAGAACTTGAAGAAAGGGGTTAGCAATATCAATGGAAACTTTAAGCATTCAGAAAGATACATATGGATAAAGCAATGAATCAATTGAGCTTCAAAAGTAAAATGGTGAACTAAAACATACATTTTTAGAAGAATAATTGAGGAAACACTTGGCTCATTTTGTAGAGCACTCACATAAGGAAGATGTGTAAAAGAAAAAGGCCTCAGAAACTTCTCAAGTAAATACCATATGCCATGGTTGTATTGACATGGAGCTACAAGTGCAGGATATGCACATTATGGATATGGTGATGTGGTGACTCTCCCATGGTGCCAATATCCTTGGTAATAGAAGGATCCAAGTGTATTGCTGCATATGTTCAAAATGGAGTTGTTAAAATCCTTTGAAAATTTCAAGCCAATACAAAGGAATGGAGAAGAAGTCAACACTCCAAGAGGTAGCCAGGAGAGAAGCAAAGGAATGTATTTGATGATTTTCTTTTAGCGCAACATCATAAAGTGAATGGCATGGTCTAAGGTAGGGTATAGAAATCCCTCAAAGCATAAGACAAGGAACATGCAATTGTTCTAAAAAGTGAATCCCAAACTAACAAAATAGATGGAATGCCCCACTTGCAGCTATGCACAAAATATATTTGTTTTAAAGGCCTTTGAAATTTGCAGCCAATGCACAATCTAAAGGAACTCTATTATACTATTGTATAATAGTTTTATGTCTCCATAGGCTCAAATATATATTGTGAAGGTCGATAACTATGTGTGGAAATGATGTACAATGATGAGGTTTCCAAGAATCCCCTGTCTCAAGTTTCCTACCATGGGTACCTTTCAAGTGGCTTGAAGTAGATAGAAATCTCTATACAACAAGATGAATGGAGGATGACATATACATAGATTGGTGAAAAGGATTTAGAAACTTTCAGTAGATGTAGTTTGAAGTGGATAGGGCCGGCACACTTGGGAGTTCCATTACAACATGATACACAACATATATTTGTTGAAAATGTTTCAGAAACTTAAGAGACACACTGCTACACATATTGCAATGGGGTTTGTTCTTTTTTCAAAGAATCACCATGCTATGACAAGGGACGCACTAAGATGTATATCTCTCTAAGACGACTAAAATAAGACACTATAATCACAACACAATACATAAAATGGTTAAACCTCAAAAACATTCAAGAGGCTGCCATACCATCTAAAAGGAGGTGCTATAATTATTGTTTATGCATAGAAGGGAACACATTTAAAATGTGGTCTCAGTGAATTCCATAACAAATGCGATGATGGTTTTGTTGAAAAGGTCTTAAAAAATTTTAACCAATGCAAATAGAAGGCTCAAGCCATGAAAAGGGTGCAAAAGGTTGCAAGCTCAAACACATGGAGAGTTGCAGAAAAGATGTTGTCATTGGAGAACAAGAATATTGTTGAGCAAAGAAAAGTTAAGGAAATAGAGGAGAGCAAACAAGATCAACAGTCAGGAAAGTGGGTGAAAATGCAGCAAAATTTGGACCACACCTTGCTAGCTTGCACCTATAAATTGCATACTCTTTAATTCCCGTGAGTTCGTGAAATTGTGCCACATGGACAAGGTGGGCCCGGGGGGAACTTTCAAGTGCAGCTTGAAGGAATGGGGAAATAACTAAAAGTTGTCAGTGCTATGCATTTTCCCGATGAAATTTTAAAAGGGAAAAAGCATTTAAAAGAATTTAAATGTGCTGGTGAAAATTTAATTCCTTTCACAAGCTTCACGATCTTAAAGGAAAGATCATTATTCCTTGTGCACAAGAAAATTGTGCCATGTTGTGGTGGCCTATGTAAATGAAACCACCCCTAAATATTATAATGTTTAAAAGATTTATTATTCAAAGGAAATACTTTTAAATTTTAAAGTTGAAAAGGTATTGTTGGCATGCAGCTACTAAAGTTGAAAGTATTTGCTGCCCATTAAAAGTGTATAAATGTGAAATATAGAGTACGGGTAATTCTTTTACCCGCTGATGAAATTTCTTGAGGGGCCTTCTCATTTCATATTTAAAAGGAAAAATATTAAACTGCACGGAGTAATGTGAATTGAATATTCACTTACTAAAGGGCTTTACTGTAAAACATACTTTAATATTTGTTGGGAGGTAAATTGTAAAGTGCAACAAATAAAAGAGGAAAATGAAGCTTTCATAGGAAGACATGTTTCACATAGTAGAGTAAATGGAGATTCTCCACATGGGAAATTTTTCTATTGCTCAACAACTCATAGCAAAGGAAAAATTTGGAGGCAAAAAAGTTTGTTGTTGTAAAGGGAAGAGAGATGAGAGAAGCTTTGCAATCTTGTGAATCAACGGGAATGGAGCTGCCAGATGACATTTACAGATCTTCTTCTAGAGCTTTCATTTCTTCTATTTCTTCTCTTTTTTCTCTCATGGTTCTGGGGTTTTGAATTCTTGTGTGGGGTTGTGTAGATAGAGAATGTTGAATTCTAAGACATAATTTGAGTCTATAAAGCTATTAATGCTGATTTCATGAGTAAATATCAACCAATTTGTGCAAATAAATCATGAATGTCTTCAAATTTCCTCTAGATTTGTACACACTTAGTCATATGAATTCAATAATACCAAGTATCTTTGGATTTTTCATATCAATTTCCTTGAGATTATTTTATTTGTTTATGGTTTTGTTTCAATGAAATGTTTAAAATACTTTGAGCAGATAATTGTGATTTTAAAAGTGCAAGTTGGATTTATAAGAAGAATTTGATGACAATATGAGAGGATTTGTTGATGTAATACATTAATAGTTGTAAATCCACTGGTTGATGTTCATTTTCTAATTGAATTCATTTTATGCATTTGACTCCATGGCCCAGAATTACGCACTAGTTTGTCATTTAGCTTAATGCATCTTAGAAACAAGTTTAAATTCAAAATTATTTTAAATCCTTGTTGTTTGGTTGAGGTTTAGTGTTCTGCCTCCCAATTACTAAGTAAGTGTTGAAATACCAAGAATATAGCCATATTTGAGGATGTTAATGCTTCCTTTAGTGTATTTTCATTGGGAGTTATCTACTATAAAAAGCAATGTCTATGTATGAGTGAATTAAGTTTTTTAGGAATTGTATGGGTTGACCCACCTTGGTCCTGCATAGCCAAAAGTGCTGAAGATTTTAGTCTCTGACTGAATCTTTTCAATTTTACAAAACCACCTTTGAGTCAAAATCATTAGAAAGTGGCTAGTCTATAGGATTCATTGGATTATTCGATTTGGAGCACCAACAGGTGTAAAATCTAACAAACTCAAATCATTAGTGTTTTGTGAGATGACATTGACATGAAGTGAATATTTCTTTGTTTGTTTTGTTTCTTATAAAGGAAAACCATCAAGACCACTAGCTTCTATTAGTTCAGGATGTATGATGGTTAAACTTGACTTAGAAGGATGTTTTGTGAGAGTGTTGATATTAAGTGAAGGTTTGTTTATTTCTATCAAAGGACAATAACCAAGACCATGAGTTGTTTCTTGTGCGTTAGGCTCTATAGGGTTGCACATACCTTGTTTGTTAGCACCACATCCTTTTCCACTATATCCAAGTTGTTCCATAAGTTCATAACCTTTTCCATAAAGCTTTTTCATTACTTTTGGATCGAGTGGTTGTGCATTGTTGAGTTCTTCAAAGTTTGTTGTGTAATATGTTGTCTTTTGTTCTAAAGTGGTTGAAGTGGATGCTTTTGAATGGTCTTCCAATTTTTGTTGACATGATTTCTTTCTATGTCCCTTGTGCAGAGTCTTTTGTTATGATCTTGTATTCTCCCATGAATGTTGTGTGAAATCTAAGGAACCCCAATCATCGCCTAGAGCTTCGTGACTACCTCAATGTTTTTTCTTTGTCTTTCTATTGTATAGGTCCACTTGTGTAGTTGATCATGTTTTGGATCGAGTGGTTGTGCATTGTTGAGTTCTTCAAAGTTTGTTGTGTAATATGTTGTCTTATGTTCTAAAGTGGTTGAAGTGGATCCTTTAGAATGGTCTTCCAATTTCTTAGTTGACATGATTTCTTTCTCATGTCCCTATGCAGAGTCTTTTGTTATGATCTTGTATTCTCCCATGAATGTTGGTGTGAAATCTAAGGAACCCCAATCATCGTCTAGGAGCTTCATGACTACCTCAATGTGTTTTTCTTTGTCTTTTTGTTGTATAGGCTCCACTTTTGTAGTTGGGGTTAAGGTGTTCAATGGGTTCTCTTTATTTTTCTCAAGTTGCAAGATGCTATAAGGCTCATGATCAATGCCAAGTGTGTGGACTATGTTGTTGTAGACATGTTTCATTTTATGATGGAGAGTAGAAGGAACTCCATTCATTGCATGAATCCATGGTCTACCTAAGAGGATATTATATGAAATATCATTAGGCATAACATGGATTGGTGTATCTAATGTGGTCTTTCCAACTGTAATAGGTAAAGTAATCACACCCAATGGTTGTTTTCCTACATTGTCAAATCCTATGATAGATAAAGATTCAGGTTGAATTTTTGACTTATCCACATGAAGCCTATCCAAAAGGTTTACGCTACACACATTAAGGACAGAGCCATTGTCAACAAGGGTTCACTTTATCCCTATCCTATTGTATTGAGCTATGATCATGAAAGCATCATTATTTTTTTGCACTTCCAAAGGGGGGAGTTCACTTTGGTGGAAAAAAATGTCAATGTTTATTCCTTTAATCATGGCTGCTATGTCATTCAATTATGCATTAGAAGGGATAGGAACTTGTTGTAAGGTCATTTGAAGCATAGTGTGATAGTTGGGTGAATTATAAATTAAATCCCATAGGGATATCTTTGCAGGAGTATTCTTAAGTTGTTCAACAAGATAATAATCCCTAATCTGTGAATTGAAATGAGGATCATGAGGAAATATTGGACTAGGTAAGGGTAATGGTGTTGGGTGGGGTTGTTGCGGTCGTGGATTGTTTATTGTGGGATATGTATGAGAAATGATATTATGACTTAGTTACTGTGATACATTATTCTTAGGTGCTAGGTAAAGGATAAGTTCAAGTTTGTTTTGATTTTTTTTTTTGTATGATGGTGGGTAAATGATTAGAGGATTCTTAGGATGTCCCACAGGGTATAAAGGAGGTCCATTAATAAAGGGGGATCTAATGGACACTTGCACATTAATAACCTCAATGGTCTTGGTTTGATGTATCTCTAATAAAGGGAAATCTAGAATTACCTTTTTATCTTTAAGGAAGACAAATTACTATTGTTGCCATTTTCTAGCACCATGATATTCTCCCTAGGAGGAGAGTTTTTAGGAGAACTATGAATCAAATGTTCTTGACATTCATGGATTGGTTCTTCCTAAATGACTTCATCACAAGTAGGGGAATGATAAATGGTTGGATTTTTGTGTTTATCAATAGTTGGGAGATTAGGGGAAGACTCCATTTGATTGTTATTTTTCTGTAAGGTCTCATTCTCTTGTTCCATATTGGCTACCCTAGTAGGAGAGCTTGTAATATGTTCATCCATGGTTAAATTTTGTAAAGCAGCCTCATCACAAATAGGGGATGCATCAAGAGAAGGACAACTATGATTTTCATGCTTACCAAATAGATCTTCCCATAAGATAGGAACATTAGAGAAGGGAGGGACAATATTCTCATGACTCTCATCCATTGTGTTTTCTAGCATCAAAGTATTGTCTTCATAGCTATGAGAAATACTAGGAGAAGAAAAAGTATGATTATCATGATCAATGATAAGTTCATTCCTTTGGTCCATAATGTATTGCAAAATAGGATAGGTAGGGCAATGATCATAAAGAGGGTTATCATAGATCTTGAAATTTTTCTTATCTAACAATAACATATACTTATCACTATCACAAGAGGAGAAGATGTTAGGAGATAAATATAGGTAGGTTTCAATGGTCTCATGTTGTGTTGTGTGATCATCATGATTACTTATCATTGTGTTTTTTTTAGTAATGTTTTTTCTAATAGGAGAGGTAAGAGGAGAGAAACAACTCGGTTTTTCAAAACTCTCATCAATTAGTTCTTCTAGCACTATAAATTCTTCTTCACAAGTGGGAGAGATAATAGGAGAAGAACAAATGTGATTATTATGATTATCAAAGGTTTCTTTCACTAGACTAACCTCTCTCACAGAAGGGATACTAGGAGAGGGATCGATGATGAACAAAACAAGAGGGGAAAGGACCTCATATGCATATGCACTTAACACAACTTTCTTACAACATGCAATAAGATCTAACAACATGAATGCAATGTAATAACTATAAAAATATAACATGATGTATGATAACTATATATTTTTGTAATAAAAACATGATGTAATGATTATTCTACAAACTTGAAATGTAACCATGCTAAAGAAAACATGCAAAAGAGGAATGCAATTTTTTAATTTTTAGGGATGGCAATGGACTGATTATGCTATGTAACAATATGAGAATGCAAATTTGAAATTTAAGCCATGTATGAAATGAGCTAATTTAAGCTAGATCTAATGAAATTCATGTAATAGAAACTTAGCTAACTAATATAGATAGGTAATGGAAACAAACAGAAGTTGAAAAATAGGTTTTTTAGCGATGTGAAAGGCAATTTTAGGGGTGAAAAGGGACTAAGTCACCCAAGGTGACGAATGAGTCCCAATAAGGATTTTTTTCATAATTGTTAGATTTTTTTGATTGATTTTGATGTTTTCTATGCTGTATCATGTAGACCTAAGATGCAAATGCATAATTTCAGAAAATTTTAATTATTAGAGATGCTGAAAAATGCAACCTATATGCACTTTAACTAATGCAAAATTTGAAAGACTAGAATGCAAACTAATCAATGCAAACCCTAATAAAAGGTTAATGTAAGCTAATTATAGGATGATGACAGACTCCAAATTAGACAAGAAGGTATTCAAAAAGCACGTTAACCAAAATGAACCACAAATTTTTGTATAGGATACTCTCTTAAACTTCTAGGGTTTTGCACCTAAAAGGTATCACAAAAACTTAGGGGTTCACTCAAGACTAATGCAAATATGAGTTGAAATATTTCTAAATAGAATGTCCTAGATACAAATAATTGATAAAGATGTTGACTAATGAATGAAAACCAAGGAAAAGTAAAGTGTTTGAAAACACATTTGTGATATGCAAACATACATTGAATGACCTAATGGAGATTGAAAATGTTGTTGATCTTGAAATTTTGACCTGCCGAGACACTTACGCCATTTAGGGTGACTTAGTCCTAGATCTAGAAAACTGCTTTGGAGCCTATTTTAGCCAAATGGGTATCCAACTCTATAGAAAACTCTAAAAAACATGAGTAGTGGGACTAATTTTCCATTGATGGAAACTTAGTCCACTTTAGCTTTTCTGAAAATCCAAAAGTGGAAACGGAAGCCGTCGGTCTGCACTTTATGTTCCTCTAGGTGTC
>VDFB02058242.1:125513991-125954001 GCA_007258455.2 Sequoia sempervirens
TTCACATAGTCTAATATCCCCATTTTTCTTTCTTACTAGGACCAAGTTTTAAAACCATGTTGAATATCTAATGGGCTTGATAATACCGAGCCTTCTCTGAGTTTTGCTAGTTTCTCTTGCATTTTAGGCTCCAAAGTTGGATTGACGGGTCTCTATTTTTGCCTGAATGGTTTTGCACCTTGCTTTAATGAATCTCATGTTGGAATAGATCTTCTCTATAAAGATCCTCATAAGACCAAACAAAAATGTTCTTGTATTTTCTTAACAATGCAATCAATATTTTTCTAATTGTTAGACTTATCTTCTTTCCAATGTAAACTCTTTTTGGTATTAATTCAGTCCCTAGATTGATTTCCTCAACATCTTCTCTCTTTACTAGTGTTTTCTTCATGACAACATGATCATTTCCATCAAATACCCTTTCTAGTGCCACAAGTCCTCTGGGAAGTTTGTTGGTTTTAAGCTGCAAAAATTCTTTTCCAAATACAGCCTATTTTCCACCTACTTCCTCAACAAATGCATTAAAGTCAATCTCTTGAGCTTCATATTGGTCTATGCAATGGAGAAACTTTATGAGATCAGTGTCATCATTGAAAACTTTTTAACTATAGATATTATTAGGGCTCACAAGCCTTGTTTTGAATTCAACTTGAGACACTCTAGCTAGGGTGATATCATCTCTTTTTAGGGCTATATTGCCTAGGAAATCTGCCATCAAGTTTTTGGACTTGTCTATCCATTCAATGGAAAAAGCATCAAATAATTCAATTGTATCTCACACAACATTTCTATATTATTTTAACCTTTTGTTTTTTGTAGCATATTTTGACCTAACTTGTGAATGACCAACTCAGAGTCTCCAAGAATAGTTAGTAGTTTGATCTTGTGTTTGACAACCATATTCAAACCAATTAGCAGGGGTTCATACTCTGCTATATTATTTTTACATTCGAACATCAGCAAAAATGAATACTTGAATGTAGTACCTTTAGGTGAGATAAATACTACCCCTGCTCCATTTCCTTCCTGACTACATGCTCCATCAAAATACATCCTCCATACATTGTGCTAATTTTTAGAAACATGTTTATCAATTGGATCAATAGTCACTAATTCTAGATGGGAAGGCTCTATCCTAAAACTCCCTAAATCCACATCACAAAATCAATTTAGCTGCTCTTGAGAAACACAATCCACAATATGATTCATCCTTGGTTCTCTATATAACTTGACCTCTTCACCATTGAATGGTATTGTGGCATAGGACAAGTCAAACTATACATTTCCTCCAACTGTTGCAGTCCATTGTCTTGACAAAAGTATTCCAAAATGAGGAGGTGTATCAATCACAGTTATGTCAATATTATAAGTTGCTTGTGGATAAGCAACCAACTTCACCTCTACATCTTCAATAATTCCTATCACTGGGACAAGCCTACTATCTATAGCATAGAATTTTCCACTAGTAGTGTCTACCCACATGCCAAGTTGTGTCATGACCCCCACTAGCATGATGTTGATAGCAACACCTGAATCTATCATACAATTCCTTACCATCTTATTATTTATGAGTAATGTAGTAAAGAATGGATCAACTTGTGGAGGATTTATTAATGTATCACCTAGAAAAACCTCAGGAACCTTTACCTTTTCATGCTTATTAGTGATCTTAGTGGTCCCCTTGTTCTTAGAGTTTGTGCTTTTATCATTTCCATTAGATATTAATTGAATAGCACTATCCCTATACTATTTTATCTTCATTTCTAATAATGGCACACACATTTTTACTTGAGACAAGGCCTGTGTGAAGTTGAAAGATGTATTTTTTGTTTTGGTTGTCTTCTTTTGCTCTAGTGGATCTTCTTTGTTCCCCTCTTTCTCTCTTTTGTTTGTGTCATCAAGCTTTTGGGTATGTGCAAGATCATGATGGGCCAAAAAGTGGCAATATGATGGGTATGTGGCTGACGACTTTTTTTTACCCAAAATTGATGAAATGAAAAGGGTTTTTAAAGAAGATTCTCAGCTTTCCATCAATATAAATTATGCTTTACTTTGAATTTAATAAGTAATTATTATTCATTTTCTATTCAAATTAGGCCAAGATCGATTGATAGGCCAGTTAGGAAAAAGCTATAACTTTCAAAGCAGTCATCCACGCATTTTTCGAATCCAAAACGTATTATGCGACTCTATCTCTTCACGCTATAGGATTAAAAAAAGATGGAATTTGAATTTCATAAATTTTGATAGGAAGTTAAAGATTGAATTTGAACCACATCTGATCTTTATATTTTTAAAGTTATACAATAAAATTTCATATTAATTATTTACTTGGAAAAAAGAGTACAAAAATATCTATATCACATCACGACATAAGTCCTACTTATATCTAAAATATTATAAAAAAAATATTATCATTTTATTGTGTGATTGCGGTGGTGATTCGACACCCTGCACTTCTGCTTTAGAAATTTAAGTACTAAATGACCAGAATTTCAATTTTCACTAAATAAGATTTTTTTTTAGAAACAAACCTAGTGGTTTAAAGGAAACACATTCAGTTTAACAAATTCTCATTATCTATTTTTTTTGAAATTATTATGAATATTATTCAAATTTTAAATCAAGTTTCATAGCTTCTGATTTTCTAATTTTTTTTATACCAGGACCTTTGTTTTTCCTTGATGATCCACATTACCACTTTTGTTTATCCTTTATGTAACTCTTTTCTTTCTTCTTTGTGGTGTTTTTGCTCATTCCTCATCAGGCTACTTGTTTCCTTTTTCCTTTTGGTATCTCGTTTCTCTTGTCTTCACGAATCTCCCTTGGAACCTTCTCGTTTATTATTGTTTCTTCTAAAACCTACTAGTTACTCTTTTTCTTGCTCCTTAATGGACTAATTCTTTTATCTCCTCTTCAATAGGCCTCCTTATTATATGTTTATTTGACTGAGATAGTGTACAAGGATATGATTCATCATCACTTTTATCATAATAAAAAAGACTTGTTCTACCATATGGACATTGTACCTCTAGTTATTAACATCATACTCGTAGCCCTCTTCTTCTGAACATGAATATTCCTACTCAATTGGATGGAGGGTGTGAGAGGTTAAATATATTGTATGATCCTCTTCTTCATTGTCCATTGGTATTTCTTCTCATAACCATATTATTCAATTTGTTACAGCGTCATGGGAGAATGTAATTAGTTGCAAGAGTGAAACCTGAGTTATTGTTAACCATGTATGCTCCCTTCTTCTTTAAGGGATCAAGAGTCTCCTTATTCTTAGGCCTTATCAATTATGGGCTTTCCATCCTTCCAGTTTGTGTTATATGGAATATCATGCAACCTTGGTCTTTTCATTTCTGTATACATTCTCTTGCCTATTTTGAGGGTTGTTAAAATTTTGGGGAACCCTCAGGTCATTCTCTTTACAATCATCCGATGCTTTTCTATTCAATTTAATCTTTAGGCCCTTCGACTAGGCTTCCCGAGTTTTTTTTCAAAATCCTTTAAACAGATTCTTTTGGTTGTAGGATTAGACAACTTAGATGGTATTCTATTGTAGAGTTTGTTGAAATTCTGATTGAATTCATAGATTGTCTCATTTTGACATTTTAGTATGGTCATGAGTTCATGTAAAGCGAACTCTAGTGCATATTGATTTCCATATTCTTCAAGGAATTGATCATGAAACTCTTGAATGGAAGCAATAGAAGTTTTTGGTAAACTATTAAACCAATCTCTAGCTTCTTCAGTTAGTGACATCATAAATAGCCTCATTTGTACATCTTCATACTACATATCTAGATCTTGGATAAAAGAATTAAAATTCCTTAAGTGTTCCTCAGCTCTGATTGCACTACTTCCTATAAATTTTGGGACAAGACCTCTCCAATTGTTGTCCATAGGGTAAGGATATACTTGGAATCCTACTAATTCAAATTGTCTGATCATGGTTTTGTAGTGCTTAGGAGGTGGGTTTTGGGGATGCTAATATTGGTATAATGGATTATTGTATGGTATATGGGGTGGCTGAGCATTTGGGTGTTGTGATGGATTTTTAGGTGGGTCATTTGATGGTTTATATTAACTCCCAGATTGCTTTTGCAGTGTTTTTGTTGGATTTGAAGGTCCTACATTAGTATTATTTTCCTATGAGGTGGTGAGTATTTAGGGAGGTTAGTTATTTGATTATCAAATTGGGCTGTTTGCAACTTTAAATCCCGGAGTTCTTTTATCAATTGGAGTTTCTGTTCATATTCTATTTTCTTTCTTTCCATCTCTTGTCTTTCATACTCCAACTATGCGTTTAATTCTTCCTTAGTCATCTATTCATAATTTTATTTAGAGGCTACATTATCAACAAGAGCATTCTAATTCCCTTGGAGTAATGTCATTTTATGATCATATTCATGTTGTTTCTTGATTCTTTTAGCCTCAAATCCAACCATGAATTCTTCCACTTTCTTAGGATCTAACTAAAATAAAGGATTCCTTCTTTCTTCAGGAGTGTGAGGTTCTCCATATGAGCTATTTTCATTTGTCAATGTATCATAGCGATTATATGTCTTAAAGTGTGGTTTTGACATTTTATCCTTATTTTTCATGCACATTTCATCAGACACCTTCTTACCTTTATCATTCTTATGTGTTTGTTTAGCATGGTCATTAGGACCTTCTTTATATAGAGACCTTCTGCTGTGCATGTTGTGAACTATTGTGATGGTCTAAACTCTAGGGTTTGTTCTTTCTAATGTGTACTTTATTTTATCAGTGTCAATATTTTATAGATTCACCACCCACATTGAAAGAGTGGGATGAATGATCACTAATTAGTGACTAGAGATTCAATGCCCTTTTCCCAACGGAGTTAACTATCAATTAATTTTGATTCTATTGTGATTCTCGACCTAAGATTGGATATTTTGATTCCACAGTGGAGTGCTCACTTTCTTGATATCTGAATTGACTCTATAATGGAAGGCTTGGGTTCAAAATTGGCTCCCCAGTAGAGTTGCCAATCTATTAGGTGTCAAAAATTTTTGTTGAAAAACCACAAGAGGTTTCCAAGCTCTTGGTACATTTTAGGCTAACGAACAAGGCTAAATGGTGTACTTGAACCTTCTTCTCTTTAAGCTCTGCCAAACTTAAGTGGGTGTACCTTTGCAAGAGGAGAAGACTTATACTATATGTTTCCTATTTGTGAAATCTATCCACAATGGCAATTGGGAGTGGAGAGATGTAATCCTAATTTGGTATAAATTGTATAAACAATATCAAGGTAAAATCTATGAATATGTTCAATTAACAGATGTAATGTTTGAAACAAGTTTGATAAAAATAAATGATGAAATGGATAAGACTAGTGGCTTGTTGGGTAAATGGAGTCAAATGAAAGTCTAAGATAAGTGGTTTGTATTTATTAGTAACTCTAACTGTTTGGCACACTAATATTGGTTTATAGCTTGTGTAAATGTGCAGGAAAATGATTTAAAAACTCTACTTACTTATTCAACTAACAAAACTAGGTTACTTATAATTTATCAAAAGGATTTTAATCTTTACTTGAAAGAACCAATTGAATAAATTATTCAAGAACACAAATAACACCAAATTGGAGATAGATTGACAATCCTAATTATATGGCTCTTCTTATTGATCCAAATAACACTTCCAGATTATTGTGATTGACTAGAAGGATTTTAATATCTTTGGGGAAACCAATTAGTCATCTCACACAAGTACACCAAATATGCATTGATAAATTAAATATATACTTGATATAACAATTTAAATAATAAGGAAGCACTGAAATGGAGACAACCAAATAATTGAATGATTTCAATAAACAATTGATACCAATATGATGCCACAAAATCAGAGATATTTAATTAACTTCTTCAAAATTGTGCTTGCAACATGGTCTTTCAGAATATAAACATTATGAAATTGTTTTGTTGTCCATCTATTACTCCTATTCTACTACTATATTCTCCTATATCTTTCTTATGGTCTTGGTCTCTCTTATATATATGAGAGGCAGCAAGCTTCAGACCAAAAGACATGACTTTTGACAACAAAACATGATTTGAAATTAAACATAACATAAGAAACTAACATAATCACAAACGTGCATGCCAATCCGTTAATCTCCAAGTAAAATCCCATGGTCATCTAAGACCTATTCAAAGCTTTTACTGTATGATATTTCCTCTCTGTGATGTACGTAATCAATTTTCTTTAGATCCCAAGTATTTTTCTTCAATATATAGCTCTACCGTGGGCTATGTCTTGACCCCTTCAGGTATAGTAGTATAGTGTGAAGGGTGTGGTATATGATTGTGGCTGCTCTCACCATCCTACTGTGGGATGCTTGGGTATGAGTTGTGGTAGAGAGGTATAGTATGGGTGTTATGAGTGGCTAATGTGATAGCGGTAACATGGTCAAGTTTAAAAATGACCTTGTGAATGGTGATAATGTGATTTGTTATGAAAATAAGAGTTGGAATTTTGGATTTTAATAGATAAAACACATAATTTTTATGAAAATTCTTGTTTCAACACGATGGTCCATAGTTTTTTCACACTCGACTTGAATTTCACATTTCAATCTCTGTACCTCAAAATGAAGCTAATCCTTTTCACTCTAGGCTTCTTTGAGCAACTTAGTCGTTTCACCCTGCTAGCCTTATGCCTGCCTTAAGTGGGCCACATCCAAATATTTTCCCTTGATTTCCACTTGTAGTCTATCCAATGTGGCCTTTACATTTACCAACTTTGTCTCATTCTTTTTCAATTTCTTTTCTATCTTCTTATAGTTAGTATAGACCACTTTATGTGTTGCCTTGGCTAGGCCCACTTTGTCGCACATAAGAGTTTTGGTCAAATTGAAAGCCACAAAATGGATATCATAATCTTCAAAATTCATTTCTCCCTCTGGATTGGATTTTCGTAGCCTCATAGCTAAGATGAATAGAGCATTTCACTCTTCATTGATACAAGTTTCCATCTTTTAGGTAGCTAGATTTGTCATGAATTTTCCCCATAACTTCTGCTTTCTTGCTTGTCAGGCCTATTTGGTTAATTCAATATGAGTTTGGAGGATATGTGGGGACTCAATACTTTGTACGACAAGAGAAATTCTAATGGGGAGACCATAGAGGGTGACATAAGGGATAGTCTCAATTGAATGAGTTTGTGGAGAGGCAAAAGGAAGTGGTATCATTGAAAAGGGTGGGATGCCATGTATGACCGAAGAAAGAGGGGTTCTTATTGGAGTAAAACAGGAAGTAGGTGGATAAAGAGGCATATTCTTGGAAGTAGGTAGGGGTGATGAAACTTTTAGCATTGGTGTCTTAGTGTTTTCAATTGGTGCCTTCGATAAGGCAATCAAAGATTAAATTGCAGCCAAGGTGGAAGATATGTGTTCTACACGTAGGGTTTCTTATGGGGATAATTATAAAATATAGTTGGGGTTGTATTAAGGACAAGGACATTGGAGTCCATGGATGGAGGATTTCATTATGTAGATGAGGGGAGAGCAACAACTAAATATGTAGTAGAAGAAAGGATGGTGGGTATGAAACTTACCTAGGTTGTCGGGGCTGAAGATACTGGTAGAACGAAGTCCACCACTTCTTCTCCTTTAATGGATGTACCTGGTTTTCCTAAGTATTGAGCTCTTCTTCTATTTTTAGGGGATGCACTAGTTGATTCAGACTCTTAGGTGACTGATCTCGATGAACTCTAAGCCCTTGGAGCTGTGGTAGATCTTTTTGGAGACCGTCAGGTGCTCTTACCATTTGGTAGGGTGTTGGTAGAGGATGACATTTATGATTCATTTTCATTTGATCCTTTTTCCTTCCTTTAACTTGCATCAGGAACTTGAGGTTGGGGGTCAGAAAATAGTGCATACTCTTGTTCAAGAACCTGATCTGACTCTAGATTAATATTATTGGATCCAACCTCATCATCATAGATTTCATTGAAATTCTCTTCACTTGGTTGAACATCTCTATATAGGGCATTTAGGTATTTGGTATCTTGATGGTACATCCAAATTTTATCCCTCTTCCTTTCTGACTATTCCAAATTCCTTAGCTATGTTTTGAGGGACTACCTCATCTAGGAACTTTGTCAAAAATCTGCCACGCTTGGATAGAAATCGAGCCATGGGGGTCATACAAATGGTATAAAGGCTATGTCAATGTGAACCTCTACCCTTTCTTTAGTTGGGTTCTTCCTCAATTCCCAATATTCCTGCTCTTCATGTTTGATAGTTGAGAAATACCTAATAGGGTTGTACTTCCATCTGCCACAAATGAGGACTAGGCCAAGGTAGGCCAACTTGTTGGCTAGCACATCCTATTCTTCCCTCTTTATGAGTGTTACCTAACTTTTGGCGATGGTAAGGGGAAGTGCATAGAACCCTTTCTTATGCCTCCTAACACCATAAGCATTGTTGGCAATGGTTTCTTGATGGCATGCCTCCAATGCAAGGGTCTTGTCTATTAAAAAATTTTGAAGCTTGAAAGGCTCTTCATTAAAACCATGACATATGATGAAAGAAATTTTTTCTCCCATAAAATAATTGACTAGGTTCTAGTGATTCTTCATCCAATCAAAACCCTTAGGGGAAAACCTTTATGGAGGATGCAGAGACAAATCCAAAAGTACTAGTTGCAGAAAATAATTGACAAATAAATAATAATCCTATGTGATGGAAAGAACATGGGTCTAGGCTGAAATTATCTTGTACAACCTTGATGCATCAAACTTGCTAAGTGGAAAATGACCACTGTAGAACTCAAGGTTATGATGCAAAATCAAGTGCACTAAAAAAGAGGAATACCTGAACTCAAAAGTGTTGTTGTAATCTATTAATTGTTCTAGCATTCCCTCAATGATTTCCTTGGTTAAATAAAAATGCATCTAGCTCCTTCTTTCTTGAGCTTGAAGGCCAAGCTCATCTGGAACTAGTGAATATCAACATCACATTCATTTCCATAAATAAAAGCTAGCATTGAGAAAGCAGCCTAGCAATCCAAATGGAATTTTCTATGTGCTAAAGGGAAGAGGATTTTATTGTTCTACAGTTCCTCATCCATTTCATCTTTATAGAATTTTAACTACCTATCCCTGGTTGCCTAGAAATATTCCATCCTTTTCTGAAAAAGCCTCTTGGCCTCCCAATTCAAGGGGTTATATAGAATGTCTTAGAGGGCTATTGCATTGATGGTAACCTTCAATCTGTTGCCACTGATAACCCTAGTTTCATCATCTATATTTTCTACGCATGTATCAACTAGCTCTAGGAATGGATGCATGGAGGGAAGTATGAAATATTGTAGACCATAATGCCAGAGTCATGTTACAAAACCATCAATCAACCCATGGGTGAGAATTCTCAATAATGCTCCCTCTCTAAGGCTCTTATGTTTTATATGCAACTTTGGGTTGTAGATATTGTCTACAAAATCCTTAATCACCTCATCTTTGATGTGGTTGCCTAGTTGTATTGTTTTGTTATGTGGAAAATTTTGGTCCTCAAGTGCTAGGACATTGGCATACAAAATTTCTCCAAAGATGTTTTTGTAACCTAGCTTGTGAATGAGACTCCAACATGTCAACGAGAAGATGATGCTTCCACTAATTTTGCATTCTTGAAAGTATTTTGTAGAAACCACTTTCAAAGAAGTTGCTTGAGAGTTTCAACACTAAGAAATTTTTTTTTCTTTTTGGGGCGTATTCAATTTTCACACATACATGTAGTAAATGTGTTGTCATTATAGATAGCCTACTAAGTGCTTCTAGTGACACGATACGTGTAGAGTGGGGTCCATACTTATGTGGAATTCCATCCTTGCTATGAGAATGAACTTAGTACATTCCTTATGCCACCCCTTGGTAAGATAATCTTGAGCAATGGGAAGCATGCTTAAAAAAGACGTTTGTATTTAATTAAGCCGGGTTTAGCTTTAAAAAACATCCTTTCACCTAGGTGAGAAGCATGGCATTGATGATGATGAAAAACACATGGCATCAAATTGAACATATGAGCATTAACTCCCAACAACTAAATTAATTCATCAAAGCTTGGTTTAAAATCCTTTGTATGATTTAGCCTTCACTTCTTAAAGCCTTAATATGTTTTCCATTGCCACTTGATGTCAAATGATTTTTTTGTTTGTCAGCCTCTCCAATGTATATTTTTCTATAAATAGCAATGTTTGCCTTGCTAAAATATTCATTGAGTTTGCATTGAGTTGGTGACTTACTTTTATTGCTTCCTTCCCTTCGCTAGTCTATAAATTTCTTTATTGCCATTATGACTAGCTTGGGTACCCCAATTCAGCTCATGGGTTGGAAGTAGTGGATATCCTTTGTAGGAGATGTCATCAATGAAAGGATCAAGCACCTAATAGGAATGAAGGACCACCTTGTGATCGTGGTGTTTTAGTGGGTGCTCGAGAAAGAATATGTGAAAGATGAGAACCAACCATGCTATAATTTGAATGTCATCTCCCATTTTGTGGCTTCATTGCTAGACTTGTACATTTCCAAACCCTGGATCCTCGAGCTTTCCCATGCTATGTTTGACTCGGCATACCTAGACGGGCTGGGAAAAGTTGTTCAAGTGGCCATTCTCAGTGGTGGCATCCCATACGCCATGAACATTTGGAGGCATGTTGATAATGTGGAGGTGGTACCCTAGCTGCCTTTCCTTACAAACTTCCATACCATGGACCTGGAGCCGCATCAGATACTATCTCGACTCATAGCCTCCTTTTTCCTCAAGATGTATAATGTGGAGCATTGTCCTAGGGTCAAGTGGAAGACCCACTTTGAGTTCCTAGTCTATAGCCCCTGCGCCGAGGATTAAGGTTTGTGTCATGCTCATGTACCTCATGTTTTGATAACCCCACTACTTTTTTTTTGGGGAACCTCAAAAAACACAATGTTTGACTATTGTAACTAATGGAGGCTGAATTTCTTCTACCATTTTTGTGTTGCCTCCTCTTTTTACTTTTGAAGATGTAACATTTTAGGTTTTGAATGAATTTTTTTTCAAGCTTTTCTCAGAGCCGTAGGCTTGAAAGCTCGTACTATGTTGTAAATATTTTTTGATGAATATTAAATATAGTATTTTTTACTATTTTGGTTGTTGACACTTATGGATTTATTCACAAAATACATATTTACAAAAAAATACATATGGTACATAACTGTAAATTTTAATGAACTTGTGTGTACTTTAATTGAATAGTTTAGATGAATATCATTTGCTAGTATGTCCAAAATGTTGCTATTCATATCCTATGGCTTGTATGCATTTATTTCCTTACATTTATGGATGTGGAAGGGACCCTTCCATAATGATTCAAATTTACCATGTTGCCTTGGTTTTGTAGTTCCTTCATCACATTTTAGCACAAGACTCCCCTCCCTAAAATCCAAGTTGGAGGCCATTTTAACAAACCAATGTTTCACCACCTTTTTACGTCTAATCATGGTGTCAAAAACCTTTTTCCTTTTTTCCTCGAGGCTTAAGAGCTCCGCCAATATCACATCCATTATGTTGTCCTCCTTAACTTCCAAAGCTTTTAACAGTTGTAGTGTCAGGATTTCCATGGAAATGGGTAGGACTACCTCTTTTCCATACACTAATTCATAAGGGGAGGTTTTCATAATTTCTTAGGCATAATTCTTTCATCCCATAAGGCCACTTGTAGATGCTTGTGCCATTCCTTCTAGTGTTATGACCTGATGTGCTTTATCAACCTAATGAGGTTCTTGTTAGTTCACTCTACTAATCTATTTCCTTGTGGGTACTAATTGGATGAAGTATTGAGGTAGACCCCATGATTAAGAGATAAATCTAAAATTCAAGAGCCTAAGAAGGCCTGTATGTGTCTAAAATGATGGGTTTTTGAAAACTAAACCTTGCTACCAGTTCCTTGTAAAAATTTCCAATCTCTGCTTCTATAACATTCTTTTGGGAAATGGCCTCCATCCATCTTGTTAAATAGTTACTCATCATGACTATCGACGTGTGGTGTGCATTGGAGATGGAATTAATCATTCTGATAAAATCCAAATCCCATCATGCAAAGGCCTCCTCAGTTATGATCAGGATCAATGACATTGTGGAATTCTTCTAGTTTCCAATGAAATACTGGCATTGAGTACATCTTTGCACTAGATTATGGGCCATAGAGAACATCGTAGGCCAATAATAGCTTGCCTACATTATTTTCAAAGTTGTGATCTTGGCAAAGAAGTTTTTTCCTTTAGGGTTGTTGTGGAATTTGTTTAGAATCCTTTTAGCTTGTGGCTTGCCTACGCCGTGGAGAAGGAATTTTTTGTACTTTATTTTAAATAAAAATCCCTCAATTAGTACATACCTAGTACCTTGTAGCTGGTAGTAATGTCATTTGTGAGGTGGGATGTTGGTCAGATATTGCCTTTGCTACATAAATCACATCTGATCAACCACCCATGATTTGTCAGATTCAAACTAGTTAGCATAGACCTAATTGATATCTTCCTCCTTTTTAAAGCCCAACTCATGCATGAGGTATTTGTAAAGACCTCTTCCTTAGATCAGCTTGGTCAATCAGATATCTGTTAAAGATCTAAGATACTGAGAGGGGGGGTGAATCAATATCTTCTTAAATTTTATGATTAGATACCATATAATTATTCCAATGCAAACAATAGCAGAAATAAATAAAATAATTAACAAAACATAAGATCAGAGAACACAAGAACACCAAGCTTTTTTACGTGGAAAACCTAAATGGGAAAAACCATGGTGAGATTTAGCTCACAATATTATATAACTGGTTATAGAATATTACAAAAAATGGGTGGCTCAATGCCAGGACTCACTATCCAAAAACACTGGCTCACTACCTACAAAATTACAATGATTGAATGGATTTCAGCCAAAAAATGAACTGACAGAGTACACCTAGTGAGTATAGATTCAATTCCAAATAAAGATCAATAAATGGACTTGACACACTTCACCATGTTCACACTACTTCACATCCTCACATAAAAAACACACACCTTCTTAAAAAATTGTCTATTATATATACCCAATCTCTTCGCAAGCATCAATTAGGTCGACCTAATTAGATGCACTTCATATTTACCAAAAATACCATATGTCGGCTACAAGCTTTGAAAAAAAAAAAGATATCCCACATGCTTCAACAAGTCGGCATAGACCTAAAATAGGTCACACATATATCTGCATAACAAAACTATTTTCACCTTTACATAATTTACTAATGAAGTCGGCTAGGAATAGACTTCAAACCAAAAACCAAAAAAATCTAGACGAGCACTAGATACATGAAGTAATAATGAAGTACGTGCTCCCAACATTTGCAAGCCATTTCCCAAAGCCATAGGCAACAGTTATCATCGGGAAACAAATGGGGATCAAAATACTTGAGGATTACCAAATCATATACCAAACTAGAATACCAGAGTAGCTTTATTCTTGATCTTCCAATTGCAACTCATATACCATGGTGACATCAATGACAAACAAAAAGTAACAAAATGATATGTTCTCCATTTTTCCAACAATCTCCCCCTTTTTCATTGATGGCAACATGTGCCAAAACCAAAAAGAATATTTACAAAGTTCTTTATTTATAGTGCTTCTCCCCCTAACACTGACATTTCACAACTTCACTCCCCCTTTGACATCAAGGACAGAGGGTGTGCCAAGAGCAATTGAAAACCATTAAAGAAAAGAAAATAAAGAAATATATATCAATTGGAAGATGATGATCCTTGAAGCTCCTTCAGAATACCTTCCCAGACTATTTTTCCTTTTTCCCAGCCTTCCTTTGCTATAGTTAACATCTCGTTCAGAGATTCCAACTCTATCAGAGTTTCTTCAACACCATCTAGAGTATCAGGAATTAGGTTTATCTTCTCAAGCCTTTCAGTGCATGCTAGAGCTTCTCCAACTAGAGTGTATTCCATTCTTACAATATCACTTAATAAAATGAATTTTTTGATAATTTCTTCTTTCTGTTTCTACAAGGCAAAGAAATTTTCTCTGTGTATAGTGATGGCCTTCCTAATTGATTTGTCTTTATCTTTAGATACACTATAAGTACCATAAATAGTAGACAACTAAGACTCAATGGAGTCCATGACAATCTTGATATTCTTAGTGGCATCCAACCACTTGAAACAATAGGAGAGAACCACATCTGCCTGAAACTCACAAACCTTCACTACTTTCAGACTCTTTTCAACACAAGAGTGTGCAAGAGCACATTTGTCATGTAAATCCAATAGTCTTTTCTTTTCCAAAATTTCTTCTACCTCTTGTCTTGTCTTTTCATTAAGTCCAGAGGAATACTCCTTGAAGGAGTCTAACATATTCTGATATTTTCAATGGGTGCAAGGGATGTATCAATGGATGTACCAGGAATAGCTTCATGTAATGCTTTTAGAGCATCTTCTATCAGTTCCATTCCATTTTGATGTGTCTTAAGAATTTATTTTCTTCCAGATGCTTGCATAGCATCACCCAACACAACTTTATGTACTAGAGACATCTTTTCCACATCAACATATCCTTCAATCATAGGAAGTTTCAAAAGTTCCTGGGGAATAATTAGTTGAAATCTAATTTTCTTAGATAGTAAACCTTTCAATACATCACCACCAAAGGACAAATCATTGGGATGCTTCAATGATTTTACAATCTATTTTTCTTCATTTTTCTCGGAGGATTGCACAACTATCTTTTCTTCCTTTCCCTTTTCTATTTCTTTATCTTCCTATACTACCTCTTCTTCTTCTCCCTCTTTCTTCTCATACTTTTCATCTTCATATTTATCAGTTTTATCATCATTATTCTCTTCCTTGTTTCCATCTTTTTCATCTTTATTCTACTCTTTTTCAAGATTTTCTTGACCTTCTTCTTTATGGCCCTATCCATCCTCTTCAGTATTGCCAATATTTTCTTCATCATTAATTTTCTCTTTTTCACCTTTTTCTTCTTTAGTATGCTTCAGAGGAGCATCATTATGCATCTCAGGCTCATCTTCTCCCCCATTTTATTCATTAACTTCATCATCAATATTAATTTCAACATCAAAATTATCAGGAATGTCGTCATTACTTGTACCCAGAGGAACATTTTCCTTAGCATTCTTTCCAGTAGCATCATCATCAGTTTTGAGCATACCGTACTTTTCTGTTGTTTCCCAAATTACCTTTGATGTTTCCTTTCTTACTTTCTTTGTCAACTTATTTCTTGTCATCAACATATTCACTCTACTCTTCATTTGAAATGTTTCAGCATAAATCTTCTTTAGAGATTCCAGATTATCAGGGGTCAAGGAGAACCCAATATTATTATTTGTTGCATTTCTAATCTTTTCTTCAAACACAATGGCCTCAAATCTCCTTTTCATCAGATCATCCCACATGCTTTTAGGAACATCTTTCTTTATGTTGTCCCATTTGACCTCTAAGACAATAATGCACTGAATAATAGCTAAATGAAATATTTTCTTGTCTTCTTCTCCAACTTTATCATAGAATTCAGTTGTGGGTTAGAGCATCTTCTCAAAAGTTAACAAAGAATTAAGATTTGGCTCAATTTTATATCGGTAGCCAAAACTTACCAGAGTATCTCAATGTTCATCTTTTTAGTCTATAGAGCTTTCATCAGCTACCTTGACCTTCTTTGATTCAGGCTTGGTGTGCACATGTATACCAAAATCATGCTCTTCTTCATCTTTAGATGAAGACATAATGTGTACTATTTTAGAACCAAAATCTTCTGTAGATGCACCTTCACTGTAGGGTAAACCTCCTCTTTTCCTCATTACCATCTTTGCTTCAAGATCTTCTTCTTCATCATCTTGATCATCTGTAACACTCATATTCTTCTCTCATTTCCTTCTCTTTCTTTCCTCTCTTAACAAGGGTGACCAAAGGGGTCTCTTTCCTTTTCCCAGATCTTGTAGTTGGTCTGGAGGAAACAAGACCTTTACCTTTATCAACCTTACCAGGCTCAATACTAGTTGCAGGGGTAGTCCTTCTGAATCTCCTCAAGCCAGATGTCAATTAGCTTTGCATGATTGTATTCTTCAAATTTTACCTGAATCATCATACTAGTATCCTCGATCAACATTACATCATGTGGAATTGACGAAAATGTTCCCATAGGATCATCTTCAAAAACTTTCAAAGAATACTTTTTGTAAGAGGGCCTCAACTTCTCTAATACTTTCACAACTACACGAATTTCCATTTTACAAGATCTAAATTCAAGCAACTTAGCCAAAGTAAAAAGAACAACTATTCAAAAGATATAAATACCTTTTTCTACACACAGAACCGTAACTAGGGTTTCCACAACTCAAACTCCAAATTTCTTTAGGAATTCTCCAAAAGGTCTTCAAATTTTCCAAATGTTCGAATGAAAAAATTTCCTTGATCATTTTCTTTATAAAAGAACAATTTTCCCTAATTCACATTTATTGTGGCAGACTCCAAAAAGCTACTAAAAACTCTTTTATTTTACATAGACAAACCGTAATTTGGTCTGCAAATCCTTATACCAACCTCTAAAATTCTGAATGATTTTTCCTCACTTTCCAATCACATGCTAGCCTCTAACACACCATTCTTCTAGGGGGTTTTTATAGTCTTTTGATAAAGCTCCCACTATGACCTTGCTAGGTCTAGTTACCAAATAAATCATCTATACCGAATGAGGGCACATACTCATCAGTTGTTTCTGGTTCTTCTTTCTTTCTCCAAATATTTCTCATTTCTTGCTTAATCTCATCTTTGTCAATCTTATTCATAGATTCATTCTTTTCTACTAGATTGGTTTCCTTACTTTTCTTGCTTCTACAGCATGTGACCCTGGTTTGTTGCAGTTATAGTAGACAACATTCCTTTGATTAGATTTATTTCCATTGATTCTTGTTTTGCACTAGTTAGAATTATGTCCATACTTGCTACAAGTGTAGCAATAACCATTGAAAGACTGACTCATTCCTCTTACATTAAACTAATTCATCATCATGGTCTAACATTCACTTCCTCTATGTCTAGTTCTTTTGCATGCAAAACATTGACCAACAAAAGGACCAGAACATTGATTCATCCTACTACATTTTGTTACCTTATGACCAAATCTATTGCATGAAAAACAAGTGCCATTGAAGGAAGGGTACCTTTGTGCATTAGGCTATCTCATCAGAGGTCTCCTAGTAGAGTTCTTCGAATTTTATTTCTACTTACCTTTATTCAGAGTCTTCTAATTGTTTACAGTCTTAGAACTTTCACCTGCATCATTTCCCAAACCACCTTTATCTTTACTTGGTTTTTTTCCTGCAATTAATTCATCAAGCCTTTCTGAGCTAGTTTTGAAGTTGTTTTCATAGAGTTTCGCCTTCTCCAAATCCACTTTTAGATTCACAATTGCTTGTTCAAGCTTGGGAAATCTTCAAACTTTCTTAGTCCAACTTGTTGAGACACTCTTCAATTCTTTTCTTCTCTTCCACTTGAATATTTAAACTAGAAATATCTTCATTAGCCTTTTTCAACTGATCAGTTAATTCATTATGCCTGTCTTTAAATTTTTTTAATTGCTCCTTAAGTTTCTAGACAAATTCATTTGCTTCTTCAAGATTCTCTTTTAGATCTCTGTTTTCTCTTTCAACTTTATCAAGATCCTCAAGAGTAGTCTGGGGCTCTCCTTTGTCATCCATTTCTTCCATCTTCAGGATCTCCCTTAAGCTGTTAGGCTTAACTAAAGGAACCAGGATTTGATACCAATTGTTAAAGATCCAAGATACTGACAGGGGGGGTGAATCAACATCTTAATTTTTTTGATCAGATACCATCCAATTATTCCAATGCAAACAATAGCAGAAATAGATAAAAACATTAATAGAACACAAGATTAGAGAACACAAGAACACTAGGATTTTTTATGTGGAAAACCAAAATGGGAAAAACCACGATGAGTGTTAGCCCACAATATTATATAATTGGTTATAGAATATTACAAAAAAAGGGTGGCTCACTACTAGGACTCACTTTCCAAAAAAAAGGCTCTCTACCTACAAAATTACAATGATTGAATGGATTTCAGCCAAAAAATGAACTAACAAAGTACACCTAATGAGTGCAGATTGAGTTTGAAATAAATCTTAATAAACAAAATTGACACACTTCATCATGTTCACACTATTTCACATCCTTGCACAAAAAAAATACCCACCTTCTTCAAAAACTGTCTGTTATATATACCCAATCTCTTCGCAAGCATCAATTAGGTCAAACTAATTAGATGTGCTTTATATTTACCAAAAATACCATTTGTTGGCTACAAGCTTTGAAAAAAAAAAAGATATCCCACATGCTTCAACAAGTTGGAATAGACCTAAAATAGGTCACACATAAATCTGCATAACAAAACTATTTTCACCTTTACATAATTTACAAAAGAAGTCAGCTAGGAATAGACTTCATACCAAATAAATTATGTATGAGCAACAGATACATGAAATCTTGAAAGTACATGATTCCAACATCTGCAATCCATTTTAAAAATCCGTAGGAAACAATGATCATCGGGAAACGAATGCAGATCAAAATACAGGAGAATTACCCGTTTAGATACCATACTAGAATATTGGAGTAGCTTTATTCTTGATCTTGCAGTTGAAACTCATATATCATGGTGACATCAATGACTAACAAACAGTAACAATATGATATGTTCTTCATTTTTCCAACAATATCCGCATCATATTCCAAGATATTGGTGATCTAGTTGGCCCTATTCTCAGTGAGCTCACCCTTAGTGATGTATTCTCTAATGCTAGGATGAGCGATGAGGATGGTAATTCTATTGGTTGATACTAGATGTCAAAATTTATTTAGACTTTTGATGATGGAAAGGCCATGCCTTCCAACAAAGTTATCCCTAGTCTTGTATACCTTGAGAGTCATAGAATGTAATGTGATGGGATTTTCTCCACTTCCTTCTTTGTACTTTTGAGTGAGTACTGAATCCATGTTGTGCTAGCCGCTACAAACATAAAGCAAGAAATATTTGGAGAAGTCCTAGTTAGCTAACACTAGAGCTGTAGAGATGGATGCCTTAATTTGCTCAAAAGGAAGATTACCCTCAAGATTCCATTTGAATGTTATGTCCTTCTTTAACATCAACATGATGTGTCTCATGATGCCCATGAAATCTGAAATAAATCGGTTGATGAAGTTAATTTTCCCTAGAAAATATTGTAACCCCTTCTGGTTGATAGGTAGTGGTAGTTCCATTATATCCTTTACCCTTTTAGGGTCTATGGTTATTCCTTCTTTTGATACCACAAATCCAAGCCGATTCTCACAAAATCCAAAATAAAGCAGTTGATGAAGTTAATTTTCCCTAGAAAATACTATAACCCATTTTGGTTGACAAGTAGCAGCAGTTCCATTATAGCCTTCACCCTTTCAGGGTTTATGGCTATTCCTTCTTTTGATACCACAAAGCCAAGTAGCTTGCCTTATGGTATGCCAAATCCACATTTTTTGGGATTTAAAGAAATCCTGAATTGTTGAAACTTCTAAAAGACCATTTCCAAATGATCATCTTTTGATTTGGAAAAAACGATTAGGTCATCCAGATATATTAGAATGATCTCATTGATCAATCCTTTGAAGGCAATATCCATTGCTCATTGAAAAGTAATGCCTGCATTAGAGATTCTAAAGGGAATCTTTGCATATGTGAATGTCCCCCACTTAGTAGTGAACATCATTTTGTACCGGTCCTCCTCCTTTACATAAACCTAGTTATACCTTGAAAAGCCATCGAGCAACAAGAACATCTCTAATCCAACCATAGTCTACAGAATTTGCTCCATTGAGGAAAAAGGATAGTGATCTTTTAATGAAGCCTTATTTAAGTTTCGAGAGTCAATATAGAGTTGAATGTTTCCATTCTTCTTTTGGACTGGGACCAGATTGGTTACCCAGGTGGGATGCTTGATTGGGTATATGATCCTTGACTCATCCAGCTTAGTAAGCTCCTATGCTTCAATTCCTCCACCTTTGGGTTCATCGGCCTTTATTTTTATCAATCAGGGTTTGAGCCTTCGACTAATTTGGTAGTATATTGGATGATGTTTGCATCATATCCCTTGAGATTGTAATAGGTCCAAGCCACAACCCTATTATATTTAGAACATAAGACTTTCAACCTTTCCTTGGCCACTTACTAGAGGCTCTTTTCAACTTTTAGCTTCCTGCCTCCTCCAACGTTGAGGTCTTCATAGTCTCCTTTGTTGGTTGTAAATCTTTTCTTAATATTTATTGCATCCTCATAGTTGAAGAGATTCTCAAGAGAAATCAAGCCTCGTGGGAGCTTATTGTTTTTCAATTGGATTACTTCTTCTTTGGTAATCTCCCTAGCTTTGGACTATGCATGACCAAAATATTTCCCTGTATTTTGTAGGAACATGGAAATTTGAGCATCATCTTAAAATACCTTCTAATTTTGATCATGTTTGGATATTGATGGTTGGATGATGTTATGCACTGCATGTTGATTTCTAGTTGATTGGGGGGTTGGCTCAAATCATGATCCAATCAAATCCATCTGATCCGCGACCAAATTTTGAGTCTGCAGGATAACCTGTATGTTAAAATGTTTGAAACCATAAATCTAGTCCCATATTCTATGGTGGTAAGATCTCATTCTCACATTTTTGGTGGTCTCCTATCTACAAAATTGTCTTAGGACCAACTCTAAATTTTTGAACACCTGCATTCTCTTTATGCCCATCCACACCGTGAGAGTCAAACCATGGATCAAAGCCTCATATTCCATGTCATTATTTGAGCATGAAAACTTGAAGTGGAAAGCTTTGAGGGTCTTTGATCCTATTGGAGATACTAGTCAGACGTCGACTCTAGAACTAATTTTTCATTTGGCACCATCAAAATGTAGTGTCCATAAACTATTATCGCCTGGTCTGCTAGGTTCCTCCTTTTACTTTACCAATTTTGGGAGGGTTTGGTCATCATCAAAAATCACATAGGTTCTTAACTCGATAGCATGTAAATTCTTGAATGGGTTATAATCAATGAACTGATTGAGCCGGATCTCCTCCTCAAGGGTCCAATCACTTGTGTCCTCATCTTCCAACATCTCTACACAATACATCTCCATTTTTGAGGAGGTATGCACTGCTTCAAAGATTAGTACCACATTATTAAGTTATATGTTTAGGGTGCAAAGGTTTGAACAAGATCTTCATCTTTTACTTATGCTTTGTCTGTAGTATCAAATGAGACCAATCAAGTGCTAGATATCTTCCAAGCTTTTTCATGAAGTTTCTTAAAAGAAACATTCTAAAAAGGGGGGAATGTCAATTATGAACACTTCTTGTGTGAAGGTTTGGCTCAGATATGAGAATAGGGTCAAAGAAATATCCTTGATGTGGCTGACAATCAGGACTTTTCCCATCTAATTGCATGATCCTTTTCTCAAGAGGCTCATACTTGAGATTCAGGGCATTGACAACTTGTTTGGGCATGACCATGGTACTAGGTCTTCAATCGATCATATTATTGTGCAAAATCTTATCTCCCATAATAAGTGTTAAAAAGAAAGGAGTGGGCTTTAGTTTTCTTACCTTTTTTGTGTTTGTATTATCTACGGTGTTTATGTATGTTGTAGCTCCCAAGGGTTGAGGTTTTAACCTGAGCCCTTTTCCTCTATCTTGATTGCACTATGGGATCACATCTTCCTGCAATGACTATTCTTTCTTTTACAATTCCTCCTAGAGAAATGTCTTTTGCTTTGGTATTGATATAACATCCCACAAAGATACATTAGTGGGCACCTTCTTTAGTTGCTCCACCACATTAAGTGTTCCGACTGGAGAGACCTTAGGCTTGAATGGTGGTATTTATTTTTCCTTAGGAAAATGACAGTCTGATGTAGATGGGCTCAATACCTTTTCCATATCCTTCAATGGAAATGGTTGACTCTATGACTGCTGAGTGGGCCACATTTGTGAAGCTTGTTGTACTTGTGGCTATGATTGTTTCCATTATGGTTGTGATTGTTGTGGATTTTGTTGCATGTCCTATCTGATGAGTCTTCTCTTGGATCATGTATTATGATCTAACTGTACCTGCAAAGCATTGGTTTCTAAAACATTATTTGAAAATATCGCATCTTCCTCCTCCATCCAAGAAAAAAGTGTTTGGTTTGGTGAGATATCCAACTCTTTCTCTAGAGACATCCCTTGTGTTTGTGCTCTAAAGTGGGAATTCTCCATTCTAGGAGATTGATAATATTTTATGTTTGAAAATACACCCTAGCCTCTTTGTTCCACTATCTTTTTTTGAAGTTTTCCCCTCAAACAATTTTGGGCCATATGGCTATCATTACATAGGAAGCACCACACTTTCTCATCTTCTACCAAGTTGTTCTGATCTAGGACCAAATCCTTGTTTGAACTACTCTTGACAGTCTGCATTAGCATGGTGATATGGACTATTTTTCTTGTAAACACCTATTGTTGATTACCTCCTTTTAGAGCTCCTTGGAAAGTGTTATGCTAGTAAGTTGACTTGTCTCCTTGATAAGTTTATGTGGAAGGTTCCATAGGTGTCACCTGCTAACATCAGATAAGAACTAGCTTATTTGCAAAGGACCACATGAGTTTCTTCATATCATTGACATCCACTACTAGTGAAGAGGATGCTAACATCCTAGGTTGTGTGACTGGGTACACATACATGGATGGTAATGGTGCAATCAATTTTCTAGGAAGCAAGAAGATACATGGAGTTACTTCATCTTGGGGTCCTCTGGAGATCTCTGTGAAATGGGGAATGACATCCATGGTGGAAGCTTCACTACATCAATTAGACTGCTCTCTGCGTACACATCTAGATCATTTGCATCGGGCAAGGTATCTCCTCCCATTGACTGTACCAAGACTGCGATGTCCAAATTGAAATCCTTTAGATAGAACATGAATGCCATAGTTGCTAAAGGCTTAGATGTCATGGGAACCCTATACCAATTTTTCTAAAACCTATTTTGAGGTTGAAGATGGCCTCCTGTGGGGCTCTATTGATAGTGATCAATTGTTGTAATAAAGAGGAGTGATATCCTTTCTTCGAGAAGTGCTCAAACAGTTTCTCTCTAAGTTGATCCCAAAAGTTGATGGATTTGAAAGTTAGGGATCTATACCAGTCTTGAGCTTTCCCTTTGAAATACGCAACCAATAATCTAAGGGACACATTTTATTCTATGATGTTATGGACTCTACAAACCTCTGCTATTTCCTAGAGGTGTTTGGAAGGGTTTTTAAAATCCTCTCTGGTAAACCTTAGAATTGATTTGAGAGCATTGGTAGGTATGGTAGTCCATATATCTTGAGGTGTAGGTGGAAATAGTGGGCTACCACTATCCTAGGTTATGAAATTTCTAGGATAAGGGGCACCCAAGTGAGCCCTTAAAAATAGGTTCCTATGGATGAGGTAGATGGGTATTTTTATTGTGAACATATGGCCTATTGTGGGAGTGGATAAAGCTGTAGATGGTGGGATAACACTTCTCACTCTATTGCTCCTAACATGTGATACAAAACCTATAACTCATCTTCTCCTAGGGGCCAAAATGGGTCATTGGGAGTAGTAGAAATTTCCTCTAGAAGATTCCCTTGTTTGAACTTTGGGCATGAGATTTCCACCCTCTCTAGTTAGTCTAATTTATAATTTATTTTGAAAAGCTCTAATCAGATGTTTGTGAAAAACTTGGGTTCCATTGAGTGTGCTAGAAAAAGAACTATTGATCATTAAATCTTGCGCCTCTCTGAACAACCTTATGGTAAATTCAGTGAGTGGGTGACCAAATTATGCCTCACTAAATGACCTTTGGGATTGTTATAGAAGTAGTCTCTTCTTTGTGTTTTTGAAAAATGGGAAGAGAGAAATACAAAAAAAAAAGATGGTGATGTGCCAAATCTTTTACAACATTTCAAAGATTAATAATTCCTTACTCCTAATGAAATGGAAACAAAATGCCACACACCCTTCAATTTTGGGAAGAGAATGAACGCTGAAGGATAGAGAAAGCATAGTGTGGTCATTCAAATCTCCACCTGGGAAGCATCCATTAAGGTCCAACATGAATAAGAAACCTTAATATTAACAAGAATGTTCAGATCTTCATAGGACCATGCTTACTCTTACAACATAATATGTACTTCAACATAATCTTTATATAAAAGCAAAGAGTTTCATAAACATGAGCCGCTTTTCAAAAGATAGCTTTGAAACATAGAAGCTAATAGCATATAGAACAATTATCCAGACTATCTATGTAAGACTTTGACATAGATCTTTCAGCATAAATGATATAAGAAAATTAAATTTGTGATAAAGGCCATAAAATGTATAGTCTCAAAAGTTTCTCCTTAATAATCTTTGTTCTCGTAATAAGCCAATTGAAAACAAAGGTCGGATGTCAATCCATTTAATAGTCTTGACAAATAAAACATGCCAAAAAGGATAAACACTGCTATGTAAAGTCTTCCTATTCCTGAGAAATATATCTCCCTATTCTAACTTCTTCTAGCTCAGAAAAATCTATTTCCAAAAAAACATTCCTTTTTTTCCCCTTTGCTACCAACCCCTTTAAATAGCCAAAAGAAAGAGCCACTATCACAACCAATAGATATGAACAACTACCAAGTTTCCACACCTGATAGACTACAATTTGATATAGGGTTTGATTAGATTGCAAAAATCTTTGCTCAAAATTAATGAATCCAAATTTTGTAGAAGTTTCATGAAGATATGTTGTTAGAAAACAATCAAATCCTAGCATAGCCTAAAAAAATATGATTGATCAACTATGAGGAATGATAATGCCACCCCAAAATTCCAACCACAAAAGTAAGAAATTAGACACACTATCTAAAAAACTCTGCCAAAAGAGATACCAAGCTGCGAAAGATCAAACCTGCCCAACAAAATGGCTGATGTGGCAAGCTGGCAGGAAATTTTTGAATTTATGAGATCAATTATGAGGAAATCCTCTCTAGGCAGACAAATGTCCTATTTCAGGCTTGAAGGGAAGATGATATAAAGAAAATTTGTGTACTCACCACATGGAGCATTGCATGCTTTTATGCAAGAGTAACCTTTGTCCTTTGGGGCACAGTGCCACCCTAACATGGAAAAGAAGGGATGAAAAAAAATGTTGAAGGAAAAATTTTCTCCACAATTACCAAAATTGAGTTTGACAAAAGCAAACCCTTATTCACCCAAAATAAGCTTTTTTATCTATTGTATGTGTTATTGCAAATTTAGGTTGAAGAAGACTTGAAGACCTCTTGAAGAGAAAGATTTACAAAGTTGTCAAAAGTTGTAAAAGTTGTCAAAATTATTGTCACTTGACAAAAACTAAGATCTTAAAGTCATTTCTGACATTTCAATTTCCAAACTAGGGAAAATTGGAAGATTTAGATTTGTATCAAAGGCTCCTAAAAGCTATAGAAAATCCCTGCACTTTGATTCATTCACCCATGGGAAAATGAGTCTTAGATCTGCTTCTAAAAATAACTTTTGGTGACTAGTACACAAGTATCTGCCCTTCTTAAATCTACAATTTGATTTTTGGTTCTACTTATTTTGAGTTTAATATTGTTGTTTCAAGTGTTAGACTGCATTCTGGTGTTGATTTTCTAAATTTTTAGTTTCTCTCCCAAAAGTGCTGCTTGACCTTGACTCCCATCCTTAATTCATAAGGAAATCTAAAAATTCTCACTTTGACTTGATTCACCTAAGGATTGATAATCAATTCATTATGTAGATCTCATTTCCAAACGAAGGAAAGGAAAATGGATCTATTCATTATGATTTTGGTGAACCTCCTTTTCAAAACCCAAAACATCAATTTTTAGTATTTCAATTCTCAATCACAATCTCATAAAATCATTGGACAACAATCCATATTGAGTTCAACACCAAATCCCTTACCTATTTCCAAAAAAAAGAACGTTATAACATGTAGTCTTTAAATCTATCAACATCAATAAGGAAAACAAGAAAGAAATAAAAAAACACTTCTCATGCAAAGCACCATCTCAAAGTTAGAAGCTAACTTGAGATGATGGAAATTCCTCCATCCTTTAGTGCCTTGAACATCCAATATGGCCTTGTTACACTTTATCCATTTGATGTCTTGGATGAGTCTTCACAAGCCTCATAATATGTAGGAAAGATAGCCTCAAATTTTCATGCATAACTCTTTGAATATCCATTGACAACAAATGTTGATAAACTCATCTACATGATACTCAAAAATTGTTTTAATGTTTTGGAATGTACTTTCCCAAGCATTTTGGTAGTAAGAATATCGATTATTTGATTGGTACATCTTACAATACTTATAAAAGTAATTTGAGTAACATCTTCTCTTGCAAAGAAACTTATCTCCAAGTTACCACTAATAAGATATGCATTCAAATGACTATGTAACCATTTATGAATCCTTATATATTGCAAATGAATGATTGGTGGGTACTCATCCTCTTGGCCTCTAGATAACTCTCCTTCTCCCATATGGTCCTCACCAACATACTAGTGCACAAATGCATTATTGGCATACATGAGATTAAACTTAACACTCAACATAAAAATCATCAAAAAACTATTAAAATGTCACAAATTCCATCAACTCATCTATGCTATTCATTGAGATAAATCTTCTACATTTGTCTAATCAAACTATCTTAGAAGTAAAGGAAACCACCAAAACAAAACTTTACCAATAAACCCTTTTATTGATGTTTGAATGTATCAACTATTAATAATTCTCATCTCTATCATAAAAAATTGCACTCGTGAGGTGTCGCTTATCCTCTACCATATATAAATATTTCTCAATAAAATAATTTGTTATGTTTCTAATCTGTGGCTAGGGAAACATAATTATAATGAAAGGATTGAACTTACCATCGAATCAACATAGAACCATATACCAACTTGCACAATATCGTGGCTTCCATAAATCTATCTCAAGCACACTTTGTGTGATTGAGGGGCAATCTACCTTGCTAGATCCGTGTTTAGAGATTCTATACCCTTGATCTATGTTTTTCTAAAGTATGTTGAAATTATGTGTGTAAATTAAGGTTAAAATTTATTTGCATAGTTGGCTTGTCTAATTTGAGAAGTGAAATATTGTAGGAATCACACCTATATTGTTACACACTACCAGGTATTATCTCTATCAAGTGTGTTTCTCTATTGGTGGTCTTTTTTTGCATAGATCATTCTTTCATTTTCACTATGCAGACCATGTGGGTCTTGCATTACCTTCTTGCATAGACCTCTTCTTATGTAGGTCATTTAACATTTTTTTCTTCTCTGTGTGTTGGGATTCAAGAGATTAAACGTATGATAATACATGCTACCACATAGTTTGTTATTCTTTCTACAAACTCTTAGGCATGACTCTCATACCATGTGAAGAGATTAAACACTTAACATTATATTATATTATTTGTACAAACCTTTATACAAGGAGGAAATATTTTGAGGAAGTAGTTCCATAACTAAAACTTATAATTGAACAATACAATATTTTCATAAACTAAATTTATATGCCAACACGATTATGGTCTAGAATACAAGAAGAACCCTTAGTTCTTCTTACAAGGATATGTCAACTCAGAGTATGTTGGATCTATTGTTGAAAAGAATTCAACTATAGGATATGTTTTTCATCTTATATTTGGACCTATTTCATGAATAGTTAAGAAGATTTTTTCATTTCTCTCTCATCTATCGATGTTAAACATCATTTCGTACAAGGATTTTTGTGTGAACTGATTTAGTTATGTCACATTCTAGTTGACATGGACATTCTTGAAGAAAATCTAGCTACTCTTTATTACAATAATTAGGGGGGTTGAAGCTCATGAAGAATATAAGTTTTCATGAAAGAGAAAATAATATTGAGATCAAATGGCATTATATTTGAGAACAAGTCTTTCACCACTACATTTAGATCTAGTACTACTCAATGAATTATCAAATAATAGATATACTCACTAAGTCTCTTAGCAAGGTGAAATTTGTATTATCTGGAGGGTAAATTTGTAAGAAAAATGTAATAAGGGGGAATTTTAGGAGAGAAATTTAATTTAGGAGTATATTAAATTTTTTCCTTCTTGTGTAAAGGTTTCTATAGATCATTGAATATGATATCAAACATTTTAACTCTTCAATATTAAACTAAATAAAATATTTTGAGGGAAAAATCTAGACAAAGTACATGAATGGCTATTAAGATCTTGTAAATACCTTTACAACACCATAATAATAATAGGAATAAGATATTATAGAAAAAATTTATGAGCTTGAAAGCCAAAAAAGGTGATCAAACTTTAATAGGTGAAAAAATCACTAGCAACAAAATCTAGAAAAGTACTAGTACTAATTGAAAGTTATCAAAGCCAACCTTTTTAGAGACTATTTTAATTTTAAAAATGATATCATACACCATATTATATAGTCAAAGTAAAAAAACCATCCTTATGGAAAATGAGTTGGGGTAGAGTGGTCCCTTGGTAGCAACTAGGTGGCATCACTTGAAAGCTAAGTAGTGATCTAGTGGCGAACTAATAACTACATAGGAGTAGAGTGGTGGCACCATTAGTGGGTTGGAAAATAAGGATATGGACTGATGGAGGTGCCTCCCTATAGGAGTAGATGGTGCTGGTGATATTTTTTCTTGTAAGTACTCATAAAGATGTTATCTAATGAAGGTAGCCTTAGAGTTGTGAATAAGTAGTACCGAGGTTGAACCCTCTAGTAGGGTGGGATCATAAACACTTTTTCCCATATGTTCCATTGAAAAATAGTTTATCAACTAAGATCCCATGGTTATATATCTATCAAATTAAAAAATAAAACCCATCCATGGTACACTTAATAAAATGCCAAGAAATAATCTTTGGATAGATTTTCCAAATGCCCATTAGAAACATAAATCTCACCATCAAAGTTATTTTATGACTAAAGAATATAAAAAGGATCACCTTTTTTATGATGTCAACCCTTATATTTGGCAATGATTTTTCATATAACACTAATAAAATAATAAAAATAGGTATTTTTTAAATATTTTATGTTGCTACTTTAAAAGTGCTCACTAGATTTATTTTGTGTAGCTACCAAAATTTGGTTAAGGATGACTACACTTATGTATATATTTGTACAACCATATATAATTTTTACAAATTTGTACTTGATCGTATATTTTTTTGATAATTTTTCAAGGTACACGAGAGAAAAATTTCCCTATTTTTTTTAAATTTAATTTGTGTTTAGATAGGTGACCTAAAATTTTTAATGCCTTTTGGATGCAACAATGATACCTATTTTCATCTAGGATGCACAATTTAAAATCTCAAGGTTGGATGTCTAAAAGATTAATAGATAATTATTATAGATTTGAAGCTCTAGCTCCCACAAAACCCAAGAGATCATGTGCAACTAAAACACCCTATAACATAATAGAAATTCTATTGATTTACTATAAAGCATGAGGTTTTATTAGATGTAAAGAGATTATTATTACACTATATGATGAAGAATCCTTGATACAAGGATTAAGATGTCATCCTAGTTAAGACCCTAGATTAGCACATAATTAGATCATGGTATGTGTCCTAATCCTCTGAATTTAGACAAAAAAATTATATGAGATAGGTAATCTTAAGTATGCTAGTGTTAATAGGCCCTACTTATTGGTTCATGTTGAACAATTAGTGTATAAATGAAATTATTATTTAATTTTATCTCATTTTTAATTTATTAAATTCTTAAATCAACTTAAATGACATCTGGAAAATATGGAAAAGCAACGTCTATGGAAAAAATGATAGGGAAATAGCTATGTACTAGAAAATTTAAAATTTCCAAGCCTTTATGGTCCCCGAGGAATTGGAAGGAAGTTGAACCATTATCATGGACCCACTGGCAGCCTAGGAAGGGAACATCCAAGCAATAATTTGGGCCCTATTAAGCACAGGTTTACAAAACCTAACTAGCTATTGTTTCACCCTATTATACATTTAGAAAAAAGGAGACAACTGGTATTAGATATTTGTGAAGAGGACAGTTACTCATTCAGGACGGGGCAAAACTAAGAAACATGAAGAATCAAATAGAGTGGTTCAGATTTCTTAGATAATTTTTACCAACATTGTGAAAGAGATCTCATATCAACCAAAAGTAAAAATGAATCACATGCAAAGCTCAAAACATCACTTGATGAAACTAAAAGGGGTCCCTTCAATCCAAGAGAAACACAGGTTCATTGCAATGAATTTGCTAGTTAGAGGAACAATGCAAGTCATTTGAAGAATGAACATGCTAAGTCACACAAATCTACTTATAGCCAACATTTACCTTCTCATACCAATAAGCACCAAGGAACAGGTGAAAATTTGTAAAAGGAGGGTAGCCATAGAAATCCTATTAATACAAAAAAGTTGGACCAAATGGAAAATGTGGATCACATGCAAGGAGCTTCTGGTCCTCAACAAAATATTGGCTGAAAAAATAAAAGAAGGGGTGGAAAGGGTAATAGATCTAAGAAAAAGAACATACCAAAGGAAAAGAGTGCAAGAAAACAAGTTTGGAGGTGTAAAGTCATGAAAAGGGATGATGTGGTGGTTCAGGGTAGGACAGGTTAGGAAGAAAGTAAGGGTTTCTCTTCAGAAGGTCAGGTCCCAATCAAGATTACATTCCTGGAACACATGCTACAAGCTCAAATTAATGATATTAGTGAGAAATCCCTAATACGTAAGTTCTGGAACCTCACCCTTGATCTAGAAGACTTAAAAGACCCGATTTATGAGGATTGGGAAGGGGTTCAACATGTCTTTTACTTAGAAATGATAAGGGAATATCTGTTGTTATCTTTAATGATAAATTGCATAAATATTTTGTGTATAAGGTTAAATCCTAGGTTTTCCAAGGGTCTGGCTTGTGCATGCAGCCTTGGTCACCAAACTTTAAAGCAGAGGATTTTTCTTTTAGATATGCTCCTTTTTGGTCAACTTCCTGCTTTACCCCTTGAATATAGGGAGCTGAACCTAATAGAAATAATAACAAATCATGTTGAAATTTTTCTTTTGCATGATTTAACTTTCTTTAAAGAGTCTTCAAATCCAACTAGAACATGTGCTTTGATTGATGCAATAAAAGAGTTTCCAAGGCACATCCAACTAAATTCTAAGTTTGGAATATGGTTACAAAAATTTATTTTTGAATCTCCAGAAATGGCCTATGCACAGTGCCATACCATAAGGCATTTTCTTAGTAATTGAATGAAATGGAGCTCATCTTCAAAGCAAGAACAACAAGATAAGAGAAAAAAAATAGTATGTTTTCACAGAAGTCTACACTGTGTAAGTAGAATGTGAAAAGTAATCAGTTGGTCTCTTTTGTAGAAATAGATCATGAAAAGGTAGTTTCTTTGATTGGGAGACTTATGGGTAAGAGAAAGAGAGGTGACAATGGAAAAAATCAGGAAGTATTAATTAACATGAACCCAAATATTTCCTTTTATTTGGCACTAACGATTCCCAAGAATATAGATTGGTTGATGCAAAGATATTTTGATTCCTCACTAAGTCTATATTCTCCATTGTTATCTCTAAGTTCAAAACAAAAGCTTGGATATATAGTAAGGAGGCTAATGTTTCAAGGTTCAATGGGGCATCTAGCTTCCTTGTCATTTAATACTATTGTAGAGCCTAGAAAATTTTATAATTTTTCTTTTTTTGGGTTTGAAGGGGGTAAAAAGTGCCCGCCTTTAAATCTCCAAAAGGATATAAGGGAAGATGAGTTGGAAATTCTAGCACAAGAAGTTTTATTGTTAGTGGGTTCAAAAATTTGTGTTGAAATTACATGTGAAGAGGGCTTTGGGGATTGTAACTTTCATATAGAAGTAAAGTGGATTGTCAACTTTGAAGATGTCATCATTAATGCTGAGGAAATGAAAGGGCATGAGGATTAGATTAAGATGAAGGCATGAGCAGATAGCAAGGAATCAATTCAGGTGGTGGACCAACCAATCTTGTCAATATGCAATGGGGAGAATGAAAATTAGGGGGATGAGTAGAGGGGTGATGAGTTAGATTTTCCAAAGTATCTCTCTTTATCAAAGTCCCCTTATTAGACTTTTGTAAGGAAATAACCTGGGAAGAGGAAGGAAATCAAATCTAACAAAGTTAAGAGAACAGATTGAGGCATGGGTGCAAAAAATATCTTTAATTATATTCCAAACAAGAGACTGAGGAGAGCCTGTTGTTGTCCTCACATGCAATGGAGATCATATATTGGAATGTTGGGGGAATTAATGCTCCTAAAAAATGTGTTCGTATCAAGCATCAAATTGATGCTTTTGGAGAAGATATTTTTTCTTTTGCAAGAAATAAAGTCCTCAATAGCAACTCATGAAGCTACAATCCAGAAATGTGCTAAGTGGTCTTTAGCCCACTCTCTAGCATAAGGGGCTTCTAGTGGTTTGGTTGCTTTATGGAACCCAAAAGTTGTAAATGTTAAACCATGTAGAAATGAGAAATATTGGTAGCTTTTGGAAGTGTCTAAATTTTACTTGCAATTTTGGTTACTGAATGTATATGGGCCAACTTCAACTATAGATAAGAAAAGTCTATGGGATGAAATCACATATCAAATTAGTGGCCTAGGGGATGGGAGAGTTATGGTGGTAGGGGATTTCAATGCAATAACTTCTCTACATGAAAATATTGGGGGTATCAGCCCACTAGTCAAAGTAATGATAGACTTCAGTATGTTTATTCTCACCAATTCCTTGAAAGATATTCTACCAATTGTGGACACTAAAATTGTACTCCCTTCTTGGAGATAGTATAATCCTTGGTCTAATTTGGACCTATCTTGAGTACTCTTGCATTAATCATCCCTTAAATAAGCATTTATAGGCCCCTAAGACTCATTATTTTGGACCTTGAAGCTTATTCCACTCAAAAATCATATAAATCCTAACAAATAACACTTAAATCATTCAAATTTTAGAAACCCACCTCAAAAAACTTAAGTGGGACCCATTTTCCACCTTGAGTGAATGAGTCCCCTTTGATGGGACTAAGTTGCCCAGAGTGGTGACTTAGTCCCTTTTGGGGGATTTTTTAATTTTGAGTGGGAAATTCACTAACCTAATTCAAATTTTTGATGGATGTTGGCCTATGAGGTCTAAATAATAATTAATTAGGTATGGATTCCTATAAATATAAGTTATTAGGTCATTTTTAAGGACATCTAGTCATTTTTAACAAACACATTCAAGAGTTGTGTTGAATATCTCTTACAAGAAGATTCACAAATCTATCTACAACAAAGTTGAAGCTTAGGGTAGCATTCAAGGATTTTTGTAGGTCTTCAAGCTCACTTTTTGTCCAAGATATTTCATTGTTTATGGGTTGATCATGGATGTCTATGGAGAATCATGAAGAATTCTAGGTTGGAGAGATGCAACTAGCCATCAAGCCAAGCCTAAGGACTTGTTTTCTAAGTGATTCCATCTTCCATTTTCTCTCTATCTTAAACCTAAGGAAGGTTTTCATGTCATTAAGATTCCTTTAAAGTGATTTATGGTCTCTTAAAGTGAGTCTTGCATTGTTCAAATTTCATCCATGCATCTTATTCTTGCATGTTAGAATAGGGTTGCATCTTTCTTTAGATTTCCTAGTCTTAGATGCATTTAGGGTGATGAGGTCGTCAATCTCATCATTTAATAATGTCAATATGGGGACAACATCCAAAGGAAATATGCAATAGAAGAGAGATATTTAAGGTTAACAACCCTTCTACCATACTTCACACTTGTTGAAATCAAATAGAACACTTGCGTAATTGAAAGAGTGCACCTGCAGAATTGAAATGGCACACTTGCATGAATTGAAAGAGCACAACACACTTGCAAAAATTAAAGAGCACACTTGGAAGAAGGTAAATTGTTGAATTAAAAGGAAATAATAAACACAAAAAATACCTACAGGTTTACAACAGACTATATAGATAAATGTTTACAAAACATAAAAGAAAGAGAATAAAAATTTAAAAAATAAAGAAATAAATAAACAAATAAAATACATTGATCCATCTTCCCTGGAATGAGTGGCCAACTCATTCCTTGGAAGAGGATTTTATTTAGAACATAGGATTTTACTAGAACTTCAAAAAATATTTTATTGATTTACTAGTTCAAAAACTCCTAGAAAATGAGGAGATGTGTATTTAAACACATCTCAAAACCTAATAATAGATTACAAAAATCTATGAAATCTAATGCCAAAATCCACTTATCCAAAAATAGGCAACATGATCCACATTTCTATGAAGATGTTGGAACCAACTCAACAAACTATGGACTAAAAATACATATCCAAATTTACAAATTTAGAAGTATGAATACAACCAGATTAATTTAGGCCATTAGCATAAATGGTAATGCCTAAAAATAGGATTACTAAATATAGAAAGTCTATTTATAGATATCAAGGAAGTGATTACTTCAACTCAAAGGATCCAACTATACTTCGGTGCAATATTGGCATCTTTAGAGTATTCTGTGTTGGTCTTCAAAGCATTTTCAAAGCATCTTCAAAGCATTTCTAGAGCATCTTTAGAGCACTTCTAGAGCATCTTTAGAACATGATCTTTGGAATTACATGTATACACTTTAACACCTTTTTCCAAGATTTAATGGTAATAGTTGACAATAAAATAACAATACTTTACAAAGAAATAACCAAATATAACTTCTGTATGTAATTCTAAATAAACCATAAGTTTCGAAAGTACACTTAGATCCACTTTATATGCAAAGGAAAAATATGTTATTTCATAGATATAATGAGACATTTTATGGTCTCATCATAGGGCTAGGGTTTTTCTACATATTTCATTATCTATTTCAAGGTTTAAATACCAACTAGGGGTTCGACTGAGGCAAACCCCCCATTAGAAACAAAATATTATTATATTTTGTAGGTATTTTCATAGAATCGGATTTGGGTTTCAGTTTGGGAATGAAGTGTAGGTGTGGAGTACAGATCTATGATTTTGATTTTTGGAAAAGTGAAAAGGAATGATATGTCATTAGTGGTGTATGAGTCCCACTAAAGCTATTTTCTAGATCAGTTTGTAGATTCCAATACCTATTTCTCTAAAACTACTTTCTGGGTAGAAACCCTTATTCGGGACTAAGTCACCCAGCTTGGCATATGAGTCCCAGTTGGTCAGAAAATAAGATTTTCTATAATTTCAGAGACATCTATAGTCTTCACTCTAGCCTCTATCAATTTCTAGTTACATTCTTTTTGTTTGGCTTCCCTATCCTGTTTTACATTGCATTTAATCTTTCTCCATATCACAACATGTTTTCAAACATTTTGCATTTTCTTAGTTTTGTATTAGTAGTTAATCTTCTTTATCAATTTCCTACCTTAAGAACAATCTCTTTTGACATATTTCAATCTCTCTTGCATTGGAATCTAAAAGATTTTTTCTTGAGTGTGAACTTTGCGAAATCAGATTCCTCTTCCTTCATTCCCCTTTTAGGTGTGGATAAGGGAAGTTGCACATTCCATTTTCATAGCCCACATTTTGGTGAACCTGACATGAAGGTAAAAGAAGGTAAAATGACAAAGTAAGTGACAATTTACTTCACTTTAAGCTATTATGTATAAGACTAGGGTTTTTACTATCTTAGAGTTAATAAGGTGTTTTTTATCTAACTCAACATAACAGGTGCTAGTGAGCTCTGTTTTCGATGTTTTTTGCATTCAAATTGTAGTTCCACTCTCAATATCTTCAATTGTCTATCATTATGTGGCATGGTACTTGGAAATTTCCTACAATATGATTCACCCTAAATTTAATGTAGTTAGATTGCTACCTTGATTCCATCTTCGTAAAGAAAGCAGAATCAAGGGGGGGCATACATCTACCCTCAAATTTGATTTCTAGAAGTTGTATAAGAGGATTTTTAGACAACTAATGAATTTGTGTTGTAGGATGCGATTCCTAATGTTGTGGTTTTGAAGATAACTACACTAGGGGCTTCATTCTCCCATCTTTTGAATAAGTATCCTTGATGAAATAAAATGTAATGTTTAGATTCATTTAGCTTGCATATGTACGTAGAGTCATATGGGCACTAAAGTGGGGGCTAAATGTGGACACTAAAATTGTACTCCCTTCTTGGAGATAGTATAATCCTTGGTCTAATTTGAACATATCTTGAGTACCCTTGCTTTAATCATCCTTTAAATCAACATTTATAGGCCCCTAAGACTCATTATTTTGGACCTTGAGGTTTATTCCACTCAAAAATCAAATAAATCCTGACAAATAACACTTAAATCATTCAAATTTTAGAAGCCCACCTCAAAACCTTAAGTAGGACCCACTCGCCACCTTGGGTGGATGAATCCCATCTAGTGGGATCTAATTCAAATTTCTAATGGATGTCAGCCTGTGAGGTCTAAATAATGATTAATTAGGTATGGATGCCTATAAATATAAATTTTTTTTAGGTCATATTTAAGGATATCTAGTCATTTTCAACAAACAAATTCAGGAGTCAAGTGTTGAATATCTTTCACAAGAAGATTCACAAGTCTATCTACAACAAAGTTGGAGCTTAGGGTAGCATTCAAGGGTTTTTGCAAGTCTTCAAGCTCAATTTTTGTCCAAGATATTTCATTTTTTAGGGTTGATCATGGATGTCTATGGAGAATAATGCAGAATTATAGGTTGCGGAGATGCAACTAGACATCAAACCAAGCCTAAGGACTTGTTTTCTAAGTGATTCCATCTTCCATTTTCTCTTTATCTTTAGCCTAAGGAAGGCTTGCATGTCATTAAGATTCATTTAAAGTGATTCAGGGTCTCTTAAAGTTAGTCTTGCATTGTTCAAATTTCATCCATGCATCTTATTCTTACATGTTATAATAGGTTTGCATCTTTCGTCAGATTTCCTAGTCTTAGATGCATTTGGGGCTAGGGTTTTGCTGCATATTTCATTCTCTTTCAAGGTTTAAATACCAACTATGGGTTTGAATAAGGAAAATCCCCCATTAGAAACCAAATTATATTATGTTTTGTAGGAATTTTCATAGAATTAAATTCAGATTTTAGTTTGGGAATGAAGTGCAGGGGTTGGAGTACAGATATGCGATTTCCATTTTCAGAAAAATGAAAAAGGACTGATATGCCATTAGTGGCATATGAGTCCCACTAAAGGTGTTTTCCATATTAGTTTTCAGATTCTAGTACCCATTCACTGTAATTTCTTTTTGGGTAGAAACCCTTATCTGGGACTAAGTCACCCAACTTGGCATATGAGTCCCAGTTGGTCAGAAAATTAGATTTTCTAGAATTTCAAAGACATCTATAGTCTTCACTCTGACCTCTATCAGTTTCCAAGTGCATTCTTTCTATTTGGATTCTCTATCTTGTTTTACATTGCATTTAATCTATCTTTTTGCATATCATATCATATTTTCAAACATTTTGCAGTTTCTTAGTTTTGCATTAGTAGTTAATCTTCTTTATCAATTTCCTAACTTAAGAACAATCTCCTTTGATAGATTTCAATCTCTCTTGCATTGGAATCTAAAGTATTTTTTCTTGAGTGTGAACTTTGCAAAATCAAATTCCTCTTCCTTCATTCCCCTTTTAGGTGTGGATAAGGAAAGGATGTTGGCAAGAAGTTGAGTCCACTTTTTTGCCAAAAAGTGGAAGTGTTTTCCCTGATTTTCAGAATTTGTCACATTTGACCTTAAAATTTGAAGCACTTAGAGATGAAATCTTGGGAAAAGTCACTAATCATAAAATGTATTACTTGGAGTTAGTTTCCAAATATGCAATTTATTTTAATACCTAGATGATATAAATTAATTTTCAATAGGCATTTCTAAAAACCACTGTTTAAAAGTCACTTTTTTTTACTATACCATGCACGTGTAGGTCATCCATATTTTGACCTAAATAATTATATTTTTCTAAATCCTTTTGGGAAAATATTTGTAACTCAAGCACGCTTTCCATATTTTTTTATAATTTTTTGTTGAATTTTTTTTTTGGTTAATTTTTTAGTAGCCATATTTGGTGCTTTAAAAAATCGTCATGTACATCACGCATAAGCTAACCTAAAATTATCTTTTTTGATTCCTTTTTTTCAAATTGAAAAGAATTGTCTAAAGTACACTTTCATAAAAAAAAAATCAAAAAATTATTTTAAGAAAAAGTTATTAAAATACTTAAAAACCTTGATAATTCAAGTTTATGGACCCGTTTCATCAGAAATTAAATGAAAAATAGAAAAAAAAATCCAATTGGAAAAATAATTACATATTTAGAATCTACACAATCTCATCTAAAATGGGTTTTAATTTCATAAAATAATTCTAAAAAAAAAAGGGTCAACCATATTGACAGTCAAATTTTTCTCTCAATATTGTCATGACCTTTTACTTGTAGGTCTAAGGCTAAGGGTTTGGTTACCATGCCTTTTCTAAGCCTAAATTAAAATGAGAAACATGGATTGTGATTTTCAAACCTTTTAGAATTAGTACCCACTTTAAAATGGGTAGCTATTCTAAAAAATGAATGACTATCTATTTTAAAGCTGAAAAATGACACTTCCACTAGAAGTGGACTCAACTTCTTACACTTACCCGAAATTTGTACATTCCATTTCCATAGTCCATTCCAATCGAGGGAAAATACACTTGGACAAATAAAAGGAAAGGTTTCTTGCAAATATCGAAGTGTTTGGATAGATTTTTGGTGACATCCAATTGGTTCACATCACATCATAAGCTAGAATCTAAAATTCTTCCTTTTCTAGGATCTAACCATTATGCTATTTGTCTCAATGTTTCAAATGCTTCCCTTCCAAAAGCTAAATCTTCTTTCAAATTTGAAATTGTGTGGCTTAGGCATCCACAGTTCTTGGGCCTATTGAGGCAATGGTGGATTAATGCACCATATGGGCAAGGAATGATGATGTTTTGGCTGTGTAGAAAGTTAATGTATGTTAAGTAGCAAATTATAAGTTGGAATATTCATATTTTTTAGAATATATTTTAGTAGAAAGAGTTATTTTTTAAAGAGCTTACAGTTGTTCATGAGCATATAATACAGAATGGGTTAGATGTCATTCTTTATGATAAGCATAAAAAGTTACAAGGTGATTGGGAAGAGTTACGTGCAAGGGAAGAAACTTACTAGAGGAAAAGTCACGAGAACTATGGTTGAGAGATGGTTATCATAAAAAAAAAATTCCATGCCTCTATGCGGATTAAGAGGGCAGCAAAAGCTATACAAGTGATACAGTAAATTTCAACAAGAAATTGGCTCATTAAGGGAGAAGACATTAATAAGGAAGGAGTTCAATTTTTCTCAGATCTCTTGTCAGCCCCTCAAAACAAGAGTGATAAGCAGTTAAGAGATGAAGGGGAACTTCTTGACGCAATTCCTAGGCTTGTTAGTGAAGATGGTAATGCTAGTTTAATGAAGCCATTTACTCTAGAGGAAGTAAAGAAAGTAGTTTTCTCCTTTCCATCTGATAATGCTCCTGGGCGAGATGGGTTTACATCCCTATTTTTTCAAAAATGTTGGGATATTTTGTGTTATGATATTCTTTGGGCATTATAAGAATCAAGGAGAATAGGGACAATTATTAAGAAATTTAGTGTAAAAAATATTGCAATATTTCCCAAGCTTAAAGAACCTAAAACATTTATAGAATATAGGCCTATATCATTGTGCAATACAATCTATAAAATGTTTACTAAGGAAATATATTTAAGTTTGCAACCTCTCATACCAAAGATTATTTCTTAGGAACAAGGTGGATTTTTCCTTGGGAGGGAAACCTTTGAAGGAGCAATAGTAGAATATGAAGCACTTCATACAATTTCTACTTTGAACTTGCCTTATTTCATTGTTAAGTTGGACATGATGAAGGCATACGATAAGGTATACTATAATTTCCTAAATAAAGTGCTTGAAAAGTTTGGTTTTTGTATAGTAATATCAAAAATTAAGAAAATTATAAGAACTTTCCTATGGAAAGGAAATTTGAATGACCAAAAGAAAGTTCCTTTGGTATCATTAGAAGGTCTAGAAAAGGGAAAGAAGCATGGAGGTTCATGTATACTAAATATTCTATGTAGGAACAAAGCTTTTGGAACCAATCTTGCATGGAAAATGTATTCAAAGTAAAATGCTAAATGGTGCAAGGTAATGCAAGCAAAATATTTAAACAATGGAAACTTGACAAGAATCTAGATTGTAGCTGATCTACCTAAGGGGTCTGCCATGTGGAATTTTTTGCTCTCATGTAGGAAAATTATTACATCATTCTCCACATGGGAAGTCAATAATGGAAGATGTGTAAACTTCTGGTTAGATTCATGGAATGGGAATCCCACCTTGTCAGAAAATTTAGATCTGTAGGATGTAAGAGTAGTCTTATCAGAGGCTTGGGGGGGAATTTCCCAGATTATGTGTAGCCAGTAGAATATTTAATAGGTAAAGTTGTTTAGAAAAGCTCTCCAAGAAGTTTGCTAAAAGTAGGAAAGTGGGAGTAGTTGAATAATGTGGTTAGGGAAAGGGTGGTGTTTCTCTGATCAAAGCCTAATAGGATTTTTTGGGTTGCATCAAAAGATGGGATATATTCAGTTAAGGAAGGGTATGCGGTTCTAACTCATTCTAGTCAAAATTTTCCCTCTCAAAGAGCTTTCTCATTTTTTTGGAACAAAAAAGTTCTACCCAAGGCTGGAAGTTTTGCTTGGCTAGCTTTAAAAAAGAGAATTTTGACAAGTGATTGGCTAACAAAATTTAAGATAGTCGATCCTTTCAAATGTCCATTATGTGAAGAATTCCTTGAAATGATAGATCATTTGCTTTTGCAATGTAGCTTTGCTAAAAAATGCTAGGATTTTGTTAGGAATAAATTAAATTTGTTCATTCCTTTACCAAATTTAGTTTGGGAACTCTTTCAAAGTTGGTCTATTTTATACCAATCATATTTTTTTGCAAGTATTTGGCATGTGGTTCCTACATCTATAGTCTAGAATATATGGTGGGAATGAAACTTGAGAATCTAGAGAAATGAAAAATCAATAGTTGTTGCTATCGCTGAGAAAACATAAAAGGCTATAACTGAGGTGGTCAGCTTAATTTTTGAAATTAAAAAAACTACTAGCTCAATTTTCACAAATTGGGATGATTACCTCGTAAAAAATTGGAAGGGTATAAAATTTCCATTTGATGGAAGCTTGCATAAAGGCATTAATAAAAAAAGTGGATAGAAGTGTAATCAAATGGAAGGTTCCACAAGCAAGTTAAATTGTAAAATTAAATTTTGACAGAGCATCAAAGGGAAATCCAGGTAGCTCAGGGGTAGGCATTTACATAAGGGACTCTTTTGGGAAAGTTTTAGTGGCATCCTAAGTTCATCTTCATAAAGGTACTAATAATATTACATAAGCACTTCTATTAGGTTTGGAGATGGCTAAGAAAATGGGGTTCTCAAGCTGGCATGTGGAAGGGGGCTCACTTCTGTTAGGTTTGGAGATGGCTAAGAATATGGGGTTCTAAAGCTTGATAATTGTTAGATAGTTTTTAGGATTTTTTAATATCACATACATACATGGAAGGCAACAAGTTGGTGGATTTTCTAGCAGGTATGGGTTGTGATGCACATGAAATAAATATTTTCAATGATGAAAAACAATTAAAAACTATTCCAGGTTTAGCAGATTTGGCAATGCAAGAGGTAATGTCTATATAGCAAGTTCAAGTGTTTATTCATAAGATTGAGACACTTTGTAAGAAGATGAAAGTGGAATAAATACATGGTATATAGGCATGTTTAAATCTTAATGCACCATAAAATGTTTGTGTCATGTCATGTATCATTACACTTACTACTATGTAAAGCTATCTCCATATGCTAAATCAATTTTTTTATAATTGCCCAAGCACATGCGTTTATAGATGTTGTGGTGGAGGAATGAGTATGTTTGGATAGTGTGAAAAAATTAATTAACAAGTTAAGCTAAAGGAATTCCCATGCACTTGTTCTAAATAGAATTGGAGATCTGCTTCAAACAAGGCTAAATGAATGTCATGCTAAATGTGGAGAGAGAGTTGGTCATGGGTTTAGAGTTTTATCAGTCACCACATGTGAAAAGTACCATCAATCTTAGTAGATCCATGGGAAATTGAAACAGAGTAATGGAACTTGCCGCTGGTTATGATTATCTTTTAACTCTAGTTTGTGTGAATGTATGTTGCTTATACTAATTGCACTTAAGACATTATTAATCAACATGCTTTTGAACTTAGGTGCCAGTGGAAAACTTCAAGTGAAGGAGAAATATTAATTTGACATGACAACAAAATAAAACTACATTCTTATGATCCAGATTTAGGGCGTGTCTCACCTCATCTCTCAATCATTTCCAAGAATGACTTGGGAAATTTGATTTTTGGGCTTTGCTTTTAAATTTGCATCCATTAAGGAAAAAGTTGCATAAGTAAGGGTTTTTGTTGATTTATGTTCTTCATAGCAATGCCTTTTGGGTGAAGGCTCATCTTCAAATTGGTGGATCTATGTAGGGTTCAAAGCTCATGGTATCTTCATCAATTTCCTGATGGTAAAATGGTTGGTGTTGTTTCACTATTTGAAGGATGGCATCAGGAGGTCGACAAGTATCATTTTGCACTAGTATGGAGTATCGCTCCCACAATTGTAGAATCCTAGTTGCAATCTGACCTTGGGAGTTGCCATTCTTGGGTTGTATTGAAAAATAACATCTACAATAATGCTTTAAGGTAAATTTCACATCAATCCTCAATTGTATCAAATTTGTGATAGGTGAGGAAATCTTGCACACAAAGACAACACATAATTTTCCCTGTGAACATCTTGTCAATCTTTCTTTCTAATGCAATGGATTTACTGCAAAATTATAATTCCCTTTAGTCTATGGCAAGTAAAGCAGTTAACACAATTTATCTACAAGATGGTGCCTTGTTGCAAAGTGTCCAGGCTTATGAGTGTACTCAGGGAGAAGGGTTTGTGGGTGGTTTATTTCCAAAACATTATCTTCTTTACAAGCAAAGGTATGGGGAAGTATATGAAGCAATGCAATTATATTAGTTGAAAGGATCGTCAAGCTACTTGTATATAGCCTTGAACAGCCTTGAACAGGCACCACTTTAAGTTTTCTAGGGAAGAAATAGATAATTTTGAGAAGAAATTTCATGCTCCCTCTTTCATTCTCTCGCATGATTGTCCTCATGGGTTGCAAGTGAGTGTTCCTCCTCCCGATTGCCATACAAATAGAGCCAATTTTTAGGTTCCTGACATTAACATAATAGTTCACTCCCAAGCACAAGCAGCAAGTCAAGTGCAATTATTTTCCTATGAGGGTTAGGGAGAAAATTTGGTGAATATAGTTCATAGGGGTTAATTTCAAATGTTTGTAATGTATATGTTTCTAAATATGTTGTGTTTTACTTGCTAGACAGGGGTGGTAGGGTTTTCAAATGTATGGTTTTGGGTTACAATTACATAGAATTAGGAAGCAGTAATTTTGCACGAGGGTCAAAGTAGTTTTTTGTATGACTTATGGCAGTTGGATTAATCAGGTCTCATATGTATCATTTTCCTTATAGCTGATATACTTTATGTAATTACATATTATAATCTATTAATATAATTATAGGCTTTTTTCCTTTTGCTAAAATAAATAAATATCAAATTCTTGTGATCAAATTTTAACTATATCAATAATGGAATTCTTATTCAAACATTATTTCAAGGACTAATTTTCACTTAATATTTTGTGTTATTTGAATGAGATTGAACATTAATATAGCCATCATAAATTTATTCTTGTATTTTTAGATGAAAAGGTAAATTAATATAAAAGTAAATAATGTCTTCCATAAAATACTCTTTTATAAAATTACATTGTTGACTTTTAAATTGCTATATTTAAAAAAAATAAAAATTACACTATAAATAATTATGCACTAAATATACTTAATTATATGTTTATAAAAATTGATTCACCCTTATCTAAAATCATTTTATTGTTATAATGATCTACAATAAATGTCTCAAAATTACTACAATAGTGCATTATATATGCAATCTTATAGCCACTAACCTTCACTTCAATTGTAATTTCAACTATCAAGCTTCCATGGCTATCATTTAGAGCTATTTAAGTTCACAATTGAATGTGTTTTAACAACTCTATTATCATGTTTGACAAAAAAAAATATTTTACAATTTTTATCTCCACTAAATACACAAACTAATCAATTGTAGGAACTAGATGCGATCCATCTCTTATTTACTTTTGATATAATGTCAGCCTAAAAGTTTAATATTTAAAAAGAGCTAGAAGACTATGATAGTCATTCTTTCTTCTCATTGAGATGAAACACACTCATAAATCTATACGTAGACATTTCATCAATATGCATACTTGTCATCTATGGGAGAGGATCCAATAGTTGAATACCCTAACTTCACACCTCTCAAAATTTTATGTAACAATTTCAAATCACTCAATTTTTTACATCAACTTACTTGGCAAGTCCCCTACTTATAACTAAAGTTATAATTGCACATCATCAAATATGATGTCACATTAACATGCTTTTTGTTGAGGTGTTCGAAAAGGCCTCCCAAAAAAGTTAGATTGGTAATTGTCCATTAAGTTATGCTTTATTGGTGCGCTGATGTGGCATCACATGATTTATTACTTTTTCAATTTAAAGAATACATTTCATTCTGTTATGGTAACAACTTTAAAGCCACAATTAATAGTTCTATCTTATTAACAATCGTGAAAATTAAATAAACAAATGTTATCACAAATATCGAAACATGTTCAACTAGTAGATCCTCTCCCCTACAAGATTTAACATCTAATACGATTCATTGATTAGACATTTCATTTAAATTTGAGAACTTAATTGAGTTAGAAAAGCACTTTTGGAGATTACAATAGCATTCATATTAACAATAACATCGAACCACACACATAATTACATTTCTAAAATATTAATTGACCGTGGTACGTTTCGACCACAATCATGCCATTAGACTGATATTTACTAAGCACAGCTATTGGATTTCTTATTGAAATTGAGGTTTGGTTTGCAGTCACAATTCAAGCTTTGTGTATTTAATTGGAATTTTATAGTGCACAATAAAATACCGTAGCCATTCCCTTCAGAGAATTAAAGCTGTAACGGTCTCTTGTCCTTTGCATTAATGAACTTAGAAAATGAATACATAAAATAATTCCCCAGCATAAGAGGCATGTATACCTGGATTTCCGTGAGCGTGGACATTATTATCACCGAGCCGTAGGTTGTATTTACTCCAACCCATAAAGATTTATTGGAGTCACTTAAAGAATATGACTTTTAATGAATATCATTTATTAACACTCACGAGTTTAAAAATGCTCTGTGGAACAGTCAGTTTCGACTTTTCATGAATAACTTCTAACATTCTAATGACAAACTTTTAACATTCGTGAGTTTAAAAATAGTGTATGAAACAGGCAGTTTTGTCATTTTTATTTTTAGTTCATAGGTTTTTTATAAGTGGATTTGTCAGCCTAGCCTACCTACAATCTGTCGTCAAACCTGTCTCATGGTTCAAAACAATTTTAGCTCCCCGTCAAATCATATTGAGGTCACCGATAAGTTGTATCACGGCATTAATAGACGCAGAAGATATTTTTACCTATGGGCGCAACCATACATCCTTAAAAGATGCAAGTGCTAATAATACATTTTCTATTCAAGGAGATGATAAGCATTTTCAATTTTTGAACACCAAACAAACTGTACCAAAAAACAAGTGTGGTGATATTGACATGATTGTAATTAATTTCTTTGTAGGCATCACACTTATAATAAAATGTTTTTCTGATTCCATTTTCAGGAATTTCAAAAAATACACATCATTTTTGTTATGCATTTTAAATTTTTTTCCAACGCCCCATTTCCTATTTAAATTGATGAGAGTTAGTTCTTAATTGAACAATAAGAATCTTCACTTTTCATATTACACTAATCTCTATGTACACTTTTGTTGATGATCACTGAATTGAACTCTTCAAAATAATATTTATTCTTTCTCTCTAACACTTTATCCCATACATGCTTGCAGAACATATCCAAAACAAAAGCCTCGAGATCTTTTGCAGAAGTCTTAAACTGTTCTATATTTTGAATGGAAGGACATTGTTCTGCATTGAGCATTACTGTTCTTACATTATTTCTTCTTACATCGTATGTCCCTCAGGCGGAAGGACAAACACAACCGCTTGTCTCAGCACTGTATGTGTTTGGAGACTCGACCATAGATCCCGGTAACAACAATTTTCTTGCTACTATTGTCAAATCTAACTTCTGTCCCTACGGACGAGATTTCCCAAACGGTCGACCTACTGGCAGATTCACAAACGGAAGATTAATTACTGACCAACTATGTGAGTTTAATCTTATGCCTGTTAGTTCATTTTCATTATTGATATAAACACACATTTTTTAATTCATTTACATTTCATTTTTATCGTCAGTAACCTTCAATCTTTTGGACTGCATGTCACATAGCTGAACTGGCAGGACTTCCAGATTTGCTGCTTGCATCTTTGGATCCTGAATTTCGAGGACAAAAGCTGCTGACAGGTGCAAGTTTCGGTTCATCTGCTTCAGGATATGCAGACAGTACTTCTATTGCCTTGGTTAGCACATTGTTTTTTAATGTCTTTGTTCCTGAAGCTCTCAGTTGTTAAGATTTATAGTAACCAGGGGCCGACGATATCTATCTTTTGTATTTGCAGAATGTGTTGCCACTGGAGCAACAAGTGGAGAATTTCAGGCTCTATAAATTACGGCTTGCAAATCAATTTGGCCATGAAACTGCCAACAGGACCGTATCTCAAGCATTATTTGCTATAAGCTCAGGAACTGATGACTTTGCCAATAATTATTTCATAAATCCTCTAACAAGGAATACGTACACCCTTGAACAGTTCCAGGATCTGCTTCTAAAGTCTCTAACTGTATTTATACAGGTAAACGTTTTCTCTTATACAACTACAGTTTCTTTCTAAATTTTAAAAATTCTTGGAGGTATAAACATATGGTTTTGTGAACAGAATGTTTACAGCGAGGGTGCTACTAAAGTTGGCATTGTTGGGCTTCCTCCTTTTGGTTGTTTGCCTTCCCAAATTACTCTCCACAACACAGTAGAACATGAATGCGTTGAGGAGTTTAATGAGGTTGCGAGCTCCTTCAATTCCAAGATCAAAGCCTTAATAGCAAATATAAAGCCCAATTTTCCAGGGGCTCTTATTGCTTATTTAGATATATACGATAAGCTCCTCGACATTGTTAAATCTCCGACTAAATATGGTAAGCTACATCCTTGCTTTGCTTCCAACTCTGTGTCTGGTTAGAAGCTTCCTAATTCTATTTCTTGATTCAAAGGAAGACTGTTCTGATATAAATTGGTTATGTACATGAGACTGGGTAGCACCATTGAAATGAATGTTTCTTAGGGGAAAAATTAATTAGTTGCGTTTTTACTTTTTGGCAGGTTTTGAAGAGGCGAGGAGAGGTTGCTGTGGAACGGGTCTGTTGGAGACAGCTATATTCTGCAACCCCAGCACCATAAGTTGTCCTGATCCATCCAAGTATGTGTTCTGGGATAGCTTTCATCCAACAACTGAATGCTATGAAATCATTGCCAACAACTTGTTCCAGCAGGCCCTGGCTTATTTGAACTCAACGACCCCGAGAAACTAATGCAAAGATAATTGAGTAGGTCCTGCACTATTTTACACTAAGTTGTTAGAAACAAACAGTTGAAGTTGCTTGTCATTGTTTAAATAGTTCTGTCTCTTTTAAAATGTGCTTTCCTTATCTAAAGGGGAGGGAGTAGCAATAAAATGTTTGATTGTTGTTTATAATTACAATAAAATCTATCATGAAGATTTCTAATAGACATAGTAGGATAAAATGTTTCTCATAGTTTGAAGGATTTATTATATTATTATTATTTTTAATATATATGTTGAATTGTCATAGTTTTATGTTTTGGATGTTATGAGAAATAAATGGTTTACATTATGATTTTTTTCTAATAGTATAAATATTCTAAATCATTGTTATAAAAATTATCATATCTTTTGTGCGTAGAAGATAGCATATTTTAACACATATTTTTAATTTCTTGTGGAAAAGGGTTGATTAAAGAATTTTCAGGTTTTTAAGATGAAAATATAATACACTTCAAAAAGTCAACTTCTTTTTACTCTTCAAATAATCACAATTGAATATAAACACTTAATAATGTTTCCTATTTTAAAGTTGTATAAACATATACAAGTTTTAATTTTCACTTGATGGGTTATACTGCTAATAAATTATTTGTACAAATGTTACTAATGAAAACTATTTATATATGATATTCCTTTATTTCACAAGGTAAGATTATATAATGAAGGTTTTTAATAAAATATAATATTTCAACTTGGATAAATTTTACAATTAAGAAAATGTACCTCTGACTATTATACACATAAGATTTTCCCTCAATGCTACCAATATCCCTAAATATTTCCTACATCCTTTATCTTATTGTAAAGATAAGATATTCTATAGGAGCAACATTTGATCATGCTATGTAATAAATTAGTCACAAAATAAAATTAAGAATGTCTTTTTCTTTGTCTTAGATGAAATTTTTCTCATTGAAGGTTCTTCAACTGAATCAGTTTGTACTAAATTATAATCAATATTCATATAAGGTAAAAGAACAATAGTGCTCCCACAATTTAGTTTTATTGGTCACAAAAATCAATAATTTTAAGTTCTTAACATTTTATTTCATTTATACCAAACTATAATGCCAAAAATTACATATTGGTGCACTTTGGTATTATGTTTTAGGCTCACTTTAGTATGCACTTTAATAATGAATTTTAATATTTCTATAATAACTATTTTTTCTCATACTTGAAGTGAACAATATTTTTCATGGTTTATTGAGAACACATATACAAAATTTTAGTAGAATTGTTCTAGATATTAACACAATGCATATATTTTTGCATGATGTGCTAGCATTTTAAAGAATCTCAAGATTCAAATGATAAAGTGAACAATATTTTTCATGGTTTATTGAGAACACATATACAAAATTTTAGTAGAATTGTTCTAGATATTAACACAATGCATATATTTTTGCATGATGTGCTAGCATTGTAAAGAATCTCAAGATTCAAATGATAAAGTGGCTAGGCATTGACTGCATTATTTTATATGGCCCACAAGAATAAAGAATGGAATAACCCACAAGAATAAAGAATGGAATAACCCAATGGTCGACCGTCTACCTTGTATCCCAGTGTTTGTTTGAAAGCCTTTGAATCATAGATCATCGGTATGGATCCACTGGATTTAATAAGTTAGGGATAGGTGTGGAACATCTATGAAGTTATCCTGATGCAATGCATATATTTTTGCATGATGTGCTAGCATTTTAAAGAATCTCAAGATTCAAAAATATACTTACCCTCTAACTTACCTATAACATATGTGCTATGCCTAAATGTGAAAGTAATGCATTTCTCACTCCCATTAAATAAATTAAAAATTATTGTTTTTCCATTTTTTGAGAGGAATTTTCAAGTTAATTAATTAAGAGGAAAAGCACCTAATTAATTAATTAATTAACTAATCAGCAAGTAATCAAATATTTCCCCTTTTCTATTTATTACACTTTAGCTAATCTTTTTTTTTTTTTAAATTTTTATATCATGTACTTTTTCTGTGCCATAGCATAAGATAAGGACACTTGTGATTATCTAATTTAATCCTCACCTATGGTTTCATCTAGGGTTTCTTTTTAATTTTTATAAGGATTCATTATTCTGATTGTAATCATTGAACAATTCAATATTGAGAAACCTACAATTATTTCTTTAGATCAAATCAATTTTCAAGGCTACATAGCATAGTCAATGTATTTTTCTCTCTTGTGATAGACATTTTAGTTCCAAGTGATTTATGCAAGATATGGAGTTTAATAATCAACTATAACATGGTATTAGAGCACAAAATATGTGACTTGCTATCCTTCTTTTGATATATTCAAACTTAAGAAAAAAATTGATGCATCTTGGAGGAAAATAGACCTCACCCTTGCATCCATAATACATAATAACCTTAAGATCATTTGTCAAATCATCAAAATACGAGTAGGAAATATTTCAATATGTTTTTTAGGGGAAAAAAATATAGGTATAAAAAATTTATATAGTCAAGTGTGGATTCATATAGGATTATGTACAACATTGTACTAGTATGCCATTGTAGGTATACAACATAAGCTACAAGTGTTTCAAAAATTTCCCTGTGAATCTATGAAATATTCTATTGGTTGTATAAGAAACAACAAAAAATAATAATTTTGCTAGTGGGCATATAAATTTTGTTAGATTACATTAGCTTTTTGGAAAGTGGCATCAACTTTCTTAGTGGAATCTTCTAAGAAATGTTTGTTAGCAACAAATTTTATTGACATTTGGTGTTGATTACCTAGCCTTCACCAAGTCACCACCTTTATAAGTGGCACTACCAATGTTCCACCTGTCAACAACAACCTACCAACAACCCACCATCAGATCACCACCAACCTTATTTTTCCACCTTTTGCAGCTATTTTATAAATATTTATATTGGGTGTATGGAAATAGAATTTTGCAAACAAAATAAGTTTGGAAAGATAGTTCCATGTATTTATACTAGTGAAGGTCTCATCATTATAGTTTTTGTTTGTATAATTTATTTCCTTTCAAATTAAGATCATCATTTTCTTCTTTTGAGTTCATAACATTTATTTTTATTTATTTATTTTCATCATTCTCATTGCATTCAATGGATATTTCAAAGCTCTTGAAATCTATCAATGGGTTTTTTCAAAAAAATCATAGGTATTTATTATTTAGTTTGTTGTTATTTCACATTCTAGTCAATTAGTTAGAAATATTGACACTTAGAAATGTTATGTTTCCATGAGATGAATTTATTTGAGTTGATTTACATGTATTGAGGTTATTGGTCTCTAATTTTATCTTTTGAGGAGGTATCATGGAATTTTCCATTCATCCTTCTATGGTAATTCTAGAAAATAAAATTATGAATCTTGGAAAAATGGCATCTTGATACACTTAGGTGGCTTAATATTTTTCCCTATCTTTATGGACTCATACCTAAACTAGATTATGGTTTGGTGGATTTGTTCTATTTTTTAGTAGGTATGCCTTACCTTTTAGTGGACTCATGTTGATGTTACTCAAATATATTAAACCTTAGTTCAACACCATTATTTTTGTTTCAAAAGATCCATTTTATGTGTTGGAGGTTTCTTTACTATATAAAACAATAGTTTAATTCCAATTTCAAAAAAGATATAACTCCCCAAAAACATAAAATATCAAGTAAGCATCCTTAACACACCATATTTAGGAACATTAGGTTCCATTTTCACCTCAAAAACCACACATCTTTAACCAAATATCAAACTTCTCTTAGGAAGGAAATTTTTTCAATAAACCATACCTCATAAACATGTCACAATTATTAACACTTCACCATCTAAAATTACACAATCCAACCTTGAAAACTTGAACCAAAAACTTAAATCTTAAGAAAAAAACATCGTAATGTTCTTCTGAGAACATAGCCTATGTCAACTTGGAAAATCCATCAAACAAACTATTTAACCTTAAGCCAAAGGTATAGTTTGTATCCATAATCCTTTTCTAGAGAAAATAACCTATCTCAAGTAAAAAATCAACACCAAACATGCATTGCCTTTAGATCTTTACAAATTTTTTATAGGAAATATTTATAACCACCCATTAAAAATCACCTCTCCACAACATAATTGTCCTTGAAGTTAAAAGATATCCTTTTAGACACAAGTTCTCCATCACATATCCATGCACATAAACTTTATTCCTATCAGATGCTTGCAATATAATAAAAAAAATGGAGAAACTCCTACCTTTTTTCACCATAATTCTTGGATATGAAAATATTTATTTCTCCAATTCAAGAGTCATCAAACTAAAAAAATCCATAAGAGAAATTTATCGAACATGAAGTCGTGGTGTCACAACCTAAATTCTCTCCTAGGTTGCAATATTTTGTGAACAATTCAAATAACATGGACTTGACTATTATGTACCTAATAATTTTAAAGGACGTCATCCTTGAAAAAATCCTAAACCAAGGTGCAAAAATATCTTGCTAACTTTTATTTGTCATAATTGGAAGATATTGTGAGAGAAGAAACCCTCGATCTTACTTTTGAGAATCCTTTGGGTAATCTCCACTCACATGAACAAATTCTTGTTAGTAGTATGTTGGTCCAACTTCCAACATCCAACCTCCTACACTTGCTTTTCCTACTGAATCCATCATAGTTATTCGTTATAACCCCATCCCCACTTCTCAAATCCAACTCATCCATTCCAACTCATCCCATTATGCCACATATTATAGATGTTGTTCCTAGTTCCATCCCAAATATTAATCTCACCATCCCCTCTTCCATTTCACCTATACCCTTATCATTTCCTTTAAAACCATCCCAACCTCTATATACACCTCATATACTTATTGCATCATATATCATTTATAAGTAGAAGTCTATCTTCCTCATATATCACTCAATCAAACCCTTTATACATCTCTCAATCATGCTATTTTTATATTCATTAAGCCTCTTCTAGTTACATACCATATTTTTTGGTTTCTTACATTACTCAAAAATCTCATATAACCACACTGTCGTACTTACTCGAGACAACCCAACCACATTCCACTTCCTACCAATCTATTTCAAATACATTATACCCTCATCCAACCCACAATACATCAATCCTCAATCTAATATCTAATATGCTAATTTTCCAAGTGCACCTTTCAAGATAATAGGAAAAGTAGGCACTACACATCCAATTCCATTTTATCATCAAGAATCAGAAGAATTGGAACTTTCCCTTAAAAACTTACAAGTGGGAACAACAAAGAAAAACTAAAAATTTGAAGAGCTACATGTCCTTACCCATTTTATTGGTCCATGTTTTAATTATATCAATCCATGTTAATGATACCTTTCCAACAAAATTTTGGAATACCAAATTTTGAAAAGTACAAAGGGATAGGCTACCCTTGAGACCACTTTAAGCAGTTATTTATTGCATGCCAAGAGGTTGCATATAATGATCAATATCTCCTTCATTTTTTCATTGTAACTTTGGTGGAAAAGCCCCTAGAACTGTACATGCACCTTCCCCAAGGTCAATCTCAACCTATATAGGCCTATATAAATAATTTATCACTCATTTCCCTTATAATTTTAAGTGAAGTCCACTATTCTTGATATTTTTAATACTAAAGAACATAATGTTGAGAGAATTGTGGTATATTTATAATGATGGAGAGGACTCACTAGTTTCCTTCCTTGGTCAATGCTTGATAAATAACTCAAACTTTTTTATCCAAAACTTAAATACAAAGATATCATTTCACCTATAGGTACATTATGCATCCAATTAGGATGAGATAATGGAAAATTGGGTAACTATTGAAAATGCCATTATAGCTAAAGGTTTAGTTAAAATATATAAAGAGAATAAAAATCAAAAAACCAACAAGCCAAAATTTAAATGAGCTAAAAACAAGAATAATGCAAGTGATGAAGTCATCGACACCAAACATGTGTAAGTAGAAAATATATAAAATACTAATAAAAAAAACATAGCTAATGAAACCAACACAATTTTAGTCACTTAAGGTCAACCAAATAAAAATCCTCCAAAATATTCTAAAATAAAATTGATCACCCTTTGGCAACCAATGGATGCTACTTTCAAGAAAAACATACAAGAAAACATGGTCACATTTCCTATGGCATAACCTTTTGATGAGTCTAAACCAAAACCATCCTGGTATAAATAAAATGAATATTACAACTACCATACTATATTATAGTGCATAACATAGGGTATGTGCAGGATCATGATGGTCCAAAAAGTGGCAATATGATGGGTATGTGGCTGACGACTTTTTTTTAACCCAAAATTGATGAAACAAAAAGGGTTTTTAAATGAGATTCTTAGATTTCCACCAATATTTAAATTATTCTTTACTTTGAATTTAATAAATTATTATTATTCATTTTCTATTTGAATTACGACTAAAGTCCTGATTGATAGGCTGATCGAAAAACATCTATAGCTTTCAAACGGTATCACATTTTTTGAATCTGAAACATGCGTCACATTATATGCTTCTCATACTATAGGATTAAAAAAAATCAATTTCATGAAGTTTTGACCAAGTTAAGGTGGCCAGACATATGAGTTTTTATATTTTTTAAAAGTTGTAATAAAAAAATCATAATTAATTATTTACTTGGGAAAAAAAATTCAAAAAAATATGCATCACATCGAGACACGAGTTCTCTACTTATATCTAAAATCTTATAAAAAAATATTATCATTTTATTGTGGTTAGGGTGGTCAGACAAACACCTACTTCTTATTTTTTCCCTGAAATTTAAGTGCTACTGCATTGAAATTTCAAATTTTCACCAAATAGATTCTTAGAAAAAAAAACCTAGTAGTTTAGAAACTACATTCATTTTGCTACAGATTCTATTCTTACATATGTTTGAAATAATATAGATAAATTATTCAAATTTTTATGTCAAGTTGCCTAACTCTGATTTTTTTGAATTTTCATCACCACTTAAGGGCCTATTTTTTCCATGATGATCCTGTACATACCCCACAAATATCTACATGAAGAAAAAAAATTATATCCAAGATCCCATTGATTGTGAAGATATAGAGATATAGGTATCTTCATCCACCTCACCTAATGATCAACTAGTAACGTATCAAAATCCACTCCCAAAACATACCTAAGACAATCCATCTTCATCCACTAGCCTAAGCCAAGGAAATACCCAAAATAATCACACTAATCTTCTCGGTTATAAAAAATTCACCAATAACTATGATAATATTGTGGGATGTATCTCCCATGTTCCCTCATAAGTTGAAAATATAAAAATCAAGGCCAAGAACCTTGAGTGTTTTATCACCACTAGACATGGTAGAGTTATTTTCCTAAGACCATCTCCTTCAACCTCCCAATGCTTCCAAAACAATCTCTTAGAACATATTAAGAAAAATATACTATAAATATCCATCATGGAACTTCTCAAATCCTCCCCAATCCATAGACAAATATTGGATCAAATCTTGCAAGAGTCATGAGTTCCTAATGAAATTGACCCTAAGACATTCGAAATGGGTAAAAGTATAATGTTATGTCACACTTTATAAAGGAATCAACCAACACTAATCCAATTTTTTTACTTGGATCACATAAAAGTGGCGTAAATGTTTTAAATCATGAAATCATGTAAATTAATAAAATAATTATTTTCTAGTGTTTTTTATGTTTGTATTTTTTCATGAAAATTTGAAAAAATATTAAAATATATTTTATTACAAAATTGACAATCTAATTTTGTTGATGATAAAATGCTCAAAGATGAAGTTAAACACGACACCACTCCTTATATAGTAGATTTTATTTTTTTCCTTCAATTTTTTGTGTATATTTATAAGTTAAAAATTTAGTTCATAGGTTTTTTTTTTTCTAATAAATATCAAAATGTGTGTGTATTGAAAATACAACCTTTTCCATGGGATGTCACCCTTTTCTTAATTATTTATCCAAAATAGAAAAATATACATATTGACATAGAACATTTTTATCTAGTGCACCATTTTTTTTCAAAATTTTTAATAAATTTTAGTATTTTTTCATGACAAGATAATCAATCTTATATTTTAGTTTTGATAACCTACTTCTAGTAATAAGAAAAAAGATATAAATAAAAATATTTTTTAAAAAACTATAATTTTAAAAGTACACTTATAGATCTACAAAAGGATACTTTTACATATATTTTTTAAAATGTTATGTACATGTGTAGGAGTTGTTGAAACTGCTTGGTGGAAAAAATGGATATATGAATATCACTCTTTCTCCACACAAATCATTCAATTATTTCCTAGGTGTCCCAATTGGATTGACTAAAAACCTAAAAGGTGAGTCGATTCACAATGAGGAGGACCTAGGAGGGGGCTCTTTCAGCTTTAAAGGGGTTCACCACCAAGCAAATACTTGGAAAAGATAAACAAGCATTCAACCTACAAACCCTAGTTATGAAAACTAAATGAAGAGTGAAAATAATGAAATTATGCAACAACAAGGTAGGATGTGTGTACCTGGGAAGTCTAGAGATGTTGTGAGGATTCTGGAAATGTAAAGAAGCTGCCAAAAAGTGTTATGGAGGACTAAGATGGCCAAGATGGCATATTAGTCCCGCTACTATTTTTTGGGGTAGATGCAAAGTCTTTGGATGGGGTATGTGCAGGATCATGATGGGCCAAAAAGTGGCAATATGATGGGTATGTGGCTAACGACTTATTTTTTACCCAAAATTGATGAAACGAAAAGGGTTTTTAAAGGAAATTCTCAGCTTTCCAACAATATAAATTATGCTTTAATTTGAATTTAATAAGTAATTATTATTCATTCTATTCAAATTACAACTAAAGTCCTAATTGATAGACTGGTTGAAAAACATCCATAGCTTTCAAACGGTATCACATTTTTTGAATCCAAAACATGTGTCGCATTCCATGCTTCACATACTATAGTATTAAAAAAAGAAAAATTGAATTTCATGAAGTTTTGACTTAGTTAAGGTGGTCAGACATATGGGTTTTTTATATTTTTTGAAAGTTGTAATAAAAATTCATAATTAATTATTTACTTCAAAAAAAATTTCAAAAAAATATGCATCACATCGGGACATGAGTCCTCTACTTATATTTAAAATATTATAAAAAAATATTATCATTTTATTGTGGTTAGGGTGGTCAAACAAACACCATTTTTTTTTCCATAAAATTTAAGTACTGCATTGAAATTTCAAATTTTCACCAAATAGATTTTTTTTTAAACAAACCTAGTAGTTTAGAAACTACATTCAATTTGCTACAGATTCTATTCTTACATATTTTTGAAATAAGATAGATAACTTATTCAATTTTTTACGTGAAGCTGCCTAACTTTGATTTTTTTGATTTTTTTGCCACTTAAGGGCCTATTTTTTCCATGATGATCTTGCACATACCCAATGCCAAAACCGGATTTGAAGGAATCTTTGAAAAATATTCTCGAGAGGACTAAGATGCCCAAGGTGGCATATTAGTCCCATTCTGAATTTATGAAAAATTTGAATGTGATCCTAAGCTCCAAGGTCTACACTTGCTTCCTTTCTGATCTTAGGTTTTGAATATTCTGGATTAAGCCTATAGCTAAGTTTCTATGAAGGTGACAATTTTTTAATGCAACTTTGCACTTCAAGTGATCTTCAAGACTTCAACCTACATCTGCAATCACACATATGCAAGAGGGGAAAAAATTCTTGTTTGTTAGTGAATGGGGGGTTTTCCTTGGTCAAACTCCTTGCTAGTATTTAAACCTTGAAATGAAATGGAAATAATGGAGGAAATGGTAAATGAACAACATTCAATACTACAACTCACCAAAACCTTGTTGTAAAGTCAACAAAATTGTGTGCAATGGTTGCAATGGATATGGATCTTGAACCAAAGGAATGATCTTGAATTGCTTGCTTGAATCAAAACCCTACATCACAAATGTTAGCATAACAACACACATGATGCAAGAAGCTCTTTGATATGATGCTTGAATATTGATAATGGCTCCTAATGCTTGATGACTCTACTCTTGAGTGCTCTTGTGAACTCAATTTGATATTATGAATCCTCTCACAAAATAATTTGATTGAAATGAATGAATGAACCTTGTATTTACACTTATGCTTAATATCCCAAAGTTACATCACACCAAGTTGACATATGAATTCATTAAATAAATGAGGCTAAATCCTAGGATAATTTGAAATTAAATCCCAAAAATGACTCAAGGAGGACTAAGACACCCTAGGTGGCGTCTTAGTCCGAAGCCATGACACTTGGGGCATAGACACCAAAAAGGGACCCAATTAAGATGCCTCAAAATTAGGGTCCCAAGACCCTTGGGGGACAAAGAGGCCAAGAAGTGGTGTTTTAGTCCCAACCCAAAAATCAGGGACACACAGATGGAGTCATGAAATTATCATTTATGCATTAGAGAATGTCGGGATTAACCAAAAAAATATATAATTCATAGGGCTTCTGAATGCAAAATAGGACCAATTAAGACATAAATGAGGATAAATAAAGCAAGGCAGGCCCAAACAAGTGTGAAAATGCAAGGGTCTAGGCATTTTACTACACTACATTTAGCCCACACTTTAGTGAGAGGATGAACTTGCTTCAAACTCACACTAAATTAGCCAACCACACAATCAAGAGGGGTTGAAATGTACAAATGCTAGTAAGACATGATGTCAATAATCAAGAGGGTGGCCAAGCCCCCAAGATCAAGATCCTATGGAAAACCAACATAGGCACAAAGGAACACACTTACAGATGATATATGAAGCCATAACTAGATCACAAACATAACCATCAAATATAGAAAGAAAGGAAAAAGGAAAAGGAAAAAGGAAAACTACAACGAATCAAGATTCGATTGGTCTTCCAACATGGTGGACCCGGTCTAGGTTGTTTGTCCAAAAATGTTTACAAGTGGAATGTGTTGTCCACTATGCAAATAAAACGCATGCTCACAAGGGCCAGTGAAGCTAGGTGTCCACTAGGTGAGCCCCAAGGGACCATATCAAAGCCACACCTCCATGACTTTAATAAGGTACAAAAAATGCATGCTCACAAGGGCTCTAAGTGAAGCTAGGTGTTCACTAGGTGAGCCTCAGGGGACCATATAAAATCCATTCCTCCATGACTTTAATAAGGTACAAAAAATGCATTCTCACAAGGGCTAGTGAAGTTAGGTGTTCACTAGGTGAGCCCCAAGGGACCATATCAAAGCCATACCTCCATGACTTTAATAAGGTACCAAAATGCATGCTAACACTTGGGCTAGTGAAGGTAGCTGCTCACTCGGTGAGCCGCAGGGAGTCCATATCAAAGCCATACCTCCATGACTTTAATAAGGACAAAAGGAAAATGCAACAAGAAAGATGGATGTTTGAAGGGATTTTGCTTAGTTCATATGAGGTCTTACTCTTAGGGGACATCGTTCTTAATATATCCAAGAGAGGACCAATCAGAGGATAAAAGATTCACCACTTAGGGGATGCAATGCATCACATCAGCACTAAGGGGAATATAATATGCTGAGATAGGTCACACTATTGAAGGAAACTACTCCCAATGTCACCAAAAATATGAAAACACATTGTGTGAAATAAGAAAATTTCATCAAATAACATGAAAAGGAAAAAAATGCAAGTGAAATCATGCCAAAATAATGTCAATGTATGCCCCTACTTTAAAGAAATTTCTAACACCAATGCTATGAGCAATTACTTTAAAGTAGCCAAAAGATAAGAAAAAAGGAAAAGAGGGTTGCCCCCATAACACATAAGGAATCTATGGATATGGGGTAAGTATCTGTCTTTTCTGCAATGATATTAGAGAGCTCGAAACTGACATCCTTCCCCAAATACACATAGAACTAGAAGAATGAAAGAAAGAGAGCAAAAACAAAGAAAAACCTTTTGGGTCAACATGGAAGACACATAGGGTGTCTTGATGCCTTCCGTCATCCCCAAAAGGAAAATACAAGACAAATGAAAAGGAAAAATTTGAAGGAAATAGAAAAAGCTTTTGGGTCAAAATGAAGGAGACATGAATGTCTTGTTTCCTTGCATCATCCCCAAAGGGAAAACACATGACAAAAATGAAAATGAAAAGCAAAGAGAAAAGATCAAGGAAAAGGAAAAACTATACGACATATAGAAGAATGAAGGTACAAATAAAGGAATGCACATAGAGAGAAACATCAGACATAACATCACGGGGGATCATGTTATGCACATGCAAGTAAACGAAAAGAAAATGAAAAGGCTAATAAGGCATAGGCGAGTCAACCTAAAGCAAGTTATTTTCCTCCCAATCTCAGTCTCTATAAATGAAAGGTAGATAACAAACCTAAGGGATAACAACGAATTCCTTATTAGGACAAGGCCATTTATTCCTTGTCCCTACTGAGTGCAAGACAAGAATGGGCTGAGGTAGGTGATGAGAAGGATCATGTAATAGTGAGAATTGGATATTCTACAACTATTACATGACAAGGATCCCCCTTTAAGGGATTATTTCTATAATGTCAAATTGTTTAAGGATTCTTATGAAAATTCGACACTCGTTAGTAAGATGTCCAAGTATCCTATGATATGTACAATATTTTTTATTATCTTTAGGGAATTTTCTTCTGGTATGAGGTGGGAGTTTAAGCCGTCATGTGTCTATAAGATGTTTCAGCCATCACTCGATTTTTGTTTGAGTGTGTGGGAACTTGTAAGGTGCTTTGTTGTTGTTAGATTCACCAACTTCTCGAGATGGGATTAGGGAAGGAGGTCCTAAGATGATCCTATCTCTATCCTTGTTATTGTTATGAACTATTGGTTGTTCTTTAGGAAGAAGGATATTCAGATCAGGAGGAGAATCCAAGATCACCATGCCATCACTTCGGAGCCTTAGATATTCTCTAGGATGCTTTTCATTATGAGAGGGATCTTGATATCCTAATCCCTTTGTGGTTTCATCGGTTGGTTTTTGTTTGAGGATTTGATGAATCTCATGTTCACTTGTATCACATCCTTGTTTGATTAAGATTGTGAATCCTTTGCCATATGCTTGTTCTAGGTGGATTGGAGTGTTTGTTACTTGATTATCATAAAATGGTTGAGTGTTTGCTTGTTTAGAGGAACTAAGTTCACCTATTGTAGGGAACTTATGTACAAATTTTTCTTTGATTTCAGGATGTAAGTAACCAAACATCTCAAGAGGTTGTATTGTGGGAGGATCTAGTTGTTTCATGGAGGGATAGAAAGATGCATTAGCTTCAAGATTATCAAGACAATTGTTTAGGAACTTATTCATGTTGTCATCATCTTCTCCAATGATGTCAACATCATGAGGAGGACATGCATTAGGTGTGGAGTGAGCATGAGTGAGTTCAATTTTGTTAGGGTCATTACCAAAGGAAAAATTTTACACATCTACCTGAAACGAAGATTTTTATGTTCTCTTACACCTCTATGGTTTTGCACCTAAAAGGAGAGAGACAAAGATCAACACTTCACTCAAGAACAAACCCTTGAGATTCCAATGCAAAGAAGAATGGAATCTGACAAAGGGAAGGTTGTAGGGAAATAATAATAACAAATACGGGTTCACCACCAAGAGTAAACTTGGAAAACACAATGTGAAATGCAAACATATGCTAAATGACCTTGAAAATGACTTAGAAATGCAAATTAAGAAAAAAAAAGTTATGAAAAAGAAAGTGTGCACCTGGAAATGTGTAGAAGACTGAAAATATCTATGAAATTATGAAATTGCTCCTTTTTAGGCAAGTTGGGACTCAATCTCCATTTTGGGTGAATCAGTCTTAGTTTTGGAAAACTATCTCGAAACAAGTTTCATCCAAAAGGGTATTCAAATTAGCAAAGATCTTCAAAAAACACCTATAGTGGGACTCATTCACCACTACTAGGGATGTGTACATTTTGTTGAAAAGTTTCCTAGGAGTAGAATCTTGAATTGAAACTTTGCAAGCCTCCGAAGATGGATGAAATAAGAACTTTCCCACTAATTTCATGTAGATTGGATGGACATTTTTCCCTAGATGTGAGTTTTCGTGAGTCTTGAAAACTTTTCATTACAACTTTGAAAACATTTGCAAATTTATCATTTTGGCACTCTTGAAGGCTTCCAATCCATTTTTCTTCAATCTATAGACCTGCAATCACACATTAAAGAGAGGAAAAATTGTTGATTATTAGAGGGATAGGGGTTTTCCTTGGTCAAACCCCTTAGGTAATTAAACCAAAATGAATAAATGAGATAATGAAGCATAAACATGAACTAATACAATTAGAAACTTTCCATTATGATAGATCTTGAATTTCTGCAACAATGGATGAAGAATCTGCCATTGAATGCCTTAAAATTGATCTTGTGAAGTCTTGAAAATACCTAGCCCTAGCTTGCTTGACTTGATAATATGAATGCATTATGAAATAATGATTTGAGAGAAAATTTATATAGGCAAGCCATTCAAATACTGGTTAATTTGATCCCTAAGGTTGACATATGAGAAATTTAAACTTAAAACCCAATTTTTCCCACTAAAACCTCAAAAATGGCCCAAATGGGATTCATTCACCATCCTGGATGAATGGGTCCCACCTGGCTGGGAATCATTCACCCAAAGTAGTGAATGGGTCCCATAGGGGTTGTTTTGCTAGCTGGGATGTCAGGGAGTGAAGAAATTAGGTTTATATGTTGATATAGTTAGGTTTTTTTTTTTTATCAAAATAAGCCTCGAGATGCACAATATGGGGTCATAGGGGCTTATTAATTATGATGATATAAAGGGTAATTATGGCTAAGGACACAAATTTCAATGTGAAAGTGTGATTAAATACACTCTACAACATTAGAATGAGGTCCACATAGCGTAGAAAGGCACAAGATCCAATGTGAATGTGTAAAACACGTTACAACACTAGATTAAAATTATGTTTAATTTACACGCCTTCTAGATTAATGTGAAAATATAATTAAATATATTTTACAATATTGAATTAAGGGGAAGATAGGTCCATTAGACTTAAATGCTTAATAAAAGTCTAGAAGTGTGAAACCTATTTACGACACTTTACAACACCTTTACAAGACATGTATTTTACTTAGTTTACAAGGGCCCAAGACCTAATGTGGATGTGTAAAATACCTCAAAACACTAGATCAAGGTGATATCAAGTCCAATTTATCATTAATTATTCCCAAATAAAGCAAGGAAGAGGCGTACTTTTTTCTACGCTACATTTAGCCCCCACTTTAGTGAGAGGATGAACTTGCTTCAAACTCACACTAAAGTAGACATTCAAGAGGGGTCCAATTGTACCAATTCAGATGGTCTAAGATAACAAAGATCGAGGAAGCGTTCAAGCCCTGAGGATCCAAGATCCTAAGTCAAACCAACATAAGCACAAAAGGACATACACAAGAAGCAACATCAAGATACATGATCATACAATGAAAATAACTAACAGAAGAACAAGAATAAATAAAAGTAAAAAGGTGGATCAAGCTTCAAAATTTTTTCCAACACTATGTGGATCAGATCTATGTTATTTTTCCAAAAAATGTGTACTCACTCTGAGGTGATAGAACTATTGGTTATTCGCTAGGTGAGAAGTCCTAAAAGGCGAGACACATACACTCATGGATAGTATGTACTCACACACACGCAAGTGCCTATGGGGAAAGTCATGCCTCAGATTGGGCTTCCCACTCAACCATACCAAAGTTATACCTCTTAATAAATTTAATAAGGCACCACACCAAAATTATTTTTGAGCTCTATGAGGCAAGAAAGACTTGATGTGCTTGAAACATATAGACATTGTAAATGCAAAATAGTGTAAGGAATGTTCAAAGGGATTTTGCTTATTTTGTGCAAGGTCTCATCTCAGGGAACATTGTGCTTAATGTCTCCAATAGAGGACAAATGCAAGGTCTCATCTTAGGGAACATTCTATTTAATGTTTCCAAGGGAGGACAAGTCAAAGAAATATCACGCTCTTGGAGGAAAATAAGCCCAATGACACCACCAAGAAAATGATGCATTGCAAGAAGAAAGAAATAATGCAATGAAATATGAGTGTCAATTTATTCCCCTACTTTAAAGCGGTTAGTAACATCATTACTGTGAGCTATTGCTTTAAAGTAGAAGAAGACACGAGAGCTTATTTAGAAATCCCTATGCCAAGGCATATGTTTCCGATAAGGTACGTCATGAATAAGGTAGTATGTCACGTGCAAGTCGAATTAAGGCATGTCTTCCACATCCCAAGCTTGCTCTTATATGTACATGAAAGGTGATTAAATAGCAAAAAGAGGCAACAATAAGTGACATACGAGGACAAGGCTACCTAACCCCTTTCCCCCACTTAGTGTAGGACAAGGGTGAGCTGAATAGGATAAAAGAAAGTAAGTATTAGTTAGATAATTAGGTGCTTCAACACAAGGAAGAGCACCAAACTCCTTGATATGTTGAATTTTGTTGTTTAAAGCCTTAAATTCATTAGTAGAATGACCATGAATTATGTGATAGGCGTAGAATGAAGTCTTGTAATAGAATTTATTTTGTGTTCTTGGAGGAAGGGATATCAAGTGATCTTGGAGGAGTCTCAACAAGATACCCTCTTGATTAGCGGTAGAAGAGGTTCCTTTATTTTGTGACAAAGATATCTCTTGCTTAGTATAATATGTCATACCTAAACAAGACACTTTATCTAGATTGTGAGATTTTTTTCTCTTATTTATAGGAGCGTGTAAAATATATAAAATTCAAGTCTTTAGTGTTTTGTGAGATGAAATTGACATTAAGCGAAGATTTATTTGTTTTTTTTCATTTTGTGCAAAGAAAAACAATCAAGACCACTAGTGTCTATCAATTTAGGATGCACTACTGTTAAGGTTGGCTTAGAGGAATATTTTGTGATGGTGTTGATATTGAGTGAAGGATTTTTTATTCCTATCAAAGGACAATAACCAAGACCATTAGTAATTTCTTGCATATTAGGCTCGATAGGGATACAAATACCTTTTTCTCTAGAACCACATCCTTTTCCATAATAGCCGAGTTGTTTCATAAGCTCATAACCTTTCCCATAAATATTTTTCATTTCTTCAGGATTTGATGGTTGTTCATAATCAACTTCATCAAAGGTTTTTGTGTAATTTGTTGTATTTGTTCTAAAGTGGTTGAGGTGGATGCTTTTGAAGAGTCTTCCAAATTTTGTGTTGACATTACCACTTTCTCTTTTACCTTTTTTAGAGTCTTTATGTATGATCTTGTACTTTTCCATGAATGTATGTTCGAAATCCAAGGAATCCCAATCATCATCTAATAGCTTCATGATTTCCTCGATATGTTTGTCCTTGTATTTTTGTTGCACAGGTTCCACTTGTGTAGTTGGTGTTAATGTTGCCAAAGGATTTTCCTTCTTTTTCTCAATGTTCAAACAACTATTTGGGTCAAGGTCAGCTTCAAGTGTGTACACTTTGTTATTGTAGATGTATTTCATTTTACGATGAAGAGTAGAAGGCACCCCATTCATTGCATAAATCCATGGTTTTCCTAAAACAAGATTATATGAAATTCATGAGGCATAACATGGATTTGTGTTTCTAATGTGGCATTTCCAACTGTAATAGGAAAGGTCATCACACCGAGCGGTTTCTTTTTGACATTGTCAAATCCCTTAATAAACAAAGAATCAAGTTGAATATTTTATTTATCAATGCCAAGCCTATCTAGAAGACTCACACTACACACATTAAGGGCAAAGCCGGTATCTACAATAGTTATCTTTATTCATTTTCTTTTGTATTGAGACATTATTATGAAAGCTTCATATTTTTTTGCACTTCCAAAGGGGGGAGTTCACTTTGGTGGGAAATAATGTCAACATTTATTCCTTGGATCATGGCTACTATGTCATTTAGTTGCACATTGGAAGGGATATGAACTTGTAAGGATGTTTGAATCATGTTGTGGTAGTGAGGGGAGGCTGGAATAATGATATCTAAGTAGGAATATTGTTTATTTGTTCAACAAGATTGTACTCCTTTCCACTTTGTGGAGATAAACGAGGGCCTGGTATGATGGGGTTAGGCAAAGGTAGGGGTGTTGGGGTTGGTTGTTGTGGTTGTGGATTATTTCTAGTGTTATATGTATGAGAAACAATATTATGACTTAGCTTCTGCAAAACATTATTCTTAGGTGGGTAGAGAATGAATTCAGGTTTGTTTTGAGTTTGAGGTTTGTGTGAAGGGTGGTAAAGGATGAGTTGAGGTTGAATAATATTAGCATCCCTTAGTGAAGGATAGTCTAATGTTGCCTCATCTTCTTCTTATAAGGACACTATGTTATTGTCAATGTTATCCTTTTCTTGCATCATGATATCTTCCCTTGGCAGAGAGTTTTTAGGAGAACTACAAACCAAATGTTCTTGACATTCAAGGATTGGTTCTTCTAAAATGACTTCATCACAAGTAGGGGAATGATCAGTGGTTGGATTTTCTTGATGATCAATAGTGGGTATATTATGAGGAGGCTCTATTTGATTGTGTATTTTTTCTAAGGTATCATTCTCATGTGCCATATTATTTACCCTAGTAGGAGAGCTCACAATATGTTCATCACATTCCATGGTTATATTTTGTAAAGTAGCCTTGTCACTAGTAGGGGAGGCATCAAGAGAAGGACAACTATGATTTTCATGTGTGCCAATGATTGAATCCTGTTGTTCAAATAGACCCTTCCAAATTTTAGGAACATTAGAAAGGAGATAAATAGTGTTATAACTCTCAATCATCAGATCTCTTGATACCAATATATCCTCCTCACAAATATGTTTGTCATGATCATTCACGATTGTATTCTTATTCACTAAAGATTTTTCACAAATAGGGGAGTTGTTGGGATATGAATGGAGACTAAGTAAAGTATTGGAAATGAATTCATCTTCTATTGTTATACTATCTTCCCAAGGGGAATGAGGAGAAGAACAAACAAGACTTTCATGATTCTCAACAATTGTACCTTCTTTCGCCAAGACACCTTTGTCACTAAAAGGAGAGGTATCGGGAGAAATACAATGATGATCATCATGCTTATCCATGTTTATATTCTCTTTTATCACATCATCCTCACAAATAGGAGAGATAGGAGGGGGTGTAATTTTAAGGAAAACATTGACATTTTCACTCTCTTGCACTAAGAGACTCTCATAATTCTTATTTACTAACCTTTTCTTTGCAAACCTGGAGAAGACCAAAACTAACATTTTTGAAAAGTAATCTATGCAAACTTAAAATGCAATGCAATTTTTAGTTTTCAAGCAAGATAACTATGCAATGATCTAAAAATGAAATGTTGTAAATACATATTTGGAATTGAGCAATGCATGAAATGGGCCAATTAAAGCTAGATTTTGTGAAATGCATGTAACAGAAACTCACTCGACTGATACAGATAGTTAATGGCAGCAAATAGAAGCTTAAAAATAGGGTTTTCAGTGTTGTAAAAGGTTGTTTCAGGTCTGTTCTGGGACTAATTCGCCTAGGATGATGAATAAGTCCTAGTATAGATTTTTTTCAAAATTTTCAATTGAATTTTATGCTTTTTAGTTTGTATGATGGGTATCCTAAATGCAAATGTAGTTTTTTGATGTTTTTCAATGATTTGAGATACAAAAATGCAACCTTTATGCACTTTCACTAATGAAAAATTTTAGAAACCCTAGATGTAAATTAACCAATACAAATACTAATGCAAAGTTAATGTAAGCTAGATCTAGGATGATGATGGAATCCAAATCAGAAAAAAAGGTATTCAAAACGTAGATTCACCAAAATGAAATGAAGATTTTTATGTTCTCTTACACCTCTAGGGTTTTGCACCTAAAAGGAGAGAGACAAAGATCAACACTTCACTCAAGAACAAACCCTTGAGATTCCAATACAAAGAAGACTGAAATCTAACAAAGGGAAGGTTCTAGGGAAATAATAACAACAAATAAGGGTTCAACACCAAGTGTAAACTTGGAAAACATGAAATGTTGGAAAACACAATGTGAAATTCAAACATATGCTAAATGACCTAGAAAATGGCTTAGAAATGCAAATAAAGAAAACTAGAAAGTTATGAAATAGAAAGTGTGGACCTGGAAATGTGTTGAAGATTGGAAATATCTCTAAAATTCTGAAATTGCTGCTTTTTAGGCCTAGTAGGACTCATTCGCCATTATGGCTGAATCTGTCCCAATTCTGGAAAACTGTCATGAAACAAGTTTTAGCCAAAAGGGTATTTGAATCTATAGAGATCTCTGAAAAACACTTATAGTGGGACTCATTCACCACTATTGGGGGATGAGTCCCATTTTGTTGAAAAGTGTCCTAGAGGAGCAAAATCTTGAACTAAAACTTTGCAAGCCTTTGAAGATAGATGAAATAAGCAGTTTCCCACTAATTTCATCCAGATTGGATGGATATTTTTCCCTAGATCCAATTTTCTGTTTCTTGACAACTTTTCATGACAACTTTGACAACATTTGCAAATTTATCATTTTGGCACTCTTGAAGGCTTCCAATCCATTTTTCTTCAATCTAAAGACCTACAATCACACATAAAGAGAGGAAAACTTGTTGATTGTTAGAGGAATAGGGGTTTTCCTTGGTCAAACCCCTTTTAGGTAATTAAAACAAAATAAAGAAATGAGATAATGAAGCATGAACATGAATTAATGGGTATGTGCAGGATCATAATGGGCCAAAAAGTGGCAATATGATGGGTATTTGTAGGGTATGTGGTTGACGATTTTTTTTTACCCAAAATTAATGAAACGAAAAGGGTTTTTAAAGAAGATTCTCAGATTTCCACCAATATAAATTATGATTTACTTTGAATTTAATAAATAATTATTATTCATTTTCTATTTGAATTACCACTAAAGTCCTGATTGACAAGTTGATTGAAAAACATCTATAGCTTTCAAATGGTATCACATTTTTTGAATCTGAAACATGCATCATATTATATGCTTCGTATACTAGAGTATTAAAAAAAAGAATTGAATTTCATGAATTTTTGACCAAGTTAAGGTGGTTAGATGTACGAGTTTTTATATTTTTAAATAGTTGTAATAAAAAAATCATAATTAATTATTTACTTGGAAAAATAATTACAAAAAAATATGCATCACATCAGGACATGAGTCCTCTACTTATATCTAAATCTTATAAAAAAATATTATCATTTTATTGTGGTTAGGGTGGTCAAATAGACACCTACTTATTTTTTCCTTGCAATTTAAGTACTACTACATTGAAATTTCAAATTTTCACCAAATAGATTTTGTTTAAAAAATAAACCTAGTAGTTTAAAAACTACATTCAATTTGCTAAAAATTCTATTCTTACATATTTTTGAAATAATATAGATAAATTATTCAAATTTTTACGTCAAGTTGCCTAACTTTGATTTTTCTAAATTTTTTGCCACTTAAGGGCTTTTTTTTCCATGATGATCCTGCTCATACCCATACAATTAGAAACTTTCCATGATGATAGATCTTGAATTGTTGCAACAATGGATGAAGAATCTTCCATTGAATGCCTTAGAATTAATATTGTGAAGTTTTGAAAATACATAACCCTAGCTTAGTTGACTTGATAATATGAATGCATTATGAAATAATGGTTTGAGAGATTATTTATATAGGAAAGCCATTCAAATTCCCATTAATTTGATCCCCAAGGAAAACATAGGAGAAATTTAAAATTAAAACCCAAATTTTCCTACTCAAACCTCAAAAATGGACCAAATAGGTCTTACCTAGATGGGAATCATTCACCCAAAGTGGAAAATTGGTCCCACAGGGGTTCTTTTGCTAGCTGGGATGTCAGGGAGTGAAAAAATTAGGTTTATATGTTGTTATAGTCAGGTTTTTGATCAAAATAAGCCTCAGGATGCATAAGATGGGGTCATAGGGGCCTATTAATGATTATATAAAGGGTAATTAGGGCTACAGACACAAATTTCAATGTGAAAGTGTGATTAAATACACTCTACAATATTAGAATGAGGTCCACATAGCCTAGAAAGACACAAGATCCAATGTGAATGTGTAAAACACATTACAACACTAGATTAAAATTAGGTTTAATTTACAAGCCTTCTAGATTAATGTGAAAATATAATTAATATATATTTTACAATATTGAATTAAGGGAAAGATAGGTCCATTAGACTTAAATGCTTAATAAAATTCTAGAAAAGTGTGAAAGTTATTTACAACACTTTACAACACCTTTACAAGACATGTATTTTACTTAGTTTACAAGGGCCCAAGACCTAATGTGGATGTGTAAAACACCTTATAACACTAGATCAAGGTGATATCAAGTCCAATTTATCATTAATTATTCCCAAATCAAGCAAGGAAGAGGCGTACTTTTTTCTATGCTACACTACCAAATATTTCAAAAAAATCCACAACTTTCCAAAGCACATATCCATGATGCAAAATTGAACAAATGAACTTGAAATGGAAGAAATTGAGATAACAACAATTTTGGAAACTGAAACAGAAAATTGAAGGCAGCGCATAGAAACATAGAAAAGAAATTTCAAATCCTAAAAATTGGAGAGTCAAAGTCAACAGGGACTAAGATGCCAAGAAAGGCATCTTGTTCCTCCTAGTGAGATTCTGAAGTTCCAGGGATTGAAACAGACAACACACAATTGAGAGAGACTTCTGAGGAAAAAATCCTGAGAGGGAAAAGGAAGCCAGGAAGGGTGTTTTCGTCCTAGTAGAGGTTTTTTGTAGGAAAAACAGTGAATTCTAGAATGTCAACAGTGTTTACAGATTGCCTATGCAAAATACTGATGTTCAGGAATAGAAAAATTTGCAAATAAGTATAAGAAAAAGTAATAGGAACAAGCAATTGAATGCAATATGGAATGCAATTTTTTAAAATTTTGAATGCAATAAGAATGTTTGTAAATTCAATGAAGATGATGAACAATGCACTTTTCATTTTTTCAATGAAATGAAATGATGCAATAAAGTAAAGATGCAACCTATATGCACTTTCACTAATGCAAATGAAAGAAACCCTAAATGCGATTTCACTAATGCAAAATGCAAGAAACCCTAGATGCACTTTCACTAATGGAAGATGCAATGAAAGAATGAATGCAATCTATATCTAAAGAATTTAATGGACTCCAAATCAGAAAGAAATGCTTAAAATTTGGGTTCACCAAAATGATTGGTGGAAAAATGGATATACGAATATCACTCTTTCTCCATACAAATCATTCAAGTATGTCCTAGGTGTCCCAATTGGATTGACTTAAAACCTTACAAGATGAGTCAATTCACAATGAGGATGGCCTAGGAGGGGGTTCTTTCAACTTTAAAGGGGTTCACCACCAAGAAAATTCTTCGAAAAGACAAACAAGCATTCAACCTATAAACCCTAGCTATGCAAGCTAAATGAAGAGTGCAAATTATAAAATTATGCAGTTCAAAAAGGTAGGATGTGTGTACCTGGGAAGTTTGGAGATGTTGTGAGGATTCTGGAAATGTAAAGAAGTTTCCAAAAAGTGCTATGGAGGACTAAGATGCCCAAGATGGCGTATTAGTCCTGCTACTATTTTTTTGGGAAGATGTGGAGTTTTCAAACGTTGAAACTAGATTTGAAGGAATCTATGAAAAATATTCTTAGGAGGACTAAGATTCCCAAGGTGGCATATTAGTCTCATTCTGAAATTTTGAAAACTCTGAATGTTATCCTAACCTCCAATGTCTACACTTGCTTCCTTTCCGATCTCAGGTTCTGAAACTTCTGGATTTGACCTGTAGGTGAGTTTCCATGAAGATGACAACTTTGTAAAGCAACTTTGAAACTTTTACAACTTTTCACTTCAAGTGATCTTCAATACTTCAACCTAGATCTCCAATCACAAATATGCAAGAGGGGAAAAACTTGTTGTTTTCTAGTGAATGGGGGGTTTTCCTTGGTCAAACCCCTTGTTGGTAATTAAACCTTGACATGAAATAAAAATAATGAAGGAAATGGTGAATGAACAACATGCAATACTACAACTGACCAAACCTTGTTTTAAAGTCTGAAAACTTGTGTGCAATGGCTACAATGGATATGAATCTTGAACCAAAGGAATGATCTTCAATTTCTTTCTTGAATCAAAACCCTACATCACAAATGTTAGCATAACAACACACATGATGCAAGAAGCTCTTTGATATGATGCTTGAATCTTAATAATGGCTCCTAATGCTTGATGACTCTGCTTTTGAGTGCTCTTGTGAACACAATTTGATATTATGAATGCTGACACAAAATAATTTGATTGAAATGAATGAATGAACCTTGTATTTATACCTACTTATGCTTAATATCCCGAAATTACAATACACCAAGCCGACATATGAATTCATTAAATAAAGGAGGCTAAATCCCATCAAAATTTGAAATTAAATCTTGAAAATGACTCAAAGAGGACTAAAATTCCCTAGGTGGTGTCTTAGTCCAAAGCCATGAAACTTGGGGCACAAACACCAAAAATGGGCCCAATTAAGATGCCTCAAATTTAGGGTCCCGAGACCTTTTGGGGACAAAGACACCCTAAGTGGTGTTTTAGTCCTAACCCAAAAAATAGGGACACACAGATGGAGTTATTAAATTATCATTTATGCATTGGAGAATGTCGGGATTAACTAGAAAAAGATATAATTCATAAGGCTTGTGAACAAAAAATAGGACCAATTAAGACATAAATGAGGATAAATAAAGCAAGGCAAGACCAAACAAATGTGAAAATGCAAGGGTATGCATTTTACTACACTATAGAAACATCAAGTTTTTCAAATAATATTTTTTTGATATTATTGGCGTTAAAGTGGTGCTACATATGTATTTAGTGAAAAAATGTATTTGGAAAAGTGATGGCCATATATATGTAGCATTGTAAATTGTCATCACACTACCTTGACACCTTATTTTTCCTATGTAACACTAATTATAATAATAATAATTTACTCATTTTGGGGCCATATCAGTAAAATCTCTATCATCCTTATAAATTCAGGCCAAAAAGCACCGATCAAGGGTGTTGGATGGCCTAGACCAAAAATATTTTTTAAAATATTTGGAATCTTGATTGGTAGGATTTTGTGAATTAAAAATGATCGTAGGTCAACCCCTACCCACAAATATTAATTAAAATGTATATATGAACATTTTTCCCTCTCTTGAGCAATCTATTAAGGTTGTTCAAGACAAGGGGAAACAATTACCTTTTCATCAGGGTTTGATTTTTAGGCTATATCATTTCAAGGTGACCCTTTTCCCATCTTTGGCCTATATTCCTCAAAAAAGGACCCCTTTTGTTAGAGATTCTATTAAGACTTCAGAGGGCCTTCCTTCTACCCCAGACCTTGAGTTGTGACTTTCCAAAAAATATAAAAGATTCAATATAACTAAAGGTAGATCCCTTATTTTTGAGGTCCTCACCCTAGCTTCTATGAAAAATGTATCATTTTCTGACCCCACCCAAATCTCTATTTCAGATAATTCTAACAATTCTTGGTACCCCTCCCCCAAGGGTTCCCCTATTGGCTCTCCTAATCGGGAAGAATATTCTAAATCCTCCAAATTTCCTATATTGACCAACCTTACCAGTCCTCCACATTCCCCCACCCTTTGTGTTAACCTAGATAATGTCCCTAAATAATCTAATATGGAAGAAATTTTTTGTGCCATTTATGCCACTCTAAGACTAAAAATGAATGATTTGATTGAATTTGTAAACATCCAAAACTATATTATGAAATGGTTGCTCACTCAATTAATTACAACTAAAGATAAAATTTAGAATATAGAAATGAAGGTGCTCAACCATAAGGAGGCCTGGTCAGGTGAAGTCAATGATGAGGGTTGTTGGGACCTATTTTGTTCTCTTGCTAAGTATTTTGAGAACTGGGCCAATTTGGAGACCAATGTTGAGGAGCTTAAGGCTATGGTTCAGACAGTAAAGGAGAGGGGAGAGTTGTAGGAAGAGGTGGCTACTATGTGTAGCAACCGGCAAAAAACTCTGAAGTGCTTATAGGAGTTAGTTAATTACAACAAGAAAATGGTGAAAAATACTATGGTCACCATTCAAGTGTTCTAGAAAGAGTTGCACTATAACCGTGCCAAGAGGGTTGGGGAGGATTTTTAGGAAGTTTCTCTATCTAAAAGGAAGGGAAAAATGTTGATTGTTCTACTATGTATAATATCCAAGAGGGAAAGCCCACACAAAATAAAATGCTATCATTTGAAGAAGAATTGCAATTTCTAGCAAAATAATTGTAATAAATTAATGGCCTCAACTTGTTGGGTGATTAATACCTATCCTAGTTCTTGGTTGGTATTTTCCTATGTTTTTTTTCTCTAATTTTTGTTGATCTCTACTTATCTATTTTTTCTTTTCGTTTTAGGTGCCTCATATCTCATAAGCTCCTCTATTTGGCCTTCATGGACATTTTGTAAGGGTATGGGCCCTTCCCATCTTTACATTAATAAAAAAAAAAATTCTCTCTCATTTTGAAGATTATGGAGGCAATTATGAATGAGAAGTGATTATGATATAATTATGGAGAAGTATTGAGCTATCCTCCACATGCTATCTACAACAACCTATTGTATTTTTGGAAATAACCTTTTATAGGTCTATCAACCAATCAAGGTATCCATCAATAAATAATTCTGGCAACTTATGTGTGGAATCACTTTATCAAAGATTTGACATCAAGGTAATATTTCCATTTATCATTTATCATTTATCATTTCAATCAATTATTGTTGGTTGGCCTTAGGTTGACCTAGGGTATGCCCTCTTGATCATCATAAATTGTTGTACATGGAGGTAGAAATAAAAAAAAAGAGGTTTGACTAAAGGAAAGAACCTATACAACACAACATTTCCCCCTATTTTTATGTGTGCAAGTGAAATTCAAATATTTCAATAGAAGATAGTCCTCGAGAAGTAAAGGGAAGACAATAACTCACAACTCAGAGTATCCGGATCTAAAAATGTAGCAACCTAGTCTAGGACACCCCAAACCCCTGACCAGATACTTCAGGCTCAAAGTTATAACATAGGTTCCTCTCTCTATTCCATTCTTAGATCTACCTCTTTTTGGAAATTTTAGTTTCTTTTGTGTGGAAATTTTATGTTTTTAGATTAGATTGCATAGTCAAATTAAATCAATAAATCCATATTAAATTCGATAAAGTGTGAAAGAAATAAATGAATTATTTCTATGGTAAATTGGATCTTCTTTTTGGTTGTTATCCAATTTCCCACCCTTTTTGATTTGGATTTTAATGTTATTTGAAAAAGGATTTATCTTAGTGATCTACACACAAAGTTGAGGATCCCTTTTTCAATCAAACATTTTGGTGAAAATGACATATCATGTAGTTGCAATTTTCTATTTTTTCATAGCATAAAATTCTAAAAAGCCTAGGTTCTTTCTAGATCTTGCATTTATTTAGCTTTCAAAAATATGCATTTGCATTATTTGTTCATCATAAAAATCCAAAATTGAAAAATATTTTTGGATTTAAATTGTATAATTTTAGATTTTACTTTCCTTGTTTAGGGATTATTTTTGAGTTATTTTCATTCATATGTATATAATTGAAATATTATTTTATCATTTGTGCATGCATAGTTTAGTGAAAAATATTGAAAGAGTGAAGAAATTGCATAATATGTTTATTTCAAAAAAAATAAAAAGCGTTGCTTTTTTGTATTTTTTAGAAAACTCAATCAACTACAAAATTTTAAATTTTAAAATCCTCATTTAAATAGATTACATTATTCTCAAAATATCAAAAATTTACATGCATGTATGTGTTTCATATAGAAAAAATAGTTTTTTATACATTTCCAGAACTTTGTTTACTTCCATATCTAAACCTCTACAATATGAGACCCTTAAAAATGTAAGTGGCATCTAGATTATGAGTTTTCCAAATTTTCCTCTCTAGTCTAGAGTGCATAGCGCCCTGTCCAATCAATTTGGGATGAAATTTTCTATGCAAATCTCTATTTGTGGTCTTTGTTCAAATCCGGTTCATATTTTGGAAGTTAATTTTGAAAATTGTCTAATTTTTCTTTGCATCATTAGTTTTATCTAAAGGATAATAACATGTTTTCTTTCCAAAAATATAGTTTTGATATATAAACAAAATATGGCTTTCCTACCTTTATTTTTTCTACCTATAATAACATTGTGAAGGAACAAAATAAAATCATTAATACATTTATTAACATCACTTTACCTAATCTTCATTCTTCTCCCAACATATCCTCTATTAGTGAGGGTATTTTGGTGCAAGAGGATGCAATCATTGACAATAATGACAATCATGTTTGATCTTCTCCCAATATCTCTCCTACTTGTGAGAGTATCTTGGTGCAAGAGGTTCCAATAACTAAGAATTATGAGAATCATGTTTCTTTCCCTCCCAATTTACCTCTCCTACTTGGGAATATTTTTTTGCATAAGAGGATGAAATCATTAATATATTTTCAAATGATAGTAAGGTGAGTTGTATGAATGAAGGTTCACAATTGACATTAGGTACTCAATTGATAAAAGATTGCTAGCAAGCTAAAATTATAAACCCACATTTGATTATTGGACCTCCTAAACCACTTCTCATTATAAGGCCTCCTAAACCTCATGGCCATATCATAAAATTTACAAAATAACTCACTAGTAATCATGTATTCAACAAGATTCCTTAAAGAAACCAAGTTATCACATGGTGGATCACATATATAACACTGGAAATAGTAAGCAACCAAAATAAATGCCAACATCCATTCCATCCCTTCAACCATATCATCCACCTCTGCCTAGCCTTCCTTAATGTAGTGGTAAAGAATATGATCTTGTTGAGAAACTTTGTAATACTCTAGCAAATATTTCCCTTTGGTACTTGATTCAAACATCACCTACGTACCATGGGATGCTTTGAGATGCTTTGTAGAAGATTGATGTCTCGCCTTCTATCAAATCGAATGATGTAGCAACCTTGTTTGTTGTATGCATGAAACAAAGTTAGATATAATATTCCCTCAAGATGAATTACCCTCACTTGAGATTCAAAATCTAAAGGGTCAAATACTTGATTGATTATTGATTGATCATAGGCAGATTTATACATAAGAAATAGTTCAATAACCAATCATAATTGATAATGTAATCGGTAGAAAACTGATCATAACTGACAATGTAATCGATAGTACTTAAGAAATGTAATATAAGTAATAATTCTCCCCCCCTTATTACATTATTCCTAAAACCACAAAATCACCTTTCCTAGGGACCCCCCTTAAGGCTTACATAATAAAACTTGCTGAATACAAAATGTATATAAATCTTTGTGAAGATCTTCCTTGAAGAAACAAATCCTGAATAAGGTGGAACTCCTCCAAGTTTCCTTGTAACCCTCAAAAAGGTGAAGCTCTGAGCCAAATTCTTGAGTTCTTCCTCCCATGAACTCTCGAATCATAGACCATAGTTATCAGACAACCACCCTCCCAGTTGTCTCCTTGACCATTGTAAAGGTATAACCCTTGGTCCTAACCATAAATACTAGACAACTATCAACTCCAAGTTATCTCCTCGACCCTCATAAAGGTGTAATCCTTATTCACAGTCTCATGAAATCTCTAGGAAAAAATTCTTACTAAGCTCTTCACCAAACCCCTTCCCTGTCTCCCAAAATCAAACTTCACAATGTATGTATTCTTCAATCCATCAACAATATTAAGAAAAAAAAAGAAATTAAAGCCAAAAACGCTTCTCATGTAGAGCATCATCTCAAGGTGAGAAGGTGACTTGAGATGATGGAAATTATTCCATCCTCTAGTGCCACCAACCTCCAACACATGAAGGTTTATAGTACTAATGCAAATTTAGCACAAAAGTCATTAATGTTAGCTTCATCATCTAATGAATCCTCATCTTCTTTGCCTCCTAATAACTCCCCTTGTTCCATACCCTCACCAACATACCAGTTCACAAAAGCATTCTTGACATACATGAGATTAAAATTGTGATCAACATGAAAGAAGACATCAACAACACCTATGGAGTTAGATATTATACTAACTACCCTATGGACCTTGGCAAGATCCCCTCCAAAATCCATAGTTGGGGGTTGATAATTGATACCAAACTTAAACCAAGTAGAACACCAACCCACAAAATAAATGATCTTCTTAATCTTACATGACACATTATGGATCTTCTCAGTCTTGCTCCCCAAATAATCATACCCCAAAGGGATGATAGAAATCCTAGCTAAAATCAAGGCCCATCTAATAGTGAAGGCAACTTCTTTGTTCTTATCGCCCACCATGATGAAGCCTTTAAATCTTGTTCTCTAACCCAATTTGGTCTAGATAGGCATGATCTTCATGACCTTATTCTTGAGCTATGGGCCTTCTTTAATCAGATTACTGAGATTTTTGATAGGTATCAAATTTTCTTTTTCTTTTCTATGGCTAGGGAAACATAATCATAGTGAAGGAATTAAACTTCAAATCAACATAGGACCTTATACTAGTTTTCACAAACTCGTGGCTTTCATAGATTCATATTAGGCACAATACATGTTTAAAACATGTCCTCCTTCTCCATGACCACTTTTAAACTAGATTCAAAAGACTAAAGTTTTCTTGGTAATATTCAAGTAGAAATTTCATCGACACACAATCACAACATAAATGGATATTCAAACTATCACAATATATGCTACCCTAACCTTGTTACATCCTTCCAAATAAATAATTTTCACCAATCACACACTATCTCCACAACAACAATCAATATAAAGATCCATACAAAAGTGATGAATGTTGCACATAATTACTGACAGGTATGTGTGGTTGAAAGATGAAAAGAATTCAATCCACTGATTTGTATGTACTTTTGTTGGAGATATACTACGTAGTAATAATGATGTGGTTTTCTTTGCTCACCAATGACCATCAATAGTGAATGCAAAAGAACAAAAGAGTGAAAAAAAGGTACCTCAATCAAAGCGAATTCAATCCATTGATCCATATGTACCTTTTTGGAGATATACTACATAGTAATAAAGATGCGGTTTTCTTTGCTCACCAATGACCATCAACAATGAATGTAAAAGAACAAAACAGTGATAGAAGGCACCTCAATCTTATAATATACACAATAAAATCACTTCACTTTTACATGTTGCCTTTATGATTCCATTCTTGCCTCTTCTCACACTCCTTCACCAGTCATAGGCATAGAAATATTATGCACTCTAAAAACTAGGCTTTGCAAACTCTAATGATCTCCATGCCATTATTGTTGTGAAAATATTTAATGCCTTTCATGACATTATATAAACTTCAACACATCATCAAAGAGAGGCTCTAATACTATATGAAGTGTTAAATGCTTGATTCATTATTGATTGATCATAGGTTGAGTTATACATTAGAAATAGTTCAACAACTGATCATATCTAATAATGTAATCAGTATACAATCAATCATAATTGGAAATGTAATCGGTAGTACTTAACCAATGGAATATAACTAATAATTCTAACAAAATAAAAATATAATATAGTAACATTACAGTAGATTCATATTCTTAATCAGAAGAACCTAAGAAGCTCTACTGTGTGCATGTCTATTTTCAAATTTTTGTGTTGTAGCTCTAGCCATGGAAATGTTGGGTGTGGGGCCTAGTTGGCATCCCCTTCCAAGAATTTTTCCTCCTTGAAAAGTGGCAATCCTGGTTCCTTGAATCCATCTTCCCATTCTTTTGAGTCTAAAGTTATGGGGGGTCCTCTACCTCGAGGCGAAGGTACTTTCAGTATTCATCATGAAGTTGGATCCTTGGTGTTGAAAAAGAATCAAAATTCATATGGAGAAAAACTTGTAGGCTTATCCTATACTCTAAAAAGGGTCCTATTTTCTCCTTCAGTACAAATTTTTTTTGTGTGATTAAAGGGTTGGAAGTCTCAATGCTTGATGAGATTATGGATGAATTTGTTGCTAGCCTTCAAATGTCCTTGGTTGGAAGGTTCCTAGCCTTCAGGATGAATATCGATCAAGTACATAGATGGATGAACTCATCATGGTCCCTAAAGGGTGAAGCTAGTATAATTTCCATGTTTAATGGTCTCTTTCTATTTAGTTTTAATAACTAGGAAGACCTAGTTGCGGTTCTAACTAGGGGCCCATGGGCATTTGACTCAAAATTTAAGAACTTTTTGGTGCTTTGTAAATAGAAAGTAGGTCTTGGCCCCTCGACTGATCTTGGGTAGGTTGCTCCTGCCTAGGTGAGGCTTCCCGACTTTCCCCTTGAATTCAAGAATTACAAGGTGTTTTAGGGTGTTGCTAATACTTTTGGGAGCCTATTGGTAGTGGACAAGGTCACTACTTAGAGATCAAGGATGGTGTTTGCTCGAATGTGTGTCAATGTGGTTTTCAACAACATTCTTCCCACCTATATTACCTTGAAGTCCAAGTTTGGTTCCTAGACCTAAGCTTTGGAATATAAAAATGTGGGGTAGTTTTTCCTTCAATGCCATAAGTTTGGCCATCTCAACAATTATTATAGGAGGGTGCCACCCTAGAAGAACAAGAGTTTGGCTGTTTTCTCTCCCCCCAGTGACTCTCTAAAGGTGGAAAATGGTTGTAATGTGGCTTAGTCCAAGGTTCAGTTGAAGGGAGTGGATAGGGTGTTGTTGTCTCCCCCAGTGGAAATAAGAGTGTATGATCGTGTTCCTACCAGGTGTGAGAAACCTCTCTCTTCTATAGGGTCCTATATCTCTGATAAAGGCCTAGACCTTTGTGTCTCTTTGAACAAGGAGGAATCAAGCCCCCTTGATTTGCTTCAAGATAAGATGCAAGAGCCATTGGATTTATTGGGGCTCAAGGATCTGGCCCATTCCTCACCTTTGATGAAAGAGTTAAATGATGATGCCTAGACTTAGGTGAATAGAAATTCAAAGAAGAAAAATAAAATGGATGTAGGGAATGACTCTAAAGTGGGTTGTGCAAACAATATGGAGGTTATAATTAGAGAATATTCTAGAGACATTGCTTCTAGGAAGCAGAGAACCCTAAAGGGGCTCTCCAATGGATTTAAAGCTAGGAAGTAACTAGGGAGGGCTCTCCCCCTTGGTAAAGGCAAGGTGTTGCTGGCCCCTTTTTGTTGTCTCGATGAAGTTTCTATCATGGAATATGAGAGGACTTAATAGTCATCTCAAGTAACATATTATCAAATGTTTGATTTACAACTCAAAATTTCAATGTTCTTTTAATCCTAGAAACCAAGATGAAGAAGGATGTGCTAAAAAATGGTGAAGTTGGTTTGGCTGATGGCTCACTATTGCACCTCTGAAGCTAATGGTGATTCTACAAGCCTAGCTACCTTGTGGAATACTGACAAACAAAAAGATAAGGAAGGATTTAGTAATAAAAACTATTTAGAAGTCATTTTGGAGGATTGTAGAATTGGTCTCGAATGGTGTCTTGTCAATAATTATGCACCTAACTCTAGAAATGCTAGAAAATAGCTATGGTATTTTCTATCGAGGCACATCTTGATTTCCCAAGATATGAAGTGGATTCTTATGGGTGACTTTAATACTCCTTTATGCCATTCAAAAAAGCTTGGTGGCCTTGAGGATTTCTATAATAGTATGTTTGATTTTACTAATTTCATTTCCAATCCAGGGCTCCTAGATGTGGAGTTGTTGGGGTCCAAATTCACATGGTCAAATTATCGTAGTGGTAATGATTTAATTCAGGTCAAGCTAGATTGTATTCTAATCTCTAGTGATTAGGACATCCTTGAAAAGCTTAAGTTATCAACCTTTCCAAGATCTACCTCTAACCATAATGCCTTTATTTTGAAATGGGAAGATAATAGGAAATCTTTCCCTTTTCCTTTCGGGTATGAGATAATGTGGAATAGACACCTAGAGCTCAAAGACCTAATTAAGAGATGGTGGAACCTGCCTTGTCAAGTAACATCAATGTTCAAAGTAGCTCAAAAACTAAAAAGAATAAGGTCCAATGTCTTGGGGTGGAATAAATATATGTTTGGGAACATTTTTCAAACTAAAAAAACTATTATTCAAGAATTTTAAACTATTTAGGACATGATGGAGGTTGGGATGGTTGATGAAGTCACTGTTGCTATAGAAAATGAGCTAAGAAATGAATAGTTTGAGGCTAATAGGAAAGAGGAGGTCTTCTGGAAACAAAAGTATAGGGTATAGTGTTTGAATGAGGGTGATAGGAACACCAATTTTTTCATCAGTGCACCCTCAAGTATAGGAGAAGGAATATAATCTACTCCCTAGTCAAGGATAATGGGGACCTTCTTACTAAGGATGAAGATCTGGAATTGGAAGTTGTTTCTTTCTTTTGTGATGGTGGTCATCCCCAGGTTCCCTCATCTACTGATTTGGCCTCCCTCCTACAGGTTATCCCTAAAAGAAGTCAAGGTGGTTGTATTCTCCTTTGCTTCTTACAAAGCGCTAGGCCTAGATGGCTTCCCCAATGCCTTTTTACAAGATTTTTGGGAAATCGGTAAAAGAGAATTTTTTTGTGTTGGAAGGCTTCTCAAACAACTAAACTCTACTTATTTAGTTTTGGTTCCAAAAAAGGATGATACAAACTTCATGTGTAATTACCAGCCTATCAGTCTTTGTAACACGGTCTATAAATTTTTTTTAGAATCATGGTTAATAGGATCAAGCCTCTACTAGAGAAGATTATTTTTGGGAACCAAAAAAGGTTTGTGGCTGCAAGACAAATTTTAGATGTAGTTATTATTTCTCATGAAATTGTTCACTCTATGGCTCACTCCAAAATCCCAACCATGGCCCTTAAGTTGGATATATCCAAGGCTTATGATAGGGTCTCCTATGATTTTATGTTTTTTGTGTTGGAAAAGTTTAGTTTCAAAGGAAGATTCATTATACTGATTAAGGAGTGTGTCTCTACCACTAGATTTGTTGTTCTCCTTAATGGTGTCCCTACTAAAAGATTCACCTATGGGAAAGGGTTTAGACAAGGTGATCCCTTGTCCCCATATCTTTTTATTATTATTGCTAAAGTCTTGGGCCAAAATCTTCAAAAGTGTCTTGATCGAGGGTATCTTCATCGAGTCTAGGTTGCCTATTCCTTAGATCATGCTTCTCTCCAACAGTCTCTGGATGATACATTTCTTTTTGGATAATCTTCGGTGGTAGAGGTTGATTTTTGGAAGGATATTCTCAACAACTATATGGAGCTCTTTGGATAGTTTATAAACTACAATAAAAAAAATTGTATTTCTTTAATTCTACTCAGTAGGTGAAAGACAAAATCTTGAGGATACTAGGGTGTTAGATCGTTGATGTTCCTGACTTGTATCTGGGCCTACCCCTTTGTAGTAGGAAATTGACTAACTCCTTTTGGAATAGTATTGTGGAGAGGATCCAAAAGAATCTTGAAGGGTGGAAAGGGAAACTCCTCAGTCAAGCTAGTAAGATGATGCTTTTAAAATCCTCTCTTCAAAACATACCAGTTTATCTATCTTTATCTTTTTAAAATACCAGCGTTTATCATCCAAAAAATTGAACAAATACAAAGGACATTTCTCTAGTCAAACACTAAGGAGAAATCTAGAATTTCCATTGTGAGTTGGGAAAAGGTGTGTTCTCCTAAAAAATTTTGAGGGCTTAGGATAGAAAGACTTAAATAATCTAATAAGTCCTTGATGAGTAAAATGGGCTAGATTTTGGTCCAAGGAAAAAATAATTGGTCCTAGATCCTCTGTGCTAAGTACATGGGAAATTATTCCCCTAGCAGCTTAGTATTGAATCATGACTTCCCTAGGGGATTGGCGTTCTAGAATAAAATTCTAAAAACAAGGAAATTCTTGCTTCGATGCATAAAAAGGAAAGTTGGAGATGTGAGAACCATTCATTTCTAGGAAGATGTGTGGGGTATGGGACTTAAGCTATCCTTGGTGGTTGATCTACTTCCAATCAAATAGGACCTTCTTTCTCTATATGGGACCTCAGTTTATGGATGTATCAATTGGAATGCTGACTCTCCAACATGGAGAAACTTTGAAAGAGATGTTAATGATCTATAATTGAGTAGGGGAAGTAATGGGCCACTTAACTCTAGCATATTCAATTCCTTCTACTCTATCCTAGGAGACTGCTATCTTTCCATTCAAGGTGGTGTAGATGACTGGATTTGGTGTGACAACCCCTCTAGTGCATTTTTAGTTAGATCTTCTTACAACCTGTTGGCTTCTTCCCCTATTGTGGATCATAATTTTAATTGGTCCAATATCTATCTATCTAAACTAATTCCTAAAGTCAATTGTTTTTGGTAGGTGGAATTACATGGTAGAATCTTAACCATTGATGTTCTTAATAAAAAAGAGATTCGAATTTGTGAACAGATGCATTCTTTTCCTTTTTGATGAAGAGTTGATTAACCATTTTCTAGTCCATTCCCCCTTTGCCTAGGAAGTTTGGTCTTTGACTTTGCAATTAACCTTCTCTCAAACTATATGTTTCCTTCTGACTTGAAGGATCTAGTTAGTCAGTGGAATTTTTTCCCTCTCTCTCATTTGATTATCAATGAGCTTTGTTATCATGTTCCTCCCATGGTCTACTGGAACTTGTGGAAGGAACATAATAACAAAATCTTCAGGGAAAAAGAGAGGAGTAGCACTGAGGTTTTCTATAGCATGAAGTAGCATTTGGTTGAGAATCTGAATTTTGAAGTTTTTGGATTCTCTAACTCTATGCCTAATTATAAGTAAATTCAAATTAAACAACAATGGGGGGCTTAACTTTGACCTAACCAGGATCAAGTGAAACAATATCTATAGAAGGAAAATGACCAGGTGGAGGCCCCTCAGAGGGATGGGTCAAACTAAATTTTGATGAATTTTCTAAAGGGAATCCTAGTTTGGCTGTGGTGGGGGGTTTGATTAGGGACCACAATGGAATTTTTATTGATTTCTATATGAAATGTATAGGTTTAGATACCAGTGTCAAAGTAGAGGCTATGGCTGCCTAAAAAGGAATTAAGAGGCTAAAATATTTGGGTTTTGACGATGTCATGATTGAGGGTGATTCAAAACTAATAGTGGATTGTCCAAATGGCTTGTCTAACCCCCCTTGGAATATCGGCAGCTTTATTCTAGATGCTAAATGGGTACTCTCTTCTATGGTAGGTGTTTTAGTTTCCCATATCTATAAGGAAGGAAATAAGGTTCCCTGTTGATGCAATCTCCAACTTGGGGCTCTCATTTTCCCATTGGAAATCTTTAAAATTTGAGGATTTGTCAATTCATATTAAGTTTAGTTAGCTAAGGACCGAATGGGTGGGGCTCCTTTAAACCTTCAATGATGCTGCTATTCACCTTTCTTAATGTGTGTCTCGCTACTATGGTCGGGGTGTTGGTCTCTTGTTCCTTTTTTATTTAAAATTTGATTCATATCGTCTATTGGATGATAGGTTGTATTAGATAGATGTACCTTATTTCAAATTTAAATTTGAATCTTAATGGTCAGATAGTGATGTGGGGTAAAAGCTCGGATGCTATTTTGAAAGCTAAAGGTACTTGTGGTAGTGACACAGTGGAGAGTCACATGTTTTGGATGTCAAAGGCTTGGTTGGTTATGTGGCATCCTTATTTGGATTCTACGAAGGGGGTGAGGTGTAGTTACTAGAGAAAGAAGATTGAATTTGATAGGGTATGGATGATGTCATCCATGATGGATTTCACTTCCCCATTCTCTTTTGTGACTTGGTGATGTTAGTTCCATGTGTTCTGGGTGTTGAAGGAATGTTTGTATACTTGGCATGCTTTTTTTTGTCCAATGCAGATGGTGTGGGTGAATTACTATGGTAGAAAGGAAGGCCTTCACATAGGATGGATGATGTTAGCAGTGATGGGTTTCATTACTTCATATTCCTTATGATTTGGTCTTCTAAATTTGGGTGGAATTTTATATCCCCTCTAATCTAGCCCATGCTTTTGACTAGAACTTTGTGGAAGCCGTGTGATGTTACTACCCTATTGGCATAGGAGTTGTCTACTATTTTTTTTCCAAATTGGGGCACTAACTATTTTACTACTTTCTTTTTGGTGTCTTCTCCCACAAAATATACTATTAAGAAAGGTAATTCAATTGTTGGGAAATACAACTCTCCTTTCCTCCACCGTTGTCACTGTAATTCGATTGGGGGTCACAAAAAAAGGTCTAAACCATTATCTTATGTGCCTTTAAGGAAAAACATCCAACTATGGAGTCTATTCTAGGAGGCTAGTATGATGCCATTATTTATGGTGATGCATCCAACTACAATGATGACATTGCTGCTAAATTTCATAGTTCTTGGAGAGAGGGAAGAGTTCAGATTGGTAAGATATGGTTTGAAGTTTCTCCTAGGTTGATTGTGAATATGACAGGTTTGTAGTACAGTGGTTTAAGGGTGTCTATAATCAGTAATGGAAATTACCAAAGATTTATGGATAGCTTCCTAGAAGGTGATGAGAAACTAGTGAGAAACCAAAATGGATGACAGAGAGTGCCTCTCGACTCCATTTGTGGTTGTTAGTGCTCACATAATGAAGTAATTCACTCTAGAAGGGAACTTCACCATTGTCCATGAGTATCATTTCCCATTTCTATGTCATATTTATAGCAATGAAATAATTAATATTCCTTTCTTTATGTTTTATTCCTTAAAGTAGTGTAAAGCTAAGGGTGTGTCACCCCCTCTCCACCAAGGTTGACCCAATGCCTTTATAATTATGTTGTTGCTATTTCCCCCCTGCTGGGACCTCTTGGTGGTATCCTTACTAGTTATATTGCCCCTATTTCTCATGTTGAACCCCTCCCTGACCCATCTCTAGCTACTTCCTCTGGTGTGGGTCCCTCCTCTATGAGGCCTCCCACCAAAAAGCCCCCTTCTAGCCTGTTCAGTTTAAAAAACTCTTCAATTAAAGGCCTCCTTACCAAGGTTAACCCTTCTACTTAAAATTAGAAAGGTAAAGAAACTAGTGGGTATCCCCTTGGTAACTATGGTATCAAAAGGAAAATTTGTTAAAATATCAAGCCTAAAATTGCCAAGAAAGTCACCATTGAAATAAGAGATGATGAGGAGAAAGGAAATTTGGAGGATTCTAGTAGTGGGAGAGGTGAGAGGTGATTGGCTAGGATTATTGGCCAGTCTACCAAAGGGAAGAAACTTTGTTTTGAAGAGCTTGGGGATGAACCTAAAGAGGAAACTGCCCCTCCTATTAATCTAAGTAAGGAGCTATCAGTTATGTTGGGAGAAGAACTCTCGAAAGATTCTACAAGTAGCAAACATGATGAAGAAATGGTTGGTGATGATCAACTAGTGATCGAAGATTCAGAGGATGAGGAGGAAGGGCTTCACAATATTGAGCATGAAATTGAGGAGGTGGTTAGGGAAGCCACAAAGGGGTTGAATGCTTAGTCTATGAAGGATAAGAGTGGGGTTAAGAAAGATATAATTGCTGCCCTAGAGTACTCTGCTTCACAAATTCATGAGCTTTAGCAAAAAGTGGACAAGATGGACATGGCCTTCAATAGGCTAATAGTAATTACTTTGGGCATAATGTGTAAGCCCATCTTTGGGATGGTACGTGGAGTGACTAAGGAAAGGAAAGGCCTTTGTAATAAAAATACCTCTTTGGATGTGGATGAACAACTTATATGGTGGTGCTTCTATATCATTGGAGCAATACAATGAGGCTATCAAACAACTCGAGAATGAATGGAACTAGGTATCGACTTTTCAAAGGAGTAATTGGACCTAGTGGTTGGTGTTTTTTGATTTTTTTCTCATCACTCTCTATGGGCCTACATGCCCTTCATAAATATAGCTTTGATTTTTTCTTTAAGACTGTTGCTCTATGTTGGTATATGGTTTATGTTGTTCTGTGTAGTTAGGTGTTAGACTTTTTGTAGGGTGTTGGTTGGTTATGTGATCCTTGCTATTTTGGTGACCTCAGGCCTTGTTCTACTCTATGGTTTGGTTCAGGGGCCCTTTCCCCTTCTTCTGTTACCAAGAAAAATCCAGAACATGAGGCTTTAATGGTAATGGTTGTTATTAATAAAACTGGGGTTAGATGTACTCTTATTGATAATAAATCAAATCTAAATGTTTGTAGCATTGATCTTCTAGATAAAATTGGTGTGGATAAAAATATTATAGAAGATAATCATATTTATTTTGCAAGTATGTGTAGTTTGTGTTGTCATTGATGTTAACAAATCTATGTTGTTGTTGCATTGATGTCAACCTTGGTGATGCTTTGATTACGTGCATTATTTTTTCATTAGTAGTATCACTGGTTTCAACCTCTAGAGTTTCTTTGATATTAATTTTGTATAATGAGATGTTATGTTGTAGTTAGTTTCATTATGATAAGAAGGTGCTCTATATGATAATGTGTTTGTGGTGCTTGGTTTCCAAGTGCTTTTGAGAAAATTTGAAGAAAAGAGAAAACAATGTGGTTGAGAGGTGTTTAGTGTAGTAGAGTAGTGATCTTGTTTTGCTCCACATTTCTTCATGCTTGAAGATTTGCTTGAGCAGTTTGGATATGTTTATTAGAGGTGTTCAAAGGTGTAATACCCAAAGTTTTAGGTTCTAGATCATTGTGCAAAGAAAGTTTTGTTCACGAGTATGTGAACAGTGTCATGAAATGGTATCTAGGAGAAATGGTTTTGCTCCACATTTCTCTATAGTTTGGTTTTTTTTCTTGCAGTTTTGGAAGTGTTCTTATATTTCTCATATCTATCTTCATTTTGAGTAGTTTGAAGTTTGGTGCTCTGCAAGGTTGGATTCTTGAGTTACAGTGTGTAGAAGGTTAACTATGTGTATAGGATGAGTATGTTATTCAAGTGAAATTTATTGCAAAGGAATTTATTCAATTTCAAGGTGTTTATGCAATATTCTAGATTGTGTTCAAGTGAAGTATGTTGTGTATTAGTCATCTTTGGATGTAAGGAAACATGTAATTAAATTTTTAATGGTGTTTAATCTCACACAAATCACATTCACAAACCTTATCACATCTTGCAACCTTTAAAACACCCAAAAAAATATTACATATTATCCGCTTCATTCATAAACACCTACAACATCAATTAGGTTAACCTAATTAGATGTATTATTCAAAATATAACCTTTTGGCTCAATATTAATTTATGCATGCTTCACCCAAGATTTAAAACTCATAAAAATTCAAAATAGGTTAGCATAGACCCAAGATAACTCCAACATAATGGATCAATAAATATCCAAACTCCTTAATAAATAAAACTCATTAGGTCAGCACCGGTACTGACCTAATAATGAAAATTTCCAACTATACAACCACATTTAGACATGTGGACCTCCAAAATCTATGCCATTTAGAATACACACTCTACTAACACCTGTCAACATCTCCACAAATTTGCAAAGCCAAATTTCAATCCATGGAGAAGTGCAGATTCACTAAAACTTACGCACTGAACTGGAAAACATTAGTTACTGTCAAATCAAACTTCTATCACTTATAACTTCAACTCTAAGAGCCAACACAACACAAAATTCATGATTTAGGTTCCTCTATCATCCAAAAAATATATATCAAAAGCGTAGAGAAAGATCTTATACAACAAACCAATGTGGACCCAAAAATCAGATGACCTATACACCAGAATTACCTTTATTGACACTTAGTCAATTTCCATATGAATTACCTTGACCAAATCAAACCTTCTTACAAAATTGTACTTCATAACCATCCTGAAACATGCTCAATCTATACAAATTAATTGGCATAATGGTATTCATACCGAAATACAATGTTGACATCAATGACAACACTGAACTGCATACTATGCAACTTATATGTATCACACATGCTCATGTTTCCAACAAATGCATCAATGAAAAACTCCTTATTCTTCCAACATAATATTTATTTTTCTTTATAAGAATAAGTTTGATCACACCTCTGTTAATACTTGGACATAAGGAACCCTTTTGGAGAGCTTCCAAGTAAAGCATATAAAGGTCATATTTGATATGATGCCACATGGTTTGATAAAATTCAACTGGAAGACCATCAAAACTATGACTTCTATTGGATTTCATGGAGAAAAAGGCTTGTTCAAGTTTTTCTATGGAAATTATTTGATCCAACTATCAACTATAACATGGATCAATCTTATTAGGAACAAATTTTTGAGCCTCTTCTTCCAAATTTTGCTAAATATCTTGCCAATTGTTCTCTTTAAATATTTTTTCATAAATTTCTTGGAACAAATTAGTAATTTTAGTAGGATCATTAAGAAGTTAACTTCATCCAGTATAGCCCCTATTTTCTCCTTCTTATGTTTGTAATTGAGATATTTGAAGAAAAAAATGGAACCTTTATTCCCTTCCTTTATCTAATGAAACCTAAATTTTATTTTAGTACCCTGCTCCTTATAACGGTCTAATTTTCATATCTGTGCTTCTATAAAAGTAATAGAATTTTGAATGTTTTCATCATAAGTGTTGGCATTTAGTTTTTTCCTAGCATATTCCAATTTCCCTTGAAGGGTTATTTCTCTATGCTTACATCTCCAAAACATTCTCTTGCCAAAATATCAAATAAACTCAATGCATTGTGATATAAAAGAACACCACCATGCAATCCATAACTCACCCTCAGTTTTGGAATTGAATTCCAAATTCCCACTAAGGAGGAAACACATTCAAGGTTTTTCAAATGGGAAGTATTAAGCTTGTATGGGAGCTCATCTTTAGGGACAGTCTCTTGAGTAAGAGAGATAGAAAAAATGATAAGAAAATGATCAGATAGAGTAGTTGTATAATCAACCAGCACACATAAACTAGAAGAGGAAACCTCTAGCTTCAAGTTATGGGAAACATAAAACTAATCTAATCTACTCAACTTCCTATCATTCCTTGATCTACAATTGGACAATGTAAACCAATTATTTGCATGGGTAGAAAAAATATTATGAATGTAGTCCACCACTCCAACAATATTTTGACAATAAATTTATCTTTCATATTCATCTTCGTTGAGTTTACAGTAATTAAAATAACTATGATCTTCATGATTTTCAACCATATTAAAGTCTTCTCTAAGCACCCAATTAGCATTAGGGAGGTAGCTAGCCATCCATTCCAAAAGAATGGACCTATCTTTAGGATTATTGGGAGCATATATGGAGAAAAAACTAAAAGGCTTCCCATTGATAAAAGAGACCTTTCCCAAACACAACTATGTGATAGGTCCTCTCCTTTATCAATGAAATGTTTAGAAATCCAAGGATACAAACAAAGCACAACTCCACCATAACCATAACTATGAGATGTATGGTAAATTATAGCATCTTTCCAAAGGTGAAAAAGAGTCACATCCAAGCATTGATTATTTAATTTTACTTCTTGTAAAAATAAAACATTTGGTCTCCATTTTAGGATGATGTCTTTAACCTTAAACTTCCTTTGAGGGTGAGAAATCCCTCTCACATTCTAAGATAAAATCTTGAAATTGATGGAGAGCTAAAGGGGTTCTTATCCTCTTCTTGTCGCAAAACTCCAAAATTATTGGAAAGAGAAACAACTTGTTCATTACTTGATCTTTCATTTGAAACAAGAGGATACCTTGACCTCAGTCTAGAATTGGGAGAAGGAGAAACATACATGTTAGCTAACTTTAACAAGCCTTTGGAATGCGAGTGTGGTAATTCATTAGCTGAAGAATGAGGCCAAGAGGAAGAGGGTGAGGTTTCCTTCCTTTCCCTAACAACTCTTCGTTCATCCAACATAATTGCATCTTTATAAGAGTAACCTAAAGGATATGAATTAGTGAGAACTTGATCGCTAGGGGGGCATGATAGAGTTAATTTGAGAGGAAGGTGAAGATGGCGTTTTAAGGACAACAAGAGATTTAAGAGAGGAATTTTTGACATCATTTAGTGGAGCGGATAAATTTTGTAGAAGGGTAGATCTATTTCTCCTAGTAGGAAAATCTTAGATCAAACGACCCTCTCATTGATAGAAAAAGAAAGCATTGGACTTATTCAAATAAACTATTGGATATTCTATTTCAAAACTAATGCCATATAATTTAATATTCTCTGACAAAGGTTTGTTTAAATCCACTTCCACACAAACTCTTGGATGAACTCTTAGACTAGAAAACTTGTAAAAAGTTTGTTTGTAATAAATTACTCTACCTAGTTGGGCCATAATATATTTAAGGTACGATTTGAAGGCTATGTTTAAAAATGGAAATTCCAACCACATTGGATAATGGGAGCAAGAAGGTCCTTCAAGGTGAAAGTCAAATGTCCAAGCTTGGAGGTACCAAATTTGCCCACAAATAACCCATGTTCCATACTACAACACAGCCTAAGCATGTCCCTTGCCTAAAATTTGTATTGCTTCAATATCCCATCCGCTAAATTCCCAATTTGTTTTTTCCCATTTTTAACATTCTAATTCTATAGGAATTCCTCTCAAAAAAATAAAAATAAAAGTTTTACATTGATTTTCTGCAATAAGATTTACTACTTCATGAGGAAACTAGAAATCTAGGGTTTTACCTTGTTCTTTGTTTAAAATTTTTGGACTCCTTTCTCCTTTTTTAGAATTCTGAGTGGAAACCATGCTCTTTGTGTTGGGAGTATCATTTTTTTCTACCACTATATCTCCACTCTTTTCTCCCTCCATATAAATATTTTATTCCATAACATCCAAGTCCATAGTAAAATCTATTAAATCATTAGCGTTTGAAACCCTTGTTTTCCTTGCCACAAATTTGAATATGATTGCTTGCTTTTTGTTTCCCCTTCTGTTATCTATCGCTTTGTATTAGAAGTTGAAGCAGTGACAAAGAATCCACAGTGGGATTCATGCATTGCAGAGCAATGGAGAATCAAATCCTAAAAAAATAATGCTGAAAATTTCGCTAGGGTTTACTTTCCTTTGAGAAACTATTAGTACTTTACACCTTCCAATCAAGTAGAGATCTAATTAGGTAATATTTATGTTTTAAATGTGAATATATGATATAGATAATGATTATTTAATGGTCGCAAATCATGTAATATGATTTCTTAACTTAAAAATTAATCCTTGAATATGTAAGATGACAAGCAATAATTACATTTTAGAAAATTCGCTTTAATGACCATGAATATTGAATCGAGGAAACAAAATCATAAGAAAATAAATCAGCCTTATTTTAAAATAATATATTAAATGAATCTAAATAATAAATTTAAATTAATAGTCTGAATAAATAAAATCAAATATTACAACTATAAATTTGCTTAATATAAAACATAAAAATAAAATAGAAAATATACACTTTTAGCTCTCATAATATAAAAGTAGAAAGGATTTTTCTCGAAATGGACACAAACATTTTGAACTAAGGGTAGTTAGTTGCAAATTACAAAGTTGTGGAATTCAGAAACAAGCACATTGATTATTACTAGCAAAGCTTCCATTAACATTAATACTAGTATATATATATATCTTTAGGATAATCTATTTTTTAAAAATAAATAAAAAATCATTTCACAAATAATGAGATGGAAAAAAAAATTATTGTTGTTAAAAAATAAAAAGAAAATAGAATGTTGTGATGCTATCCACTTTAAACAATCGAAAAAATTAATAAAAATTCACTCTACATGAAAATAGAATGTAGATTTTTGTTTTTCTTTCACGATCGCTGACCACCTATATGTTGTGCTGCCATTGTAAAATTACATCATAAATTTATTAACAAGGAAAGAGAAGGAGGATGTATAATTACATAACTAACTTCTTAATCAATATTTATGGCAATTACCAGTGATATTTAACATTTCCATCATGTTAGAAACCAAGATCACACATGCAAACCAAAAAATACCTTCCACAAGAGAAAAACAAGAAAAAGTAGAGCAATTTGCATTAAGATATGCAAATGAATTGTATTTAGGAATTGAGAAATTACAAGGGATAAATTGCTGTATAAAAGCAATGTATGCATAACCCTAATGTAAAACCTAATGTTGACCTAAAATCAGCTCCACTAAATAAAGCTTACTTATTAATTAAGTAAAATAATTATTACCTAAGTAAACTTAATAAAGTGTGTAGACACCTAAAAATGGTCTGGAGAATCTAATTAATTAAATACGACTTATTTGATTAATTTATCTTAAATTCATCTACTTAGTAAATAAATAGAAATATTTATTTATATTAAGTTCATTATTAATTCTTCTATTTCTCTCCTAATTAAATAAACAAAATTAAAAACTTTGTTTTATTTAATTATTATCATTATTACTTCTTTTATGTTTCTATCATAAATTAAATGCACAACTTGAAATAATTTGTGTTATTTAATTACCTCATCACATTTCTTCATAATTAAATAAAGATATTCTAAAAATCTTTTATTTAATTATCATTTTTCCTTTTTTGTTTTAATTTAATAAACAAACCCTATAGTTTGATTTATTAAATTATTCAATCCTCTTTTTGCTAAATTTAAATAAATTAAATTTATTTAAATTTATACATAAATTATCTACCACTATTCACTCACCAATAAAATTAAATTTTCAAAATTTAATTAATTCCACTGTCATTCACGGGAAGAGCTTTGGGGACAAACCTGCAGGAAGTTCTCTCAACCACCTTCCACCCACCTTCCCTCTCTTCTTGCCTGGTGTTTTCATGGGGAGAAACAATCCTCCATGATCAGCTCCATCTTCTCATCCCATGCCATTCAATTCTCCAGATTGAATCACAGCCCCTTATCCTGTATCCCTGTGCAAATGTGCTACCGTGAAAGCTATAAATACAGCTCTTTGGCTACAGGAAATGGATCCCAACTTATGCAATCTTACTCTGCAGGTTTTCCAAAGCATCCAACATTCATCCAGCATCTCAAGCATTCAGCATTCACTCAACATCCATCCAACATCTTAATTATGGCAGTTTATAGTAGTTTCTTTCTTAGAAGCTTTGTTGTAGAATCATTTTAGTTGCACATTTAAATCATATAAGAATAGAATACCTTAATTCTCATTCTCTAAGTGTCATTTCAATAGTTTAATTAGCTTCTAAAATCTGAGTTCAAAGTAGATTAGAGAGATCTTTAGAGTTAGAGAGCAATATGATAGATTTCTAAAGATTTATAGTTTAAATTAGTTTAAATTCCTTAAATCTTAGATGCAATGTCCTATTTAGAAGTGTAGAAGCATGTTTAGTTTAATTTCCTCATTCTACCACTTACAAATTGGCGCCCACCATGGGGCATAACCCCATATTTTGCTTGATTTTTGAGAAAAGTGTCCTACAGGTATTGGCGTGATAGTTTTCGCAGAACTGTGACTTTTTGCAACACGCCAGTTGGATTTTATAGCATGTCGGTGGTCTATTTCAGCGCACCAGGTTTCTGTTATAGCGCACCGAGTTACTGTTTTAGTGCGTCGCTTCATTGTTTCAGCGCACCGCGTCACTGTTTCAGTGCGCCACTTCACTGTCCTTAAAATCATTTTTTTTAATCTGGATCCGACGCGTCTGTGGCCAGATTTTGTTTTTGTCTAAATTTTGGATAAAATTTATCAATCCTAGGATAGAAATGGATAAAATTTATCAATCCTAGGATAGAAATGGATAAAAATTGATCAATCCTAGGATAGAAACTTCACATTTTCTTGTAGGATTAAGATTGAACATTATGCTGTTATGGATCAATATCTCCATATAGATTAGCTAACTTGTCATTTGGGTTTTTAAAAGTGAACAAAATTTATCTGCTGTGATTGGGTGATAGGTTTATGCTCTCCCCTTTACTGGGTGCATCAGAATACCAGACTCGCTTTTTTTTTATGCATTTTAAAGATTTTTAAAACCTTTAGATAGGCTTGTCATAGTGGGAAAAAGTACTCACCCTACGGGAACGACCTGAGTGGGGATAGCCAAAAGCCATGGTATTCCAACCCACTTAAAAATTTATGTGAATTTAGGGAAACCCTCTTTCAACAGAAGTGTGCAGGATAACCATCCCCAAAATCTTTGTTCTAAAGATTGGGAGGTCTCTCAAGGGAGTTTATCCATTTGCCGCTCCGAACGGAAATCCTATCTAAGAACCTAGAAATAGAAGCACGCTTGTCAGTTTCTAAACATTGTAATACTCGGCGGTGCAGGGGCGGGGAAGAATCTACCCTCAAGCACTCACCATATAATTGCCAAGGACTGTTTGCTTAGGGGATCTAGTATCCACTTCCGTCACTCTGAGTATGCACCTGGAAAAGACAAAAACACGGGCGCCCTCTAGGGGGTGACATGGCTGTGTGAGTCGACGCAATTCCAAGCTGTGGGTCGTTCGAGTATATAACGATGAACTTTTGTCTCTAGGAGTGAGTCTATCTGAAGTGTCTTATCTGTTATAAACCAGTGAAAATAAAAAAGAATCATGCTTGATTCTTAAGAACATACACTATCTATTTGGATTCTAGGATTTTTAAAGTCAACCATTCTATTCTTGCTTGTTGTGTTTTCTCTCATTAAATTCAGATAAGATCATCACAAAAATCTTCAAAATAAAAACACTTGTGGAATTCTCATGATTCGAGATTGGGTATCCACCAAGTTTGTCAAGAAATCTCTTGTCAAACGAATCAGAAAACCAAAGAAAACACTTGCATACAAACAACTTCTGAGAAAGCAATGATTTCTATATCAAAGCAGGAAAGTTCTACTCCAACATAGGACTTTTATTCATAGGTATCATGATTTCTCTAGAGGTTATATGGACGACTATGCTATAGCTCCCTTAGATTCACAAGCATTCTATCAAAGAAGGGCTCTTAGGCAACACCACAATCATAGTCAAAGAATTCATCCAGAATACATCCCAGAACCAGCCATACAATATGATACCAAACCAAGTGAGTTTCATAGAATAAGATAGTTATGTCTTAGCACCTCATGGTTCTGTTTTAGCTCTTTGGGTCTCTATTCCAGCGCATCAGGTCTCTATTTTAGTGCTTTGGGTCTCTGTTCCAGTGCTTCAGGTCTCTATTTTAGCGCTTTGGGTCTCTGTTCCAGCGCGTCCCCTCCCTATTTTAGTGCTTTGGGTCTCTATTCCAGTGCATCACTTCTCTGTTTTAGCGCTCCAGAAAGTCAGAAAAATAGAGAGTTGGTAAGACAGTTGGTCAGTTTTCCCATATCGATAACAAGGTTTTCATCAGTCCAAAACACTTGGGTCATACAAAAGGAAAACTTTACCATTACACCTAGATCTTGAAACATCTTGCAAAGTGTCCTTATCACCAAATCTGAGATTTTCTGTCAAAGTTTCCCTATCAAGGATTTTTATCATCCTTCCATCACGAAACTAGACATGACTAAATCAGATTTTAAATCAAAAACCTCGATACTTATCCAATCAAAAATCCAAGATCAAAGTCTAGAGTAAAAAGTTTGTATGCCTATTTTTACACGATCAGCATATCAAAGACAACAACAAGAACAAAACGAAAGAATAGCAGCCATGGCTGAAGAAAACCCTTGGGGACAATATAGCAACACTGATCCTCTCACTAATTCACACGAGAAAGAAATAACTGCAGAGGAAATCGAGAAAGTTCAACAATACCCTCATTTCCATAAATTTATGGAAAAGTATCTTCTATTATTAGCTGACAAAGGTGCTAAGCTTCCTAAAGACTTTGATGTCAATCAACTCAAGGAAACGACCACACCCCGGACAACTAGTATGGAAAACCCAAATCAAATAGATGCTTTGACAAAACAAATCCAACAATTACAATTACAGTTCCAAAATATCCAACAAGGGCCAACAAAAAGATATTCTTTACAAGACATTTTCCCTTATCCATTCGATCCAAGCATTAACATGATACCATTTCCATGGTATTGTGAATACCCAACGTACAACAAATACAATGGGAGAACCAATCCATTTGATCACGTACGGGAATTTTGAGCCATGAGCATAGAGTTCGCACATGAGGACTCTTACTACGATTATTTCCAAGAAGCTTAGGAAACACTTGCATGGAGTGGTTTTCTAAATTGGAACCCACGATTCAATCTTTTGAAGAACCGATCAATAGGTTCATAACACACTTCTCATTCAACATCCAACATGGGGTAACCTTAAAAGAACTCTACAACACCAAACAAGCAAAGGGTGAAAAGTTTCTTTCCTTTCTCCAACAATGGAGAAGGCTATTTGCTAAATACCCTAGATCTATTCCTAAAGAGGAGAAGATAGAGATGTTCATTGATAACTTAGTGGATGACATGAATTACAGATTGGACTTACAATGTCCATCTACATTTGAACAAGTTATCAAAAAGTGGCTCAAAATCGAAGAGGCTCTAATCAAAAGAGGAACAATCAAACACTTCATTGAAGGTTCAAACAATAACAATTCCTCTAACAACAACAATGAAAAGGCAAGATTTTGGCAAAAGAACAAGAATCTGATACCATGATCGATACACACACATCTAAACTAGTATTCACCTTGACGCCAACCCCTACAAACAAACAAAACAGTGGTCTTAATGTCAAATAAAAAGTAGTGATCAAGGCAATAATCAAATAGTGGAGAAACAAAAACCCAATCATTCCAACGACCATCCAATAAACGAAAATTCACGCCATTAGGACAATCATTGGAATCAGTCCTCAAAGAACTTTTAGATGAAAAACTCATTCAAGTACAAGAGGCTAGAAATTGGGACCCTCAAGTCAAACCATCATGGTGGAATGACTTACACTACTGTCACTACCATCAAAATAAAGGCCACATGACTGAAAATTGTTGGCAGTTAAAACATGCGATACAAGACCTCATAGATCAAAAGAAAGTATTTGTAGAGGGACACCAAACAAACAAAGATCATACGATGTTCAAAAATCCTCTACCCAATTATCAGAAGGGAGAATCCTCTTCCGCAAACACCAAAGGTAAAAACGTTGGTTATGTTTATGACAACGATTCTTTGTTTTTCTACTGCCAAGGAGGATGAAGAGTTATGCAACCAAATCAATCGGAACAATGATGTTACATCTACCAATTTGGTACAACATATGGACAAATCTGAAAACCAAATTAATGTAATCACACTCAAGGGAAACAAGAGTACCAACCGGTTAATGCCACAATAAGGGCACAATCCAAAGTTATATTGAAAGGAGCATCAATATCATCCCCATCTGTGGATTCTCCCTCTAATCAATATAATCTCATTGAACAATTGTAGAAAATACCGGCACAAATATCTATCTTGGAACTTTTAAAGATTTCCCCATCACACAAAGAGGTTCTTGAACAAGCTCTTGTATCAACCACGGTACCTAACAATTTGGATGTGTGTCAGTTCCAAGCTATGGTGGGACATCTATCTGCACCTCATTGCCTTTCATTTTCCGAACATGATGATGTATCACTCACCCATCCACATAATTCAACCCTTCACATTGAAGTCCTCATCCATAAACACTGTGTAAAGCGTGTCCTGATAGATGGAGGGGTTGGTTTAAATATTTGTACCTTAAAGCTGATTCGTGCACTAGGATACTCAGATGAAGCCATTGATACAAGACAAAAAATCACAATCAAAGCATATGATGAAGAAGAAAGGTCCTCTAAAGGGTTGATCATATTACCCATTCAAGTGGGACCTATTGTCCAAAAAGTGGTTTGCCAAGTCTTAGATAGGGAACTACATACAACATACTATTGGGATGCCCTTGGATCCATGATATGCAAGCAGTACCTTCTACCTATCATCAATGCCTAAAATTTCCCGTCAATGGATAGGAGGTAACAATCACAGCAGACTATAATGACACCCAAGCTTGTCATACATTGAAAACATCTCAGGATACATTCATACCTCACAATAGAGAAGTTAGCACATCAGATGGTGAGCAACAGCAGAACTTCATATCAAAGTGGCTTCCAAAACAACAAAAATCACAAGAGATAAGGGTGGCACAATCTAACCCTTCAAATGTTGAAGAACAATTGGCTCCACTCTCACATCAATTCACCAAGGAAGTATAGATAAGTGACGAAGGAATAAGTGAATATGGTGTTGGACACTCATTTCATCTATCACAAATGTTACCCTCCTTACAAACATATGGACAACCATCTACAATCACCCAAAATTTAGAACAATCTACAACAACATTAGATGGCAGATTTGTAAAAGCTGGGAACTTAGATGAAGAATCAGAAGATAAGGCCATACTAAATTGGATTTATAAGGATGAGGAAGCTTCCACTTCCACAAGTAATATCATAGAGACAAATCAATATGGAAAGGGAAAAACTATTCTGGAGAAGATGGGATATTTAGGACAGGGAGCTCTTGGGTTAAGGAAACAAGGCATAACATAACCAATCCAGCCTTTTACGCTCCAACATAAGGATAAAACGGGACTAGGATATGTAGAAGAACAAGGATCTCTTGACCGAGGGAAACAAAGTGTAACAGAACCAATCCAAGTCCTCACAATTCAGCAAAATGGTAGAACTGGACTAGGATACACCGAAGAAGCAAGAGCAGAAATCATCAATAAAACTAAGGAGCGTATTCTTCAAATATGAGATAACTCTAAAATGGATTCAAATGAATATGAGTGGGACAACTTATCAAATGTTTCCTATGAAGATATTTAGATCGACATTATCAAAAAGTATACCCCCAAATGCGAGGAGGGTCAAAGCTCGAGTTTTAATCCTATTGTCTTTGAAACACAAAATTTTGATGACTCAAGTGAAGATGAACGGACATCGATTGAGATAAATGATGTGGAAGAAAATACCTTTGTAGGCCTTGACATAACCACTAACAACCTAGATGACATTTCCGTCCGAGCTTTCACAATCGCTGACCTCAACCCATCTAATGATTCATTTCCTTTACTGCATCCCGAGCTTATCGAATGGGAACCCCAACACCCTATCGATCTCCCTATTTTTGACAGTGATTCTGCCATTATTAACTACCTTTGCTGTAAGGAATCTGATACTTGTTCTACCAATACTTCTTTTAACAATGCTTTTAGGTAGGAGGATGCCAAGCCTTCCAGTTGCAAAAATATGAAAGTAAAAAATGGATCTAATGGTGAAAACCATTCTATGGCAGTATTTGATCCTAAAATAGTAAAAACAAAGAATGCATCCAATGGTGAAAACCTCATTGAGGCACCAAAGGATGGAAGGCTTGACATTCTCCCACAACATTACCATGAAAGATCATCAGTGTTGATAGAACCCACATAGTCTATTGATATTGGTACATCAGAGAAAGAAAGAATCCTACACCTGGCAGCATCCATGACAGATACAGAAAAGCCAGATTTTATCAAATTCTTTGAAGAATAATGCATCAATTTTGCTTGGTCATACTCTGACATGCCAGGCTTAGACACAGATCTCATTTTGCATCACTTATCCTTACCAGCTGGCACTAAACTAGTAAAACAAAAGCTGAGAAAAATGCATCCACATGTTGCATTATTAGTAAAAAATGATTTGAAGAAACTACTAGATGTTGGATTTATCAGGTCTATTGATTATGCGGAATGGATATCCAACATTGTACCTGTTTCAAAGCCAGATCACACCATTAGAATATGTACTGATTTCCAGGATTTAAATAGAGCATGTCCAAAGGATGATTTTCCCTTCCAAACATAGACATGATTGTAGATCTAATAGCTGGACATCAAATGCTATCACTCATGGATGGATTTTCAGGATACAATCAAATCAAAATAGCTCCTGAAGACCAAGAAAAGATAGCATTTACATGTCCATGGGGAACCTTTTGCTAGAACGTCATGCCTTTTGGGTTAAAGAATGCAGGTGCTACATACCAATGAGCTATGACAACAATCTTCCATGACATGATGCACACCTTCATGGAGGACTATGTGGACGATATCTTAGCCAAGTCTCACACTAGGGAAGGACATCTAGAGATACTAGCAAAAATATTTGACAGGTTGGAAAAATTCAAAGTCATATTAAATCCTAAGAAATGTGCCTTTGGAGTAACATCAGCAAAACTCCTTAGATACATAGTTTCTACAAAAGGAATTGAAGTAGATCCAACAAAAGTTAAAGCCATCATGGAAATGCCACCTCCTAAGAATATCAGTACATTAAGATCTCCACAAGGCCAACTACAGTCCATCAGAAGATTCATCTCTCAACTAGCAGATCGGTGTCATCCATTCAATCATCTTTTGCATAAAAATGTGTCTTTTAAATGGGATGAACAGTGTGAGAATACTTTCAACCACATCAAGCATTATTTAATGACACCACCAATATTGGTACCACCCAGTGAAGATAGGCCATTGTTGCTATATGTCGCAACAACAAATATTTCTTTAGGAGCCTTGCTAGCACAAGAGGATAAAGAAGGAAAGAAACATGCTATATACTATATCAACAGGACACTCAATGGACATGAAGTAAACTACACCTTCATTGAAAAATCATGCTTAGCAGTAGTATTTGCAACACAAAAATTGTGACACTATATGCTCACTCACACTGTCAAGCTCATTGCAAAAATTGATCCTCTCAAGTATTTACTGAGCAAAGCAGCTTTAACAGGAAGGTTGGCAAAGTGGGTCATGCTCCTCAGTGAGTTTGACATTCAGTATGTTGAAAGGTGAGCTATCAAAGGACAATTCATCGCCGACCAATTAGCAGAAGCTCCATTATCAGACTATCATCCTATGACCATGGAATTTCCTGATGCAGATATCCTCAACATTACAACACAACCATGGCAACTCTACTTCGATGGATCCTACACACAACATGGATCAGGGGCAGGAATTTTATTTGTCACACCTCTTGGGCACACAATTCCACGATCTTACAGGCTTACCTTCTATTGCACTAACAATGTGGCAGAATATGAAGCTTTGATCCTTGGAATTAAAGTGGCTATTGACTGGAAAATCATAGAACTATAGGTGTATGGAGACTCCCAGTTAATCATCTATCAAGTCAACAATGATTACCAAACTAAGGATGACACATTGATTTTATACAAGAGACTGGTAGATGATCTAAAGAAATACTTCATAGAAATCAAATTTGAGCAGATACCAAGATCAAAGAACAAAGTAGCAGATGCCATGGCCACAATAGCATCTCTTCTACAAATGCCTGAAACGCAAGATCATTATCGATTTATTGTAGAACAAGTGTCAAATCCTACATATGCAAATCCCAAATCCCAAACCATAAGCCTTTTGGATAGTTCCCAATCTTCCATTTATGAAGACATTTATACTTATCTAAAAGATAATATCTTACCGCCAGATCTTTCTCGCAACCAAAAGCGCAACTTCATACACCAATCCACCAAACATACCATTATTGCTGACACCCTTTACCGTCGAGGCCTAGATGGTACTCTTTTGTGTTGTTTAGAACATAACAAATCCGCTTCTGCTTTACATGAGGTCCATGAAGGAATTTGTGGTACACATTCAAGTGGATTATCTTTAGCCAAGAAACTCCTTCATTTGGGGTATTACTGGCCACACATGGAGCAAGAATCTTATAAGTTTGTCAAGAGATGTCCAAAATGCCAGATTCATGGCAATCTTATACATGCACCGGCACAGGAGCTACATCCATTCACAACTACATGGCCTTTCTGTCAGTGGGGATTAGACCTGGTAGGGAAAATTAACCCATCTTCATCTAATGGACACAAGTTCATTATCACAACAACAGAATATTTTACAAAATGGGTGGAGGCGGTTCCCTTAACCACAATCACTGGGAAGCAAATATCATCTTTCATACTTAATTATCTCATTTGTAGATATGGGATACCCCAGTCGATCATTATAGATAATGGCAGGCCTTTCAAGAACCAAGATGCCCAAGAGTTGTGTGAAAAGTTCCACATCCAACATCGCTTTTCAACCCCGTATTACCCTCAAGGTAATGGACAGGCAGAAGCTTCAAACAAAACAATCCTAAAGATTCTCAAGAAGACTGTAAATGAGGTAGGGCGTGATTGGCATGTTCAACTTAACCCTACTCTTTGGGCTTACAGGACTAGCATCAGAACACCAACAGGAGCTACACCATATGCTCTTGTCTATGGATCAGAAGCAATATTACCTATCGAGGTAGAAATTCCATCCCTTCGAGTTTCACTAAAGGGACTCATTTCATATGAAGATTATAGGATCTCTAGACTTCAAGAATTAGAGCTACTTGATGAACGTCGACAACAAGCTGTCAATCATTTGACAGCCTATCAACAAAGAATGTCTAGGAACTATAATCACAGGGTTAAGCCTAGAGTCTTCCAGATCAGAGACTTGGTCCTATGGGAAAACCCTATAAATCAAGCAGACAGAGAAAAGAAGGGAAAGTTTGAACCTAACTGGATAGGGCCTTATGTCATTATCTCAGTCTATGGATTAGGAGAATACTAGCTGTCTACACCAGAAGGAGACATGTTGGAGGAACCCATGAACAACATTCATCTCAGGCGATTCTACACTTGAAGATACCTAGTGCACGGTCAATAAAGTTATCTTGATGAAAACCTGGCAAACAGGCATCATGATGACGAAAAAAAAAAAAATACAAAAGAAAAAGAAAGAGGACACAATAAAAACAAGTGATGGAAACCTGGAAAACAGGTGCTACTTGTGATTTTCACCAGCTCTTCTATCTATTTAAATACAGTTTTGTCACGATTGTTTCCTTTTGGATCATTTTTGTCCATCATTTGAGATAATCATTATCACTATCCATATCATAACAGAGATATCATGTTTTACCCTAGCTTGGGGGCAACATCCTAGTGTTATTTGGTACAATGGACTTTCAGCTTAAATGGAAAGGCAATCAAACATAACAACACCAAGTGACGATACTTGAAAAAATCCAAAAAAAACATTAGAAAATCCATCAAAATCCAAAAACATCAGAAAATCCATCAAAATTCAAAAACATCAAAAAATCAAAATACAAACACATCAAAAAATTAGAAAATCCATGCAAAAACATTCATAAAATTGAAAACACAAAAATAGAGTCTACATCAATTAAAAGTGGAGTCTGTGTCAGTCGAACTACGTGGTCTCTACGTGTATAATGTAGGCAAGACTAATCTTTGATTAGTCCTCGAGACCCCTAGGATAGGTCTTTAGGTTACATCATTTGGTCAAATGTCTTAGAATATCATGCAAACATCAGCACACACATTTCAACATCGATGATCTAATCTGAATAATGGTTTGAAAATACATTAAGTAGAATTTGAATTGTTGTGCTTTTTATTTTTTTCTTTGGAGCTACTCGATGATGTATTGAACTAGAGAAGCAAGGAAGAAGAATGGTACTTTTCTTTGTTTGCTATTTGTGATTTAATCATTATTATTTTGTGAATTGTCGCAGGAAGTGCTCTACCAAGTATCATGGATGACATTCCAATTCACTTAAGAAAATGATTAATTCTTATCTGTTTACACAAGAAATGCTCAGGTCATCATTGGTCTATCTCATACCTTGATGCTTGTGTTCGCTTGCAATATCAAAAATCATGAAAGAAGTACTCAGGTCATCATTGGTCTATCTCATATCATTGATGCTTGTATTCGCTTTCAACATTTAAAAAAAAAAGCTCAGTGATGAAACAAAAGCAAAATAAAAAGATTGTTGAAATGACACTTAGGTTTGCATTGATAAAATAGGTTTGCATGGTAAACATAGATTGCATTCATAAAAATACATCTGCAGAGTACTGGTTGCACAAGTTACAAAGATTCATTCGCAAATAATGTTATCTTTTCTTATTAAGGATTGAGTATACTTGACACATAAAATTTTCATAATGACATGCATATAAAATCATTTCTTCATCTCATCATAAATTTCACAATAAAAATCTCATTTCGTGACATCATATACACGTTATGTTACATCATTCATTTACGTCTCATCACATTGTCATTATCATATAGTTGCAAAATCATCATTCATTGCATACATATAGAAGGCATTTTTACATCTCATTTATACATCATTTCATTTACATTTCATTAGATACATCATTCATCACATCTCATTTATACATCATTTCATTTACATTTCATTTATACATCATTTCATTTACATTTCATTAGATACATCATTCATCACATCTCATTTATACATCATTTCATTTACATTTCATTAGATACATCATCACATTTCATTAGATACATCATACATTACATCTCATTTATACATCATTTCATTTACATTTCATTAGATACATCATTACATTTCATTAGATACATCATACATTACATCTCATTTATACATCATTTCATTAGATACATCATTACATTTCATTAGATACATCATACATTGCATCTCATTTATACATCATTTCATTTGCATTTCATTTATACATCATTTCATTTACATTTCATTAGATACATCATTACATTTCATTAGATACATCATACATTGTATTTCATTTATACATCATTTCATTTACATTTCATTAGATACATCATTCATCACATCTCATTTATACATCATTTCATTTATATTTCATTAGATACATCATTACATTTCATTAGATACACCATACATTGCATTTCATTTATACATCATTTCATTTACATTTCATTAGATACATCATTCATCACATCTCATTTATACATCATTTCATTTACATTTCAATAGATACATCATACATTGCATTTCATTCGTACATCATACATTACATCACATTTTATTTATCATACATTGCATCTCATTAAGAAAAGAAATACATCATCAATATCATATCACATCATCATTAATGCATCCATACAAGCTAGTAAAATAAATCATCATAAAACATAGAAACTAAAATGCATCCATCACATCAATCATGTAGAACACATCATACGATCAATGCATCCATCACATAAATCATGAAAAACATATCATAGATCAATCAAACAGTTACACATATATATCTCATCAAGTGTCAAGTATACAATGAAGTCTAAAAAAGATGAAAATAACATCATGTCAAAAATGGCTGTATATGTCTCTCAAAGGGTACACAACTGATATCAAGTGGTACTCGCACCAGAAGGAGCAGGTCTCGCACCAGTATCAAGACCACCACCAGATGTCCTAGGATCTCTCGGATCTTTTGGATCCCTCGGGAGAGGCTGTGTCACACCTCTGCTCATTGTCCTCGAACGAGTTCTCTCTAAGCGAGACTGGGCATAACTGACTCTCTGCTCTGGGGGGCAAAGCTCATGATAGCGGCTCCTATAAAACTCAATCTCAGCACCTGCCTGCATGACCTCTCGCATGTAATCTGCCACAGAGGTCCCATCTGCCACTCTCTACAATCTCTCTATAGTAACCTGTGTTGTCTCTGCTGCCTGTCTGATAGTGTCTCGCTTTGCAGTCAAGGCTATGATCTGTGCCTGGGCAGTGGTCAACTGTGCTCATACACCTACTAGCTGAGCCTGTGCTGTCACTGCTACCTGTAGGGACTCATCTCTCTCACCAATCAGAGAGGTAATCTGTGTCTGTGCAGTAACTAGTTGTGCCTGCATCTAAGCCTGTGTCTGTGCTAGTAATCCTTGCACCTATGCTAGCTGTCCCTGTAAGGTCTAAACCTGCACCTGTAAACCTGCAACCTCTGATCGCTCTGCCGACGAGGAAGCAACAGCCTGCCTCTTACGAGGCACACTAGTTGATGGCTCTGTAGTACCTGCTATGCTCGGTCTCCCCCCATCTCCGCCATCATCATCACTGCTCTCCTCGCTGCTATCATAACTCTCACTGTCATCATCTCTCCCCTGTCTCTGACCAACCTGACCACCCCCTACTGGTGCTGGTGCTAGTGCTGGTACTGGTGCTGGTGCTGCCACTGGTGCTAGTACTGGCTCATCCGGAATAGTAATACGTGGAGGAGGGTGCAGAGCCAAATACTATCCATACTCAGGAGTAGCAGGTGCCTCGACAATGTCTCATCTCATATCCCATGCTGATGGCTGTAGAGCACGATAACCCTCAACAAGTGCCCCATAAGGCAAACTAGGACCCCAATCATTGACATCCATCTATCGTCATCCGTAATGTGCTACTCCCTGTGGCATACACTGCACAATACCATACTGCCTATAGACACAACGAAACAGGAATCGCTCCAAGATCCTGGGGCTCTTCCCGATCAAATACATTGAATCGGCCAAGAACCCCAGCTCAATATCATCATCATCCCAGTCATCACAATTTGAATAGGGGTGCCAGGTCACTGTCTCTACATCATCAATAAACGACCACCACCAGATGTCCCAGGATCTCTCGAATCTCTCGGATTCCTTGGGAGAGGCTGTGTCACACCTCTGCTCACTGTCCTCGAACGAGTCCTCTCTGAGCGAGACTGGGCATAACTGACTCTCTGCTCTGGGAGGAAAAGTTCATGATAGCGGCTCCTATAAAACTCAATCTCAGCACCTGTCCACATGGCCTCTTGCATGTAATCTGCCACAGAGGTTCCATCTACCACTCTCTGCAATCTCTTTGCAGTAGCCTGTGCTGTCTCTGCTGCCTATCTGATAGTGTCTCGCTCTGTAGTCAAGGCTGTGATCTGTGCCTGGGCAGTGGTCAACTGTGCTCGTACACCTGCTAGCTGAGCCTGTGCTGTCGCTGCTACCTGTAGGGCCTCATCTCTCTCACCAATCAGAGAGGTAATCTGTGTCTATGTAGTAGCTAGCTGTGCCTGCATATGAGCCTGTGTCTGTGCTAGTAATCCCTGCACCTGTGCTAGTTGTCCCTGTAAGGTTTGAACCTGCACCTGTAAACCTGCAACCTCTGATCGCTCTACCGACGAGGAAGCAACAGCCTGCCTCTTACGAGGCGCACTAGTCGATGGCTCTGTAGTACCTGCTATGCTCGGTCTCCCCCCATCTCTACCATCATCATCACTACTCTCCTCACTGCTATCATCACTCTCACTGTCATCATCACTGCTACTCTCACTGTCATCATCTCTCCCCCATCTCTGACCAACCTGACCACCCCCTGGTAGTGCTGTTGCTGGTGCTGGTGCTGGTGCTGCCGCTGATGTTGGTACTGGCTCATCCAGAATAGTAATACGTGGAGGAGGGTGCAGAGCCAAATACTGTCCATACTCGGGAGTAACAGGTGCCTCGACAATGTCTCGTCACATATCCCATGTTGATGGCTGTAGAGCACGATAACCCTCAACAAGTGCCCCATAAGGCAAACTAGGACCCCAATCACTGACATCTATCCATCATCGTCCGTAATGTGCTACTCCCTGTGGCATACACTGCACAATACCATAATGCCTATAGACGCGACGAAATAGGAATCGCTCCAAGATCCTGGGGCTCTTCCCAATCAAATACATCGAATCGGCCAAGAACCCTAGTTCAATATCATCATCATCCCAGTCATCACAAACTGAATAGGGGCGCCAGGTCACTATCTCCACATCATCAATAAACGACCACCACCAGATGTCCCAGGATCTCTCGGATCTCTCAGATCCCTCGGGAGAGGCTGTGTCACACCTCTGCTCACTATCCTCGAACGAGTCCTCTCTGAGCGAGACTGGGCATAACTGACTCTCTGCTCTAGGGGGCAAAGCTCATGATAGCGGCTCCTGTAAAACTCAATCTCAGCACTTGCCCGCATGGCCTCTCGCATGTAATCTACCACAGAGGTCGCATCTGCCACTCTCTGCAATCTCTCTGCAGTAGCCTGTGCTGTCTCTACTGCCTGTCTGATAGTGTCTCACTCTGTAATCAAGGTTGTGATATGTGCCTGGGTAGTGGTCAACTATTCTCGTACACCTGCTAGCTAATTCTGTGCTGTCGCTGCTACCTATGTTGTCACTGCTACCTGTAGGGCCTCATCTCTCTCACCAATCAGAGAGGTAATCTGTGTCTGTGCAGTAGCTAGCTGTGCCTGCATCTGAGCCTGTCTCTGTGCTAGTAATCCCTACACCTGTGCTAGCCGTCCCTGTAAGGTCTGAACCTGCACCTGTAAACCTGCAACCTCTAATCGCTCTGCCGATGAGGAAGCAATAGCCTGCCTCTTAGGAGGTGCACTAGTCGATGGCTCTGTAGTACCTGCTACGCTTGGTCTCCCCCCATCTCCACCATCATCATCACTGCTCTCCTCACTGCTATCATCACTCTCACTGTAATCATCACTGCTACTCTCACTGTCATCATCTCTCCCCCGTCTCTGACCAACCTAACCACCCCCTGCTAGTGCTGCTGCTAGTACTGGTGTTGGTGTTGCCGCTGGTGCTGGTACTGGCTCATCCAGAATAGTAATACATGGAGGGTGCAGAGCCAAATACTGTCCATACTTGGGAGTAACAGGTGCCTCGACAATGTCTCGTTGCATATCCCATGCTGATGGCTGTAGAGCACGATAACCCTCAACAAGTGCCCCATAAGGAAAACTAGGACCCCAATCAATGACATCTATTTGTCATCGCCTGTAATGCGCTACTCCCTGTGGCATACACTGCACAATACCATACTACCTGTAGACGCGACGAAACATGAATCGCTCCAAGATCTTGGGGCTCTTCCCGATCAAATACATCGAATCGGCCAAGAACCCCAGCTCAATATCATCATCATCCCAATCATCACAGTCTGAATAGGGGCGCCAGGTCACTGTCTCCACATCATCAATAATCCGCCTCCAATAATCTAGCTTACCCATCATATGCTGGGTAGGCCTGCCTCTGTAACGAAACACATAGGGTCTTGTCGCTGGTCTCGATAACACCGGCACAGGACGCGTAACAACAATATGCTTCCATGCCCATACCTAAAGAAGGGTAGCACCTGTCGATAAACTGCTGCCTCCAAGGTACACGATCTAGTGTAAATCATGATAGAGCTGAGCAAGCATGCACATGCCCCAAGCATATCTCGTCCTATGTACTACCAGACCCTCTAATACCCGACCCCATCTGAGAGATAGACCCTTTGACCTCTTATCAGGACAAAGGAATCCACTAATAAAGCTGGCCAAAACTGAAGGAAGTGGAGCATATGAATCATGTATCTCTACCCATAGAATCCACTCTCCTGCAATATGGGGATCCTGAAAAACTCTCTACATAGACTCTACCCCACCAACCTCCTCTGAATCATGCACGACAATCTCCCCAAGAAAAGGAATGCGAAGAATACGCCATACATCCTCTGGCGTCACAGTCATCTCGCCAGTAGGTAAGTGGAAGGTGTTGTGGTCACTATGCCACCGCTCTACTAAAGCTGTCAGTAGACCCCTATTAAGTCTAATATGGGGCATATCCAGTAATGTCACTAAACCGCAATCAGTAATATGCTATCTCTCATCTGGTGAAAGTCACAGTATCATATCAAAAGGCCAGGGAAACTGCTCTCATACCTGGATAACATCTAAATGCTCCTGTTATCATACACAAAGAACATTTTAATCAGAATATCAAATATCAGGAGGTCATCAAATTTTCAAAAATTGTGCTTTACCTATCAAACTATCAATTTATCAAGGAACCCTCATCTATCAATCGGGTTCATTCCTTCCAAAATTTTAATTATACCTCGCCTATCATGAGGGTAATTATTATCAATCAATGGATCTCGCTCATCATGAGATCATTTACCATTTATTCAGTCACGATCAAACTAAAATAGATGGAATCAACAACCAATCAACGAAATAAAAATCAAAGTGCACAATTCTTCATTAGTCTATACTTCCAAACGCTACAAAATTTTACTGAAGTGCTACAAAATCTACCTAAAGCGCTATTCCTAGTGATGCGCTACAAAATCCTCCTCATGCGCTGCAAAATCAACCTAAAGCGCTAAAACTACTAAAGCGCTACAAAATACCACTGACGCGCTGCAGATTTGACCCTGCGCGCTAAAACTCTGACGCACTACTCTAATCTATGGACGCACTATAGAATTCAGTTGGCGTGCTACAATAAATTATGGACGTGCTAAACTGTGCCTGCTGCGCGCTAAAAACATAAAACATGTGCAAAATGACATAAAAAGTATAGGCACAAATTACGAGGAGGATTTGCGGTACATACCGAAGGTCCATAGTCGGCCAGATGCTGGTGACGTCGCACACGCTCGAGTCAGTGGGTATGGTAAGGGATTAGCATCTTGAAAGCTCTAGCACTCTAAGGGTCTCTATCACAAGATTGTCAAAGTCAAATGCATAAATGACTTTTGAAAATGACCTTTTGAGCATTTATAGGTTATTTTTGTGGGATTTTCATAGGATTTATTTATTTTTCCTTCTGAGGAATTAATTCTTATCTATCACAGGGGCATTTTTGGACAATTTTATCAGGAGATAAATTATTTCTTCATCAAATCATTATCAAATCATCAAAACATCATAAAAATTTTTTTTTTTTTGAAAAATCATAAAAAAATTCTAAATTCATCAATTTATCTCATGTGGGGGCATATATCGCTATCATTTCAAAAATCAACATCTAGGGCACATCAGGGGCATAATTTAAACTTTTCGTCAATACTGGCAGTTGAGGCAAAATCATTCTTTGAAGCAATGCGTAAACACATCACTTCAAAGAGGGGCAAAATGTAGACACCTAAAAATGGTCTAGAGAATCTAATTAATTAAATACGACTTATTTGATTAATTTATCTTAAATTCATCTACTTAGTAAATAAATAGAAATATTTATTTATATTAAGTTCATTATTAATTCTTCTATTTCTCTCCTAATTAAATAAACAAAATTAAAAACTTTGTTTTATTTAATTATTATCATTATTACTTCTTTTATGTTTCTATCATAAATTAAATGCACAACTTGAAATAATTTGTGTTATTTAATTACCTCATCACATTTCTTCTTAATTAAATAAAGATATTCTAAAAATCTTTTATTTAATTATCATTTTTCCTTTTTTGTTTTAATTTAATAAACAAATCCTATAGTTTGATTTATTAAATTATTCAATCCTCTTTTTGCTAAATTTAAATAAATTAAATTTATTTAAATTTATACATAAATTATCTACCACTATTCACTCACCAATAAAATTAAATTTTCAAAATTTAATTAATTCCACTGTCATTCACGGGAAGAGCTTCGGGGACAAACCTGCAAGAAGTTCTTTCAACCACCTTCCACCCACCTTCCCTCTCTTCTTGCCTGGTGTTTTCATGGGGAGAAACAATCCTCCATGATCAGCTCCATCTTCTCATCCCATGCCATTCAATTCTCCAAATTGAATCACAACCCCTTATCCCGTATCCCTGTGCAAATGTGATGCCGTGAAAGCTATAAATACAGCTCTTTGGCTACAGGAAATGGATCCCAACTTATGCAATCTTACTTTGTAGGTTTTCCAAAGCATCCAGCATTCATCCAGCATCTCAAGCATTCAACATTCACTCAACATCCATCCAGCATCTTAATTATGGCAGTTTACAGTAGTTTCTTTCTTAGAAGCTTTGTTGTAGAATCATTTTAGTTACACATTTAAATCATATAAGAATAGAATAGCTTAATTCTCATTCTCTAAGTGTCATTTCAATAGTTTAATTAGCTTCTAAAATCTAAGAGCAAAGTAGATTAGAGAGATCTTTAGAGTTAGAGAGGAATAGGATAGATTTCTAAAGATTTCTAGTTTAAATTAGTTTAAATTCCTTAAATCTTAGATGCAATGTCCTATTTAGAAGTGTAGAAGCATGTTTAGTTTAGTTTCCTCATTCTACCACTTACAAAGTGTAATTAAATAATTAACTACGCCAACAACCCCCCTTAAGTGCAACTTAGGGAGACTAAAAAATATTGCACCTAATGCTTGGATGAATTCATGAATGCATGAATGGGTCCTAGATACAAGGCCATGTTAGGTACCCATGTACAAATGCAATGAATAGGAAAAAGGAGAAAACCTATTGGGAGAAACCCCCCCTCAATGAGATGACCTATTGCAAAGAAGCACTAGAAGAACACTGGTGGAGAAACACTGGAATCCTGAATTTGGAAAGCAAGGAAAGATACCTCTATTTACAAGAAACCATATGAGAGTCACTGAAGGAATCAAGCGGAATCATGATAATGCAACAAAAGACTCGATGCCAAGGAACACTGGGTATGTGCAGGATCATGATGGGCCAAAAAGTGAAAATATGATGGGTATGTGACTGACAATCTTTTTTTTTACCCAAAATTGATGAAACAAAAAGGGTTTTTAAAGGAGATACTCAGCTTTCCACCAATATAAATTATACTTTACTTTGAATTTAATAAGTAATTATTATTCATTTTCTATTCAAATTACGACTAAAGTCCCGATTGATAGACTGATTGAAAAACATCTATAGCTTTCAAATGGTATCACATTTTTTGAATCCAAAATATGTGTCACATTCTATGCTTAGCATAGTATAGGATTAAAAAAAAAAAATTGAATTTCATGAAGTTTTGACAAAGTTAAGGTGGTCGACATACAAGTTTTTATATATATTAAAAGTTGTAATAAAAAAAATCATAATTAATTACTTACTTGGAAACAACATTAAAAAATATGCATCACATCGCATGATTCCTCCACTTATATCTAAAATATTATAAAAAATATTATCATTTTATTGTGGTTATGGTGGTCGATAGACACCTACTTATTTTTCCTTAAAATTTAAGTACTATTGCATTGAAATTTCAAGTTTTCACCAAATAGATTTCTTTTTTTAAACAAACCTAGTAGTTTTGAAACTACATTCAATTTTCTACAGATTCTAGTCTTACATATTTTTGAAATAATATAGATAACTTATTCAAATTTTTACGTCAAGTTGCCCAACTCTAATTTTTTTGATTTTTTTGCCACTTAAGGGCCTGTTTTTTCCATGATGATCCTGTACATTCCCCACTGGAAAACTCACAAACTAGAACATCCCTAGAATCTATGAAGCAACAGTAGATGAATAAATGATGCCCCTCATAAGAGGGAATGGTATGATGAAAGAATCTATAATCTATGTGTATCTTGATGCCGATTACAAACTATGACTAAAACTTATCCATAGGAGGAAGTACCATGAAGATTCTGGAACATTAACCATAAAATGAGTGGCCCTCAAACTGATATGTGACCCAATGTGAATATAATATGATTCAGGATCATTAACCATAGGCTGTCAATCTGAGATGTGAACTGATGCGAACCAAAATGTGTCAATCTATGAGAAAGATGTGGCCAAAAGAAAGTACACATTCTAGATACAACTCATGTGAGTTGTCATCAATATGAAGATGAGATCAAAGTGCATGCAATGAAAATACACTCTAATCAAATTATTATGCAAGAATCCCCCTGATGGAACTTTATAGAAGTTTATTTACTACAATACTCCATGATTGTGAAAGGAGAACATGCGAAACATGCATAAATTAAAGAGAAAATGCAAACCTAGTGCATAAAAAAAAAGAGTGCTTGCACAAATCAATGTTCACATATGCTTCCATGATTAAAAAATGATGTTAGATCTATTTAGAGGACTGATCCAACTTTCCAACACCTATTCATTTTCAAAAAACAGAGACCATATGCAAAAGATAAGCCCCTGAAAGCTCAAAAATGATGATCTGACTTCAGAGGCCTGAAAAATAAATCTGGAGAAAAATCATAAAAATAATATCTTCACTATATGATCAAACTCAAAACAAGCTTTCTAATGATATCTCGTTTGTGAAAAAATGACATGGTATACGAAAGTTATGCCCGATTTTGTGAAAGTTGCTCCAAAAAGGCCAATAAGGCCTACAAGCAGCACAAGGGGATCAAAAAAATAAGCCCCTGGTCCTGTGCATGACCAGGGGCTGGAAGGAAGGGGGTTGCCCAGGGCAGAGCCCCTAGTTACCCATGTGACCAACGGTGAGGCTGAAGGTGGCTGGGCGCATAGCGCCCGGTCCCCCATATGACTGTGGTTGTGCTGGAGGAGCCCGCGAGGGCTAATGCTGATTGGCGGCGGTTTGGTGGGGTGTCGCCCAGTGGATGCCACTCCTAGTGGATAGCAAGTGGCATGGCGGTAGTGCCCCTGATCTGTGCGAGCAGGGCATAAATTTATATGAAATAAAAATTTATTTAATTTTTTTTTAAATTTCTCACTTCAAAGTGTGTGTTGGGGAGGCTGTATGGCCTCCCTAGCAAAAAAAAAATCTTCAGAAACCAACTACTACCAAATCGACAATTTGATAGGCGTTCCTAGGGTTTTTAGCCATTGCAAATATGATGGTGACCTTCGTTTGTGCCCAAAGTGCCTCAAAAGAATGGCTACCCCTAGATCTTGCAAAAAATCATTGAGCTTGAAACCCTCACAGATTTCTTCAATGATAACCAAAATTAATGAAACAAAAGCCAATATTGACTTTTCCCAGTGCTCTGAATCCAATGGAGATGCTTGATTTGATCCAAAATGATTGATAAATAAGCTCAAGGTATGAAACCCTTGAGGAGCCCTGAACGTGCTCTACAATGAATTTCTCCAAAAAATTAAGAACGTGCTTTAATACTATGTGAGAATTTTTAGGAATTCTAGCTGAGTTTCAAATTACACAAAATTTCACAATAAAAGATTAAGAAAGCATGAAAAAAGAATATTCTAGAATAAATTGTATTCTATACATCAAATGAGAGTGCATGCATTAAAAAATACAAAGAGCCATTGCTTTATATAGAGCAAGGCAACGCATGAGGTAACCCAAGTTCTCACATAAATCATGGAGTTCAATTGGAGTTAGCCTATGCAATAAAACAAAATGTTTATTTAAGGATAAAAGCTTATCTAATAAAGCTTATCGAAGAAAGCAAGAAACTTATCTCAAAAGAAAATAAGGAGCTTTAAGGAAAAAAATAGAGAGATTCCTTAGTTAGCTTACAATGAAATAAAGTAGCAATAGTTATCCATAGGAAATAGCATTTATCCAAATGAAGTTGCTAATTTGCGCTAACACCCCCCTTAGGTATAACTAAGGAGACAATAACCTAGATGCATGAAATCATGAATGGGTCCCCACTACAAGGCCATGTTAGGTACCCAATTACAAAGAGGAAAGGAAAAATCCAATGGGAAAAACTCCTAACCAAAACATACAATATTGATATCCATCACAAATCCAATCAATATTCATCCACAAAAAGGATGACAGGTGAAGCCATACAACCCTCTACATAATGAAATAATCTGCTGCTTGCAAAGAAGCACTAGAAGCACACTTGTGGAGTAAGACTAGAATCCTTAATCCGACAAGCAAGGAAAGATACTCTATTTTCTAGAAAATGTATTAGAGCCACTGAGTGACTCAGGTTGGAATCATGATAAAGCAACAACAAACTTGATGCCAAGGAACACTTGAAAACTTGCAAATTGTCATAACTTTGGAATCTATGAAACAACAGTTGATTGAAAAAAGGATATATAATAGAAATGATGTGCAAAGATCAAAAAGAAAATGCAAACCTAATGCATGCAAAAAGGAAATAGTGCATGCACAGATGAATGTTCACATCTACCTCCATGATTTCCAATCTTGTAATATAAGATGAATTTGCACTCAAACTAACCTATCCTCTGATACCATGTTATAAAACAAGATCAGAGATGCAAACTAGAAAATACCTTCCACAAGAGAAAAACAAGAAAAAGTAGAGAAATTTGCATTAAGATGTGCAAATGAATTGTATTCAGGAATTGAGAAATTACAAGGGATAAATTTTTTTATAAAAGTAATGTATGCATAACCCTAATGTAAAACCTAATGTTGACCTAAAATCAGCTCAACTAAATAAAGCTTACTTATTAATTAAGTAAACTAATTATTACCTAAGTAAACTTAATAAAGTGTAATTAAATAATTAATTACACCAACACATTAGAGTGATTGGGTTTCATAATTTAACAACCACCATTTGCTTCAAATAATTAAAGTTGCAATTTGCTTTTTTGTGTGACAAAGACAACTTACAGACTTTTGTTTTCAGATAATAGATGATAACTAGTTTAATTAGTTTTAGACGAATGTTTCTCAAGGGAAAAGTTTAATTCGACATTATGTCTTTTGGGAAGTTTTGAAGAGACAAGGAGAGGTTGTTGTGGAACAGGTCTGTTGGAGATAACTATATTTTGCAACTCCAACACCTAAACTTTTCTTGATGCATCCAAATATGTGTTCTGGGATAGTTTTCATCCAACTACTAAATGTTTTGGAAATGTTCAAAAATTGAACCTCATGTTAAATATTTAAATGAAAAAGTAAGGGTGTGTAGTTATTTTAGGATAGTGTTTGTGAAGGGATATCATTATATTATGTGCTAATTTATTTTTATAAATAAGGATATATATTACCATTTATAAAATATTTTTGTACACATATTTTTAAAAAAGTCACGAAAAAGTCACACCCCTAAAGTTCATACAATGCTACAAAAGTTGCTAAGTTGTGAGAGAAGTAGTAGAGGAGCGAGAAGAAGGATTTAGGAAGATATTGTATCATACGAATTAGAAGTTTTGAATTCTATGAGAAATAAATGATGTTAGATTATAGAGTACGCGATTCAAATATTAGAATGACATAATTTTTTAAAAATTATAATAATTTAAATTCATCCCTTATGAATATCATCTTTTTTTTAAATTGGCAGAGTGGGAATTCGGTTCTACTCTGGTTTGTATTTTTAATTCTTGTCTTTTTTATTCCTTATGTAATACCATTCTCTTGGTGAAAGAAAACCTTTTTTTCTTTTGCATTTATTATGATTTTTTTGGCTAGTCCTTTTTAGGATCTCAAACAACTTCAACCTAGAAGTTCATGCTGGTGTTGATAGTTTGGTAGCTCTACAGAATTGCTCCTCCAAAAAAGATCATAATTTTTTTTTTCTCAAAGGTATTTCACAAGATTCTCATTTTGAATCCCTATGCGATGTGGTAATACATATCACTGAACTTGGCAATGCTTGTAAATGAATAAATCATTTCACTTTTATAGGTACTTTATTAGATGCACTCCCTATGAAAGATTTCTTGAGGACTAGGTCAATAAGTAATTGACCTCACATGGGGTATGACTTGATGTAGTCTAAAACCTCACTACAATGTTCTTTTTTTTTTCATATTATTGAGGCTAACCATGCTTAGCCTATCCTCAAACATGGCCCTTAGTATGTTCATGCATTTTTATTGTTCTTTTAGCCCTAGATGTGATACTTGTCGTAGATGAGAATAAATTTTATTTGATGATTTGGCTCAAGTTTTGGGTTTACCACTTCTATTCTACATTTTTTACAAACCATTGTTGCTTCCATTGGTTAGGTAATATTTGTTGAGCCTAATATATTTTAGTATCATAAACAAAATTTGTTTTTATTGAGATTTAATTGGCCAAGGATCTAAACGGATTCATGATATTCATAATGGTAACCTTCATCACACTTAGCATGTGCTTTACTTCAAATTTCCCAAAAAGTGATATTATTGCTAGTTCATAAAACCCAAAATTAAGGATTTCCCTTTGGAAACCCCCTAATTCAAATCATCTCCCTAATTGGTCAATTTTTTTTGTCTATAGAGGTTCCTAGCTAAAAATTTGAGGGAAAATGGATCATTGTCTGCTAATGTATAGGAAAATGCTAACCTTGGTAATTCTTAGGCTAAATCCCAAGCCACATTAGATCATCCAATTCCTAAAGTCCAGCATGCACATGCTTCAAAAACTTTAGAGAAGGGTAAATAAGTTTTCTCGACCATGGGTGAAACCTTTTCTAAGCCAATACTTGCTTAGAATCCTCAACTAGTGGTGATTTTATCTTCCTCGTTGGAAGTGTTTGTTCAGTCTTTCCCATTACCTAAGCCTTTAAAATGGTATTTTGGGTAGTTGGAGGAGGGAGAGTATGTTTTTTTGAAGCAAATAATGTCAATTCCCAACATTTATTTAGGAAATTAAGTTTACTATTTTTTATTTCAAACTATTGCCATGTTATTTGGATAGCTAGTTCTATGTTTGTAGCAATCACAATGGTAGTTATGGAGGGTTCATCACATTTTTCTCTCTTAGGTGGAATTATTATGTTCTCAACTATTGTTGAATACCCACTAACCATGTGATCTAGCTTCTCTTAAATGTTGACAATCATTTCTTGGTATCATAAATATATATTTTTTTAATGATGCTATTGAGATTTTTTTTGCAACAATAGATTATCGATTCACTGACTACCACCACTTGATTTATGTGGGGAATTTAATATTGTTGAGATGACATATGATAAAGATGAGACCCTTCATTTATGATGGACAACTAGTGAGCAGGAGGATCATATTACATGTGTAATAAATTAGGTCTTTTTATCCCAATATGGGTTGCCACCACAATCATCCATATTGGTTTACATGAAATGATTTTTAGGTTGGATCTAATAGAGTCTTTGAATTCCTAGATTGTGTGATAATTTCTACAAATTCCTTTTTTACCTTTAGTTGATTTTATTATCTTACCGAAACATTTGAAAAATTTCACATTTCTAGAATATTTTTCCATCTAGTTCAAAGTTCAATGAAAAGTAGGTGTTCCTCATAATAGTAAAAATATATATTTTTTAATAGTTCTCTATTGAATCATCAATTTTTGTTGGAACACATCAAGAAATTTTGGAATCTTGAATCATGTACCACTTATCTAATTGGCTATATTTCTTGGTGGAATAGAGCCATATGGTGTGTTCCTCACTTCCTTCACATCTATGGGTGCTATTTGGTATTCATTTGGTAACATGCATATGAGGTGACAACATCAATGCTTCATAATCTGACTATTATAGCTCTTGAAGATGAACCATTTTCCCTTTTATTTTAGGTAAGGGTGGTAGAGATTCAACATTAGAAATAGATTGTTGATAATCAATATGTCAAATATTCTCAAATCAAAGCCAAGATACATTGGCTTAAAGTTTGGCATAGAGTCTCTAAAGATTTATTCCAAGCCCTTAAAGTGTGTCACACATATAATGGTATCAACAAGATAAAGGATAGAAAAACCATCTTACAAGAGCTTCCAAAGAATCTCTTATCCTTTTGTCAAGAAATTATGAATAAATTTACACTACCCAAGAAAATTCTCCTAAAAAAGTCCAAGCTCTTGATAAATTTCTCCAAGTTGTTGCATGCCAACTTTCTCTCTCACAACAAGACTAATACATGATCAATTTCTCTCCATTTCCAATCTTAAGGAGGTTGCTCACATATGTCCAATGAAAAGTCTCTTGATTATGATGGGTTTCATTGTGATTTTTACAAGGACCCATAGAATTATGTTGGTGAGGATTAATATAAATTAAATCTTGAAGCTTACAATTCTAAGTCATTAGGGAAAAAAATTATTAAAGGAAATATAAAATTCACCTAAAATTAGAGATCTATAGGATATTTTTAATTTTTAGCCTATCACCTTACTCAATGATTCATATAAGATAATTTTCAAAGATTTGGCCTTGAAGGTGCACCATCTCTTTCCTCAAATTGTGAAGCATGAGGAAATTAGGTTCATTGAATCCAAATATATTTTAAATAATTTTTATTATAATATGGGAAGTTATGGAATGGACTAGGCATTCTCATTAGTATAATTGATTCCTAAAAACATATTTATCAAGGCTAATGATCACATTGAATGGCCATTTATTCTTTCAATGCTTTGGGATCTCAGTTTTGAGCCTTGTTTTATTCGATCTATTATCATTATTTTTGGTGATGCCTCAACATGTATCACTATTAATGGATGATCATAATACCTTTGGGATTTTTAGGTTTATTCATCAAGGTTGTTCCTAGGCCTTTGTTTGCTTATTTCTAAAGGATTTGGTTACCTCGTAGAGCTCATTTTGTCCCTAAAGGGATACTCAAATGTATTGCTTTACCTAACTCCATGCCTTAGCTTGTTAATGGTATTTTTGTAGATGATTCATTCCTCACTATCTTAGAAGAAGAGAAAAACATCAAATAGGTGCTTAAATTATGAGATATTTTTTATAATGCTTTTTGTTCGAACATTAAGTAGCACAAGAATCAATGTTACCAATAGTCATTCCTCCTAATACCTTATAAGCACAAATATTATGGTCAAAATATATTGAACATGGAATTATTTTTAGATTCTTAAGCATGCCCTTTTTCTTCAAAGATTCATAAATATACCTATGGAAAGTTGTTCTTACTAGAATTAAAAAAGGTTGGAATATTAGAGCATGAAATCATTCTCTTTGGTATGGAAATTTTAGGTTCTCTCAAATTTTCTTGTGATAACTCATGTTTATTGAACTCCTCAAGTTGGGGTCCTTCCAAATCCTCTTACATGAAGCTAGAAAAATTCTATATGATTTTCTTTGGGCTTCCTCAAATAATGACAAGGGATTTCATGCAGTGGTTTGGGAGTTTTGTTGCCTCCCATAAAAATCTAGAGGTTTAAGAATTTTATCAACCTACTGCTAGGGTTTGTCTCTTTACATTAAGTGGATTCTCTATTCCCTTCAAGGTGATTAATCCTAGAAAACTATTGTCTGGTATTTCATTGCCTCTAGCCATAATCTTTGATTACCTTCTTAGAAGGCGGTTGAATTTCAAATCCTTATCACCAAATTTGATGACTTATCCCCCAATCATCCATCCTCATCGTCACCATAATCCACATTCCCACCCTCACCAAACCATGCAATTGAACCTTACATTTCTCAACCTAAAAAAAGAACGAAAAGTGAACATATAGATGATATTATTCATAACTCGCCTATTGTAGTAGACTTGGATAGTGAAGATGGAGAAGATAAGATAAAATAAGAAGCGGATAATGAATTATCTTTGTTATTATAAAAATCTATGAATTTAGATGGGTACAACTATGATGATCCTCCTAAGGAGAGTGATCCACCTTGTATTGCATCGAGTGATACTCCTTATATGACACTTTTTTTAGTCCCTTTATCGTATTTTCTACCTTTCATTTATGATGAGAAAGATCGGGATACAAATGATTTTCTTTAGATCGGATCATGTGTGTGGTACACTTTATATGTATTTGTTTGTGTTTTCTTGCATGTGATGTTATCTATTGTGTTGTGTTGCATGATGTTCCTTTATACATTTATAAGTTTCCTTTGGATGGTCCTTCTTGTTGTTATTGCCACACAAAGGTACAACTTGGAAAATAAATTTGTTGTGAAATCCATATATTTGTATCTCCATTCTTCATTATGTCATAAATTTTTTTTGTTATATTGTGTCTTCCTTTTGCGGATGATGCAAGGAATTGAGAAATTTATGTCACTTCCATGTTGACCTAAAATATTTTTTTTGTCATCTCTATGTGTATTTATTCCATCATGTTCATACTTCTATGCATATTTGAGGGAATGATGTTGATTATGAGCATAATAATATTATATATTATCAAAGGTCTATACTAACCTTGAATTTTTGGAACCCATATATGTTATATTTTTTCTTGGGGAACCCCCTTGTGGGTATGTGCACGATCATCATGGAAAAACTAGGCCGTTAAGTGGAAAAAAATTCATAAAAGTAAGAGTTAGGCAACTTGATGTAAAAAATTGAATAAGTTATCTATATTATTTCAAAAATATGTAAGAATAGAATCTATAGAAAATTGAATGTAGTTTCTAAACTACTAGGTTTATTTTAAAAAATCTATTTAGAAAAATTTGAAATTTCAAATGCAGCACTTAAATTTCGGGAAAAATAAGAAGTAGGTGTCTATCCTGACCACCCTACCCACAATATAATGATAATATTTTTTTTATAAGATTTTAGATATAAGTAGAGGACTCATGTCCCGTGATGCATATTTTTTTGTAATTTTTTTCCAACTAAATAATTAATTATGATTTTTTTATTACAACTTTTAAAAAATATAAAAAAATGTATGTCTGACCACCTTAACTTTGTCAAAACTTCATGAATTTTTTTTTTTTAATCCTATAGTATGCAAAGTGTAGAATGTGATGCATGTTTCAAATTCAAAAAATGTGATACTGTTTGAAAGCTATAGATGTTTTACAATCAACATATAAATCAGGAATTTAGTTGTAATTCAAATAGAAAATGAATAATAATAATTTATTAAATTCAAAGTAAAGCATAATTTATAATGGTGGAAAGCTGAGAATCTCTTTTAAAAACCCTTTTCATTTCATCAATTTTGGGTAAGAAAAAGTCATCAGCCACATACCCTAAACATACCCATCATATCACCACTTTTTGGCCCATCATGATCTTGCACATACCCTTGTCATGAGTCAGATCTATTGGGAACATATGTGTGGCAGGATTTTCCAATAAAGCTCTAATGACCTTATCATATTGCACTTATCATCCTCTAGTGTAAAAAAATGTATCCCTTTACATTTTCACACTTTTTTGGCCCCTCTTTGATAAAATTAGGTTTATTTATGCTTTAATTGGTCCTATATTGCATCCACAAGCCTTATTAAATGCATTTTTCTGAGGATAATCCTAATAGTTAGCAAATGGAAAATCATAATTTAAAGTTTGAGGTTATATTTTATAGATCTAGTGATCTAGGACTCATATGCACCTTTGGGTGTATGGGTCCCACCTAGGTCTCGAGACCTAATTTTAAATGTTTCATCGAACTTAACACTTCTTGGAGTTTGTTACCTAGGTTTAGCCAGTGGGACTCATATTCCCAACCTAGCGTATGAGTCTCACTTTAACTTGGACCTATTTTAAATCAAATTCTTGGCAGGATTCTATTATCCTAGATCTAATGTTAGCTTGTAGTATTGTAATTTTGAGAAATTTGGTAGAAACAAGTATAAATACAAGGTTATTTCACATAATTTCTCCTATAAAATTCAAGTGATCTTATGAGTATTCAAGTGACTAATCTAAGAGTATTTAAGAGAAAATCATCCAGCATTTGGAGCAGCATTCAAGATTCAAGCATCATGTCAAATTATTCATGCATCATGTGTGTTGTGAGCTAGCATTTGTGATGTAGGTTTTCATGATTCAAGAAATCTTTCAAAGATATTTTCTCATAACAAGATCAAGATTCAAGATCCACATCCATTGGAGCCATTTCACATATTTTTGCAACCTTTTTTTCAAGGGTTTTGTGAGGTGGAATATTGATTTTGTTCATTCATCATTCCTTCATTCTTTATTATTTCATTTCAAGGTTTAATTACCAAAATGAGGTTTGATCAAGGTGTATCACAAAAAAATGTATCTTTGATATTTTCACGCTTGATTTGGGAATAATTGATGATAAATTAGACTTAATGACACCTTGATTTAGTGTTGTGAGGTATTTTACACATCCACATTAGGTCTTGGACCCTTGTAAACTGAATAAAATGCATCTAATGATGTCTTGTAAAAGTGTTGTAAAGAGTTGTAAAAGACTTTCACACTTTTCTAGACTAATGGACCTATTTTCACCTTAATTCTATATTGTAAAATGTATTTAATGGCATTCTCACATTAATCTATAAGTCTTGTAAATTAAACCTAGTTCTAATCTAGTGTTGTAATGTGTTTTTCACATTTTCACATTGAACTTTGTGTCCTTAGCCCTAATTACCCTTTTCATCATCATTAATATGCCCCTATGACCCCATATTGTGCATCCTAAGGCTTATTTTGATCAAGGACCTGACGAAATCATGAAATTCTTCATTCCCCAATAATCCAGCTAATAAGAAGAGAACCTATGGGACTAAGTCGCCCATCTGGGTGAATGAGTCCCATCCAAGTGGGACTAAGTCACCCAACTTGGCGACTTAGTCCCATTTGGGCTATTTTTGAAGTTTAAGTGGGAAAAAATGGATTTTAAGTTTATTTTTCCTTCATGTTGGCCTTAGGGATCAAATTAATGGGCATTTTAGGAGGATTTCCTATATAAAAATTATTTTAAACCCTAATTCATAACTCATTCATTATTCATTCATCATTCATCAAGCATTCATGTCAAGCAAGCTAGGGTTAGGTAATTTAGAGAGCATTCCAGATTATTCAAGCGAATATTCTCCATTTATTGTTCTAGAAATTCAAGATCAATCATCACGGAAAGGTACTAATCCCTTCATTTCATGTTCATGCTTCCTCTTATTCCTTCATTTTGGTTTAGTTACCTAAAATGGGTTTGACCAAGGCAAACCCCTATTCCCTAACATTCAACATTTCTCTTTCTTTCCTTCTGTGTTTGCAGATTTAGGTACCTTGAAGGCTTGGAAATCATTCAAGGATAAGTTGAAAACTTGTTGAAGACATCTCCTTGTTGGATAGGTCAAGATATCCACAAAAGGTCACTTTCAGGCCTGAATTTGACAGTTTCAGAAGTGGACACCTAGAGGAACATAAAGTGCAGACCGACGGCTTCCGTTTCCACTTTTGGATTTTCAGAAAAGCTAAAGTGGACTAAGTTTCCATCAATGGAAAATTAGTCCCACTACTCATGTTTTTTAGAGTTTTCTATAGAGTTGGATACCCATTTGGCTAAAATAGGCTCCAAAGCAGTTTTCTAGATCTAGGACTAAGTCACCCTAAATGGCGTAAGTGTCTCGGCAGGTCAAAATTTCAAGATCAACAACATTTTCAATCTCCATTCTAGTCTGCAACACATTTCTAGGTGCACTTCTTTAGTTCTATAGTTTTCTATTTTGTTTCATGGTGATTTCTAGGTCATTCGATGTATGTGTGCATATCACAATGTGTTTTCAAACACTTTACTTTTCCTTAGTTTTCATTCATTAGTCAGCATATTTTATCAATTATGTGTATCTAGGACATTCTATTTAGACATATTTCAATCATATTTGCATTAGTCTTCAGTGAACCCCTAAGTTTTTGTGGGATACCTTTCTCCTTTTAGGTGCAAAACCCTAGAAGTGTAAGAGAGCATCCTATACAAAAATTTGTGGTTCATTTTGGTTAACGTGCTTTTTGAATACCTTCTTGTCTAATTTGGAGTCCATCATCATCCTAGAATCAGCTTACATTAACCTTTTATTAGGGTTTGCATTGATTAATTTGCATTCTAGGCTTTCAAATTTTGCATTAGTGAAAGTGCATATAGGTTGCATTTTTTAGCATCTCTAATAATTAATTTGTTTTGAAATTATGCATTTTCATCTTAGTTCTACATCATACAACATAGAAAACATCAAAATCAATCAAAAAAATCTGACAATTATGAAAAAAATCCTTACTGGGACTCATTCGTCACCTTGGGCGACTTAGTCCCTTTTCACCCCTAAAATTTGCTTTCACATCACTGAAAACCCTATTTTTCAACTTTTGTTTGTTTCCATTACCTATCTATATTAGTTAGCTGAGTTTCTATTACATGAATTTCATTACATCTAGCTTAAATTGGCTCATTTCATACATGGCTTGAATTTCAAATTTGCATTCTCATATTGTTACATAGCATATAATCAGTCCATTGCCATCCCTAAAAATTGAAAAATTACATTCCTCTTTTGCATGTTTTCTTTAGCATGGTTACATTTCAAGTTTGTAGAATAATCATTACATCATGTTTTCATTACAAACATCTATAGTTATCATACTTCATGTTCTATTTTTAGATCTTATTGCATGTTGTAAGAAAGTTGTGTTAAGTGCATATGCATATGAGGTCCTTTCCCCTCTTGTTTTGTTCATCATCGATCCCTCTCCTAGTATCCCTTCTGTGAGAGAGGTTAGTCTAGTGAAAGAAACCTTTGATAATCATAATAATCACATTTGTTCTTCTCCTATTATCTCTCCCACTTGTGAAGAAGAATTTATAGTGCTAGAAGAACTAATTGATGAGAGTTTTGAAAAACCGAGTTGTTTCTCTCCTCTTACCTCTCCTATTAGAAAAAACATTACTAAAAAAAACACAATGATAAGTAATCATGATGATCACACAACACAACATGAGACCATTGAAACCTACCTATATTTATCTCCTAACATCTTCTCCTCTTGTGATAGTGATAAGTATATGTTATTGTTAGATAAGAAAAATTTCAAGATCTATGATAACCCTCTTTATGATCATTGCCCTACCTATCCTATTTTGCAATACATTATGGACCAAAGGAATGAACTTATCATTGATCATGATAATCATACTTTTTCTTCTCCTAGTATTTCTCATAGCTATGAAGACAATACTTTGATGCTAGAAAACACAATGGATGAGAGTCATGAGAATATTGTCCCTCCCTTCTCTAATGTTCCTATCTTATGGGAAGATCTATTTGGTAAGCATGAAAATCATAGTTGTCCTTCTCTTGATGCATCCCCTATTTGTGATGAGGCTGCTTTACAAAATTTAACCATGGATGAACATATTACAAGCTCTCCTACTAGGGTAGCCAATATGGAACAAGAGAATGAGACCTTACAGAAAAATAACAATCAAATGGAGTCTTCCCCTAATCTCCCAACTATTGATAAACACAAAAATCCAACCATTTATCATTCCCCTACTTGTGATGAAGTCATTTAGGAAGAACCAATCCATGAATGTCAAGAACATTTGATTCATAGTTCTCCTAAAAACTCTACTCCTAGGGAGAATATCATGGTGCTAGAAAATGGCAACAATAGTAATTTGTCTTCCTTAAAGATAAAAAGGTAATTCTAGATTTCCCTTTATTAGATACATCAAACCAAGACCATTGAGGTTATTAATGTGAAAGTGTCTGTTAGATCCACCTTTATTAATGGACCTCCTTTATACCCCGTGGGACATCCTAAGAATCCTCTAATCCTTTACCCACCATCACACAAACAAAAAACTAAAAAAAAACCCAAACTTATCCTTTACCTAGTACCTAAGAATAATGCATCACAGTAACTGAGTCATAATATCATTGCTCATAAATATCCCACAATAAAAATCCACGACCGCAACAACCCAACCCAACACTGTTACCCTTACCTAGTCCCATATTTCCTCATGATCCTCATTTCAATTCACAGATTAGGGAGTATTATCTTGTTGAACAACTTAATAATACTCCTACAAAAATATCCCTATGGGATTTAATTCAGAATTCACCTAACTATCACACTATGCTTCAAACGACCTTATAACAAGTTCCTATCCCTTCTAATGCACAATAAAATGACATAGCAACCATGATTAAAGGAATAAACATTGACATTGTTTTCCACCAAAGTGAACTCCCCCCTTTGGAAGTGCAACAAAAAAATGATGCTTTCATGATCATAGCTCAATACAATAGGATAGGGATAAAATGAACCCTTATTGACAATGGCTCCATCCTTAATGTGTGTAGTGTAAAACTTTTGGATAGGCTTCATGTGGATAATTCAAAAATTCAACCTGAATCTTTATCTATCATATGATTTGAAAATGTAGTAAAAACAACCATTGGGTGTGATTACTTTACCTATTACAGTTAGAAAGACCACATTAGATACACCAATCCATGTTATTCCTAATGATATTTCATATAATATCCTCTTAGCTAGACCATGGATTCATGTAATGAATGGAGTTCCTTCTACTCTCCATCATAAAATGAAATATATCTACAAAAAAAAACTCCACACACTTGGTGCTGATCATGAGCCTTATAGTGTCTTGCAACTTGAGAAAAATAAAGAGAACCCCTTGAACACCTTAACCCCAGCTACACAAGTGGAGCCTATACAACAAAAATACAAAGAAAAACACATTGAGGTAGTCACGAAGCTCCTAGATGATGATTGGGGTTCCTTAGATTTCACACCAACATTCATGGGAGAATACAAGATCATAACAAAAAGACTCTGCACAAGGACACGAAGAAACTATGTCAACAAAAAATTGGAAGAAGACCATTAAAAGGCATCCACTTCAACCACTTTAGAACAAAAGACACTATACTGCACATCAAACTTTGAAGAACTCAACAATGCACAAACCACTCATCCAAAAACATGATCAACTACATTGAGGTAGTCATGAAGCTCCTAGACGATGATTGGGGTTCCTTAGATTTCACACCAACATTCATGGGAGAATACAAGATCATAACAAAAGACTCTGCATAGGGACATGAGAAAGAAATCATGTCAACTAAGAAATTGGAAGACCATTCTAAAGGATCCACTTCAACCACTTTAGAACATAAGACAACATATTACACAACAAACTTTGAAGAACTCAACAATGCACAACCACTCGATCCAAAAGCAATGAAAAATCTTTATGGAAAAGGTTATGAACTTATGGAACAACTTGGATATAGTGGAAAAGGATGTGGTGCTAACAAACAAGGTATCTGCAACCCTATAGAGCCTAACACATAAGAAAAAACTCATGGTCTTGGTTATTGTCCTTTGATAGAAATAAACAAACCTTCACTTAATATCAGCACTCTCACAAAACATCCTTCTAAGTCGATTTTAACCATCATACATCATGAACTAATAGAAGCTAGTGGTGTTGATGGTTTTCCTTTATAAGAAACAAAACAAACAAAGAAATCTTCAGTTCATGTCAATGCCATCTCACAAAACACTAATGATTTGAGTTTGCTAGATTTTACACCTATTGGTGCTCCAAATCGAACAATCCAATGAATCCTATAGACTAGCCACTTTCTAACGATTCTGACCCAAAGGTGGATTTGGAAAATTGACAAGATTCAGTAAGAGACTGAAATCTTCTGCACTTATGGCTCTATAGGACCAAGGTGGGTCAACCTATACAATGCCTAAAAAACTTAATTCACTCATACATAGACATTGCTTTTTATAGTAGATAACTCCCAATGAAAATACACTAAGGGAAGCATTAACAACCTCAAATCTAGCTATATTCTTGGTATTTCAACACTTACTCGGTAATTGGGAGGCAAAACACTAAACCTCAACCAAACAACAAGGATTTAAAATAATTTTGAATTTAAACTTGTTTCTAAGATGCATTAAGCTGAATGAAAAACTAGTGCCTAATTCTGGGCCATGGAGTCAAATGCATAAAATGAATTTCATCAAAAAATGAATATCAACCAGTGGATTTACAACTATTAATGTATTACATCAATAGATCCTCTCATATTGTCAATCAAATTCTTCTTATAAATCCAACTTGCACACTTAAAATCATAATTATCTGCTCAAAGTATTTTAAACATTTCATTGAAACAGAACCATAAACAAATAAAACAATCTCAAGGAAATTGATATGACAAATCCAAAGATACTTGGTATTATTGAATTCATATGACTAAATGTGTACAAATCTAGAGGAAATTTGAAGACATTCATTATTTATTTGCACAAACTGGTTGATATTTACTCATGAAATCAGCATTAACAGCTTTATAGACTCAAATTATGACTCAGAATTCAACATTCTCTATCTACCCAACCCCACACAAGAATTCAGAAGCCCAGAACCATGAGAGAAAAAAGAGAAGAAATAGAAGAAAGGAAAGCTCTAGAAGAAGATCTATAAATGTCATCTGGCAGCTCCATTCCCATTGATTCACAAGATTGCTCCAAATTTTGCCTTTGCTGTGAGTTGTTGAGCAATAGAAAACTTGCCCATGTTGAGAATCTCCATTTACTCTGCTGTGTGAAACACATCTTCTTGTGAAAGCTTCATTTTCCTCTTTTATTTGTTGCACTTTACAATTTACCTCCCAACAAATATTAAAGTTTGTTTTACAATAAAGCCCTCTAGTAAGTGAATATTTAATTCACATTACTCCGTGCACTTTAATATTTTTCCTTTTAAATGAAATGAAGGCCCTCATAAATTTTATCACTGGGTAAAAGAATTACCCATGCCTCTGTGTATTTCACATTTATACACTTTACTGGGCAACAAATAATTTTCCTTGTGCTTTGCATGCCCAACAATACCTTTTCCAACTTTAAAATTTAAAATTATTTCCTTTAAATAATAAATCTTTAAACATTATAATATTTAGGCAGCATTTAAATCTTTAGAAAATCTTACCCTTACACAAATAAAACTTCAGAATGTTTTACCTCAGGACTCCACCTTTCATCTGTTTTCACTTTGCATGGGCGCACCTGTCACATGGCACAATTTTACTGACTGTACAAGAAATAATGGGATTTCCCTTTGCATCTGCAAGCTTGTGGGGAAGGAATTAAATTTTCACCAACACATTTGAATTCTTTTAAATGCTTTTCCCCTTTTAAAATTTCATCGGGAAAATGAATAGCACTGACAATTTTTAGTTATTTCCACATTCCTTCAAGTTGCACTTGAAATTTCCCCCCGGGCCCACCTTTTCCATGTGGCACAATTTCGCGAACTCACGTGATTTAAAGATTATGCAGTTTATAGGTGCAATCTAGCAAGGTGTGGTCTAGATTTTGCTGCATTTTCACCCACTTTCCTGACTGTTGATCTTGTTTGCTCTCCTTTGTTTCCCTAACTTTTCTTTACTCAACAATATTCTTGTTCTCCAATGGTAGCATCTTCTCTGCAACTCTCCGTGTGTTTGAGCTTGCAAGATTTTGCACCCTTTTGATGGCTTGAGCCTTCTATTTGCATTGGTTAAAAGTTTTAAGACCTTTTCAACAAAACCATCAATGCATTTGTTATGGCATTCACTGAGACCACATTTTAAATGTGTTCCCTTCTATGCATAGACAATAATAATAGCACCCCCTTTTAGATGGTATGGCAACCTCTTGAATGTTTATGAGGTTTAACCATTTTATGTATTGTGTTGTGATTATAGCATCTTATTTCAGTCATCTCAAAGAGATATACATCTTAGTGTGTCCCTTTTCATAGCATGGTGATTCTTTGAAAAAAGAACAAACGCCATTGCAATATGTGTAGCGGTGTGTCTCTTAAGTTTCTCAAACATTTTCAACAAATATATGTTGTGTATCATGCTGTAATGGCACTCCCAAGTGTGTCGACCCTATCCACTTCAAACTACATCTACTGAAAGTTTCTAAAGACTTTTCACCAATCTATGTGTATGTCATCCTCCATTCATCTTGCTGTATAGAGATTTCTATATTCTTCAAGCCACTTGAAAGGTACCCATAGTAGGCAACTTGAGATAGGGGATGCTTGGAAACCTCATCATTGTCCATCATTTCCACACATAGTTCTTGACCTTCACAATATATATTTGAGCCTATGGAGACATCAAACTATTATACAACACTATAATAGAGTTCCTTTAGATTGTGCATTGGCTGCAAATTTCAAAGGCCTTTTAAACAAATCTATTTTGTGCATAGCTGCAAGTGGGGCATTCCATCTATTTTGTTAGTTTGGGATTCACTTTTTAGAACAATTTCATGTGCCTTGTCTTATGCTTTGAGGGATCTCCATACCCTACATTAGACCATGCCATTCACTTTATGATGTTGCGCTAAAAGAAATTCATAAAATACATTCCTCTGCTTCTCTCCTAGCTGTCCCTTGCAGTGTTGACTTCTTCTCCATTCCTTTGTATTGGCTTGAAATTTTCAAAGGATTTTTAACAACTCCATTTTGCACATTTGCAACAATACGCTTGGATCCTTCTATTACCAAGGATATTGGCACCATGGGAGAGTCACCACATCACCATATCCATAATGTGCATATCCTGCACTTGTAGCTCCATGTCAATACAACCATGGCATATGGTATTTACCTAAAAAGTTTCTGAGGCCTTTTTATTTTACACATCTTCCTTATGTGAATGCTCTACAAAATGAGCCAAGTGTTTCCTCAATTCTTCTTCTGAAAATGTATGTTTTAGTTCACCATTTTTCTTTTGAAGCTCAATTAATTCATCCCTTTATCCATATGTATCTTTTTGATTGCTTAAAGTTGTCATTGATATTGCTAACCCCTTTCTTCAAGTTCCATATGATTCGCATGAGAGAAGAATCCCATATGAAAACCATATTAAAATGGATCCCATTTTGAATCATATGAATAGGAAACCTGAACATATTAGCTTGACAAAGGATTTTCCTTTGTCATAGTTGCTCAAACAACTTAGCAAGATTAAATAATGATGTAACTTGATCCCATAGCAACTAAAATGTAACACCATTTCCAATAAAATAGATGAAAGAAGCTTATGATGATGAGAAATGACAACCAACTGATAAAACCATGTCCTACATTTTATGCCTTTTCATAATGAAAACATCCTCCAACAAGAGCATGTTGCGTCCCCATGTGGACCCGGCTAATATTTTTTTCATTTTTCAAACCAATTTTATGCTCAAATTGTCCCTAGACAACTTCTAAATGCTCTTGAAGTGAAATGATAAACTGGGTTATCATTGAAATCTACTTTCTGACATGTCTGAACAATGAGCAAAACTGCCCAAGTTGGGTCCAGAATCATCCTAGGAAACTGATCAAAAGACCTCTCGGAGCCATGAAAACTTGCAGACATCTAAAAATTTGGTCCAAGAATGGAGTACAACAAACAACTCAGAAAAATAAGTCCGAAGGTCAAATTTATTCACTGTTGAAGTTGCTCAATTGAACTTTTCTGCAATTGCAGTAGTTCAAAACCAACTGAAACTTATTGAATCACCATTTTTGAAAAATACCAAATCAACTCCTGGTGAGCTGCCATTGGCAACATTAGCTCAGTTATGTACATTGAGCACGTCTGCAAGAGATATCAGATTGAAACATCATTCATTGAAAGATATTGAAGGTCAAAGTTGACCTCGCAAAGTTTCAGAAAATGGAGGTGCAAAATTGAACAAATTACATTTGGTTTTCAACTGGTAAAAATAGCAAACCAAATCATGAAGCTCTGAAACCTGACATGGAAGTTAATTTGGGCATGTATAATGGAGAGAAAAAATCATTTCTTATTGACGATCATCCATTTGCAAAATGTAAGCTCAAACTAGAGGCTACTTTGCAAAACTGAAAGTTTGAAAACAACAAAACAATGCCAAAACCCTCCAACTTCACTTTTCGAAACCCTATGAAAACTCATCACGGGAAGTTGAAATTTGACATGCCTGCTCACATATGTCACATGAGTGGATCTGCAAAGTGATTTTGCATGAAAATCAATTGGCTCCAAAATATGACCCTCCAAAGTAGGTCATTTAGGCAGATTCTTCAGGTGCACTTTTGGAAGTGCTGAGGAATTTTTTTGAAATGGGCACTTCAAATTTGCAAAATTTGAGAGTGTCATAAATGGCTCCAATTGGGGATGTATGCCCCCTATGGGCATACCAAGAATCCAAATCTATGGGGAAGTAGACCAAATAATAAGTCCATTGGGTGCTCTAAAACTACTCCTTTATTCATTCTTTTTCAAACTCACTTAGTGACCCCAGGCTACCAAATGAAAAGGGGAATCAATTCTTACCTCTTTCAAACACCAATCTAATAAAGGAAATGACCTCCCTCAACTCATGCTTTCCTCTGTCAAACCATAACAACATGAGTGACCTCACTCTTGCAAACACAAGTATCAGGTTACCTTCATGCAAGAGGAAACTTTCTTTCTATTCAACTTTGTCATCAAGTGGAAACCAAATCACATAGACCATATCACTACCACTTTCTTCATTTTATGATTTTGTATCAAGTGGCAACATATGAGGATAGTGATCAAGACCACATGGAAACTCGGTCTTATCACATTCACTAGTCCCTGCATAATGATCATGCTCAAAGAAGGTATTATGCTTCAAAAACAATGTGCAATCATCTTGAGTGTTGAGAAAATATTGATCACATATTTGATACTCTTTCCATTCAATTCCATCACAAGTTAGTTTATCATCATCCCATAGCTCATTACATTATCATGTTTCTCAAAGTTTTGCAAATCAGATTTCTCAAAACCCAAAGTACTTTCATCTTCCTTCAGATCATGGAATTTAGAAGAAATGTCAGCATCACTTATAGAAGCAATTTCTTCCATCTCAAGTTCAAAAAAAATATTGTCAGTATTGAACTTGTTATCACAAAGAGAAGCTTCAAAAATAGGTTCATATGACTTAGGACTTTCACTTGCAACGAATTCACCATAGTTAGTATTCAGGACACATTCACTATTGCAAAGAGTGTCGCATTCAACAATATTTCCTACTACTCCAACATGAAAGTTTGAAACATATTGCTCATTAGAAGAACTCTGAATTGCAGATCTAGGAAAAAGATTCTCACATGCATCTATGTGATAGATACAATCATATTCTTCATGTGCAAAATCATGATAAATAATGTTATCAGCTGTATCAGTATTTTTTTCTACCTTTTCACTTTCATATACAACCACATTTGTGCTTTTCTCATGCAAAAATTTAGTGATAACTTCGAAATCAGAAGAAGGAATGTGGTGCAGGAGCACCTAGGAAATCTTAGGCATTTAGGAAGTCTAGGATGCTTTTCTTTTGTTTTGTTGTTTATCAAGGTCATGTTGACCATTGAGTTGAGGATATAGTTAATGTATTTAGTTGGTCTCTATAATAGAAGTTGAGGAAGGGAGAATGAGTTACAAACTCATTTTTACTTAGTTTTCTAACTTTTGGCAAAAGTTGAAAAACACAGTGCGTTTTACAACTTTGCCATCTTTATCACTTACATGACCAAACAAATGAGCCTAACTATTTTAGAGGCCATATTTAAAGGGAACCTCAACATGTAATGGAGGTTGGAATCATTTGATTTTGTAATTAGTTTTGAAATCAAGAAAACAGTGATATTTGAGTGTGCATTTCCTGTTTTGTTCCTGTTTTTGAATTAGTGGGTTAATGGATTGATCATGGTATTTTGTATGGATTAGAATGTAGTGGAAAAGTCTTTCAATAATTGTTTGGAACAATAGATAGCAGGTTATTCATTTTCAAGTTATCTTGTAAATACTTTGTTCTTTCTTTAATTGTTGTTCTGACTAGTAGACTATGGAAGATGGGGTTTTAGCTTACATTACCATTGTACCTAGAGTACGGCTTTGTTGGGAATGTGGCTAAGCTCCATGTGTGTAAATAGGTTAGGGTTAGGAATCTATAGGATTTGAGTAATCATGAGGAAAGTCTCTTCCTAGGTGAGCTTGGCAATGCCCGGCTAGGAAAGACAGTGAAAAACAAGCACTAAAGTTGCAGGGGTGTCAATCCCCTAGCAAACCAAGGTGTGTGGTGGATGCAGGAGGCCTTGCAGAGGCTTGACAAGAAGGATGGAGCCCTGAAAGACCACATGGAGGAAGAATCAACTGACTGCTCACAAACAAAAGGTGTGGGCATAGGAAACACAAACCTCAAGAAAAGATCCTAGGTCATTTAGAGGTTTTTGGAGTGGTTTCCACTTTTCTTGGGTTAGGAGACCTAATTTGGGCTCAAGGGCTAGTAGAATTTTTAACCCTAGAAGAGGGTTTGGTGAGAGCGATGGAAAATTGGAGATTGGTGGATGATCAAGAACCCTAGGGGGATGGTCTTGAAGCCATGGGAGGCATCACACACCCCTGCATCGAATTAGTGAAGGTTGGAGATTTAGCTAGCCTTTAGGAAGATTAAGGGCTAAGGAGAGAATGGCAAAGAGAGCACCAAGATTGGCTTGGTTAGGGAAATGGAGATGATAGTAGGGTTGGCCAAGAGAACCAGGGGTTCCCAACAAGCATTAGGGGCTATAGGTTAAGGTGGTGGAGAGTGACACCAAAGGGGTTCGCCAAGGTGAGACCCAGAGCATGGAACAGTGAGTGTTCCATCCAACCCCACCCTATCAGATTGGTATCAGAGAAAGTTAAAGATTTTGGAAGAATCTTGTATGTCAGACCTTGAATCTAGTGGTTCTACCATCATGGTGACAAATGCTGAATTGGCCAAGATGGTCAAAGAACAAGAGGAAGACAATAAGTTGTTAAAAGAAAGAATAGACCAACTTGAGAAAGCATTGAATAATGTGCAGTTGGAAGGAAGGGTACCAAAGGAAGAAGAGGTTGCAGAGGAAGACAAGATCCCTGAACCTAACCCTTTTTGGGAAGAAAAGCCTTTCTTGAAGGCATTAAAGGCTTTGAGTGGAAAAGGACTTGAAGGCATACCACTGTTTAGTGGAAAAATGGAAGCTGATTTAGTTGTGGATTGGATAGAGGGAATGAAAAACCATTTTGAGTGTGATGGGGTTATAGAAACACAGAAGGTAAAGGTGGCCAAATCAAGACTAAGAGGTTCTGCCTTGACATGGTGGAAGTTCATTTAGATAGAGAGGGAAAAGGAAGGCAAGCAGCCTATTTCAACTTGGAAAGGAATGGTTTCCAAAGTAAGGGAAGCATACATGCCAGATGATTATGAGATTTAGTTACACAAGAAGAGACAGAGTTTGAGGAAAAGAGACCAAGATGTGAACACTTACACTGAGGATTTTCAAAAACTTTTGTATGAGGTCTAATGTAACAGAGGATGAAAGTCTTAAGGTGGCTAGATACCTTAATGGTTTGAAATGGAACATCCAGGAAGAGATGACTCTTCTAAGTCCCAAGACAGTTCACCAATGCTATCAATTGGCTATTAATATTGAGGAAAGAAGCAAGAGGAAGCAAGACCAGGCTTCTAAGGGTAGAGGCAAAGGCAGAGATCAAAGAGATCAAAGAGGACAGTGAGGTGGCTACCAATGTAGAGGCAATGACCAAAGAAACCAAGGAGAGTTTAAATCCACAGATCATGGCAATGAAACACCTTCTAGAGGAGGGTATAATAGAGGTAGAGGACCTCAAGGAGGTTTAAATAGAGGAAGAGGAGCAGGCAGGAGCAATTCTTACTTTGCTAATATGAAGTGTTACCATTGTGGACAAGTAGGACATCCAGCTTATAGGTGCCTGGAGAAAGCATCTTCATCAAATACTGAGAAGAGAGTGGCATATGCACAAGAGGACACCATGAGTGTCAAATCACTAGAGGTTAGTCACATTGAATCAAAAGTGGGGGATAATCTAATGTTTAGTAGAGTTTTGATCAGACAACCGGTCAAGGAAGAGCCAAGGCAAAGAAGAGCCTTATTTAGAGTGAGATGCAAGATACTTGGGAAAGTATGCAAGGTCATTGTGGATTCAGGTTCAACTGATAACATCATCTCTAAGGAGGCAGTAAGGAAGTTGAAATTAGAGAAAGCACCCCACACCAATCCCTACAAGGTGACATGGTTGAACAAAGGACAGAGTGTCCTTGTCAATGAGCAGACAATAGTGGAGTTCTCCATTGGAGGATACAAAGACAAGCTGGTTTGTGATGTTTTACCCATGGATGCATGCCATCTTCTATTGGGTAGACCATGGCAGTATGACAGAAGTGTCATGTATGATGGAAAAGAGAACATTTCTTTCAAGAAGGATGGGAAGACATTTAAGTTGTAGTCACTGTTAGAAGAGGAAGAAGGATAGTCAAAGACCCCCAGTGTCTTGTTGAATAGTGGAAAATAGTTCATTAACAACCTACATCAAGGAGGTGAAGGATGTGTGGTTATGTTGCAACCTAAAGAAGAGAACAAGGCTGAGGAAACAGTCATACCCGGAGCAGTCCAGAAGTTGCTTGAGAAGTATAAGGACATAGTGAGTGATGGAACACCAGCAACCTTACCTCCACAAAGAGCCATTAGTCATCATATTGACTTCATACCAGGGGCTTCATTACCAAACAAAGTGCATACAAACTTACACCAGATCAAAATCTAGAGGTAGCTAGACAAGTGCAGGAGTTATTGGATCAAGGATTGATTAGGAAGAGTATCAGCCCATGTGCAGTACCAGCGGTCTTATCAACCAAGAAAGGAGGCAAGTGGAGATTATGCACTGATTCTAGAGCAATAAATAGAATCACAATCAGGTATAGGTTCCCTATTCCTAGAATTGAGGACTTGATGGATTGTTTTGGAGGAGCTCAGTACTTCACCAAGTTGGATCTCAAGAGTGGATACCATTAGATCAGAATCAAGGATGGAGATGAGTGGAAGACAACTTTTAAGACAAATGATGGGTTGTATGAGTGGAAAGTGATGCCATTTGGCCTCTCTAATGCCCCTAGCACATTCATGAGGCTCATGAATGAAGTGCTTAAAGACTTTACAGGGATATTTGTGGTAGTATATCTTGATGATATACTCATCTTTAGTAAGATAGTAGAACACCTAAAGCATGTGGAGACGGTTCTTAGAAGATTGCAAGAAGAGAAGTTAGCCATCAATCTAGAGAAATGTGAGTTCTTCAAACAGGAGCTTGTGTATTTGGGGTTTGTAGTATCCCAAGTATCAGTGAAGATGGATCCAAGCAAGGTGGAAGCCATCCTAAACTGGCCTACACCAACCACAAGAACTGAGGTAAGAAGTTTCCATGGTTTGGCTCAATTTTATAGAAAATTCATAAGGAACTTTAGTCGTATATGTGCACCAATCCTAGATACAATCAAAGGTGGTCTGAAAATCAAGTTTAAGTGGACACAAGAAGCTGAGAAAGGGTTTGAGAAACTTAAACAAGAAGTGGCAACTCAACCTATTCTCTTGTTACCTAGTTTTCACAAGTTGTTCACTGTGGAATGTGATGCTAGTGGAGTTGCAGTAGTAGGAGTGTTAAGTCAAGAGGGAAGGCCTATAGTCTTCTTTAGTGAGAAGCTCAATGAAGCAAAGAAGAAGTATTCAACCTATGACTTAGAACTTTATGCTTTGGTTTAGTCACTTAGGAAGTGGAGGCATTACCTTCTACCCAAGGAGTTTGTAGTCTTTACTGACAATCAGGCACTTAGCTATATCAACACTCAAGAGAAGTTGAGTAATAGGCATTTGAAATGGATAGAATACATCCAAGCTTTTACTTTTACCATTAAGCATAAGAAGGGACAGTTGAACAAGGTGGCAGATGCACTAAGCAAGATATTGTTGGCAGTGCAAGAGATATAGACCAAGAGCATTGGCATAGAGAGTTTCAAGGATCTCTATGGGGAAGATGAAGACTTTTCAGAGGTCTACAAGTATGTTTAGACTTTGAGAATCATTTTCATAGCCAATACTTTGAGTATACTTTGCAAAGTGGTTTTTTGTTCAAAAGAAATCAGTTGTGTGTTCCAAGAGGATCAATGAGAGAAAACCTCATTCAAGAGAAGCATAATGGTAGTCTTAGTGGACATTTTGGCATCAACAAGACATTGGAACTAGTGCAGATGTTCTACTATTGGCCTAAGTTGGCAAGGGATGTCAGAAAATATGTGGAGCAATGTGTGGTGTGTATGAAAGCTAAGGGAGGAGCTAGTAATGTTGGTTTATATCAACCCCTACCCATTCCTAACAGACCATGGGAGTGTGTGAGCATGGATTTTGTGGTAGGACTCCCTAAGACCAAGGCAGGCTGTGATAGTGTTTATGTAGTGGTATACAGATTTAGCAAAATGAGTCATTTCATTCCCTGTAAAACTACTCATGATGCTAGCTACATAGCTCATCTTTTCTTCAAGGAAGTGGTAAAGATCCATGGACTACCTTTAAGTATTGTTTCTGACAAAGATTTGAAGTTCATGAGTCATTTTTGGAAGACTCTATGGAGTAGATTAGGTACCAACCTATCTTTTGGATCAGCTTACCATCCTTAGACCGATGGGAGAATAGAGGTGGTTAGTAGGGTGTTAGGTAATCTTCTTAGGTGCCTCACTAAAGAATATGGATAGACATGGGACATGGTTATCTCATAGGTTGAGTATGCATACAATGACAGTGTGAATAGGACTACAGGGAAGAGTCCTTTTGAAATAGTGTATGGGATGCACCCACAAGGCATATGTGAGCTTAGAGATCTTGGAGCTATGGACCATAGAAGTGGACATGTAGAAGACTTCAGTCAAACCATGAAAGAGATTGAAGAGCAGGTGAAGAAGATAGTCACCGAGGCTACACAAAAGTTGAAGGAGAAGGAAGATTTGTCAAGGAAAGATGTGAAATTTGTAGTAGGAGACTATTTCATGGTCCACCTCAACAAATCAAGGTTACAGGAAGGTACATCAACCAAGTTGCAGATGAAGAGAGTGGGTCCATGCAAGGTATTGTCCAAGTATGGAAAGAATGCATACAAGGTGGAGTTACCTGCCGATCTAGGGATCTCTCCAATGTTCAATGTAGCTGATTTGATCAAGTATAAGGGATCTATCAAGGATTTGGCTTAGAACAACAGGGAAATCTTCAAGGATGTAAGCAACATACCCCTACCTACTCCGGACAAGCAACAAGAAGAATGAATCCTGGAGTCAAGAGTGCAAAAGTCTACAAGGCATAAGGTGTACATGGAGCACCTTATCAAGTGGAAGAACAAGCATGAATCAAAAGCCACATGGGTACAAGAAGATTGGTATTGACTTGTCATTTATCTCTCCTTTCATTCCTTAGCATTTGGGCAGAGAGGGGGAGAATGGTGTAGGAACACCGAGGAAATCTTAGGCATTTAGGAAGTCTAGGATGCTTTTCTTTTGTTTTGTTGTTTATCAAGAAGGTCATGTTGACCATTGAGTTGAGGATATAGTTAATGGATGTAGTTGGTCTCTAGAATAGAAGTTTAGGAAGGGAGATTGAGTTACAAACTCATTTTTACTTAGTTTTCTAACTTTTGGCAAAAGTTGAAAAACATAGTGCATTTTACAACTTTTCCATCTTTATCACTTACATGACCGAACAAATGAGCCTAACTATTTTAGAGGCCATATTTAAAGGGAACCTCGACATGGAATGGAGGTTGGAATCATTTGAGTTTGTAATTAGTTTTGAAATCAAGAAAACAGTGATATTTGAGTGTGCATTTCATGTTTTGTTCCTATTTTTGAATTAGTGGGTTAATGGATTGATCATGGTATTTTGTATGGATTAGAATGTAGTGGAAAATTCTTTCAAGCATTGTTTGGAACAGTAGATAGCAGGTTATTCATTTTCAAGTTATCTTGTAAATACTTTGTTCTTTCTTTAATTATTGTTCTGACTGGTAGACTATGGAAGATGGGGTTTTAGCTTACATTACCACTGTACCTAGAGTATGGCTTTGTTGGGAATGTGGCTAAGCTCCATGTCTATAAATAGGTTAGGGTTAGGAGTCTATAGGAGTTGAGTGATCATGAGGAAAGTCTCTTCCTAGGCGAGCTTGGCAATGCCCAACTAGGAAAGATAGTGAAAAACAAGCACTAAAGTTGTAGGGGTGTCAATACCCTGGCAAACCAAGGTGTGTGGTGGATGTAGGAGGCCTTGTAGAGGCTTGGAAAGAAGGATGGAGCCTTGACAGACCACATGGAGGAACAATCAACTGACTGCTCACAAACAAAAGGTCATAAATTGGCTTAAAACAAGCCTAAAAGTGCTAAGTTCGTGGCTAGGGCAGTGTACAGACAACACAGACTCCAAATCCAAAAAATATTCAAGGTGTGGGGATAGGAAACACAAACCTCAAGAAAAGATCCTAGGTCATTTAGAGGTTTTGGAGTGGTTTCCACTTTTCTCGGGTTAGGAGACCTAATTGGGGCTCAAGGGCTAGTAACCTTTTTAACCCTAGAAGAGGGTTTGGTGAGAGCGATGGAAAATTGGAGATTGGTGGATGGTAAAGAACCCTAGGGGGATGGTCTTGAAGCCATGGGAGACATCACACACCCCTGCATCGAATTAGTGAAGGTTGGAGATTTAGCTAGCCTTTAGGAAGATTAAGGGCTAAGGAAAGAATGGCAAAGAGAGCACCAAGATTGGCTTGTTTAGGGAAATGGAGATGATAGTAGGGTTGACCAGGAGAACCAAGGGTGCCTGACAAGCATTAGGGTCTATAGGTTAAGGTGGTGGAGAGTGACACCAAAGGGGTTTGCCAAGGTGAGACCCAGAGCATGGAACAGTGAGTGTTCCATCCAACCCTACCCTATCAGAATGGGAGAAGGTGAAGAGTCGAAAAAGGAGAGAGTACCTTTTTCATCACTTTTATTATGAATACATGCATGATCCTCATAGTCAATTACTTGAAATGATTCATCCAATGAATCTCTTGCACACATATCCTCTTCTTTATCCATACTAGTGTAATAATCAGCATGGTCACATTCCTCACTGTCAAACTGAAAATCATTGCATATATCTTCATTGTAGTTGTTTGTGGATGACCTCTCTAGCTGAAATTCATTGCTCACTTTGTCATCTACATCTGATATACTAACATTCTCAAGGGCATTCAAAGCAACTAAATCAGCAAATTTTGTAGTCTCATCACGAAGAATTGCATCAAGACTACGTTCAACACATGTAGAACTAACATGATCAATTGTACCATAATATTGCTGATCACATATCTCTTCTTCAAAAAGTAAATCCAACTCATATTCTTCATCATCATGTTCTTGGCTTAAATAACTTGGAATCTCATTGTTCTTTACAACATCACATTCATTAATGATTGAAGCAAAAGTATTATCAACACAATGTGAACTGAAATGATCACTCAATAGATTATCTGCATAATTGCAACCTTCATCTAATATAGAAAACCGACTCTCTATTTCTATATTTTCAGAGCAAATAGAGGAAACTTCATATGTTTCACTCATTTCATCGTGACTATTATGGTTGCAATCTTCATCTGGGTTTTCTTTCTCTACGAGTTGATCATAAAGAGAATATTCATATCCACATAATGCATCATCATTGTCTTCTCCTATACCATCCACTTCTATTAGATCAATTCTAGAAAAGGTACCATCACACAAGTTAGTTAGGAAATCACTTCCAAGTTGCTCTGTCATTTCTCCAACTATTGAAATCCATTGATACAAACACTTAAGATTTGGGGGATTCAAATTAGTTGGCATGGTACTCAAACCTAGCTGATAATTTTCACAAAATAAATCAATGCAAAATGCTTCATTGGGTCTTTCAGACTCTGGTATAACAAACATAAATTCCATGAATCTATGATGAAAGTCACGGGGAAATGAACATCCTCAGATCTCTTTATATGGAACAGTGCATCAATAGGTGACATGGATTCAACTTTTCTTTTAGATTGCTCATCAAATTTCTCTTGGATATGCAAATGTCTATGGTCTAACAAGCACACACTGTCTGCTGATCTTCCTTCAAATTCATCAATGAAAAGTATCTTAAAATATTTCCATGATGATATATAATGCCTTGGAAAGCTAGAAAACCATTGTTCTGGAGCATTTTCTAAAGTTCTGACAAACAACTTCATGATAGCATCCTCATGACCTATTTGATAGGCATCTATCAAATTAATGAAACTTTACAAATGATGTGATCTGTTGATTCACACTTTTCTCCCTTGAATCTTGGTATGTCATGTATGACTTTGGAGGGAAGGACATTTGGGTAACCACTAATGCCACTGAAATCAAGGGGCCTATATCTTTTAGTGTTAAAAAATCTTTGAAAAATTGTTTGGGGTTGATTATACACCATGGTTGCACTAGGAACCATACAAGGATGCATATACTGAAGCATTTTGACATACTTCTTTCAAATTTAGATATCAACCCTAGAGTTGATCATTCATTGCCCTAATTCTATCTTTCATCATGATCTCAAAATACCACCATGCATAATTCAAATGCACCTATGCCTAAGATCTATTTAGTGAGTAGATTTAAAATGAACATACTTCTCCAACTTGATTATATTTTCCCTTCCCTTTCTTAGTGTTAATCACTCAATAGGGAACCAAATTTTTTTCCTAAAATGTTCAAATATGGTTTTCATACAAAAGTTCCTTGAAAACCAAAGGAGAAGAATACCTACAAATATTGTAGCTGTTGCAAATTGTTTTCATGACTAGAAATATTGTAGATCTAGAACTTTATCACCTTTTCAATAGGTTCTTCTGACAGAGTCACCACCTCTCTTCTTAGAGGACTGAATTTCAAACAGCATGAAGTTCTTTCACATGTAAATTTATTTCTGAGTTCCTTTCACCAGCAGAGAACAATAGATCTTGAACTCTTCAGGTTCACTGCAACAAATTCTTTCTCTAGGTTTGAATTCCTTCAATATTTGAACTAAATTTAGAATGGAAAATAATAATGACTCTGTAATTAAGCAATCTACACTTAGAGATTCAAATTTCTCCCCAGCAGAGTCACCATTCTATTGGTGCTCCAAATCAAACAATCCAATGAATCCTATAGACTAGCCACTTTTTAATGATCAGACTCAAAGGTGGATTTGGCCAATTTACAAGATTCAATGAAAGACTAAAATATTTAGCACTTCTAGCTTTATAGGAACAAGGTGAGTCAACCTATACAATGCCTAAAAACTTAATTCACTCATACACAAACATTTCTTTTTATAGCAGATAACTCCTAATGAAAATACACTAAGGGAAGCATTAACAACCTCAAATCTGGCTATATTCTTTGTATTTCAACACTTACTTAGTAATTGGGATGCAAAACACTAAACCTTAACCAAACATTAGGGATTTAAAATAATTTTGAATTTAAACTTGTTTTTGAGATGCATTAAGCTGAATGACAAACTAGTGCCTAATTCTAGGCCATGGAGTCAAATGCATAAAATGATTTTCATCAGCAAATGAAAATCAACGAATGGGTTTACAATTGTTAATATATTACATCAACTGATCCTCTCATATTGTCAATCAAATTCTTCTTATAAATCCAACCTAGACACTTAAACTCACAATTATCTGCTCAAAGTATTTTAACCATGTCATTCAAACATGACCATAAACAGATAAAACAATCTCAAGGAAATTGAGATGACAAATGCAAAGATACTTGGTATTATTGAATTCATATGACTAAATGTGTACAAATCTGGAGACAATTTGAAGACATTCATGATTTATTTGCACAAACTGGCTGATATTTGTAACTCATGAAATTAGCGTTAACAACTTTATAAACTCAAATTATGACTCAGAATTCAACATTCTCTATCTACCCAGCCCCACACAAGAATTCAGAACCCCAAAACCATGAGAGAAAAATAGAAGAAATGGAGAAAGGAAAGCTCTAGAAGAAGATGTATAACTGCCATCTGGCAGCTCCATTCCCATTGATTCACAAGATTGCAAAGCTTCTCTCATCTCTCTTCCCTTTGCAGCAACCAAAAATTTCGCCTCCAAATTTTGCCTTTGTTGTGAGTTGTTGAGCAACAAAAAACTTTCCCATGTGGAGAATCTCCATTTACTCTGCTATGTGAAACATATCTTCCCATGAAAGCTTCATTTTCCTCTTTTATTTTCTTCACTTTACAATTTACCTCCCAACAAATATTAAAGTTTGTTTTACAATAAAGCCCTTTAGTAAGTGAATATTTAATTCATATTACTCTGTGCACTTTAATATTTTTCCTTTTAAATGAAATGAAGGCCCTCAGAAATTTTATCACTAGGTAAAAGAATTACCCATGCCTCCATGTATTTCACATTTATACACTTTACTAGGCAACAAATACTTTTCCTTGTGCTTTGCATGCCCAACAATACCTTTTCTAGCTTTAAAATTTAAAAATATTGCCTTTAAATAATAAAGCTTTAAACATTATAATATTTGGGAAACATTTAAATCTTTAGAAAATCTTACCCTTACACAAATAAAACTTCAGAATGTTTTACGTCGGGCCTCTACCTTTCATCTATTTTCACTTTGCACGCACCCACCTGCCACATGGCACAATTTCACTGACACAGAAAAGAATAATGGGCTTGCCCTTTGCATCTGCTAGCTCGTGGGGAAGGAGTTAAATTTTCACCGGCACATTTAAATCCTTTTAAATGATTTTTCCCTTTTAAAATTTCATCAGGCAAATGCATAGTACTGACAATTTTTAGTTATTTCCACATTCCTTCAAGTTGCACTTAAAATATCCCCCCGGGCCCACCTCGTCCACATGGTACAATTTCACCAACTCACGAGAATTAAAGAGTGTGTGGTTTACATGCATGAGCTAGTGGGGTGCAGTCCAAATTTTGCTGCATTTTCACCCACTTTCTTGACCGTTCATCTTGTTTTCTCTCCTTTGCTTCCCTAACTCTACTTTACTTGGCAATATTCTCCTTCTCCAATGGCGGCATCTTTTCTGCAACTCTCCATGCATTTGATCTTGCAAGAATTTGCACCCTTTTGATGGCTTGAGCCTTCTATTTGTAGTGGTTAAAATTTTTTAAGACCATTTCAACAAAACCATCGGCACATATATTATGGCATTCACCGAGACTAAATTAAATGTGTTCCTTTCTTGGCATAGACAATAATTATAGCACCCCCTTTTAGTTGGTATGGCAGCCTATTGAATATTTATGAGGTTTCTCCATTTTATGTGTTGCATTGTGATTATAGCATCTTATTTCAGTCATCTCAAAGAGATATACATCTTAGTGTGTCCCTTGTCACAGCATGGTGTGGTGCAGGAGCACCTGGCAAAGTTCTGATTTATTGAAGTTTTGTTGGAAGTCCAAATTTTTGTTGTGCTATGTTAAGGTCATGTAGACCATTAGTGGTGATATAGGGATGGTTTTTATTAGTTTGAATGAGGTTAACAAGAGTTAAGCAGTTTTAACTCTTCATTTTGACTAAATTGTAAAAATTGCCTAAGTGCTTGAAAACACATTGGGTTTTACAAAAATGCATTTTTAGGTCATCTAAGCCTCGACCCAAGAAGATTAACTATTGGGAGGCATATTTAAAGGTGGCCTCGACCTTTTTGCAGGGTTAGAAAAGTTTTTGTACAGGCTGTGTTTTCTAAAATTGAAGAAAACAACATTGAAAAGACAGTTTTCCTATATTCTTGTGTTGAAACTGATCTTTAATGGAGTGATTCTATTATTTTTCTATGTGTAGTATGTAGTGTGAGGCTTATACAATCTTGGGAAGCCTTTCTTTTTTATTTTTTAGTGTGTTTTTAACTTTGCATTTGTAAATACTTTGATATTCTGTGTTTCTGGCCTGAATCAAGCGGTGTTGGAAAGATGGAGGCTTAGAGCACCTTCCCACCATACAATTTGTACGGAATTTTTGGAAATGTGCCCTACCTCCATGCTTGTAATATGGTAGGAGTTAGTTTGTTTTTTTTTGCATGAGTTAAGAGAAAGGCCTTACCCTAGGCAAGACAGTGAAAGCCCGGCTAGGAAAGGCTAGAGGACAACAGGAATAACTTGCACGGGAGTGAATTTTTTTAAGAAATTATTTTTGGAGGATTTAGGGGAGTGTCTTGGCTCTGCATGGTGTCAAGGAAGATCCTTTAAAAGTTCATTTGAATGAAGAGATTTCTAACAATCTTGAATCAGCCTAAGAAAGCTAAGGAAACCCTAGCTTCTTGACCAATTTGGTGTCTGGACAGCATACAGCCTGAGAAGTCTTTAAACTATAAGAATATTTGAGGTGAGGGCATGTGAAACAAAGTTCCTAAGCAAATAACTAGGTTACTTGGTGGGTTTAGAAAGAAAAATCATTTTTCCCCTATTCAGAGACCTAATTGGGGCTCAAGGCTACTAGTCGTTTCAAACCCAAAGAAAGCATTTTCTTGAAAGTGATGGATAACTAGTGTATGGAGGTTGTTTAGGAACCTGTGTAAGATGATTTTGAAGCCATGGAAGCTTTTCACACACCTGCAACAAGATTTGTAAGCATTTGGAAGTGTGCTAGTCTTTAAGAGTATTAAGGGCTAGGAAGCGAATGAGAGGAAGAGCACCAAGTTTGGCTTGGTTTATGGACTTGAATTGATAGAAAGGTTGGCTAGAAGGACCAGGGGTGCCTAAATAGCTTAGGACCTATAGGTTGAGTGGTGGAGAGTGACATCAAAGGAGGATCATCAGGGTGAGACCCAGAGCATTGAGACATAGATTGTCTTAATCCAACCCTGTACCTATCATGGTGATTCTTTGAAAAAAGAACAAACCCTATTTCAATATGTGTAGCAACGTGTCTCTTAAGTTTCTGAAACATTTTCAACAAATATATGTTGTGTATCATGCTATAATGGCACTCCCAAGTGTTCTGCCTCTATCCACTCCAAACTGCATCTATTGAAAGTTTCTAAAGCCTTTTCACCAATTTGGACATATGTCGTCCTCCATTCATCATGTTGTATATAAATTTCTATCTACTTCAAGCCACTTGAAAGGTACCCATGGTAGGAAACATGAGATAGGGGGTGCTTGGAAACCTCATCATTGTCCATCATTTCCACACATAGTTCTCAACCTTCACAATATGTATTCGAGCTTGTGGAGACATCGAACTATTATACAATAGTATAACAAAGCTCCTTTAGATGGTGCGTTGGTTGTAGATTTCAAATGATTTTTAAACAAATATATTTTTTGCATAGCTGCAAGTGGGTTGTTACATTTATTTTGTTAGTTTGGGATTCACTTTTTAAAACAATTTCATGTACCTTGTCTTATGCTTTGAGGGATCTCCATACCCTACCTTAGACCACAACATTCACTTTATGTTGTTGTGCTAAAAGAAATTCATCAAATACATTCCTCTGCTTCTCTCCTGGGTGCCTCTTGCAGCGTTGACTTCTTCTCCATTCCTCTGTATTGGCTTGAAAGTTTCAAAGGCTTTTTAGCAACTCCATTTTTCACATATGCAAAAATATGCTTGGATCCTTCTATTATCAAGGATATTGGCACCACGAGAGAGTCACCACATCACCATATCCATAACGCGCATATCCTGCACTTATAGCTCAATGTCAATACAACCATGGTGTATGGTATTTACTTGAGAAGTTTCTGAGGCCTTTTTATTTTACACATCTTCCTTATGTGAATGCTCTACAAAATGAGCCAAGTGTTTCCTCAATTCTTCTTCTGAAAACGTATGTTTTAGTTCACCATTTTGCTTTTGAAGCTCAATTAATTCATCCCTTTATCCATATGTATCTTTCTAAATGCTTAAAGTTTCCATTGATATTACTAACCCCTTTCTTCAAGTTCCATATGATTCGCATGAGCTCGAAGAATTTCAAATGAAAACCATATTAAAATGGATCCCATTTTGAATCATATGAATAGGAAACCTGAACATATTGGCCTGACAAAGGATTTTCCTTTGTCATAGTTGCTCAAACAACTTAGCAAGATTAAATAATGAGGTAACTTGATCCCATGGCAACTAAAATGTAACACCATTTCCAAAGAATAGATGAAATAAGCTTATGATGATGATAAATGACAACCCATTGATAAAACCATGCCCTACAATTTATGCCTTTCCATAACCAAAGCATCCTCCAACAAGAGCATGTTGGGTCCCCATGTGGACCTGGCTTTTTTTTTTTTTGTTTTCAAACCAATTTTATGCTCAAATTATCCTAAGACAACTTCTGAATGCTCTTGAAGTGAAATGATAAACTGGGTTATCATTGAAATCTTCTTTCTAACATGTCTTAACAATGAGAAAAAATGGCCAAGTTGGGTTCAGAATCATCCTGGGAAACTAATCAAAAGACCTCCCAAAGCCATGAAAACTTGCAAGAATCTAGACATTCAGTCCAAGAATGGAGTGAAACAAATAGCTCAGAAAAATAAGTCCAAAGGTCAAAGTTATTTACTATTGAAGTTGCTCAGTTGAACTTTTCTGCAATTGCAGTAGTTCAAAAACCAACTAAAACTCATTGAATCACCATTTTTGAAAAATACCAAATCAACTCCTAGTGAGCTGCCATTGGGAAAAATAGCTCATTTATGTACATTGAGCATGTTTTCAAGACACATCATCTTGAAACATCATTCATCGAAAGATATTGAAGGTCAAAGTTGACCTTGCAAAGTTTCAAAAAATGTCGGTGCAAAACTGAACAAATTGCATTTGGTTTTGAGCTGGTAAAAATAGCAAACCAGATTGTGAAGCTCTGAAACCTAACATGGGAGTTCATTTAGGCATGGAGAATGGATAAAAACAATCATTTCATCTTGAAAATCATCCATTTGTGAAATGCAAGCTCGAACAAGAGGCTACTTTGCAAAACTTAAAGTTTGCAAACAACAAAACAATGCCAAAACCCTCTAGCTTCGCTTTTCACAACCCTGTCAAAACTCATCATGGGAAGCTGAAATGTGACATTCCTACTCACATATGTCACATGAGTGGGTTTGCAAAGGGATTTTTCACGAAAATCAATTGGCTCCAATATATGACCCTCCAAAGTAGGTCATTTAGGCAGATTGTTCAGGTGCACTTTTGAAAGTGCAGAGGCAAATTTTTGAAATGGGAACTTCAAATTTGCAAAATTTGAGAGTGCCATCAGCACCCTCCTAAAAAGGGGGGAACAAAATCTCACAATCTAAAGATTCTTACGTAAGTATGACATCTTGTACTAAGCAAGAAGTATCTTTATCACAAACTATAGGAAAACCTTCTACCACTAATCAAGAGGGTATTTTTTTTAGACTCCTCTGAGATCACTTGATATCCCTTCCTCCAAGAACTCAAAAGAAATTTTATTACAAGAATTCATTTTGTGCATATAATAGAGTTCATGGTCATTCTACTAATGAATGTAAGGATTTGAGTAGTAAAATCCAACATCTTAAGGAGTTTGGTGTTATGATCCCTCATGTGGGGGAACCTAATTCCTCTAATTGTTACTAATTTTCACTCTATCGTACATCTTATCAATCATTTTGTCTCACCCTTGTCCTGCACTTAGTGGGGGCAAGGGGTTAGGTAGCCTTTTCCTTGAATGTCACCTATCATTTCCTCTTTTGGCTATCTGGTAACCTTCCATGAACATATAAGAGCAAGCTTGGGATGTGGACAACATGCCTTAAGTTGGTTGGAATGTGACAAACTACCATTTTCACAATGTAGCTTATCGGAAACATATGACTTGTCATAGGGCTTTCTGAATAAGCTCTCATATCTTCTACTTTAAAGCAATTGCTCATAGTAATGGTGTTAGAATTGGTGATGTCATTGGGCTTGATTCCCTCCAAGAGCATGATACTTCTTTGACACATCCTCTCTTGGAAACATTAGGTACAATGTTCCATAAGATGGGACCATGCATGAACTAAGAAAAATCCCTTTGAACATTCCTTACACCATTTACAATGTCTATGAGTGTCAAGCATAAAAAACATTTCTTACCTCATAGAGCTCTAAGACCATTTTTCATGTGGCGCCTTACTAAAGTTATCAGGAGGTATAAGTCTGGTATGGTTGAGTGGGAAGCCCATTCTGTAGCTTGAATTTCCCCATAGCCACCTATGTGTGTGTGAGTGTATACCAGCCATGAGTGTATGTTTCTCACCTTTTAGGACTTCTCACTCGACGGACAACCAAGAGTTTCGTCGGCCTAGAGTGAGTTGTATTTTTGGACAAACAACCCAGATCTGGTCCACATCATGTTGGAAAAATAGTTGAAGCTTGATCCACCTCATTTTTATTTGACTTCCCTTCCTTCTAGTTCTTGCCATTGCATGATTGTGTATCTTGTTTTGCTACAAATAATTCACCTTGTGTGAGTCCTCTTGTACTTATGCTAGTTTGACTTAGGATCTTGGATCTTAGAGGCTTCAATGATGTCTTGATCTTTTTCATTCTTTGTCATCCACATTAGTATGATTGGACTCCCCTTGAATGTCTACTTTAGTGTGATTTTCAAGCAATTTCATCCTCTCACTAAAGTGGGGGCTAAATGTATCGCAAAAAGATGCATCCTTGAAATTTTCACACTTGACTTCAGAATAATTGATGATAAATTTGACTTAATGATGTCTTTGATTTAGTGTTGTGAGGTGTTTTACATATCCACATTAGGTCTTGGACCCTTGCAAACTGAATAAAATGCATCTAACGATGTCTTGTAAAGGTGTTGTAAAGTGTCGTAAAATACTTTCACACTTTTCTAGACTAATGGACCTAGGTATTTTCCCCTTAATTCAATATTGTAAAATATATTTAATGGCATTCTCACATTAATTTAGAAGGCTTGTAAATTAAACCTAATTCTAATCTAGTATTGTAATGTGTTTTACACATTCACATTGGATGTTGTTCCTTTCTGGGCTAAGTGGACCTCATTTTAATGTTGTAAAGTGTATTTAATCACACTTTCACATTGAAATTTGTATCCCTAGCCCTAATTACCCTTTACATCATCATTAATAGGCCCCTATGACCCCATATTGTGCATCCTAAGGCTTATTTGATAAAGAACCTGACTAAATCATGAAATTCTTCATTCACCGACAATCTAGCTGGCAAAAGAGCCCCTATGGGACTAAGTCACCCATCTAGGTGAATGGATTGCATCCAGGTGGGAAAAAGTCCCCCATCTTGGTGACTTAGTCCCATTTGGGCTATTTTCAAGCTTTGAGCAGGAAAAATTGGATTTTTTTAAATTTTTCCTTCATGTCAGCCTTAGGGATCAAATTAACGGGGATTTTAGGAGGATTACCTATATAAAAAATCTTTTAAATCCTAATTCAAAACTCATTCATTATTCATTCATCATTCATCAAGCATTCAAATCAAGCAAGCTAGGATTAGGTCATTTAGAGAGCATTCAAGATTATTCAAAGGTAGATTCTTCATTTATTGTTGCAAAAATTCAAGATCAATCATCATGGAAAGGCACTAATCCCTTCATTTCATGTTCATGCTTCCTCTTATTCCTTCATTTTGGTTTAATTACCTAAAATGGGTTTTCCCAAGGAAAGCCCCTTTTCTCTAACATTCAACATTTCTCTTTCTTTCCTTGTGTGTTTGCAGATTTAGGTACCTTGAAGGCTTGGAAATCATTGAAGGATAAGTTGAAAACTTGTTGAAGACATATCCTTGTTGCCTAGTTCAAGATATCCACAAAAAGTCACTTTCATGCCCGAATTTGATAGTTTTAGAACTGGACACCTAGAGGAATAGGAAGTACAGACTGAGGGCTTCCATTTCCACTTTCAAATTCTCATAAAATCCAAAGTGGAATAAGTTGCTATCAATGGTGACTTAGTCCCACTGCACATTTTTTTTAGAGTTTTCAATAGATTTGGTAACCCATTTGGTTGAAACGGGCTTCGAAGTAGTTTTCCAGATCTGGGACTAAGTCACCTAGAATGGCGTAAGTGTCCCAATACGTCAAAATTTTAGGATCAACAACATTTCTAGTCTCCATTCTAGTCCACAACACATTCTCAAGTGTACCTCTTCAGTTCTACAGTTTTTTTTTTCATGGTCATTTCTAGGTCATTCAATGTATGTTTGCATATCACAATGTGTTTTGAAACACTTTACTTTCCCTTAGTTTTCATTCATTAGTCAACATCTTTTATGAATTATTTGTATCTAGGACATTCTATTTAGACATATTTCAATCACATTTTCATTAGTCTTGAGTGAACCCCTATGTTTTTATTAGATACCTTTCTCCTTTTAGGTGCAAAACCCTAGAAGTGTAAGAGAGCATCCTATACAAAAATTTCTGGTTCCCAAGGAAAACCCCAATTCCATAACAAAAACAACATTTTTCTCTCTTGCTGTGTGTTTACAGATCTAGGTGAATTGGAGCTTGAATATCCTTTGAAGGCAAAGTTTTAAAAGTTGTCAAGGAGTTGTCATATTCATGAAAACTCACCTACAAGCCAAAATTTAGACTTTTAGACTTGAAAATAAGACAAGAAGAAAGGTACAAAAGATCAATAGAGGCTATAGAAATATCAGTCAAACACTAATAGTGGGACTAAATTTCCCCTCTAGGCATATGAGTCCTTGTATACCCTTTTTACCAATTTTCTATAGATCCTACACATTAAGTAACCCCCTGAACGTACCTTACACTATTTTTCATTTACAATAACTATTATATGGCCACCTTGCATAACACACTTTGCTTTCTTGTGGAGCCATCTTGTTTGTTCATGGGTGTTAGCATACAAAGTTTTTCTTTCCTCATGAATTATGTTATTCATGTTGTATGGTGCCTTATCAAAGTTATTAGGAGGTATGGCTTTGGTATGGTTAGTATGTATGAGAGACGACCTTCGGCATGACTTTACCATAGCCATTTTTTTATTTGTGTGGGTGCATACTATTGTGCATGTTTTGCACACATGCCCTGCCAAAGGTAGGGACCCCACTTTTTTCATTTTTCCTTGCTCCTTCTGGCTTGGTCCCTTCTCGCTTGCTTCACTTTTTCCTTCATTTTTGACTTTTCACTGCAAGTTTCCATTTGCAGAAGTTCATCCACGGGTTTCCATGTGTGGAATGTTGTTGCTAATGACTCTAGACCCTCCAACCTCTACCTTCTAAATTTATGCATTTCAAAAGTGGTGCAAACTTTAAGTTTTCAACATCTAGGTCCCATAAAATGCATGTCTCCATAATCTTAAAGGGGTTTGAGCCAAATTTGCTAAGTGTTTAGAAATTGTGGAAACTTCACTACAAGAAGTCGTCCACAGGTTTCTATCTACGAAAGTCCGTTTGTAAAATGTCATTGCTAATGGCTCTGGACCCTCTGACTTCTGCATTCCAAATTTTTGCATTTCTCAAAATGAGTCAAATCTTAATGAAATATGTCTAGGTACTCTTTCTACCCCTTTCCCCACATGCTAAAATTGAGAAACCTCAAATTTACTAAGTTTTGTGACTTTGTGGAAATTTCACTATGGGTTGTTGTTTGTAGGTTGTCGTCTGCGGGTTTCCATGTGTGGGTTTCCATCAGCGGGTTTTTGTGTGCGGAAGTCCATCCATAGGTTTTTGTGTGCAGAACACTATCTGCCAGTTTGTGTATGCAGGTTGTTGTCTGTGGGTTGTCGTCTATTGGTTTTCGTGTGTGGAATGTCATTGAACTAACGGTGTCGGACCCTATGGCTTCCATGTTCCAAGTTTTTGCATTTTTTGAAATGGGTCAAATCATTGAGGAATAGGCCTAATCACGCTTCTAATGCATATTTCATGTGCTTAACTTGAAGAAACTCACAATTACAAGGAGTTGTGGCTTTACATAACTTTTCATGCAAGAAGTTGTCGTGTGGATGCCATGGTCGCCAATGTCATTTTTATAGTGCAAACTTGTCTGGCTTCCCACCTCATGTTATCCGCATATCATGCTTTCATGAGTCAAACACTTGAGTCACAAATATCAAAATATCTAAGTCAAATGGACTACTGTGGGTCTACCCCTATGGCCTACCTTGTGTGGAAGTCTGTTCACCAAATGTCATCCCCAATGGAAAAAAAAGAAGCACAACCCCTACATTTGTGGATTCTGCTTTGATTTTCGCCATAGGGGTACAAAGTGTTTCCCCAATGAAATGATTGAGTCTTTAGGTCCGTGTCAACCCACCCATGCATTTCTTTGCATGCTGGCCTTCGTGCTCTCATTTCCTTACAACGAGACTTTCATGTCTTTCCACTACATGGGTCCCACATGCCTTATTTCCAAAAACAAAGCTTTGAGCCAAGTAATGAAAATTCCAAGTCCAAATGTCTTTTACAGGTCTTCCCTAGCGGACCACTATCCCTGCAAGGTTGTTACTCCTCGGTCATTCTTAGCAGCTAAACCTTACCCTCTTCCCACCTAGTAGTGTGGGAAATATGAGTAGCTTATCTATTTGTTGTCATTGATATCACCATGTTGGTAGTTTGGTCTAGTACTCTAAACCAATACATATGACTATCTTATCTTCTCTGGTGATTGATCTGGTATTTTTGGTTGTCCCTCTAGTATTCTAGTCCACATTTCTTCACAGTTGAAAATTGTTGATTGTGGTTTTGGGAAACTACTTATGGATGGTAAAGGCATGCACGTTTAGAATATTATGTGCTCTTGTGCTCATACGATGTTGTGGCAACCAACAAAATGTTTACTTTTTGTGTTGAAGACTTTTCCTCACTAACTTGTTAAGATAATTTTGATATGATATGAAAACCTTAAGTGTGATCTATTGTGTAGTTTGGGCTGACATATTGTATCATGTTAATAGTCAAATTACATTTTGAAAATATTTTGTGGAGCTGACAGTTGATATCTTTTATGATAAATTGCATCTAATTAGGCTGACCCAATTAGATATATATATGCATGTATGATGAACAATATAGACACATATGGAGGTTGTGTAGAAAAGGGTGTGTGTGTGAGTGAGCAATGAATGTGAAGGTGTGATTAGAAAGTAAACAATTGATGAGTGAAGAATGAAGGGTGTAAATTCTTAATACTTAGTATCACCATAACTATATTAACACATGATAGGTGCATCTTTCCAGTTCAATTTTGGGTTGTAAAGCCTTACTCTATTTTGTATAATCTTATGTAGGAAGTGAGCCTCCTTGTTGGACAGTGAGTCCTTTTTGTAGGAAGTGAGGGTTTGTACTTGGATACTGAGTCCTTCTTTTGGTAGTGAGCCTCTTTTGAAAATCCTATATAGTATGAGTTAACCCTCACCGTGGTTTTTCCCTTATTGGGTTTTCCACGTAAAAATTTGGTGTTCATTGTGTTGATTTTCTTTTTGTTATCTATGTTTCATGCTCATATTTAATAATAGAATATAGTGTGGTTGAAGATATGAGAAGTGATAAAGTTTTAAGTTTAAATTTGTGTGACAACTAATTCACCCCCCCTCTCAGTTGTCTTGTGCCTATATAAAAATTTGTATTAGAGCTTGTGGTTCCTTGTGTAGAGCTTAACCGCTTGAGGAGGATCCTAAAGGATTGTTGAATGGATGATAAAGGAGATCTCTAGACTACTCTTGAAGATCTCGATTAAGTGGAAAGAGAAAACATGGATTCGAAAGAAAATCTTGATGAAGCAAATGAATGTGTTCAGAAATTGAAGGAACAGTTGAAGAAATTTAAGGAAAGACATAAAGAAGTAAGTGAGCAGCTGAAACAAGAGATAATTGGACTAAAGGTGTTAGTAGAAGAGAAGAAGAGGATTGAAGAATGTCTAAATATGATGGTGTAGAACAAAGTTGATGAATGCACTAGACTTGAACAGGAAGTGGTGAATCTAAGGATTGAACTAGAGTACACAAAGCTTTGTGAGAATAATTTTAAATCTAGCTTTGATAAACTTGAAGAATTGCTTGCAAGAAAAAAACCATGTAAGGATAAAGGTGGCTTAGTAGTTGATACCTATGAAAGTTCTAAAGATGTGAAGAAGAATCAAGGCAAGAGGAAGCAAAGAAGGAATTTTGAAAGAAGAGCACCTGTGAGACAACCTAATGCACAAAGGTATCCCTCTTTTGATGATGTCTTCTTTTCTTGTAACAAATATGGTCATAGAGCAACTGAATGCAGAAGTAGGATGAACTTATTTTTTGGTTCTCTTTCTAGAAAATGTTTTGAATGTGGGAAATTTGGACACAAGGATATGAAAATGTAGATCTCAAGTAAGAATGATCAGTCAGGTAATGAGGAATAGGTTTAATGAAGGAAAGATGAATCAATCTTTAATGGATACTACTATGTCTGTAACAAATTTGGATACAAAGAAAATCAGTGTAGATCAAGAAATAATGGAGGGAGGTCTAATAAAAAAGGTGTGATCTATCATAACTGTAATAAACCTAAACATATCTCAAAGTTTTATAGAAGTAAGAAAGAAAAGAACTCTGCTTCGGAATAAAAGAGTGAACCAGTAAAGAATATTGACAAAGAAGAGATGAATCAAGAAATGGATAAGGTATGGAAGAAGAAAGAATAAGAAGAAAAATTAGAGACTCCTGATGTGTCTGTGCCCTCATCCGGTATAGATGAATTATTTGAAATTTAGACCTAGCATGGTCTTAGGGGGAGAATTATCAGAAGATCATAAAAACCCCCTTGAAGAATGGCGTGTCAGAGGCTGGAACATGGTTGGAATAAGAAGAATGACTATTCAGAGGTCTTAGAAAAGGAACTGGAGATAAATATGTTGGCATAAGGATTTGCAGACTGAATTAGGTTTTTCTGTGCTAAGTGAAGTTTAGAAGCTTTTTCTGTTTTCTGCATTTAATTGCACTTAGGGAAATCTCGAAGAAGGTTAAGTAAAATTTTGTGATTCTTTTTGGTTAATTGTGCATATGAAGTCTTTGAAAGGTACTCTGAAGAAGTATTGAGGCGTTCTCGAAGTCTTTCAGAAGGGAATTCAAAGTTTGATTTAGGTAATCTGGAACCCTTTCTCTCTAATTGCATAAGAAAAGAAGAAAATTAAAAAGAGGGCTTCATTGAATTTCAATAGAAGCATAGAAATGGACAGTGGTTTGTGTGGTATTACCTCTCAGAAGCTGAAAAGGGTCAAAGTAGAAGAATACGATCATAAGAAAATGAAAGGAATTGGACTAGGGTTGAGCGAAATCGAATTGCAGAATATAAAAACCCTAGGGATGGATTTATGGAGTGAATTTTTGTGGATTATAGATAAAGAGGTTATTTTTTTCTTGTTGAATCATGTCAAGGATGGAAGCATTGTTTTTGGACAAACCCTATTTTATCTCGAAGGGAACTAATGAAGCAATCACTGGTTTATGTAGTGTTGGAGAACTCCCTAGAAAGAAAATTATGAAGTATAAATATGTGGAGGAGCTAACTGGAATCGGCAGAGATCTTAGAGTACTATTGATTGATACACTTGCTAACTCAGTTGTTAGATATGTTGCCTATGGTATCTCATACAAAATTTATTTCAGAAATGATGAAAGCTCAACTTCGGCTATTGTTGTGCATATTTCCCACATGATGGTTAAGGATAACAAATAGTTTGATTTATGTAGCTTGCTATTTGAGAACTTGCTTGAAAATTTTTGAATGTCATTGGTCAAGAATTATCCCTTTCATTTCATATCTTTGCTAGTTATATGTATGGTATTTTACTTTCTCAATTCTCTACCCGGAAAAGATAATGTGATGTGGGAATATGGTATCCTTATTGGAAAATAAATTTACAGGTGTCTAGAGTCTTTGGAAGATAATGAAAATATGTGAAGATCGTATTTCTCATCTTTGTGAGTAAACCCTTGCTCTGGTATATCTGCATCAAGTTGATTTAAAGTGGGTTCTTCCTTTGGAAAAAGAGAAATGGAGGTTGTTATTAGTGATTCCCCTCTAGAATTGAAAAGGAGAAAAGAGATAACTAAAGACATCATTGAAATTTTGGATGAAAATGAGAAAGAGTCTTAAACATGCACTGAATTCCCTTATCCCAATGGCATACGGTCTATGATAGTTGAAGGAAAAACGAAGAAGATTGGTGAACTATGGAGTGTTGCCTCGCCTATTAACAAACTGAAAATTGATGATGCTTTGGTAGATTATCTACTTTGGAAAGGAATTGAAGTATCTATTGTTTTTAATTTCTTGCCATAAAATATGACTAAGATTGTTGAAGAAAGGATGTTGTTTGAAGGTTCGACAGGACATAAGATGGGAATATTGGTTGAAAGGAGATGTAAAAAGGCTATGCAGAGATTGTCTGGATTGATTGTGGAAACAAAGAAGTGTGTTAAAAAAATTTCAGATGTTTACAAGTATTGTCTTTGGTGGCCTGCAACTATAGATAATTTCAGAAATAGAATTGAAGCGATTGAAGTAGAGGTGAACAACATTGGAAAGAATTTTGATAAATTTGAAGATAAAGAAGGGAAACAAATGATAAGAGTTGGTGAACTACAAGTTGAACTAATCGTCACACAAAGACAGAGAGATGATGTAACAAAGACCTTCTACCTCCTTAAAGAAATTGTTGAAGTCCAGTTAGAGCATCTTTCCAGAATTCTTATTGATGTTGAAGATGTTGAGAAACAATGTTTTGTTGAGGATTGGTCACCCTCTCTTACTCTATTGGGATTGTTGGAAAGTACATGCACTAAGATGGAGTCTATTGTTTTTAACTAGAAGAGATTGTATCTAGTTCTTAAAGAAAGGTATAAGAAGGTGTTCCAGGTGAAAAATGTCATCTTCACTTAATTTTTGTATGCTTAAAAGCTCTAGACTATTGGAAAATTTTGAAGTTTTTGGAAATCTTTTGAAATTTTTATGTCACCATGTCTACACTCATTTTTTTGGTGCCCTTTTCCATTGATGTCAAAGGGGGAGAGAGTGATGTTAGGGGAAGGCATTGGAGTTGGAGAATTTTGTTCACATATTGCCATCAATGACAAAGGGGGACATTGTTGGAAATATGAGTAGGTTATCTATTTGTTTTCATTGATTTCACCATGTTGGTAGTTTGGTCTAGTACTCTAAACCAGTGTGTATGATTGTCTTATCTTCTCTAATGGCTGATCTGGTATTTTTGGTTGTCCCTCCAATATTCTAATCTGCATTTCTTCACAGTTGATAATTGTTGATTGTAGTTTTTGGAAACTACTTATGGATGGTAAAGGCATGCAAAATTAGAATATTATGTGCTCTGGTGCTCATACAATGTTGTGGGAACCAACAAAATGTTTACTTTTTGCGTTGAAGACTATTCTAGGCTGACTTGTTAAGATAATTTTGATATGATATGAAAATATTAAGCATGATCTATTGTGTGCTTTGGGATGACATATTGTATTGTGCTAATGGTCAAATTACATTTTGAAAATATTTAGTGGAGTCGATAGTTGATATCTTTCATAATAAATTGCATCTAATTAGGCCAACCTAATTGATGCATACGATGGTGATCAAATATATATATGCATGTATGACGAATAATACATAAACATATGGAATTTGTGGAAAAAAAGGTGTGTATGTGAGTGAGCAATGAATGTGAAGGTGTGATCAGAAAGGCAATAGTTGATGGGAAAAGAATGAAGGGTGTAAAGTTTGAATACTGAGCATCACTAAAACTATATCAGCACATGATAGGTGCATCTTTCTAGTTCATTTTTGGGTTGTAAAGCCTTACTCTGTTTTGTATAATCTTGTGTAGGAAGTGAGCCTCCTTGTTGGATAGTAAGTCGTTTTTGTAGGTAGCGAGCCTTTGTACTTGGACAATGAGTCCTTCTTTTGGAAGTAAGCCTCTTTTAAAAATACTATATAGTGTGAGTTAACCCTCACCATGGTTTTTCCCTTATTGGGTTTTCCACATAAAAATATGGAGTTCATTATGTTGATTTGCTTTCTGTTATCTATGTTACATGCTCATATTTAATAACAGAATAGTGTGGTTGAAGATATGATAAGTGATAAAGTTTTAAGTTTAAATTTGTGTGACAACTGATTCACCCTCCCTCTCAGTTGTCATGCGCCTGTTTAACAAGAAACACCCCACCTCGCGAACCCCACATATGCCATTTCCGTACTTCCCAAGTGATCAAGTCTCTAAAGTGAAACTAGGTAAAATGGAAAGTTTTTTGAAACATGAAATTTTCTTAATGGACTATAAATTGATAGATTTTAATATTTTAAATGATGGAAATTTATTATTTTTGGAGATTTAAATCATGATATTTTATGACATAGGTGATTTTAAGGATGCTTGGAGGGATAATTGATCAATTCATTAAAAGAACCAACATATGAAGGTATGTCAAGAAGGGAGATTTTATTTCAAATTTCCAAGGTGGAGATGGACCTGCCTATGGATGAACACCAAGAGGATGCTACCTAAACATTTTATTGTCAAAGCTCGCTTAAGAATCTATGTTGAGCAATACAACAACTAGAGAAGTGCTTTCAAACAAGGAAACATGGGGGCTATTTTATTTTCCGGCAATGAAGAGCTGTCCACCAAGGCTAAGGAGAATGTTTCTATTTCCCATGGATGTAAATCTATAAGAAGATTCACCTAATTGATTGATGAGATGCTGGAAGTGTATCAACAAAAGTTAGATTTTAATAGTTCTCAGCTATAGGAAAAGGAAGCTAAAAGACAAAACAACGATAGGATGAAATAGACTACAAGAAAAAATAGGGAAAAGACAAAAGAGTTTATTTTTACATTGTAAGATATTGGGGTTAGGTGAAAACCTAAGCTAGAATGAATCTGAGCCATTAATTTCAAATGAATCTTGTCCATTCATTCATCTTTTGGAAAACTATAAATAGGGGCTTGTTCCTCATTTGTAAGTGTGTGGTGAATTGTTGTAAGAGGCATTTTATAGCAATAAAAGGAAGCATTGCATTGAATTTGGGTGTTTTCTTTGATTTTACTCATTATGCATGCATGATTAGCCCTCCATATTATTTTTGTTTGTTAGTTTCTTGATTTTTTAAAATGGTGGTTGTTGTTACTGTATTGGATGCACTTCTAGCTCATGATTTTTATGGTCTATTGATGATGAATCACTTTGTAAAGCTAGTCTGAGATATTTCATATGTTACAATTAAGTTCAATTGTATGTTCATGAGGTGAATGCACAATCTGAAAATCTGCAAGGACAGCTTGAAGATTGCACTAGTTTTGTGTAGTTGTAGGTTTCTATTGGTCAAGCAAAATTTAGTTCTATGGGAGTCTATCTATTGTAGTATCCTCCATTTTTACTATTCATTCATAGCTTTGAGTTAGAAACTTCTCTCAACCCTTTCCTCTTTTGATTCTTTTAGATCTTTATTAGTTTAGGATTCCAAGCACCATAATAGTGCCAAATTTGGTGATTGAAGTGAGTTTCAACTTGTTATTTTGAGTGAACACCGCTATTCATTCATTCTGAGAACCTTGAAACTCCATTTGCAGACCCAAACTCCCATGCTTTGTGAACCATAAATTTGTCCTTGTGATTACTAGCAAATCACATCAACCATTGAGCTATTCCATGCATAGCCATGATCTGACACCCGAGAGACCTTGGGTTGATTTCTAAAACTCAGTTGCAAAAATTACCTTTCAAGAGAGATAGCATACTTGTATGATTTCTGTGTTGAGAAGGGAAAAAACACCCATAAAAAAAATTGGCACTAGAGGGAGGGCCAACTGAGCTCAAAGACACAAAGCTGGAAGTTGAAAGTACCATCAAGTGAAATCTGAGATAGGTAGATCTCATCATAAGTAGAAAATTTTAAAACCAAAAAATTTGAAGACAAGCTACATCTGAGCTAAGATGGAACAACAATTGCAAATAAATATCACTCCGCTCCAAGAAGATTTGAGTAAAATATTAAAGGATCCATTGCATCACTTTGCATTGTCAGATAGGTGCAAAATTCATAACACTCACAGACATAATGAAATGGAATGTTTGACATTCTTGGGTAGAATTAAGATGGCATTGCAGGGACAATTCATATCAAGAAGAGATTGTTGATATTACAGCTAAAGCACTTGAAGAACTGATCAAGGAACAACTAAGCATTGAGGATAGACTAAGCTTAGAAGAAGTGTTGATGTATAGATTGTGCAGGGTTCATAATGCACCTCATTCAGAATTAACTTTCCCTTCATGTGAAAACATCATTAATCAAGCCAAAATCTATTTGAACCAAATATAGAAGCCAACTAGCAATGAAGAGGAGTCATCTACTAAGGAAAATGAATAGTCAACACTTGGAAGACAACACAATGAAGTTGAATCAATTAATTCTATAGAAACAAGTGTTGGGATAGCCATAGAAGAGGCTGAAACTCTTAGGGAAAGAGAGAATAGTGATGAGAGTTTAAGTGAAATGGGATTAGAGGAAATTTTCTACATGGATGAAGGTGATGAAGTACCTGAAAAGGAAGATCTAGAGGAGTAGGATCAACCACAGGCCAAAGGAGTCCACCATCAAACTTCCTTCCCATGTTGAAAAATGGAGGTGAAATTGTAGCTTTGAACTTGTAAAACTATTGTAGTTGTAGATTTAATTAAGTGTTCTTTGTTAACAATTATTTGTGTATGATTAATCTGTTTAGATCAATTTTCCCAATTGTAGAAAGAGACAAAAGATTGTAGAAGAATGAGACAAGAAGATAGAAGTGACACAACATATACATGGAGTAACCCTTTCTGGAAAAAAATTCACCACCAGAATCAATAGTGCTTGTATTATTTAACCTTGGACCAAGAAAATATCTTGCAAGCTTCACCTCAAAGTTGGCACCCAAGAATGGTCCCACTTAACTAAGCCTTGTAAATATCTTCTCATGCAAAAGGTGTTAACTCAAAGATGCCAACTTGGGTGCCCAAGGTAGGGCCCAATCAATCTTAGTTAACTGAAACATATCTCTCCACCAATTCATGCAAACACTATGCATGATTGATCATCCCCTCTTAACTGAATGTATCCACCTATTATCTGTCATGCAATTGAAGTCATTATTCATGCAACTGAAGTCAACTAAATTCAACTAGCATTCAACTCAAACTAGCTACATGCAACTAAAGATAACTAAACCATAATTGATTTGAACTGAACTAAACTGAACTGAACTGAACTAAATTTAACTGAACTGAACTGAACTGAATTGAACTGAACTGAATTGATATTGAACTAAACTAAACTCCACTCATGTAAATATCAATCCCTAATTTGTAGGATATTTACATGCATTACTGAAGTGTTATCAATCCTCTAGATAGTTAACTTAAGCAAGGTGGGTTCCACCTTCCCTGTGGGTGCTCCATGTGCTCCTATCTTGTAGGAGCTCTTCTTGGGCGTCCCCACATGTTCCTATAATTTAGGAACAATTACAAATGTCAATTTACATCTTCATTTCATTCAAATTAAATCTCTTTCTAATCCTAGTGTTGGGGAACACTTTCAAATGACTTAGGAGATACATGAAATATGTTTAGGATTGCAATTAAATGGCATCCTATTCCCAACATCTGAAATGTTGATGAAGATCTGATATTGGAGAGATATAATGAACTCATCTTAAGGCTCATGAGGGACTGGTCAGAGTTGTGATACCAGATAGATTTGGAGTTGTTGTTGCTATTGGGTTGGTGGAGGATTCATGATTCTACATATTCATAGTTCACATTTGAGGTGTGTCTGGAGGCCACTGGGAAAATTAATGAACAAGTGGAACAACCCCATACAAGGCCTTCTACTAGAGCTTCAAGGAGTGAACCAGAGGTAAGAGAACCAAGGTTAAGGGACAACTTAGCTGAGAGTAGCTCCTAAGAAGGTGTTGGGGTAGTAATGGAAGAAGAACAATATAGTCTCAAACCTCCAGATGATGAAACATATCAAATGAGAGAGTTGTCCATCAATTATCAAGAGTCATCCCATCTCTCAGATGATCTTTGCAGGGTTAATGATCAACCCCATGAGGAATTCTCAGAGGGAAATCATGTTCCATATGTCGATCCCCTTGTTGTGGTAGGGCTATTTATTAATATCTTCCCACTTGAAGCTATCTTGCAAAGATATAACAAGTTGCATAGATATAACAATGTGCAGTGAGGGTATGTTTCAAAGAACAGTAGTGACAAAGACATATCACCTGAACCTCTAGATGATGAGGCATTTGAGGTCCTAGATGATGTTACATTAGCAATGGTTTGCTCAAAAACATTGTGAGAGATGTTAGTGGAAGTGTTTGTAATCAGGAAAATTTTAGTAGTAGCCACATTTTTCTGCTTGTAAGAAGAGTGTTATACTTGTTGCAGTGGTATGGAAAAGTTAAATGTGGGTTGAGGGAAATCAGTTCCTTCAATAGATTGGTGTTTGACAGAGGAAAATATTGACTTCCTTTTTTCACTCGGTGGTCTAGGGCCACCAAGTGAAGTCAAAAATTGAAATTGAATAAAGACTCTGTCACCCAATGGTTCTCGCACTTGGTCTACTCTCCTAGAAATCTGGATTTTTTCCATGCTTGCAAGGGGCATGCATCCCTAGTTGGAGCCACTATTGGCACCTTCAAAATTTTCAAATTTTGAGTGCCCATGTGTGAAAAAAGTTGATTTGCACACTTAGAAGTGCACCTAAAAAATATGCCCCAATGACATACTTTGGAGGGTCATAAATCAAAGCCAGTTGAGTTTCATGCCAAATCCCTTGGAAAGCATACTCATTTTTCATATGTGAGCATGTATGTCTAATTTAAACATCCCGTGATGAGTTTTGATAGTGTTTTGAAATGCAAAGCTAGAGGGCTCTGGGATTGTTTTGTTTACAAATTCTTAGGCTTGCGAAGTGACCCCTTGTTCAAACTAATATTTCACAGCTGAATGACTTTCATGGAAAATGGATTGGTACTCTACATTCCCCTCATATTCATATACTCCCTAGTCAAATTTCAGAGCCACAGGATCAAATTTGATAGTTTTACCAGGTCAAACACAAATGCAGTTTGTCATATCTTGACATCTAAATTTCCAGAATGTTTTAGGTGGTCAACTTTGACCCCTATTATCTTGTGAATAATTTTGATTGAAGGAAATACCTCTTGCAAACATACTTAATGAACCTAAATGATTTAACGTTTCTAGTGGCACCTTCCCAAGAGGTGATTTAGTATTTTTTCGAAGTGGTGACTTGGTGAGCCCTAATTGGTTTTTAACAAGTGCAATTGTAGAAAAGTATGACTGAGCCACTTCAACATTAAATATCTTGTACCTAAAAATATCTTTTTTTGAACTGTTTGTTGCACTGATTCCTTGAGTCAAATGTCTGAATGCATGTGTTTTTTCATGAATTCAAGAGGTAGTTTAACTGGTTTTCTCGGGTGATTCCAGAGGCCACTTGACTTGTTTTGGCTATTGTGCAAGATGTCTAAAAGTGGATTTTGTGGGTTACCCAATTTATTTTTTTACCTCAGATGCATTCAGAGGTAGCCTCAGATCAATTCATAGTAAAAATTTGTTTCAAAGCAATTTTTTTTAACCAGACCCACATGGGGACCCGACATGCTTTGCACTATTATGAAATTGTAAATGTTGCAATGGTCAAATGGGGTATTAGAATACATCAATGGTTGTTCCTAATGACTTCCAATTTTCCATGCATCATGCAGTAGAATATCTTGAGGAGAGCATTCAACCATCTATTTGTAATAGTGAGTCACATATCTTAAATATTGATTCATAACTTGTGATTGGAATATTAGAAATTCTCGCCAAACATAGATTCTTGCAAATGAGAGGGGTTCTCCACATTTGGAGGTATAATCTCCCATAAATATTTTCTAGCATAGGATATGGAATTTTCCATCAACTTGATCAAGGTGGTGTTTCACTTGTATTCCCATGGGATAAATTCACAACACTGTCTGACCTTGCTAAGTTGTTTGAACAACTACATGATACTCAGAAAGCAAATATTTTATACAAGGCTGATATTATTATTAGGGTTTCTTAGTCATGTGGAAATAAGGATGGAGAGTTGGCTCGATGTAAAAGAAATAATTAAATTACACAAAGTAAATCATATGCAAAGTATTCTTGTATTGGAATTGAAATGAGGAAATGAGTAGTTGTCCTATGATCACAACTTACCTTTTTGCAAGGGGTAAAAGCCTACTCCATCTATCCTCACATTAAAAACAAATACTAATGTGCAGAACTGCAGATGACTCATTTTATGATGGAGTTGATGGAAAATGAATCTGTGACTACACCAAAGAGCTATTCCTTGAACGTATCTTTTGATATTATCCGTATATGAATTTTGTAGAGACAAGTCAAGGAAGGGTAGTTATTGATGGGAGAGTTGAACATAAATTTAACATGAAGCCCCACAATCAAAACATTGAAGACTACCACATGTTGTGTTGTGAAGGAACAAACAAAGTTAATATCAAGGTAAGACAAATCCAAATGAAGAGAATGAGTCACCGCATCTAAAGAAGGCTCGAAGACCATATTGTGAGTGGTTGGCACAGGTATAAAGAAAGGTTTATGCTCTGAATTAGGGAATCCATTGTGCAAGCTGAAAGAGGTTAATTTTTTTTACAAAGGAAACTTTTGAAGTGGTGGTGAATGAAATGGGAAATGTTTGAGATGTTGTGGCACCAACACTTTGCTAACTGAAAGGGATCACTTTGGTATTGCTCAAGGAAATTCTCTTCTAGCATTAATGCTCTAGTTATAGCACATTATAAGGATTTGTCTATAGCAAGTGAGCTATCAGAAGAAAGGGTGAAGAGGGAGCCAAAGAACATAGGGATACAAATCTTGAAGTGGCTAGTGAATTGTATTTTACAATGTGGTGCTTAAAATTGGATATGTTTGCACTGCAGATAAGGGGCTACCCTCGTGCTTGCTGAGGGAGTCCATTTGAAATTGTGAAGGAAATATTTAAAGAAGGAAAAGGAGTCACTTTGGGAAAAATATTTTAAATAGTAATGGACAAGATAACATGTCCATGGGATAGCAGTGTTGCTTTACTTTTTGAAACTAATGGAATTGATTCTGCAACATATTGTGATGAGAAGATAGATCCAGAGAACACGACACATGATCCTAGTGAGGGTTAAATAACTCTAGTGTATTGTGTTGGTGTAGTGATCAAGAAATGGTTGTTGCATGTTTTGTGGCCATTGTGTTTATAGTGAGAAGGATATTTCGTGCTAGTAGTAAAAATGTACCAAAACTATGTGGGGATTTCTATATCGACACCCCACTCAATCTTCTTTCTACTTGGTTCGAGCACATCATCAAACCAAGAAACAACATGAATATCATTTATTACTTGAAGAAAAACAACAGGATTGTGGATGTGCATTGTTAATAGTAGGGCATTCAATGCTTTCAAATCACATGTTACTCTTTGATGATTGAGATGCGATGCAAGTATTTTCAAAACCAGCACTTCAATAGCAAAAACATACAATTTATGGGGTCTTCAGCTAGGGCGAGATTTCACTCTTTACATTGATGAGAGGAAAAGAAGTGCATGTTGACTACTATAAACATTTGCTAATTATTGTTGAATTCCTCGAGGAGGTTGTTGCAAAGATGGTTGTCGTTGCACCAAAAGATCGACCTGTTAATGCCCGATACAGCCATTGGATTTATACAAGATCAAGATCCACAGGAGGTGGTTAAACCATGTCACAAATCCCAAGCGACGCGTTGGACTACACCTACCATAGGAAGAGGAGACCAAGGGTTACACCTTTCAACAATCCCCCTAGTACAAGTGCGGGGTTTGAACCTATAACCTCGGCTCTTATACCAATTGTTGCAAAGATGGCTATCATTGTACCAAAAGATTGACTTGTTAATGCCCAATACAACTATTGGATTTATACAAGATCAAGACCCACATGAGGTGGTTAAACCATGTCACAAATCCCAAGCGTCATGCTAGAATACACCAACCACAAGAAGAGGATACCAAGGGTCACACCTCGCAACAAAGGTTGCAAAATTTGAAGAACTAGGGTTTCAAATAGGAGGAACGGATATCACCCATCACCAATTTATTTTATTTTTCCTCAACTAATGAGTGATGTGTGATGGTTATGTTCCTTATTTTTCCCATCGCTATTGCATTATGTATTTCTCTAAGTGCATTAGAGATGTGCAATGATGTGCCTTCTCCATCGAACATCACTATTTGTATCTTCATTTTCTTTTTGAATTGGAGATGTACGATGGTGATCAACAAATGTTAGAGTAAAGTAGCAGTGGGGTCCACAATTGATATCAAATATTATTATTTGATAAAGTGTTTCACAGTGAGTAAAAATAAAAATGTGAGAAGCATGAGTATTGTGATTTTCTGTAGCTTATAAATAAATCAAAAATCTCACAGGTAAAAACAATAGCTTTCTTTGCTAGAGGAGAAATGTGAAGTGTGGGTAAATTTTTTTATTGCCCAATAAAGTGAAATTTAATCCTTCACAATAAAACAAAAACTTTGGCTGCATTATTTTTATCATGTATCGCTAATGGAATTCTCCTTTTCCATATTGCATCAGTGATATGTGATGGAAACATTGGAGTCTATGATGGCGGGGCCCTCGTGACTTATGTTAAATATTATCATTTGATAATATTTTAATGGTGAGAAGTAAATTAAAATCCTTCATAAATAAAATAAGATTTTATTTGTTGTTGGGAAAGTAAATTATAAACTCATGGGTGAATGGCTTTCTATAGCCATTTTAAATTTTAAAGTCTTCATAAATATTTATTTATTGAGAAATGAAATAAAATATTTGACATATATTGTTCAAAGTGTAAAGGGATTTGTATTGCTGAGAAGTAAAAGTGAAAAATGCATAGGTGAAATGGAGCCTACTTGCAACCAAAGGATTTCTATGGAAAATGAAGAATGAAGGATTTTTACTTAAGATATTTTTTAGGTGCAAGTAACAACAAGATATTTTCAACATAAGGGAATAATGAATGATGGTTCATCATGGAGGGGAATATTTTTCTATTGCAAGGTAGTGGAGTGATTCAAAGCAAGAAAACAAATTGTTGGATGAGGCTTTTCTTGAAGCAGTGGGAAGTTATTGATCTATGGAGCTAAGTTTTTCAAGTGTTTGCTATAGATCTTCACTTTGGGTTTTATATTTTCCTTTAAGTGTTGTTTTCTGCTTCATTTCTAAGAGGGGGTTATTTTGTAATTAATCATGAAGAACATTTTGATGAGAATACAGAGCATTTTAGAGTGAAGTATTTGAGTTTGAGTTTGTCAATATCTATGTAATTTTGATTGCAATACTAATAAAATAATACTGAATGGTGCAAGTTCGATACCATTTTACTCTCCTATGTACTGGTTTAATAGATTATGAATAATATAATCAAGTTTATCTTATTTGTCTCTATAATTTCAGATGAATGTGTGCCTCGATTCTTGTTTATTCATTCAAATAATTAATGTAGGTGCTTGAATATGGCTGTAAATTTGTATTAAACTAAGTGCTATGATGCTAGTAAGAAGTAGAGGTTGAGATGTAATGCTGAAATACTGTAATGAAGCATTTCAGAGCTCCATGTAATGTTAGGTGTAAAACTTGTTATCAGATTATGTAGGTGTTTGAGTTGACTCTGTTCCATGGATGTGGCACTGATCTAAGTGTGCTATTCATGTTACATTTGTTGGTTAATTCAACAACTAATCATAATTTATAATCAATTTACTTATCAATCTTGTTGTGGGTGTGTGGGGAATTCAATAAATCATATCTCTCATGTTTAATGTGTACACTGCCATGAAGGTCAACCATACCTTTAGGGTATTGTGTTTTTTAAGCATATAAAGGATAATTATCTATTTACTATTTGTTTGATACTATGCCACACAAGTATCTGAAAGCACAATGTTGGGATTACCCTCCCAGGTTAAACAGAGCCTAAAGTGCAGGGTAGAAAGGGATTTTAAATAAATCTCTCATTCATTGACCACTGACCTTGAAGATTCTTAAGCATAAGGGTTGGTTACCCTTAAGAATATTCAAGGTTCTACTGGAAAAAAAACCAACAGAATAGTGACTCTACTGGGGAGAACTTTGAATCTCCAGTGCAAACTATCATATCACAGACTCAAGAATTTGGTGAATCTGAACATTTGGTTTAGGTTATGAAGTTTTCATACCTCAAAGTGATTGTGTTGCAGCAACTTTAAATGAATTTATGTGTGACTTTGCTATTGGAGAAGAACTAGAAGGAAATTCATCTTTGAAGGAGCTTCATGTTGCTTGAAGTTTAGTCCTCTATGAAGCAAGGGGGAGACTCAATTGAGTGAAACTAAGCACTAGGAAAGGGAATAGTAATGTTTATTTTACATACTTTTGAATTATAATTTGTAGTGTCAATTATGAAATGAAGTGTGCAATATTCTTGAAGAAACTCATTTAGAAGATCTTAAACATGTTGAGATAGGGATTTTCATTGTAAAATCTTAAGATCAGGTTGTAAAAGAAGCTTGAGTTTCCCTATGTAATTGCATAGTATGAAAAGGCTTGAAGAGTTGTAAGAAAATGTATCATCACCCTATGCATCCCTATGTGGACCTGAATGTAACAATGCATTGTGTGCAACCCCTATCATGTAATAAAAGAAGTTTCAACATTGAAATACATTGAGCCATCAATTTCAGTGGAATTAGTGGTTACCCAAATGATATCCCATCTGAAATCAGATATAAGATGCTAGAATTCAATGGTGAGAAGTTTGAATCAACAAGTAGGCATCTACAAGAATTCAATAACAAAATGGATGATTATGAAGTTGATCATGAGGATGTGATCATGAGGCTATTTTTTTAGTCTCTAAAGGGAGCTTCAAGGGATTTGTTCTCTAATTTACCAACATGCTCTATCTATTCTTGGGTAGAGTTCAAAGTAGTGTTCATAGAGTAATTTGGTGAAAGAATCAATACTAGTTATGGGCTCAATAAATTTATGAGCATTGAGGAAGAAGAGGATGAGTTGGTGCCAACATTTAACCAGAGATTTGCTAAAACATGAAGGGAAATTCTTGAGGTTTTGAGACTAAGTGATGCAGTGTGTTTGGTTGTTTATTTGGGAGCTTTTGATAATGAGATGAGCTATCTGTTGAGAGATAAGGATCCTAAAACCTTGCATCAGGCCTATGATATAGCCATGAGCATTGGAAAAAATCAGAAATATGGAATACACAAGGGTTGTTTTCCTACAAGTGTTTGCTACCCTAAGGCACCAAATGTTGATGAAAGGTGTAAGTAAAAAATTGAAAATGAATGTCAGAACACTTACACCCCTGGTTCTTCAGCTTATACATCATTCCATAATGTTGATCACTTAGAGTCCCAAACGCATTGTCAATAAGTTGCATGCATTTGTGATCCTATGGTCTCTGTTCAAGCCCTTTATTGCATAAGGATACATGAGGGAGAATCATCATATGATCTCTATGCAAGATTTATGGATACTATGTCTACAATTCCTGAATGTCACAGACCTGAAAATTCAATATGATTGATTTATTTTATGAATCTTATGAACCAGGTTTGAGTGCTCTTCCAAAGGACTTGGAGCCTATTAGGCTTGACCAAGTGTGTGAATACTTTTCTCTTTTTGAAAATATTAGAGATGATCATCAAGAAACTATCATATTTTCCATCTATGATGATAATGATTATGCTACTCCATATAAGTCAAGCAATAAGATATCACATGAAGAAGAAGAGAGTAAATCAAAGGTTGAAAATGTACACCTCAATGAAGCAAATGAAATGAATGGTATGTTCATTGGCTACGTAGATAATGATTATTGTCATGTATCAAATGCATGGTCTAGAGAACAGAAGGAGGTATGTGAAGTTATCCCTTTTTGCAACTCTGCTAACCGGTGAATAGAAATGGGATCAAGTATTGAACATGGTGAATCAACCCAAGTGATTGGTGATGTTGAGGTAGTGTATGTAAATAACCAATCTAAAGACCAGGAGACTAAATACATGTTTGGTATCCTCCCAAGTTTCATTGAAGACATAAGATTGAGCATTCAGTCTAAAAATTTTGAACATAGTTTCATTGTTGATGAGTCCACTTGCTACAGTAATTATGATGGCATTGAGTATGGTCATCGCTCTGATGATTATGAGTATCCTCATGAAGTAGAGATAGAATCCTTTGCTGAAAATAATAAATATACTAATAATTATGGGAACACATGTTTTCTTGAGAAGGAATAAATTTCTTCCTATGAAGAGTTTTCAAAATGTGATTCAAGGATGTTAACTATTGATGATGTGAATGAAGTTGAAAATCTATCTATATGATCTTCTCGTGATTGCAATGATTTTGAATACAATGATGATATGGATGATTTAGACCTTCATGCTGAGGAGGCATAGGTTTTTATGTCAAAAATAAATGTAATCGAAAACCCCTTATTTGATGAGCCTCCATCTTCACTAGAAATGAGAAATGGTGATCCTTATTGGTGCAAAGATAATCCACTCTTTGCTAAGAACTCTGATGATGAATTTGAAATAGGGTTAGAATATGGTCTTGAGAAAATAGAGCAACACATTGATGAGCTCCTCAAGGGAATTTCCTATGACTATTTTATATTTGAAACACATGTTGAAGGGAAGGTTGAGTATCATGATGCCAACTACTTGGAGGATTATGAATACTTTTAGTTTTCAATTTAGTTAGGAGGTATTATGGAGTATGAAAATAATATGAAGATAAGGAAATGTTATGTTTAATATGAATATGTTTATGAACTATCAATTTTATAGTGTGTTCTATGTACTTCTCTTGCTCTCTTAGGGTTTTTCACCTAAAAGGAGAGAGATAGAACCCTAAAATTGAGGTGTTTCACTCAAAATGAGATACGAAAGATGGAATTAAGACTAAATACAATGATCTAAGTGTAGCTAAGTGATGAAATTGATAGATTATGAATGCAAAACTAATGAAATGTGCAATGTTTGAAAACACAATGTGATATGTAGAAAATGAACTAAAAACATGAACTAATGCAAACATAATTGAATGAGTTTTAAAAAAGTGCACCAGGAAGTTTAATGCAAATCTTGAAAGGTTTTGGAAACAAGAAAAAATCACTGTTGATCACCAGTGGAACTCATTCACCACTGATGGCGAATCAGTCCTCCTACTAGTAAAAACACCTGAAACTGCTTTCCGACTGTCGAGAACTAGATTCTGAAAAAATCAACTTTCCATCCTATAGGTGGAACTCATTTTCCACTGATGGAAAATTAGTCCTCCAAAAAATTGCAAATTCAAGAGTCAAGCCTGTGGGTCCAGAGCTACACTTGTCTTCTTGTCGGGTTGACGAAGTCAAATCTACAGAAAAGGGGATGTAGGTTGTGTCCAAGGTTGAATTAGGGTTTGGTTGAATTAAAACACTTTGATGACTTTTTGACCACCTTTCAATACCTATTTCCTTGACAAATCTTCCTACAAGACCTGCAAAAACACACGCCAAGAGGGGGAAAATGGTTAAGGGTTAGAGTATAGGGATTTTCCTTGGTCAAATCCCACTTTGGTAATCAAACCCTGGATAAAGAAATGAAATGGAATGAAGAAGGAAATGATGAATAACAACATGCAAATTTCCTAACTCACTAAAAACTTGTTGAAGAAATCTGAAGATATGTCAATGGTTGCTCCAAGATACTCGATGTTTGCTTGATTGAATGATGAAAAGTGCTTAAGTGCTAATTGATGTTGAATGAATGAGATGAATGCTTAAATGAATTAGGTGTAAAATGGGTAGAAAAACACTTATTTATACACACTTATAATTCCCTAATATCCAAATAATACAACATCATAGGCCGAGATAAGGTCTTTTTGAATAAAAACCCAAAAGAAAATTTGAATTATTTTGAATTTGGAGCCAAGAGGGACTCATTCACCACCCATGGCAAATGAGTCCCACTCTAGGCCTGTAAGTCAGTGTTGGGAATTAAGTTGCATTTAATGTTTGTTGGGTTTACATTAAAAAATACACTTAATTATGACTTGTGAGTGCATAAAAGGGCCAAATAAAGCATAAGAAATGTGTAAATAGTTATTACAAGCCTAGAAAATCATGAAATATTGTTAGAATACTTTACAACACTTTGGAATAGGACTTGATAAGTGATAAAAAGGTGATTTTTAGATAAATTATAATGAGAGGAGTCTAGAAAAGTGTAGAAATGTGTTACAACACTTCACAAAACCTTCACAAGACATCATAATTTGAATATTTAGGACCTAATGTGAATGTTTAAGCTAGATTGCAACATTAAATCAAAGCAAGATAAGTCAAATATCATAGGAAAAAGACCTAAATAACCATGAAAATTTCAAATATCCATTTTTCTATGGTACATTTAGCCCCCACTTTAGTGAGAGGATAAACTTGCTTCAGACTCACACTAAAGTAGCTATGCATATTGGGAGGGATCCAAATGTGCTTATGCTAGCAATATGGAATAACAATGATAAAGAGGGATGATGAAGCCCCCCAGGATGAATATCCCATGGTAAATTAAACATAAGAACAAAGGAACACACAAGTGAAAGAGAAGAAGAGAATGGAGAGGAAAATGAAAAGTCGGATCAAGCTTTGATCATTTGTCTAGCTAGTTATAGATTAGATCTAGGTTGTTTGTCTGAAAAAAGAAAATGTATACTCACTCTGGGGTGACAAAACTCATGGGTGTACACCAAGTGAGAAGTCCCAAAATGTGATAAATATACGCTCAGGTGGTATGTACTCACAAACACCTAGGTGGATATGGGGAAAGTCGTGCCACGAAATGGGGTTCCTGCTCAACCATATCAAACTTATATCTCCTGAACACCTTAACAAGGCGCCACAAAGGAAGATGTTGGTTTGTGCTTCATGAGACAAGAAAAGATTCATTTTCTTAAAACTCATGAACAAATAGGATGGCACCATGGGCATGCAAGTTGTGTTATGCAAGGTGGCCATGATGTAAAATGTAAAATGTAAAATGCAAAAGAAATGTTCAAATGAGTCTTTTCAAGATCATGTGAGGTCTATAACTTAGGGAACATTGTGTCTATTGTCTCCAAGAGAGAACCATTCAAAGAATATAATATTCACAACTTAGGGGATGTAGTGTGTCACATTAGGCCACCAAGAGGAATGTAATATACTAAGATAAATCATTCTTATAAAAGACATCATACCCAATGTCATCCACAAAGTGACAAATGCATCGTATAAAGTAACAAGGCTACACTAAGAATGAAGAATGCAAATGAATAATGCCAATGTATTCCCCCACTTTAAAGGAACTGCTACACACCATTTTGTGAGCAATTGCTTTAAAGTAGCAAATGAAAAATGAAAAAAAAGAAAGAAGACATGAGAATCAACTTGGAAATCCGTTATGCCAAGTCATACATTTCCAAGTAAGGTTGTGTCATGTGAAGGAAAAGGAAAACAAAAGAAAGGGGAGTTTCCCCCCAGAAAAGAGCACACCAAACACATAAGGGATCTATGGATTTGGGGTCAGTATGTTTGTTGCTGCAATGTTTTGATTAAAGAGATTGGAACTATCATCATTCCCCAAATACACATAGAACTAGAAGAATGACACAAAGAGAATGAAAAAAAAAGAAAAATAAAGTCTATTTTGGGTCAACATGGGAGAGCCATTGTGGTCTCAATGCTTTGTATCATCCCCAAAAGGAAAACACAAGAAAAAAGAAAATGAAAAGGAAAAAGAAAAGAAAAGGCTTTTGGGTCAACATGAAGGAGACATGTCGGTCTCAATGCCTTGCATCATCCCCAAAAGGAAAAAAAAGAAAAGACAAAGTAAAAGGGACTGATTGGGTCAACATGGAAGAGACATATGATGTCTCAACATTTTACGTCATCCCCAAAAGGAAAACACAAGAAAAGAGAAAAAGAAAGGGTAAAAGGTATGACATATAGAAGAATAAAGGTACAAATAGAAGAAGTGCACAAAGAGAGAGAACATCAAATGCACATTACGGGGGAACACGATACACACATAAAAGTGCAAAAGGGAAAGAAAACAATAAAATGCAAAAGGTCTAGCAAGGCGAAAGCAAGTCAACCATCTTACAATTCATCTGCCTCCCAATCATGTGTAGTATATTGCGAGGGTGGTTGACTATTCAAAGGAAGAATTGCAAGTGCTAAACTAGGAGAAGTTCCAAGTTCTTCACTTGGTGTTAGAGAGTTATAATGTAAGCTCATGGTAGAGGAAAATAAAGAATTCAGATCGTTATGTACCTCTTCATCTATTTTAGAGATCTCCTCCTCATCATCATCATCCAAATTAATGACGATGGGAGAACAGAGGGTAATTTCCAATGGAGGATGGATCAGAAGTTGTGGTTGTTGTATCGAATCATTTTGTTGTGATGGTTGTAATGTATTATCTCATGGTGAGTGAGGAGGAGGAGGGTGGTCAGGTATGTCTTTTGTCAAAGGCAAAGGTTGATTTTCTTTGTTGTTTTTGGTTTGCATTTTACGAGCAAGTAGACGATGATGACACCTATGCCCCCTAGCACCACGGTTTCTTTTAATTTTATTTTGAAGTTGTTGAGGTGTAAGAGAGGGTTGATCCACCATAGGATCCTTTTCTTCTTGAGGATGAATGTAAGGAACTAAGGGAGATGGTTCAATCACTTTGTCTTTGTCTTTGTAAACTTGTTTAATGTGAGGAGGCATGACGAGGTTGGTTTCATCATCTCTTGGGCATTTAAACAATGAAGGTGAAGTGCTTATTGTTGGTTTCTTATGAGGTTGTATTATTTGTTCAGGGTTATATTTAGGTTGAAGCATTGTATCATCTATGATAGGAGTAGAAGAAGTGGATGGGGACATGTGGCGAAGAGACAATTTAGCTATTCATTTGACTTTGAACTTTTGATAAGTAATGAAAAAGAACTTTGTGTGAGGAGTTATGGGTTCCATAGGTTCAGGCCAAAAGGTTTCTAGGGAAAAATTACCTTTAGAGGACAATGGATTAAAGCCACTATGGTGTATGGTAAAGATCTCATTGTCAAGCAGAAACTTCAAACATTTGTGAACAACTGAAGGGACAACTTTCATCGAGGGAAGCCAAGGATGACCTAGCCGTAGACGAAACTGATCCGATTATGGAATTATAGAAAATGGTAGATCCAATGTCTTGGGTCCTATTTGTAATGGGAGTACAATCAATCTTATCATAGGGCATGCAAAACTAGTATGCATTTTAATCTACGTTGGGTATGTGTAGGATCATGATGGGCCAAAAAGTGGCAATATTGATAGGTATGTGGCTGATGACTTTTTTTTTACCCAAAATTGATGAAACGAGAAGGGTTTTTAAAGGAGATTCTCAGCTTTCCACCAATATAAATTATGCTTTACTTTGAATTTAATAAGTAATTATTATTCATTTTCTATTTGAATTAAGACTAAAGTCCTAATTGATAGGTTGATTGAAAAACATCTATAGCTTTCAAATGGTATGACATTTTTTGAATCCAAAACATGCATCACATTCTATGCTTCGCATACTATAGGATTAAAAAAAGAAAAATTAAATTTCAGGAATTTTTGACCAAGTTAAGGTGGTCAGACATACGAGTTTTTATATTTTTAAAATTTGTAATAAAATTTCATAATTAATTATTTACTTGGAAAAAAATTACAAAAAATATGCATCACATCGGGACATGAGTCCCCTACTTATATCTAAAATCTTATAAAAAAATATTATCATTTTATTGTGGTTAGGGTGGTCAAACAGACACCTACTTCTTATTTTTTCCCTAAAATTTAAGTACTACTACATTGAAATTTAAAATTTTCACCAAATAGATTTTTAAAAAAAGAAAAAAAACCTAGTAGTTTAGAAACTACATTAAATTTTCTATAGATTCTATTCTTACATATTTTTGAAATAATATAGATAACTTATTCAAACTTTTATGTCAAGTTGCTTACCTCTAATTTTTCTACATTTTTTGCCACTTAAGGGCCTATTTTTTCCATGATGATCTTGTATATACCCTGTTGTTGGTTTGTAATAATCATCTTGATAAAGATGATGTAATACTAAAAATTATTTCGTGATCACATTCTTGCCACTGGCACAATCTATTAATATCCCATTGGTGGGCTTATCATAGATGTGGCTGGCTATGTAAAGAGGACCAACGAGATGCTTTTTAAGTATATATTGAGAAGAAAAAGTAATATCAAGAGATTTTTTAGTTGGGCCCTTATGAGGGATAACATCTATCATACTGACAAGTTCATCCATAGGAGTAACATGGGTCACATTTGGAGTAGAATCAGGTTATAGTTCATCATTTGTATCAATATTCATTACATGAGTGTTTGAAGGTTCACTGGCTTTGAAAAATGAAACATTGTGTTTAGGCATGGGATTGGTAAAGATTTGTAAGTTTTTATTGGGGGGTACAATAGACTTATTGCCTTGATCGTTGACACTTACAATGGACAAACGACTAGAATCAATGAGGTCTTGAACTAGGTGTTTGAGATGCTTACACTGTTCTGTGTCATGTCCATTTTGGAAATGATAGTGGGGGCTAAAGGCTTGGTAGTATCAAGTGGTTTAATGATAGAAAAATTTATCATTTGTTGTTGTAACAGTTGATTCATTATGTTATGGAGAGTATCAGGTAAGGGGGTAAATTGTCTCCTCGAGTCCCCATAGGTAAAGGGAATTTCTACTTTAACAACAACCACTTGATTAGGCATGGGTTGAGTTGGTTGTGGAGGAGGGGGATTGAACTGTAAGACGCCTCTATTTGGTTTTCAAAAGTTTTGCGCGTTGTTTTGGTTGCTATGTTCAGACTTCTCAACTCAGTTAGAAGTGGACTTTTAATCACGACTAGTAACCGAGTTGTGATAGTCACCAAGGGTTGTGCATAAATGCATGAATGGAGGAAATTTCATCATAGTCAACTTATCTTGAAGGTGAGTGTGCAAGTTTTTGATAAACATCTATTGAAGATGTGAATCAGGAATCTTGACATCTACTTGAGCATACAATGACTAATAACATTGTGAAATGAAATTAGTTACTTTTTCATCCATATTTTGTTTACATCTCATGAAATCAACCATTGTATTTTTGGGAGTCATATGGACTTGTAAATGACTTATAAAGGCATCAACCAGTTCATTAAATGATTGGATTGAATGATTGGGTAAATTTGAAAACCATTCCAATGTAGTGTTCTTTAAGGTCCTAGGAAATAGTTTAGCTAATAGTTTATCATCGAGGATAAAATAACTACACAAGGTTGTATAGGCATTAACATGATTATTAGGGTCTCCTTTACCTCCGTACTTCTCAAACGTAGGCATCTCAACTCCTTGTGGCATCAGTGTTCTTAAGATCTATAAAGATAATGGGCTACTATGGACATAGTATGTGGGTGGAGCATTTTGTCTTTGGCTTATGGTGGATATTTGTTGTTGCTTGGAGGAAACAGTGTTAAAGAGTTGTGTGATGAGGGGGTCGGTGTAACTGGTATGAGGAGGAAGGGAAAATGGTGATGGAGTGTATGTAATGTTAGGAGAAGTGAAGTAGACACTAAGAGGGATGAAGGTGGAAGATGGAACATTTGAGGCTACAAAAGAACTAGGAATGCTAGTTGGAATAGTGAAAGAAAGAGTCACATGACTAACCTGTTGCATCATTTTTGTAACTTGAGGAGTGGTATATGTAGGTATGGATGATACAATTGAAGGAGGAGGAATGTGAGATCCTCCTTGGCTCACAACAGTGTTTGTTGCTTGGGAAGTGGAAGGAACGTGTTTGTTGTATACATCAACAATTTGTTTCATAACTTGTAAGCCATTGTCACTTTCAATCAAGTGATGAAGGTTTTCTATGGTAGGTATGTTTTCAAGACTTAAATCTTGTTGTAAATGTGCAAAATCCTCATGAATACTAATGTAGATTTATCTTGCAGAATATCCATGCCTAATGCACCTTAGTCCATACAAGGAGTAGAAGCTCTTGAGATCCCAAGGTCCACAATGAAAGTGTTATCGCGGGAAGCCATGAGTCTAGAACTTTATCTCACTAAAATATTATCAATAGGGTACCAAACACTCATACAAGTACTACAAAAGATGGGGTGAATGCAAATGAAAAATAGGAATAATAAAATACTAATGATAGAAATTTTGTAAACTGAAACAAGAAGGAAGTAACTGTTGTCAATAGATTTGCACCCTGCTGAATGCAATATTCAGCAATCTACTGAAACATGGAAACCTCCTTCAGATGTGGGTGATCTGAGCGAAGGAGGAATCTCCAAAGTGAGTTGGTTCTTTGAATGATAAATCCTATTCTAAAAAAACCTTTGAGGAAAGGGATAAAAAGATGAATCTAAAAATAAATATGAGCCTAAATGATGACTTCAAAACCTGATAATGATTTAATGATGGTAATGATCTCTTCCTCACAAACAACTTTTAGAAAGATGCAGTATTTTCAAAACTTCTCATGGACAGTTAATACATAAATAATTTGCACAAAGACCTGACTTGAAGCACAATCATGCAACCTATATTTTGAACTTTTTGCATTAAGAATTATAGTTTAAGGATAAAACAAGGACTCTGTAAACATAAATCAGAAGATAAACTCAAACTGAAACTGTAAATGGACACAAAAATGAGAAGTAGGGATGTTTTCTTTATTCAACTGAAGGAGAATCCACAATCTAAGAACTGAGTACAAAAATGGGCTCACAAGCTCAAAAATGTGTATGAGCAGGAACTTTGATTTGAACTACTCAGAGAGGAGAGCTGAAAAGACTAAGTCTATCAAAACATAGCTCTCAAGAAACCCTAATCCGATCTCAGAAAAAGCTCAAGGAAAAAAGGCTTCAAACTGCCTAAAAGCAGAAAAAAGCATACTACTTTTATGATCACACTGTCAAGCCTCTAAAAATAGGCTGGATTTGCTTTAAAAGCTCAAAAAAACCCTTATCTCTCCAACATAGGTCTGAAATCTGACCAAGAAGAAAAGTCAACAAAAATCTGCTAAAATTAGCAAGAAATCACTAAGCAATTTATAGAAAATCGCTTTATGATTCTGCTTTACAAGATGCAGATTTGCACAATTTGTTTTATTTTTTGCAATTAAAGATTGAAAATATTTTGCAAAAAAGAAAAGCTCCTTATTTCTCCATTACAATACTTTGATTTTCCTCAAAAATCATAAAAACATTACATAATTATCCTCTCTCATATCTTCAATCTTCATTGATTTCTCTAAAATCAACTAAAATCAGAACTCTAAGTGTATAATCACCAAACCCTAACCCTAGGTCATAAGGCTCCACTATCACCTTCACATCATTTCACATGAAACAATAATCATAATCCATATTCAAGTTTTCATAAACCACTAAGGAAAGAAATAAGTGTAAAAGACTTAACCTTCGACCTAACAAAGAAACTCAGCCCCTAAATAAGTATTAAACTCATATTTTAATAAAGTCAAAATGCAAAGCTTAAAATTTTTTATCTCCATTTGAAATTTGACATGTGCTTAAAACCAAACATTCTGGATGATGATGATGCTTGAATTAGGGCATGAGAAAATAGGGTCAAACCCTAATTATCACTTCATTTCACACTCGTGACCTTGGAAGGAAAGAACTCTGTCTGGAAGAATAGTGCCGCCATGATGGTTGAATCTGCATCTTGTATGCTTAGGAATATTCACCATGCTCATTAGTCGACTGAAACTCATCTGGGGTAAGCTTTGTTTGCTTTGTATTAAAGCTCTTCTTCATTTTTGAAAAATGACAGACCACTAAGGTCGTGGACTATCATGCTTCTCCTTTGACTTCCTCTCTTCTCTGCACTTGCTCTCCTTTGGCCATAATGAGCTTGAGCTTGGCCACTATTTGGAAACTCCATAGGAAAGCTCGGCATGGATTTTAGCTCTACTGTGCAGGGGTAAGCTTCTTATCATAGTCCCATGACTTCTATGGCTCCATATTTTAATTTTTCTAGCCTTGAGGCCGCAGCCATACACAACCTCTAATATCTTTTACCTTGCTTTTCCTGTGTTTACATTTACTGTTGTGTGAGCTCGTCCTTCATTGAGAGCTCAACCATTGGCATTCAGAAGCTTTCTGGAAGTCTTGGCCGTAGCTAGAGTGTTTATTTTCAGCCTTGAACTGGTAATTCCCCCTTTGCTAACATTAGCTTTCTGGAAACTTAGAGGGTTCCTTCTCTACTCATAGATTTTTGGCCATATCAGGCCATGCCAAATGTGCATTGTAGAAAGCATTCTCTTGAATTTTGGGCTCGACCCAGAACAACAAACTCCTCTTTATGTATATTTGAGGATACATCTTCTTGTGGGTATTATGGAATTTTGAATAAAACTGTCTTTTCTCCATTTAGTTGCTCGAACCAACTCAGAAAATTTTGCATTTATGTCATTTGCTATTTTGTTCAAGAATTCACATGGGTTATTACTATAGTTACCTCTTCTATACTTTGAAGCTAACCCTAAAAGTGGGTACTCGAAATCTCTAAAGAAAACTATACTTTCATTTTCCCTGAAGCTCGATTTACCACATAAATCTGCATCTTTGTATTCTACTGCTGTTTTATAAAAAAAACCATATGGATTCTCTCCATTATTGCATTTTCTTTATTTTCAAAAGCAGACCTTGAATTGGGTACCATAGATTCCAAACTGCAAATTTATTTGTATGATCTTAGTTCATATGGGCTCGGCGCAAAACAACCAGTGGCTTATTCTGGGCTTCTGAAACAAAATAATGACATGGGTATTGGAAATTTTCAAAGAAAAATGCACATATTCTTATTTTGCTAACAGAGCTTGACCACCCATACTTTGCATTTATTCTTACCATTTATTTAACAGACCCTCACCTGGGTAAAACAGAAAATAGAAAAATACATGCTTTATATACTCTGAACCCTGATCCAAGAATAAAACTTCACTGGTACTTGTTAATTCACACAAAGAATTCAGCTTGAAAGATAGAAAAAACTGCTTTGCTATTTGAAAAAGGAAAACCCTTATGGATGATGAAAAATGATAAAACTCTGTATACTCCTTTTGCATTTACTCTTAAGGGTTCCGCTCAAATAACCAGTGATCTCTCTGAATTTCTGTAACAAAAGAATGTCTTGAATATTTGTTTTTACTTTTAACTTCCTTAGCATTCTGTACTTAAAGAAAAGAATACTTCTCCGTTGCATTACTGATGCTATTTGTCATGACATTTGTCCTCAGAAATAAAGATCCTTGTGAGAGAAACATAAATCTGTGCATTTATCCAAACCCAGTTTAGGGAATTGACCATTAAGTGACACTTTAAACTTCAGCTGCAAAAAACTCATACTTGGCATTGGTTATTAAAGTTGATCTCGACTCCTCTCCAATTCATGCTTTTTCATCTTATCATGATAAACTAGGATTTTAAGGCACTTGAACTTTTTATTTCCAGCTCATGATTCTTTGTTTATTTGTTATGGAAAGGATGACCTCTTAATATATATTATTTCCATGGCTATAATTTGTATGCACAACAGTGTTTTTTGATTTCTCCCAACTTTAGCACAACAACTTCTACCCTCTATTCTTGAACTCCATAGAGATTTTTAAATTGAGACATTGCATAACTTTATGAACTACACCTTACTTGACCCTTTTCCATACATGATTAACACCTTCTGGGGAATTTTGAAATGATCATGTCATATTGCATTCTCCAATGTTGCATTGCATTAAAACTTGATATTCCTCAGGCTTCCTATCGCCTGAAACTTCCACATATTTGCATCTAAAACATTCCTCTCGTGCCTTCCAAAGTCTTATTTTGACAACTCTATTCAAGTGTGCCTAGCTGAAAACAATTTGAATGTATAGTGATTGTTGCCTCGCCTTAAACATTGATACATGATCCTGTTTGAAGCACCAACCCAACCAAACTGAGTTAGCTTTCCTTACTGTAGCTTTTCATTAACCAGTACCCCATATCCAGGTACTGTATCACTGGTGCTTGCTACTGTATCAATTTACTTTCCTTTGCACTTAGAAATGTTCTCCTTTTGAAATATTTGATCTTACCATACAACAACATTGCTTTCTACTCTTAGACTTTATGTAGAGGCTTAGATTGAACATTGCAACACCACGAACCACCTCTACTCACCAATTCCTATGCATATCTAAAGCCTCGAAAGCACCAATCTGGAATGAAACTGTTAAACTAGAAGTGGCTATCATTTGTCATTTGAATGCACTATCTGCCTTTTGTACTTTTGGGCAACATGGTACTCTTCATGCATTTTTATCTTCCACTTATCAAACTACTTTCAAAAGTTGTTCTCTTTCATGATAAAAAATAAATCAAACCATTAAGGCATAATGTATGCCTGCTCACTATCCTTGACTGTGAATAGAATGAATTGATGAACTGAACTTGCATGACATATATGATTACGATCAACAAGTGACACATAATATGAATTATTCAGCAATATCTGATATAAATATACTCAGCTGAATTCATTTAGTGAACTAAACTCATTGTTCACCTGTAGCCTTCAGAATGTATAACCTGATTGTTATGAATGCACAGTTGGTTTGGTAACTCAATGAATAAATTTGGTTTACTCCTTCAGTTGTACTTCATTCCACTTCATGAACATGATGATGTATCTTAAAATCAGCCCATTAATGAATAGGGCAGCATGTCGAGCTCTACCCCACTTGGGAGCCCGTTTTCCTCCACATGCTTGGTCCTCAAATAATGTTCAGCTTCTTGACATTACCTATACCTGCACAAGCAAACAAACATTGTTAGCATAAAAAAAATAGAACATGTCGATCATGATATTATTATTTCTCCTTCAGCTCATTTCTTTCGTATTGCACTTGATTGATTGTGTCAGTGCATAGTTAATAGTAGGTTGTACTATTGTGCGTGCTTCATATAGGTCACATCATAATCAAATCCACGGACACCCCCTCTTTCTCTCTTTCAGGTCGACGAAGCTCAAAAAGGAAAAGGGTGCACCATTCAACATCAAACGTCGATAATCAGGCAATGATGATTTTGTCGTCACCTATATATTTTATTTTTTGCATCTTCAGTAGTGCAATGTGCTATTAGAAATGTATTGTAACAGTCACATCCATGGCTTGTGTGGATCTTTTGCTTTCAATTCTAGTTTTCAATTGAAAAGAAAAAATGCATTTTCATGCAATGTTTTAATATCATTCTGATTGTGAAATCAAATGAAGCCTTGTAAAAATATGAGTTTTTATGAAATAAAAGAAAGCATTTGAAATGCTATTTGCTCATTTGTTCAATTTTGTACTTCTTTTCATTCTGCAACATCTGAATGGCACTTTGAAAATTCTACCTCCTTAAAAGCATAACAGTTACTCAATGCATAATGATAAAAAACTATGAAACAACATTTGAGCTTAAGTGCAATTCCACCTTATGATAAATAACATTCAGTCGGCTTCACCAATTGAGCCGAGGCAAAAAATTGGTAACATTTTGGCGACATCCACTATATGCTTGCCTGCTAAGCATAGATCAGTGGCCTTTAAACAATTCATTGGGCGCGGAGTCAGTTCTGCCCCTTCTTAAAACTCATAAATTTGAATGTCAACACTCCAAAATAGCAGCAAGAGAACAAAACTGAACTGAAGGCAAACAAATAGGCCTTGATGGCCAACAGAACAATGCACAACAATGCTTAGAGAAAGCAAAAATACTGAAATGAAATGTGTGAAACAAACTTATTTGCAAACTACTCTACCTAACAGCGAGATAACTTATCTCAAAGGAAGTGTTTGAGGTGGATCCCATTTACTGGGATAGACAACACCGCGCCAGTCATCTTTGAAAGTTGGAATGCGTTGTGCTCCTTGCATTTCGTGATCACATAAGGCCCATCCCACATTGCATCGAACTTGGAATGTCGTCCAGGTCTACTTTTAAATTCATTCCACTTGAAAACTAGATCTCTAACAATGAAATCACGAGGATTTTCCCTCTTATCAAAAGTATTCTTCATTTGAGCTCGATGTATTTCCAGTTGTCTGAGAGCTTATTTTCTAGTTTCTTCAAGCTCAACCAGCTGTGCAAACCTCACTTCAAGATGTTGCTCATTTAGCAACTCCAGTTCTTTAACATAACTCAATGTTGGTAATTCAATTGAAATAGGAAACTTAGCCTCTCTGCCATAAGTCAAAACAAAAGGTGAACAAACAGTGGCTCTTTTAGGAGTTATTCTGTCAGCCCAAAGGGCTAGTTTCAGCTTTTCATGCCACGTCCTCTGATTATCTTCAATAGTTTTCTTGATTATCCGAATTAGATTCTTATTTGTGGATTCTGACTGACCATTGCCCTGCCGATAATAATTTGATGATGTGTTCAAATAGATATTATTCCTGACAGACCAATCTGAAATCTTCAATCCTATGAAAGCTAAACCATTATCTGAAATGATTGAATCTGGAACACCAAATCTCGATATGAGATCCTGATAGAAATTAAGCACTGAAGACTCATTTGCTTCCTTTAAAGCAACAACTTTGGTCCACTTTGTAAAATAATCTATGGCAGTAAGAATCCATTTATGACCCACACTTGAAGGAAGATTGATAGGACCAATAAAATCTAAGCCCCACTTGGCAAAGGGTTGTTTTACCTGAATCGGATGTAGGGGCAGCGGTGCAAGCCTCTGTTTACCAGCAAATAAAGCACATTTCTCACACTTTCTGACCCATGCAATAGCATCTTTAAATAGATTTGGCCAATAATAACCAGCTCAGATAACTTTCAGAGCTGTTGTTCTCATAGCGAAGTGACCTCCTGAAGGTCCATCATGAAATTCTGCTAACAGCTTGTCGACTTGCTCAGGCTTAATGCAATGTAATAAGACACCCTGGAAATATCTCCTATAAAGAATGCCATCAATGATTGCATAAGGGATGGCTTGTAATCTATAGTACCTTCTTTTTGCTTTGTCTAGGCCTTCGGGGCATTCACCAGTTTGTAGATAATGTATCATTTGCTTCAACCACATAGTAGGGGGTGCTTGAAAAGCACTCAGAACATCATTATTTAACATTGTTTCTGCATTTGCAACCTCTTTTAGGCTACTATCCTCACTTCCAACAATCTATTCACACAGACCTTTTCCTTTAACTAGCTTGGTTACTTTTATATCTACATCGAACTCCATTACTTTAATGATCCAACCAGCACGCTTATCATTAATATCTTTGTTAAGCAGAAAATCTTTAACAGTTGAATGAGCTACCAGCAAATGAACTTTTTTGTTGGACAGCATGTGTCTGAACTTTTTCAAACTTCTTACAACAGCAAAAACATGTTTCTCAACAAAAGAATATTTTACCTCATAATCATGCAAAACTTGGCTGAAAAACGCAATGGGCTACTCCAAGCCTTCATCATTGTGCTGGCATAACATAGTTGAAACTGTATCAATTCCTCCAACAGCATATAGAACAAATTATTTGTCAAAGTTTGGATTAATGAGAGTAGGAGCGACTGCGAGTGCTTCCTTGATCTACTCGAAGCTCCTCTTGCCTTCCTTGGTCTAGTTGAATGGCATATTTTTCTTCAGCATAGAAGTGAGAGGTTGCAGCAAGGCTACGATGTTCGGTATGAACCTCCTCACAAAATTTATTCTCCCCAGAAAGCTTTGCAAGCCTTTCTTGTGAGCTGGTAATGGAAATTCAAGAATTGCAGAAACTCTTTCAGGATCAATTGAAATACCTTGCTTTGAGACAATGTGTCCAAGCAGTTTGCCTTCGTGCACTGAAAATATACACTTCTTTGGATTGAGAGATACTCTGAACTCTCTGCACCTCTGAAAAATTTGTTCCAAATGATCCAAGTGTTCATTAGCATTTCTAAAAAAAATAGTAATATCATCTAAATATTCCAGAACAAACTTGTTCATGAGGTCGTGAAAGGCCATATCCATAGCACGCTAGAAGGTTGCTCCAACATTTGATAAGTCGAATGGCATCTTCTTGTAGGCCATGGTGCCCCATTTGGTTGTAAACGCTATTTTGAACTGATCCTCTTGCTTAACCAGAATTTGGTTATAACCTGAGTAACCATCTAACAAAGAAAATCTATTAGAACCAGAAACTACTTGTAAAATTTGCTCCATGGAGGGGAGCGGATAATGGTCCTTCAATGATGCTTTTTTCAGATCTCGAAAATCAATACAAAGTTTGATTTCTCCACTCTTCTTCCTGACTGGCACTAAATTCAACACCCAAGAGGTATGCTTGATAGGAAAAATAATACCACTCTCAACTAACTTATTCAGTTCAACTTTCATAAGGTGCTCCAACTTAGGATTAAGCGATCTTTGCTTTTGCCTTACTGGTTTTGCATCAGGTTCAAGCTCGATGGCATTTTGGGCGAGTTCGGGGTTAAAACCTCTTAAATCCTTGTATTCCCATGCAAAAACATCACTAAATTTCTGAAATAACAGAATAAACGCTTGTTGTTCCTCTTGACTGCATACCTTACCCAGCTTGAGAAGCTTGCCTTTGAAAATCTCGATGGCTGCATAATGTTCTTCTTTAACTGTAAAGCTACACTTGTCCTTTCTCATTTGATCATCTGAGTTAAACACTGATTCCAAGGTCACCAATCCTTTCAGCAACTTATTTGTCTTTAACTGCACAATCTGGTCCTCGTACTGTTGCTGCCATTTTTGCTGATTTCCATCTGTGAAGTCAGCTTCAGCAATCAGAAAATTCACGATTTGCTCATCGCTGTCAAAAACCTGCCAGCTCATGTTATTGTCAGGTACAAAAGGTTTGACCACTATCTTCATGTACTGACGTGCTTCTACCTTATGAATTTCTTTGGGGATGTCAAACTAGGCTCCTATGGTAGTGAGCCTATTAGCATGCTTATTTTGATTCTGAGGAATCGACAAGATATTAAAAGCATTAAAATCTTAAATTAAATCCCATACACAATGCCTGTATTTCTTAAGGAAATCATTCTTAGCAACATTTAAATTTCTGACCTGATTCACAACTAATTCAGAATCACCATAAACCTGCAAGCACTTAATACCTCATTTGCAGGCCCATTCAAGGCCATGTACCAATGCTTCGTACTCAGCCGTATTATTTGAACAGCTGAAAGCAAATCTGTAGGCTGAAAAATACTTATCTCCTTTAGGTGATATCAACATGGCTCCACCCCCAGCAGCAACACTGCTCCTCGAACCATCAAAATAAAGCTTCCAAAGCTCATTATCTTTTCCTGTAGACGGTTCATCCTCTTTACAAAGATTAGGCATGTCGTAATTAGACTCTCAAATTATATAGACTCCTAATCCTACCTCATCTGTGTTCTGCAACGGATCAAGCTCGTGATCTTTCGCTACCCATTCATCAAGACTGATGTAGTCTTCCTAGGTGCTACAGTCTGAAGTCATGGTTTGCTCCTCCATTACAGAGGTGGTGTAGAGATTAGCGTTTATAGGGTTTGGGGAGTATGGTTCAATATGGTCTTTGGTGAGAGGCTCGGACTTAATGGTCACTTTCGTACCATACCTCATTCTAAAAAATAGATGAGACCAATCAGAAGACAAAAACCCACCCAACTTGGCTGTAAAATCCCTTGATAGACAAATGGTGAAGTGCGGCGGTAAGTCTATGACATGTTCATATCCTGATGAATAGAAAAACTTGGGGATGTGTGCAAAGTGAGGGCTAGATTTTTTATAATACCAGTAGACCCATCTAATTGCATTACGCCTTTCTAAGGGTTAGGCTCGTAAACAAGGCCTAATTTATCAGCTAAACTCTTAGGCATGACTAAACTACTGGCACCAAAATCAACCATATAATTATGAACAATTTTATCACCTATGATCAGACTTAAGTAAAACAGAGGGGGCTTTACCTCTTTTTCTTTCTGCCCACTTTTCTCCTCCAAGTCATTAGCCATCACAACCTTTGCAAACACTTGATTAGCTTTGTTAGAAATAAACAACTCAGCTAAAGCATTCTGTAGCAAACTTTTCTGCCCTAAGAGCTATAAAGCATCTAAAATTGACATATTGATAGTGGATTTCTTGAGATGCTCGATAATATTAAATGAAGAAGAGGTTACCTTCTACTAGTTTTTTATGACAACAACTTCATTTTGCCTCTGCAAAGGTTGAGAATGCATTTTTAGTTGCTCCTTGCTGGGTATCTCCTGCCCTCTTTGCAGAATCTACATTTTAGGCTACATGGCAGCATTAGCATCTGATGAAATAGGCTGCTTACTAACTGCAGGCTGTTGCTGTGAACTTCCAGCCTGCTATCCCAAATCCATAGCTCACTTTTTGGATCTGGTATTAGCCGAAATAGGGGAATTTGGTTGACCTTGGCTGTTCATGCCACAAAATTTGGAGCTCTGCCAGTTTGGCAAGGCGACTTCTAAATTATCTTGTTGTTCTTGATTCTGATCTGCAACATTTTCTGAAGCAGCATATATATTCTGCACCATTAAAGCCCAATTTCTCACTCTGTTGGCACACGTCGATTGGTCGTGGGGTTGATTGTATGGGTAGCACCAATCACAGTCCTGGGCAACATTATTTTGTAGCACAAGTTCCTTTGACGAATTGGCTACGTTCAGGTTATATGGCTGGAATGGCCTAGGGTTAAAATTTCTCTGTTGGGCTTGATAATCATTTTGAAAAGCAGGCCTATTTTGCTGGTTTTTCTAGTAAGGGGCTTGATAAGGCTTGTGTTCTTGGCCAACGTGCTTCTTAATAGTCACAAGATCATTCCCAAAGGTCTTTAGTATACTTTTTAGCTCTTGCATCTCTAGATTTGGGGCTATGGCAGTAACCTCTTAGGCTACACCATGATATCCTATTGCTAGAACTGGCGGAACAATAGCCAAAGGAGGTATAGAAACAAGAATAGGTTGCTATATTTCTAGAAACAAGGGCATAGGAGACCTAGGAGCTATGTCTCTAGCTTGAATGAGGCAATTTTCAGTGTTAATGGCAATATTATAAGCGTTGGGAAGCATTAGACCACCCATAGACTGAGTCATAACAACAATCTTACTGTTTAAAGCTTTTAAATAAAACAAAAATGCATGTGCCGGTAAGGGCTTTACCATTGCTGAGATCCTGTCCCAAGTCCTTTGAAATCTGTAGTTGAAATCCGCCAAGTGTTTGTGTGGTGCCCTTTGAATGGTGCTCAACTGCTCTAATAAAGATAAATTGTCAGATTTATCGGCAAAATGTTGGTATAGGCCATTACCTAATGCGTCCCATGTTGCGATCGAGTTGGCTGTGAGGCCTCTGAACCACTGCAATGCTTTGCCATTCAATGATGCAGCTAACAACCTTAGAGCAACATTCTCCTGCATGATATTGTGCACAGAGCATAGCGTGGGCATGTAACAGATGTGCTCGATTGGTGTAGTGTAATCCTCTCTAGTGAAAAATGGTAGTCCTCGAAGGGCCGCAACTGGAATATCATCATGTTGAGCAATATCTAATGGACTGCCTCCATTGAAGGGTGCGAACGGGTGTTGCCTTGACAGTGCTACCATTGGTGGTACTTGTGAGATTGGAACCGGTACACCAAGTGACAGAACTAGGCCACCAAGAACAGGAGGTGTTGACTTTGATCTCACAGGGGTTTCAAAAAGCCTCCTTGATGTCCTACCTCTTCTTCGTGATGGGGACAACTCTCGATACTTGAATGGTGTTGAACTTGATCTTGTTTGAATATTTCTCATGCGTGGGCTGCACTAGCATGCAAAATAGAACCGAAGTCACCAGGTATATTGTAATAGCCTCTAGAAGGCTGTAAAATCTGCTACATACACCAAACAACAAACTGAAATATTAAAAATTCTCTAAAAGTAGCTTTCAAAGTCCCACCTGGCGTGCCAAAAACTATTGTCAATAGATTTGCACCCTGTTGAATGCAATATTCAGCAATCTACTGAAACATGGAAACCTCCTTCAGATGTGGGTGATTTGAGTGAAGGAGGAATCTCCAGAGTGAGCTGGTTCTCTGAATGATAAATCCTATTCTAAAACAACCTCTGAGGAAAGGGATAAAAAGATGAATCTGAAAATAAATCTGAGCCTAAATGATGACTTCAAAACTTGATAATGATTTAATGATGGTAATGATCTCTTCCTCACAAACAACTTTCAGAAAGATGAAGTATTTTCACAACTTCTCATGGATAGTTAATACATAAATAATTTGCACGAGGACCTGACTTGAAGCACAATCATGCAACTTGTATACTAAACTTTCTGCATTAAGAATTACAGTTTAAGGAAGAAAAACAAGGACTCTGTAAACAAAAATCACAAGATAAACTCAAACTGAAACTGTAAATGGACACATAAAGGAGAAGTAGGGATGTCTTTATTCAACTAAAGGAGAATCCACAATCTGAGAACTGAGTACAAAAATGGGTTCATAAGCTCAAAAATGTGTATGAGTAGGAACTCTGATCTGAACTACTAAGAGAGGAGAGCTGAAAAGACTAAGTCTATCAAAACATAGCTCTCAAGAAACCCTAATCCGAGCTCAGAAAAAGCTCAAGGAAAAAAGGCTTCAAACTGTCTCAAAAACTACCTAAAAGTAGAAAAAAGCATGCTGCTTTTATGATCACACTGTCAAGCCTCTAAAAATAGGCTAGATTTGCTTTAAAAGCTCATAAAAACCCTTATCTCTCCAAGATAGGTCTGCAATCCGACCAAGAAGAAAAGTCAACAAAAAGCTGCTAAAATTAGCAAGAAATCACAAAGCAATTTACAGAATATCGCTTTATGATTCTGCTTTACAAGATGCAGATTTGCACAATTTGTTTTATTTTTTGCAATTAAAGATTCAAAATCTTTTGCAAAAAAGAAAAAGCTCCTTATTTCTCCATTACAATACTTTAATTTTCCTCAAAAATCATAAAAACATTACATAATTATCCTCTCTCATATCTTCAATCTTCATTGATTTCTCTAAAATCAACTAAAATCAGAACTCTAAGTGTATAATCACCAAACCCTAACCCTAGGTCATAAGGCTCCACTATCACCTTCACATCATTTCACATAAAAAAATAATCATAATCCATATTCAAGTTTTAATAAACCACTAAGGAAAGAAATAAACTTGTAAAAGACTTAACCTTCGACCTAACAAAGAAACTCGGTCCCCACATAAGTATTAAACTCATATTTTAATAAAGTCAAAATTCAAAGCTTAAAATTTTTGATCTCCATTTGAAATTCGACATGTGCTTAAAACTGAACATTCGGGATGATGATGATGCTCGAATTAGGGCATAAGAAAATAGGGTCAAACCCTAATTATCACTTCATTTCACACTCGTGACCTTGGAAGGAAAGAACTCTGTCTGGAAGAATAGTGCCGCCATGATGGTTGAATCTGCATCTTGTATGCTCAGGAATATTCACCATGCTCATTAGTCGACTGAAACTCATCTGGGGTAAGCTTTGTTTGCTTTGTATTAAAGCTCTTCTTCATTTTTGAAAAAAGACAGGCCACTAACGCCACAGACTGTCATGCTTCTCCTCTGACTTCCTGTCTTCTCTGCACTTGCGCTGCTTTGGCCATAATGAGCTCGATCTTGGCCACTATTTGGAAACTCCATAAGAAATCTCGGCATGGATTTTTGTTGTACTGTGCAGGGGTAAGCTTCTTATCATAGTCCCATGACTTCTATGGCTCCATATTTTAATTTTTCTGGCCTTGAGGCCGCGGCCATACACAGCCTCTAATATCTTTTACCTTGCTTTTCCTGTGTTTACATTTACTGTTGCGTGAGCTCATCCTTCATTGAGAGCTTAACCATTGGCATTCAGAAGCTTTCTGGAAGTATTGGCCATGGCTAGAGTGTTTACTTTCAACCTCGAACTGGTAATTCCCCCTTTGCTAACATTAGCTTTCTGGAAACTTAGAGGGTTCCTTCTCTACTCATAGATTTTTGGCCATATCAGGTCATGCCAAATGTGCATTGTAGAAAGCATTCTCTTGAATTTTGGGCTGGACCCAGAACAGAGAACTCCTCTTTATGTATATTTGAGGATAGATCTTCTTGTGGGTATTATGGAATTTTGAATATAACTGTCTTTTCTCCATTCAATTGCTCGACCCAACTTAGAAAATTTTGTATTTATGTCATTTGCTATTTTGTTCAAGACTTCACATGGGTTATTATTGTAGTTACCTCTTCTACACTTTGAAGCTAACCCTAAAAGTGGGTACTCAAAATCTCTAAAGAAAACTATACTTTCCTTTTCCTTGAAGCTCGATTTATCACAAAAATCTGCATCTTTGTATTTTACTACTGTTTTATAAAAAAAAACATATGGTTTCTCTCCATGATTGCATTTTATGTATTTTTGAAAGCAGACCTTGAATTGGGTACCATAGATTCAAAAATGAAAACTTATTTGTATGATCTTAGCTTGTATGGGATCGGCCCAAAACAACTAGTGGATTGTTCTGGGCTTCTAAAATAAAAAAATGACATGGGTATTGGAAATTTTCAAAGAAATGCACATATTCTTATTTTCCTGACAGAGCTCAACCACCCATACTTTGCATTTATTCTTGCCATTTATTTAATAGACCCTGACCTGGGTAACACAGAAAATAGAAAAATACATCCTTTATATACTCCGAACCTTGATCCAAGAATAAAACTTCACTGGTACTTGTTAATTCACACAAAGAATTCAGCTAGAAAGATAGAAAAAACTGCTTTGTTATTTGAAAAAGGAAAACCCTTATGGATGATTGAAAAATGATAAAACTCTGTATACTCCTTTTGCATTTAATCTTAAGGGTTCCGCTCAAATAACCAATGATCTCTCTGAATTTCTGTAACAAAAGAATGTCTTGAATATTTGTTTTTACTTTTAACTTCCTTAGCATTCTGTACTGAAAGAAAAGAACACTTCTCCGTTGCACTACTGATGCTATTTGTCATGACATTTGTCCTTAGAAATAAAGATCCTTGTGAGAGAAATAGAAATCTATGCATTTATCCAAACTCAGTTTAGGGACTTGACCATTAAGTTGCACTTTACACTTCAGTTGCAAAAAACTCATACTTGGCATTCGCTATTAAAGCTGATCTCGACTCCTCTCCAATTCCTGCATTTTCATCTTATCATGATAAACTAGGATTTTAAGGCACTTGAACTTCTCACTTCTAGCATGATTCTGTGTTTATCTGTTATGGAAAGGATGACCTCTTAATATATATTATTTCCATGCCTATAATTTGTATGAACAGCAGTGTCTTTTGATTTCTCTCAACTTTAACACAGCAACTTCTACCCTCTGTTCTTGAACTCCATAGAGATTTTTAAATTGAGAAATTGCATCACTTTTTGAACTACACCTTACTTGACCCTTTTCTGTACATGATTAACACCTTCTGGGGCATTCTGAAATGATCATGTCATATTGCATTCTCCAATGTTGCATTGCATTAAAACTTGATATTCCTCAGGCTTCCTATCGCCTGAAACTTCCACATATCTGCATCTAAAACATTCCTCTCATGCCTTCCAAAGTTTGATTTTGACAACTCTGTTCAAGTGTGCCTAGCTGAAAATAATTTGAATGTACAGTGATTGTTGCCTCGCCTTAAACATTGATACATGATCCTGTTTGAAGCACCAACCCAACCAAACTGAGTTAGCTTTCCTTGCTGTAGCTTTTCATTAACCAGTACCCCATATCTAGGTACTGTATCATTGGTGCTTGCTACTATATCAAGTTACTTTCCTTTGCACTTAGAAATGTTCTCCTTTTGAAATATTTGATCTTACCATACAACAACATTGCTTTATACTTTTAGAATTTATGTAGAGGATTAGATTGAACATTGTAACACCACAAACCACCTCTACTCACCAATTCCTATGCATATCTAAAGCCTCAGAAGAACCAATCTGGAATGAAACTGTTAAACTAGAAGTGGCTATCATTTTTCATTTGAATGCACTACCCGCCTTTTGTACTTTTGGGCAACATGGTACTCTTCATGCATTTTTATCTTCCACTTACCAAACTGCTTTCAAAATATTTTCTCTTTCACGATAAAAAATTAAATCAAACCACTAAGGCATAATGTATGCCCGCTCACTATCCTTGACTATGAATAGAATGAATTGATGAACTGAACTTGCATGACATATATGATTACGATCAGCAAGTGACACAAAATATGAATTATTCAGCAATATCTGATATAAATATACTCAGCTGAATTCATTTAGTGAACTAAACTCATTGTTCACCTGTAGCCTTCAGAATGTATAACCTGATTGTTATGAATGCACCTTTGGTTTGGTAACTCGATGAATAAATCTGTTTTACTCCTTCAGTTGTACTTCATTCCACTTCACGAACATGATGATGTATCTTAAAATCAGCCCATTAATGAATAGGGCAGCATGTCGAGCTCTAACCTTGCGGGAGCCCATTTTCCTCCACATTCTTGGTCCTCAAATAATGTTCAGCTTCGTGACATTACCTATACCTACACAAGGAAACAAACATTGTTAGCATAAAAAAAATAGAACATGTTGATCATGATATTATTATTTCTCCTTCAGCTCATTTCTTTCGTACTGCACTTGATTGATTGTGTCAATGCATAGTTAATAGTAGGTTGTACTATTGTGGGTGCTTCATATAGGTTACATCATAATTAGAGCCACTAACACCCCCTCTTTGTCTCTTTCAGGTCGACAGAGCTCGAAAAGGCAAAGGGTGCACCATTCAGCATCAAACGTCGATAATCAGGCAATGATGATTATGTCGTCACCTATATATTTTATTTTTTGCATCTTCAGTAGTGCAATGTGCTATTAGAAATGTATTGTAATAGTCACATCCACGGCTTGTGTGGATCTTTTACTTTCAATTCTGCTTTTCAATTGAAAAGAAAAAATGCATTTTCATGCAATGTTGTAATATCATTCTGATTATGAAATCAAATGAAGCCTTGTAAAAATATGAGTTTTTATGAAATAACAGAAAGCATCTGAAATGTTATTTGCTCATTTGCTCAATTATGTACTTCTTTTAATTCTGCAACATCTGAATGGCACTTTGAAAACTCTACCTCCCCCTTAAAAGCATAATAGTTACTTAATGCATAATGATAAAAAATAGTGAAACAACATTTGAACTTAAGTGAAATTCCACCTTATGATAAATAACATTCAGCCGGCTTCAGCAATTGAGCCGAGGCAAAAAATTGGTAATAGTAACAAGAAACATAAATGCAGGAAATAATATGAAAATGCCATAAATTTTAATGCAGAAAATGTAGCTGGACTGATTCGCCCAGAGTGGCAAATGAGTCCAGGTTTGAGATTTTTTTGTGTTTTTCAGAAAATTTAAAGTGATTTTAATGCTTTTTAGATGCAAAATGAAGATGCAAATGTAGATTTTCAGCTTTTTAATGATTTGGTATGCAAAAATGAAATTTATATGATTCTTTCACTTATGCAATTTTAGAAACCCTAGGATGCAAAAACAAAACAAAACCTAATTGAGTGTTGTTGTAAAGGAAACCTAGGATGCAAGATGCAATTGAAATCAAAAAGAGAAATGTTCAAAATGCAGGTTCACCAAAATGAACCATCCATTTTATGGTGTGTTCTATGTAATTCTCTTGCTCTCGTAGGGTTTTCCACCTAAAAGGAGAGAAATAGAACCCTAAAATTGAGGTGGTTCACTCAAAACAAGATATGCAAGATGGAATTAAGACTAAATACAATGATCTAAATGCAGATAAGTGATGAAATTGATAGATTATGAATTAAAAACTAATAAAATATGCAATGTTTGAAAACACAATGTGATATGCAGAAAATGAACTAAAAACTTGAACTAATGCAAACAAAATTGAATGAGTTTTAACAGAGTGCACCTAGAAGTTGAATGTTGATCCTAGAAGGTTCTGGAAACTAGAAAAAATTACTGTTGATCACCAGTGGGACTCATTCACCACTGATGGTGAATCAGTCCTCCTACTAGTAAAAACACCTGAAAATGCTTTCTGACTATCGGGAAATAGATTCTGAAAAAATCAAAATTTCCATCCTATAAGTGGGACTCATTCGCCACAAATGGAAAATCATTCCTCCTCCAAAAAATTGCAAATTCAAGACTCAAGCCTTTAGATACAGATCTGCACTTGTCTTCTTGTCGGGTTGACAGAGTCAAATCTGTAGAAAATGGGTTGTAGGTTGTCTCCATGGTTGGATTAGGGTTTGGTTGATTTAAAACACTTTGATGACTTGTTGAAAAACTTTCAACACCCATTTCCTTGAAAAATATGCCTACAAGACCTGCAAACACAAATGCCAAGAGGGGAAAAATGGTTAAGGGTTAGAGTATAGGGATTTTCCTTGGTCAAATCCCACTTTGGTAATCAAACCCTTGATAAAGAAATGAAATGGAATGAATAAGGAAATGATGAATAACAACATGAAAATTTCCTAACTGACCAAAACCTTGTTGAAGAAATTTGAAGATATGTCAATGGCTACTCCAAGATAGTTGATGTTTGCTTGATTCAATGATGCAAAGTGCTTATGTGATAATTGATGTTGAATGAATGAGATGAATGCTTGAATGAATTAGGTGTTAAATGGGTAGAAAAAAACTTATTTATACACACTTATGCCCTAATAACCCAATAATACATCATAGGCCAACATAAGGTATTTTTGAATAAAAACTCGAAAGAAAATTTGAATTATTTTGAATTTGGAGCTAACAAGAACTCATTCGCCACCCATGGCAAATGGATCCCACTCTAGGCTTGTAAGTCGGTGTCGGGAATTAAGTTGCATTTTATGTTGTTTGTCAGGTTTACATTCAAAAATACACTTAATTATGACTTGTGAGTGCATAAAGGGGCCAAATAATGCATAAGAAAGGTTTAAATAGTGATTACAAGCCTAGAAAAGTGTGAAATCTTGTTAGAATACTTTACAATACTTTAGAATAGGACTTGATAAGTGATAAAAAGGTGATTTTTAGATGAATTATAATGAGAGGAGTTTAGAAAAGAGTAGAAATGTGTTACAACACTTCACAAGACATCATAATTTGAATGTTTAAGCCACATTGCAACATTAAATCAAAGCAAGATAAGTCAAACATCATAGGAAAAAGACCTAAAAAACCATGAAAATGTCAAAGATCTATTTTTCTATGGTAGAGTTTCGTGTCATGAATGTAACACATATGTGCCCTGTGATGATGAAAATTGTTAGTTTATGCCTGATTATACAATGCAGAATGACAAAGTTACATTAGCATTGATTTTCTCAGAAAAGTTGTGAGCGATGTTAGTGGCAGTGTTTGTAATCAACAAAATTTTAGTGGTAACCACATTTTTCTGCTTGTAAGAAGAGGGTTATACTTGTTGTAGTGGTATGGTAGCAGTAAATGTGGGTTGAGGGAAATTATTTCCTTCAACAGATTGGTGTTTGATAGAGGCAAACATTGACTTCCCTTTTTCACTCAATGGTCTGGGGCCACTAAGTGAAGTCAAAAATTGAAATTGAATAAAGACTTTGTCACCCAATGGTTCTAGAACTTGGTCTACTCTCCCAAAGATCTAGAATCTCGCCATGCCCACAAGGGGCATGCATCCTCAATCAAAGCCACTATTGGCACCTTCAAAATTTTCAAATTTTGAGTGCCCATGTGTGAAAAAAGTTGATTTGCACACTCAAAAGTGCACCTGAAAAATCTGCCCCATTGACCTACTTTGGAGGGTCATAAATTGGAGCCAATTGACTTTCATGTCAAATAACTTGGCGAGCGTACTCATTTGTCATATGTGAACATGTATGTCTGATTTTAGCTTCTCATGATGAGTTTTGACAGGGTTTTGAAATGCAAAGATGGAGGGTTCTGGGATTGTTTTGTTGTTTGCAAATTCTCAGGCCTGTGAAGTGACCCCCTATTCAGACTGATATTTCATAGTTGAATGATCATCATGGAAAATGAATTGGTTCTTTACATTCCCCTCATATTCATATACTCCCTGGTCAAGTTTCAAAGGTTCAAGATTAGATTTGATATTTTTACCAGCTTAAAAGCAAATGTAGTTTGTCCTATCTTGATATCTACATTTCTAGAATGTTTCAGGTGGTCAACTTTGAACCCTATTATCTTATGAAGAATGTTGACTGAAGGAAACTCCTCTTGCACGCATGCTTAATGAACCTAAATGATTTAATTTTTCCAGTGGTAGCTTCCCAAGAGGTGATTTGGTATTTTTTTGAAGTGGTGACTTGGTGATCCCTAATTGGTTTTGAACAGGTGGAGTTGTAGAAAATTTTGACCGAGCCACTTCGACATTGAATATTTTGCCCCTCGAAATATATTTTTCCAAACCATTTGTTGAACTGAGTTCTTAAGTCAAATGTATGCATTCTTGTGCATTTTCATGACTTCATAAGGTTGTTTGACTAGTTTTCTAGGGTGATTCCAGAGGCCACTTGACTAGTTTTGACTACTATGCAAGATACCTGAAACTGGATTCTGATGGTTACCCATTTCAATTTTTTCACCTTAGATGCATTCAGAGACAACCTCAGATCAATTCATGGTAAACATTTGTTTCAAAGTAAAAACAAATTTAGCCGAGCCCACATGGGGACCCGACATGCTTTGCATAGTTAGGAAATTATAAGTGTTGCAATGGTCAAATGTGGTATGAGAATTCATCAGTGGTTGTTCCTAATGACTTCTAGTTTTCCATGCATCATGTAGTAAAATCTCTTGAGGAGAGAATTCAACCATCTAAGTGTAATAGTGAGTCACATATCTTAAATATTGATTCATAACTTGTGAGTGCAATATTAGAATTTTTTTCCAAACACAAATTCTTGCAGATGAGAGGGGTTTCTCCACATTTGGAGGTATAAGCTCTACATAAATATTTTCTAGCAAAGGATATGGACTTTTCCATCAACTAGATGAAGGTGTTGTTTCACTTGTATTCCCATGGGATAAAGTCGCAACACTGTCTGACCTTGCTAAGTTGTTTGAACAGCTGCATGATATTGAGAAAGCAAATCTTTTATACAAAGATACTATTATTATTAGGGTTTCCTAGTCATGTGGAAATAAGGACAAAGAGTTGGCTCGATGCAAAAGAAATAATTAAATTTTACAAAGTAAATCATATGCAAAGTATTCTTGTGTTGGAACTGAAATGAGGAAATGAGCAGCTATCCCATGATCACAACTTACCTTCCTGCAAGGGGTAAAATCCCACTTGATCTATCCTCACATTACAAACAAATGTTGATGCGCCCAACTAAAAATGATTCATTTTATGATGGATTTGATGGAAAATGAATCTGTGACTACACCAAAGAGCTATTCCTTGAACATATTTGCTGATATTGTCCCTATGTACATTTTGTAAGAGACAAGTCAAGGCAGGGTAGCTATTGATGGGACAGTTGAACATAAATTTAAGATGAAGCCCCACAATCAAAACATTGAATACTACCACATGTTGTGTTGTGAAGGAAGAAACAAATTTAATATCAAGGCAAGATAAATTCAAATTAAGAGAACGAGTCACTACATCTAAAGAAGGCTCGAAGACCATATTGTGAGGGGTTAGCGCGGGTATAAAGAAAGGTTTATGCTGTGAATTTTGGCATCCATCGTGCACTAAAAGAGGATAGATGTGCAAAGGAAAATTTTGAAGTGGTGGCACAGGAAATGGGAAATGTTTGAGATGTTGTGGCACTTGACACTTTGCTAACTAAAAGGGATCACTTTGGTATTGCTCAAGGAAATTTTGTTGTGGCACTAACGCTCCAGTTATAGCACATTATAAGGCAATGTCTATGGCGAGTGAGATATTGGAAGAAAGGGAGCAGAGGGAACCAAATAACATAGCAACAAATCTTAAAGTGGCTAGCGAATTATATTGTATAGTGTGGCGCATAAACCTGGATATGTTTGCACTGCAGATAATGGGGATGCCCTCGTGCTTGCTGAGGGAGTCCATTTGAAATTGTGAAGGAAAAATTTAAAGAAGAACAAGGAGCCGCTTTGGGAAACATCTTTTAAATAAAGACAGACAAGATAGCATGTCCATCAGATAACAGTGTTGCTTTACTTTTTCAAACTCATGGAATTGATTCTGCAACATATTACGATGACAAGATAGATCTAGAGCACGCGGCACAAGATCCAGGTGAGGGTTAAAGAACTGTAGTGTATTGTGTTGCAACAATGATCAAGAAATGGTTGTTGCACGTTTTGTGGCCATTGCATGTGCTACGAGAGGGATATTTCGTGCTAGCAATAAAAATGTACCAAAACTGTGTGGGGATTTCTATTTTGGCACCCCACTCGATCTTCTCTCTACTTGGTTAGACCACATCATCAAACCAAGCAGCGACGTGAATATCATTTACTAGTTGAAGAATAGCGGCAGGATTGTGGATGTGCATTGTTAAGTGCAGGGCATTCGGCGCTTTCAAATCACATGTTACTCTTTGATGATTGAGATGTGATGCAAGTATTTTCAAAACCAACACTTCAATAGCAGAAACATACGGTTTATGGGGTCCTCGGCTTCAATGTTTCAGGGGCAAGCTTTCACTCTTGGCATCAATGAGAGCAATAGAAGTGCATCTTGACTACTATAAACATTTGCTAATTACTACTGAGTTCCATGAGGAGGTTGCAAAATTTGAAGAACTAGGGTTTCAAATAGGTGGAATGGATATTGCCCGTCGCCAATTTGTTTTATTTTTCCTCAACTAATGAGTGATGAGTGATGGTTATGCTCCTTATTTCGCCCATCGCTATTGCATTTTTTATTTCTCTAAGTGTGATTATGTGCTTTCTCCATCGCACATCGCTATTTGTATCTTCATTTTCTTTTTGAATTGGAGATGTGCGATGGTGATCAACAAATGTTGGAGTAAAGTAGCGGTGTGGTCTACAATTGATATCAAATATTATTATTTGATAAAGTGTTTCACGGTAAAACAATAGCTTTCTTTGCTGGAGGAGAAATGTGAAGTGCGGATAAATGTTTTATTTCCTGATAAAGTGAAATTTAATCCTTCACGATAAAACAATAACTTTGGCTGCATCTTTTTATCATGCATCACTAATGGAAGTCTCATTTTTCATATTGCATCAGTGATATGCGATGGCAACATTGGAGTATAGATGGTGGAGCCCCCGTGTTTTTATTAAATATTATCATTGGTGAGAAAGTAAATTAAAAGCCTTTATAAATAAAATAAAATTTTATTTGTTGTTAGGAAAGTAAATTATAAACACACTGGTGAATGGCTTTCTAAAGCCATTTTAAATTTTAAAGTCTTCATAAAGATTTTAAAATAAATATTTTATTTTTTGGGCAATGAAGTAAAAAAATTCACAGAGATTGTTCAAAATTTAAAGGGATCTGTATTGATGAGAAGTAAAAGTGAAAAATGCATAGGTGAAATGGAGACTACTTGTAGCCAAGGGTTGTCTACGACAAATGAAGAATGAAGGATTTTTACTTAAGATATTTTTCAGTTGCAAGTAACAACATGATATTTTCAACAAAAGGGCATAATGAATGATGGTTGATCATGGAGAGGAATTTTTTTCTATTGCAGGGTAGTGGAGTGATGAAGTGGGAAAATAAATTGTTGGATGAGGCTTTTCTTCAAGTGGTGGGAAGTTATTGATCTATGGATCTAATTTTTCCAGGTGTTTGTTGGAGATCTTCATTTTGGGTTTTACATTTTCCTTTACGTTTTTTTTCCCTCCATTTTTGAGAGGGGGTTGTTTTGTAGTTAATCGTGGAGAACATTTTGATGAGAATACATAGCATTTTAGAGTCAAGTCTTTGGGTGTGATTTTGTCAATATCTATATAATTTTGATTGCAATACTAACAAAATAATACTAAATGGTGCAAGTTCGAGACCATTTACTCTTCTATGTACTAGTTTAATAGATTATGAATAATATAATCATGGTTATCAAATTTGTCTCTATAATTTCAGATGGATGTGTGGCTCTATTCTTTTTTAATAATTCAAAGAATTAATGTAGGTACTTGAATATTGTTGTAAATTTGTATTAAACTGAGTGCTAGGATGCTAGTAAGAAGTAGAGGTTAAGATACAATGCTGAAATGTTGTAATGCAACATTTCAGAGCTTCATATAATGTCAAGTGTGAAAATTGTTATCAGATTATGTAGGTGTTTGAGTTGACTCCACTCCATAGATGAGGCACTGATCTAAGTGTGCTATTCATGTTACATTTGTTGGTTAATTCAATAGCTAATCACAATTTATAATCAATTTACTTATCATTCTTGTTGTGGGTGTGTGGGGAATTCAATAAATCATATCTCTCATGTTTAATGTGTACATTGCCATGAAGGTTATCCATACATCCAGGGTATTGTGCCTATTAAGCATATAAAGGAGAATTATCTATTTACTATGGGTTTGATATTGTGGCACACAAGTATCTGAAAGCACGTTGTTGGGATTAACCTCCCAAGTTTAACAGAGCCTAAAGTGTAGGGGAGAAAGTGGTTTTAATTAAATCTCCCATTCGTTGGCCACTAACCTTGAAGGTTCTTAATCATAAGGGTTGGCTACCCTTTAGAGGATTTCAAGGTTCTGCTAGAGAAAACACCAACAGGTTGTTTCTTTAGCTTAGTTTGCTTTTGGTTTTCTTTTTGTTTGGCTTTGCTTCTGCCTTGCTTCTCTGCTTGGGGTCCCTTTTTTTTCTACCGGGTATGCTTTCAAGCACAAAAATCATTTTGTTACCTGGGTTTGTTCTAAGTATTTCTTCAAGAAACTTTAATCATGTTTTTAGAGTGGACGGTGAAGGTTTTCTGTTAGTTTCAAGTGACCTAAATGTTTTCGTCAAAGTGGATAAGTCGTTGGTTTATCTGACTCTAACATATTTTGAAATCTTATATCTATCACACTTTAAGAATCCTAAGGTCAATGTAGGCTCCTTGGTAAAGTCCAGTTAAGTAAAAAATCTAAAAAATTTCTTTAGCACCACTGTGATTCTCAAGCTTGACTATAAGCTTCACTGCTTATGGGTTGAAATGAAAATAAGATAAAAGGAAAAATCAAAAGAAATGAAGAAAAGAAAATAAAAGAGAAAAATGAAAATGAAAACAAAATAAATTCAACTTTCGGGAGGATCCGAATAACTCTATCAGGGCTATGGACACCTGAGTGGCAGTAGAGCAATGTTTAGGAGAATCACAATGACAACCTCGTTAGGGCTATGGATGCTTGATTGATAACGAGGCAATGTTCAAGGTGCTCTTTTGAGTTAGAATCAATCATATAGCTTAACTTGACAGAGTTTGGGTTCCTGTAATGGATTAAGGATGGGAATGAATACACTTGCACACTCTTGGGATTTTAGCATATAAAAGGTTGGGTTGACTAGTGGTTTTGATCTTTTGGTCGATTGTTCAGTTTGTTTGTCCTAGCATGAGGGTGAGAACCATATTTTCTAAATTCGTGATTCTAGTTTGTCATCAAAATGCTTTGAAATATTTCCCTAGTAGAGTCACCATTTCTTGTGCATGTTTTACACACACTCCCCGTCGAAGGTAGGGACCCCCTTTTTTTTCGCTTTTTCCTTGCTCCTACTAGATTGATCCCTTCTCGCTTGATTCACTTTTTCCTTCATTTTTTGACTTTGGGGACAAGTTTCCTATGGATTTGGGATGTTACCGTGATACCAAAGTGAACTTCCAAGGTTTCTTTAAGTTTTAAGAAGTTGTGAAAATTTCATTGCGGGTTGTCGTCCATGGGTTTCTGTGTATAGAAGTTTTTCCGTGATTTTCCATGTGTGGAATGTCGTTGCTAACAACACTAGACCCTCCAACTTTCACCTTCCAAATTTTTGCATTTCAAAAAGGGGTGTAAACTTTAAGTTTTCAACATCTAGGGCCCATAAAATGCATGTCTCTAGATAATACTAAAGGGGTTTGAGCCAAATTTACTAAGTGTTTAGACATTGTGGAAACTTCATTGCGGGAAGCTGTCTGAGGATTTTCGTTCGTGGAAGTCCATTTGTAAAATGTCTTTGCTAATGGATTTGGACCCTCCAGCTTCTGCATTCCAAATTTCCGCATTTCTCAAAATGAGTCAAATCTTAATGAAATATGTCTAGGAACTCTTTCTACCCCTTTTCCCATGTGCTAAAATTAAAAAATTTCAAATTTACAAAGCTTTGTGATTTTGCAGAAATTTCACTATGGGTTGTTGTTCGTGGGTTGTCGTCCGCGGGTTTTCGTGTGTGATTTGTCATCCATAGGTTTCCATCTATGGAATTTTGTTTGTAAGTTTCTGTGTGTGAAAGTTTGTTCATGGATTTCTATGTGCGGGTAGCCATCTGTGGGTTTCCATGTGTGGAATGTCATTGCTAATGATGTTGAACCGAATGACTTCCTTGTTCCAAATTTCTGCATTTTTCAAAAGGAGTCAAATCATTGAGGAATAGATCTAGGCACCCTTGTAATGCGTCTTTCATGTGCTTAATTTGTAAAAACACAATTGCGAAGAGTTTTGGCTTTGCATAACTTTTCATGCAAGAAGTTGCCTTGCGAATGTCATGGTCTCCAATGTCGTTTGTATGTGCAAACTTGTCTGGCTTCCCACCTTGTGGTATTCACATCTCATTATTTCATGAGTCAAATAGATGAGTCCCAAATAAAAAAATCCTTAAGTCAAATGGACTACTATGGGTTTTCCCATACGGGCTACCTCGTGTGGAAGTCTATTCAGCAAATGTCATTCCCACTGGCAAAATAAGCATAGCCCCTACATTTACATATTCCACTTCCATTTTTGCCATAGGGGTACAATGTGTTTTCCCAATAAAATGTTTGATTCTTTAGGTCCATGCGGACCCACCCATGTAGGTCTCTGCATGCTAGCCTTTATGCTCTCTTTTCCTTACAGTGAGAATTTCACATCTTTTCACTACATGGGTCCCACATGCCTTATTTCCCAAAACAAAGCTTTGAGCCAAGTAATGAAAATTCAAATTCCAAATGTCTTTTGCGGGTTCACCCTAGCGAACCATTGTCCCCAGGAGGTTGTTACTCCTTGATCGTTCTTAGTGGCTAAACCTTACCCTCTTCATGCCTGGTAGCACCCCACATATACCATTTCCGCACTTCCCAAGTGATCAAGTCTCTAAAGAGAAACAAGGTAAAATGGAAAGTTTCCAAAAAAGGATAATTTTTTGAAACATGAAATTTTCTTGATGGACTATAAATTGATAGATTTTAATTTTCTAAATGAGGGAAACTTATCATTTTTGGAGATTTGGAGATTTAAATGATGATTTATTATGACACAGGTGATTTTAAGGATGTTTGGAGGGATAATGGATTAATTCATTAAAAGAACCAAAATATGAAGGTGTGTCATGAAGGGAGATTTTAATTGAAATTGCCAAGGTGGTGATGGGCTACCTGTGGATGTGTGTCAAGAGGATGCTACCTGAACATCTAATTGCCAAAGACCGCTTAAGAATCTATGTCGAGCAATACAACAATTGGAGAAGTGATTTCAAATAAGACAACATGGTGGAATGTTTTATTTTTTACCAATGAAGAGCTATCTACTAGGGCTGAGGAGAATGCTTTTGTTTCCCATGGATGTAAATCTGCAAGAAGATTCACCTAATTGAATGAAGAGATGTTGGAAGTGTATCAACAAAAGGTAGATTTTAATAGTTTCCAACTACAGGAAAAGATAGCTAAAAGAAAAAAAAACTACAAGACGAAATAGACTACAAGACAAAATTTGGAAAAGACAAAAGAGTCTATTTTTATATTGTAAGATATTGGGGTTAAGTGAAACCCTAAGCTAGAATGAATTTGAGCCATTCAATTCAAATGAATCTTGTCCATTCATTCTTCTTTTGAAAAATTATAAATAGGGGCTTACTCCTCATTTGTAAGTGGGTGGTGAATTGTTGTAAGACAAATTTTGCATCAATAAAAGGAAGCATTGCATTGAATTTGGGTGTTTTCTTTGATTTTACTCATTATGCATGCGTGATTCAACCTCCATGTTATTTTTGTTTGTTAGTTTCTTGAATGTATTTAATGGTGGTTGTTGTTACAGTATTGGATGCACTTCCAACTCATGCTTTTTGTGGTTTATTGATGATGAATCTCTTTGTAAAGCTAGTTTGAGCTATTTCATCTATTGGAATTAAGTTCAATTGTATGTTCATGAGATGAATGCACAATCTAAAAATCTAAAAATACCCCTTCAAGATTGCACTAGTTTTGTGTAGCTATAGGTTTCTCTTGGTCAAGAAAAACTCAATTCTATGGGAGTCTTTCTACAATAGCATCCTCCATTATTACTATTCATTCATAGCTTAGAGTTAGAAACTTCTCTCAACCCTTTCCTCTTTTTTCATTTATGTTAGATCTTTGTTTGTTTAGGATTCCAAGCACCATAGCAATCCCAAATTTGGTAATTGAAGTGATTTTTAGTTTGTTGTTTTGAGTGAGCAGCCACTATTCATTCATTCTCAAAACCTTGAAATTCCATTTGTAGACCCAAACTCCCATGCTTTGTGAACCATAAAGGCCTCCTTGTGATTACCAACAAATCACATCAACCATTGAACTATTCCATACATATTCATGACTTGACACCCAAGAGACCTTGGGGTGAATTCTAAAACTTAGTTGCAACAATTTCAAGAGAGATAACATACTTATATGTTGTATGTGTTTAACAAGTGCAAAAACACCCATCAACACATATCGGTCGTATTTGTATGTGTCTCTTTGGGGGCTCACCTAGTGGATACTAGATTCCACTAGCTCATGTGAGCGTGTGTTTGGTTTGCATAGTGGACATTGTGTTCCACTTGTAAATATTTTTTTTGGAAAAATAGCTAATGCTTGATCCACATTGTGCTGGGAAAATAGTTGAGGCTTGATCCACCCTCTTTTTCATTTTTATTTCTACTTTATTTCTTTGACATTGTATGCTTCTACCTTGTTGTTGCTTCATATATCAAATGTTCACATGTGTGTTATTTTATGCCTATGTTAGTTTTCCATAGGATCTTGATCCTAGGGGATTTATCATCCCTCTTGATCATTGTCATCCTATCTCACTAGTGTTGGTATACTTGGATCCCTCTTGATGTGAATTTGTCTACTTTAGTGTGATTTTGAAGCAAGTTCCTCCTCTCACTAATGTGGGGGCTGAATGTAGTGTAGAAAATATGTATCCCTTTAAATTTTCACACTGTTTTGGGCCCTCCCTATTAAAATTAGGTTTATTTATGCTTTAATTGGTCTTATATTGCATCCACAAGCCTTATTAAATGCATTTTTATAAGGATAATCCTGACACTTAACAAATAGAAAATAGTAATTTAAATTTTGAGGTTATGTGTTTTAGATCTAGTGATCTGGGACTCATACACCCCTTTGGGCATATGGGTCCCACCTAGGTCTTGGGACTTGATTTTAAATGTTGCATTGAACTTAACACTTCTTGGAGTTTTTGTCCCAGGTTTAAGCCACTGGGACTCATATGCCCAACTTCGCGTATGAGTCCCACTTTAACTTGGACCTATTTTAAATCAAATTCTTGGTGGGATTTTATTATCTTAGATCTGATGTCAGCTTGTGGTGTTGTAATTTAAGGAAATTTAGTATAAACAAGTATAAATACAAGGATATTTCACATAATTTCTCCTAGAAAATTCAAGTGATCTTATGAGAATTCAAGTGAGAAATCTAAGAGCATTCAAGAGCAAAGCATCAAACATTTGGATTAGCATTCAATATTGAAGCATCATGTCAAAGTCTTCATGCATCATGTGTGTTTGTGAGCTAACATTTGTGATGTAGGTTTTCATGATTCAACCAAGCGTTGAAAGAAATTTTCTTATATCAAGATCAAGAGTCAAGATACACATCCATTAGAGCCATTTCACACAAGTTTGCAAACTTTATTTCAAGGGTTTGGTGAGTTGCAACATTTCTTTTATTCATTCATCATTGCTTCATGCTTTTTTATTTCATTTCAAGGTTTAATTACCAAAATGGGGTTTGACCAAGGCAAACCCCTATTCCCTAAAAAAATAACATTTTTCTCTCTTCATGTGTCTTTGCAAATCTAGGTGAATTGGAGCTTGAAGATCCTTTGAAGACAAAGATATAAAAGTTGTCAAGAAGTTGTCATCTTCATGGAAACTCACCTACATGCCAAAATTTAGACTTTTGGACTTGAAGATAAAACAATATGGAAGCTACAGAAGATCACTATAGGATACAAAAATATTAGTAAAACCCTAATACTGGGACTAAATTCCCCCTCTGGGCATATGAGTCCTAGTATACCTTTTCTTCCAGTTTCCTATAGATCCTACACATTCACCAAAAGACTCTAGATACTACTAAGATTCTTGTAGTAGGAATAAATCACCCTACCTTGTGTATGAGTCCCAGTGCACCTTAAAATAGTAATTTCCATGGTTTTCAGACATTTTTTCACCTCTCCATTCTTCTAGGTACTTTTCTATTTCATGTTGTTTGTCAATTTGATTTAATACTTTCAAATTTCTAGGGTTTAGTGCATTAGAGTTTGCATTTCTCCTTTGAAGCTTCATTGAATGGTGAATCCCCATTTAATCACACAAGGAAACCCCTATTCCTTCCCTCAGTTAAGTCACTTTTTTGAGGGATCTTGGTTTCCTAATGAACTAAAGTGCGAAACAGGTCCCAAGTTCCATCTCCTAAAAGGTGGAACCCTATTTCCTTTTGCTTCACATCCTACTGCTAATTTAAAATGATTGCTCATAGTTGGGGTTTGGTAATTCCTTTAATTTGGGGGCATGCATTCTATTATGTTCTTCACTTTTTTCACACATGTTAGACTTATTGATGCCTTGGCTTCGAATTTTGATCATTTTGTGTAGCACCATATCAGAATTATTGGGACTATAATTCTTGGTATGGTTCACATGGGATCACACCTAGTAAGAATTGCTCCTCACTAGCCCTTGTGTGTTTCTCATATTTCTACTTTCAGAAAGCTCACCCAGTGAATATTAGACACCTCTAGCCTATGATGATTTGGTTCATGGTTTAGCTAGCAATTATCAAACATTGTTATCTTGTGAATCATGAATGCCTTGGGTATGGTCCTAGTAATATTTTTGTGAATATTTCTAGTTAATGATTGTCATACCCTCCTTTGCATATGTTTATTGTTTCTACATTATTATTATTTTTTCTTTTCATTTTATGTTTTATCTTCATTTTGTTTGTATTTTTTTTTGTTATTTTTTATTTTATATTTTATCTTCATTGTGTTTGCTTCATGCTTTTTTATGTTGCATTGCATTTCGTACATGTGTGTTCCTTTATCCTTATATTTTCTTTCTATATGATCTTAAATCCTAGGGCGTAATGCATCCCCTAGATTCAATTTCATCCTATCTCCTTAGTATTTTGATAGTTGAACCCCTCTTGACCTATCCATACTTTATTGTGACTTTATGCGTAAGCTCATACTCTTACTAAAGTTGGGGCTAAATGCATTATAAAAAATTGTCACCCTTGATAATTTCACACTAGGTTTAGCTCCCCTATGTTATTGGATTTAATTATGCATTAATTTTCCACTTTTATAAAAATTCTTGGAAAATCAAACTATACATTTAATACTTTTCCCCTCAAACTTTTGATCCCAAAAAAGGTGGATCCAGTCTAGGGTGTATTGTGCCATAGACCATGTAGTTTTCCTCCAAATTCAAATATATTTGTGTTGTTAATTTATCATTTAAATTTCCAATTTTAAATTTTCACTATTGGTATTTGATTTTTGGGAAAATCGAAGAATTGCATATAAATACCTAACTTCATTTTCATAATTTTAATCGTAGGAAATCTAGTGAATTCAATTAAGAAAATCAAGTGAACTAAAAAGAATTTAAGAGTAGTCAAGAGAAAAATTATCAAGATTATCATAGTATTTCATCATTCAAGCATCATGCCATATGTTATTTGAGTTTGTGTTCATATTTGTATACACTTTTTTGTGTACTAACACTTGTAGGTGATCAAATCAATTCAAGTCAAGTAGAAATTGATCCTTGATGGTGATGAGTATGAATTCAGTCAATCAAGGAGATCAAATTTGAGTGGTGAGTTGCAACAAGGCTATCAATTCATTACTTTTTTATCAATTACCCTCTATCAAACCAAGGATACACTCTCTTTTATCATAATTTTCCATTATGGATGTAGGAATACCAACACAAGGTTTGACTTAGGTAGGCCCCTCTATGGCATAGCCCTTCCACTCTTCTCATGTGTTTAGGTTGTAAATATAGAGTGAGTTGCAGGAAGATTGAAAGCTATTTGCTCATTCATGCACTCTTTTCCTACAAGATGTCAAATCACATAATCTACATTTTCTCATCAATAGACAAATTTCCAACAAATCTTAGAAGACATAAGCTATAGACCAGGTACCTCTAGCCTATGTTCCTTAGTTCCAAGAAAATAGAACAGTCTAGGGCATATTACACCCTAAACCAGCTAATTCTACACCAATTTTAAATATTAGATTCATTTGTATCTTCCCTCTACATTTTTGGATCTAAAATTTGTCTGTATGCAATCAGTTTATCAAAAATCATAATAGACTTCTGTATTTTCATAGTTGTCATAATTAGATTATTAAATTAATCAATTAACAAACATCCAAATCATCACAATCATCACAACAACCACTACATAATATTGGATTAAATATTTGATCCACCATTTTGGCTCTCCTGAATAGGTTTGAAGCCAAGTGGGTCTTGTGGTCACCATTAATCCAATTCAAAACAATTGAGAAGGTGGTATTCATCCTTTTCCCAATCAAACAATAATCTTGCTACTCAATTTTTTTCTTCTCTTGTTGCTTTCAATGCTTTAGTGTTGGACAAGGTCATTTCTTCTCCTCCACCTTTTTTTTTATGGTATTTCTCTTTTAGTTAGACACTCTAAGAGGGTCTCTCTCCCTTATTTTCTAAAGAATTAAGTTCAAATGGTGGATGACTCTTCTAGGATATTTGTACAATGTAGGAAGAAATGTCCTCTTAGACTTGATTTTTCTTGTTGAGCCCTCGGGGGAAAAGTTGTTGGGTTCAAGTTTGGTTTTTCTTGATCCTTTATAAATTAAACATATTACACAATATATACATGGAGATATTGGTATAGGTAAAAGAACCCAATAAACATCATTCCATTATAAAATAGTTATAGAATAATTTACTAAAATGTAGAGCAAACTATGGGAAAACCTTATCCTTACTCCCATGTGGTTAATCATTCCTCTTTACAAATAATGATAGAATTCATGATTAATCTCCAAATTATTATTTCATCTCAATGAGGGAATCCTTAAATAATATAAGAGAAGGGGTGGACACATAACTAAAGAGGTGTTATTCATAACTATTCAAAACTATTTTTTTATAAATAATTAATATCTAATAATTTATTTTATTATTAATTATTTAAGTGATATATGTTTTGATTATATTAAAACTGGAAGGGCCAGTACCCATTACAAACCCACAATAGAGGCAAACCAGGGACTCACGAGTAGTGATCAAACAAAAAAAGTAAATGGAAACTAAAGCTTAAAAAATTCAACCAACATGAAATAACAACAAAAATAAACCACAAAATTGGGACCAACACAAAACCACTAGACACGTACAGGTCTCCTAAAATTTTGAGACCAGTGATCACATTTGACTCCTGAGACAAGAACTTGAGATTATTCTTGAAAGTCGCAGGCCCCTAAAGAATGGCCTGGGTATCCTTGGTAACATTGTGGGCTGAGGTGTCCACCTTCTTACCCTTCTTCTTCTGCACTTAACCATCATCCACTCCTTCTACTAGCTGCTTCTCCTAGCTCTTCCTTATCTTGTCCTAAAAAACCTGAAGAGTGAAGGTTGTATTCTTCATAGTTTCTTTTTTGTAGTCAGTGATAAACCTCAAAAAATACATGGTCTTCTCCTCGTTCTGGTGAATGACATCAATTTCAACCAATAAACTCTTCGTATCTTCCTCAGACCCAACAATAGCCCGAGGATTGTCTAGCTCTTTTTCCCACTTCTCAAATGACCTAGCCAAGGAGGTAATCATGTCCCAATGCATTTTTTTCTCCACCTCCCCAAGCCACACAACTTGTTGTTCCAACACCTTTCCCTCTAGGATTTGTATCCTCTATTTAGAAGTAACCAGCTACCCCAAGAGCCATTTCATAATATCATTCTGAACATTGATAGTATTTGATATTTCATTCAATTTTTACTTATGGAGTTAGTAGGAATATGAATAGACCTTGGTTCAATCCCAAGTTCCTCCAAATTGACACATAGGTTGGGGGAATTATGAGGAATAGGGTTAGAGATGGGAAGGGTGTTGGGGACCTCCAATTTGTGGCCTTGAGTTGAGGATTGGATGAGAGAATTAGTCGAGGTGGGGTTCCATGAGTCATCATCATCATCATCATCATCGGTTTTATCAGAATCCCCCGACCTAGAAGAAATGGTCATGAGCATGGGCTCTGATAGGGGCTTGCATTTGATAGGGACGAGATGGGTATTATCATTAGCAAGGGCTTTACCCTGGGCTCGAGTAGTGCAACGAATGGTAGGAGGAGTTTCATCGATAGTGATAGAAGGGTTGGGGTCCCCTGGGGATTAGTGGGGTCCATAATAGTCATAGTGTTCTTGTGCACAGTAGTGGGGGATGGAACCAATGCCTCATGAAACTTACATAAAAGTAGGATAAGAACCTAATGAAGGGGTTGTGGACAAAGATTTTGGTACCCTAATGCTCTCTAACACTTCTAGGTTTTTTCACCTAAAAGAAGAGAGATGGGCTAAAATGGGCCATGTCCCCACTCAAAACTAATGCAAATATGAATGAAATATGTCTAAATGTAACATCCTAATGCAATAAACTGATAAAGGAAATGGATTATTAATGTAAAACCCAAGAAAATCAAGTTGTTTGAAACACATTATGATATGCAAAATGACCTTAGAATGCAAGTAAGCAATAACATAAATGAAAGAGACTAGAAAGGTGCACCTGAAAACTGAAATGTGATGCAGAGAGGCTCTGGAATCCTATAAAAAAAATTGTTGAGTCTAATTGGGACACTTACGCCAAGCTGGGAAACTTAGTCCTATTTCGAGGAGATTATGTCAAAATAAGTTTTAGCCAAATGGGTATCCAGAAATGTAGAAATTTTTTTTTAGGGCTGGCAGTGGGACTAATTTACCACTGATGGCAACTTAGTACACCTATGAAACTCGGGAAATTCAGGGTAGGAATCTATAGCTCTCAGTCTGCACTTTTGTTCTTGAAAGATGTCCTAATATGAAACTATAGAAATCGGGTTGTAAGAGGTCTCCAAGCTTCACTTAGGGATTTGTTGAATTGAATTACTTTGATGAATTGACAACATCTTTCAACACCTTTATCTTTGACAAATCTTCATACAAGACCTGCAAAACACACATGCAAAGAGGGGAAAAGGGTTAAGGATTAGTGAATAGGGGTTTTCCTTGTCAAACCTCAATTTGGTAATGAAACTCTTGAAAATGAAATGAAATAAAGAGAGAATGATGAATGAACAACATGCAATGCTACAACTCACCAAACCCTTGATGAAGAAATCTGAAGATATGCAAATGGGTACTCCAATGAAGACTTGATGATGCCTAGAATGCTTGAGAATGGTTAATTAGGGCACTAAGAAAATTAGGAGATTAGAAGATGCAAAATGAGGGGAAAACCCTTTATTTCTACTTAATTTTATAAAATTTCCCAAAAATAACATATCATAGATTGACCTCAAGGTTAAGAGAATAATATCCTGCCAGAAATTTAAAATAATTCTTATTTTTGTGCCCGGTGGGACTAGGTCACCCCAGGTGGTGATTTGGTCCCACTAGGGAAATTTTACTGGATGTCAGGAATTAAAGTGTATTTAATGGTCTTTAATGGGATTATTCTCCAAAACACACTTAAGTAGGGCTAGAAAGTGCATTAAAGGGCGACTTAGACATAAGAAAGGGCCACTTAGACATAAGAAATGGTCAAATTAGTGATGACAAGCCTAGAAAAGTGTGAAATTTTGTTACAACTCTTTACAACACTTTGAAATAAGACTTGCTTAGTGATAAATAGAGGCTATTTAAGTGAATTATAATGAAAGGTCCTAGAAAACTGTGAAAGTGGGTTACAACACTTCACAACACTTTTACAAGACATCATAGAATTCTTACTGATTCTCAAGGACCCAAGACCTAATGTGAATGTGTTGGCCACATTACAACATTAAATCTAGGAAAAATCAAGCCAAAATCACTAGGAGGGCCTAAACATGAGAAAAAGTAGAAGGGTTACCTTTTTTGTGTTCACAATTAGCCCCCACTTTAGTGAGAGGATGAACCTACTTCAAACTCACACTAAAGTAGTTGAACATGCAATCAAAAGGTGAACCTACTTCAAACTCACAATAAAGTAGCTGAACATGCAATCAAAAGGTGAACCTACTTCAAACTCACACTAAAGTAGCTGAACATGCAATCAAAAGGGGTTTCAATGGACTAATTCTAGCAAGATGAGACAACAATGATCAAGAGGGATGATCAAGCCCCCAGGATGAAGATCCCATGGCAAACTAAACATGAGCATAAAGAAACACACATGAGAATGATTTAAATGGAGAAGGAAAGAGAGAGAAAGTAGGATCAAGCTTCGATTATTTGTCCATCCCATTGTGGATAAGATCTAGGCTATTTTTCTGGAAGGAAAATGCATACTCACTCTGGGGTGACAGAACTCATGGTTGTCCGTCAAGTGAGAAGGCCTAGAATTTGAGAAACATACACTCATGCCTGGTATCCAATCACACACACATATGTGGCTATGGGGAAAGTCATGCCTCAGAATGGGCTTCCCGCTCAACCATACCAAAGTTATACCTCCTGATAACTTTGAAAAGGCACCACAAAAGAAAATGACATTTTGAGCTTCATGAGACAAGAAAAACTTTGTATGCTTGAAGCTCATGAAGAAACATGATGGCACCATAGGCATGCAAGTTGTGTTATGGAAGGTGGCCATATAACAAATGAAAAATGCAACATGCAAAGAATGTTCAAGGAGTCTTGCTTAGTTCATTTGAGGTATTTAACTTAGGGAACATTGTGTCTAATATCTCCAAGAGAGGACCGATCAAAGAATAGAAGATTTGTAATTTAGGGGATGTAGTGCATCACATCAAGCCACTAAGAGGAATGCAATATGCTAAGATAGATCATGCTCCTAAAGGACATCACACCCAATGTCACCCATAAAGTGAAAAAATGTATCGTATGAAATAAGAAGGCTACACTAAGAACCAAGAAAAAGGAAAAGAATGAAAAATGAATAATTCCAATGTATGACCCCACTTTAAAGAAATTTCTACACACCATACTGTGAGAAATTACTTTAAAGTAGCAAATAATAAATTGAAAAAAAGAAAGAAGACATGATAGCTAACTTCGAAATCCCCTATGCCAAGTCATATGTTTTCGAGTAAGGCTATGTCATGTGAAGGAAAGGAAAAAGAAAAGGAAGGGGTTTCCCCCAAAATGAAAAAACCAAAAATAGAAGGGATCTATGGATTTGGTGTCAGTATGTTTTTTGTTGCAATATTTTGTAAGGAGCTCGAAACTGCCATCATTCTCCAAATACATAGAATTGGAAGAATGACACAAAGAGAGTGCAAACAAAGAAAACGAAACATCCTTGATGGGTCAACTTGAAAGAGACATAGGATGTCTTGACACTTTGTGTCATCCCCAAAAGGAAAACACAAGAAAAATAAAAATTAAAAGGTGAAAGAAAAATGGAAAAACTTTTCGGTCAACATGAGAGATACATTTCAGTCTCAATGCCTTGCATCATCTCCAAAAGTAAAAACACAAGAAAAAGAACAAGGAAAAGAAAAAGAAAAGTGGCCTTTTGGGTCAACATAAAAGAGACATTTCGGTCTAAATGCCTCACGTCATCCTGGAAAGGAAAAAAACACCAGAAAAGAAAAAAGAAAAAGGCAAATGTGATTGACGACAGATAGAAGAATGAATGTACAAATAGAGGAATGTCACAAAGATAAGGACAAAATTAAAAAAAACATCAAGGGGGCAAAGGATATGCACATGCAAATACGCAAAAGAAAAAGATCGTGCAAAAGACTAGTAAAGAAAATGTGAGTCAACTGTCGAACAAGTCATCCACCTCCCAGTCATGTTCATGCTATGCCGAGGGTACACAACTAACCAAAGGGACAAGAGAAAGTGACCAACTAGGGGAAGCACCAGGTTCAACATTCTGTGTAGGAGATTTATCATTTAAACTCATGGAAGAGGAAAATAATGTATTCAGATCATTATGCACCTTTTCGTCTATTTTAACAATCTCATCATTATCATCTAAATTAATCACAATAGGAGGATGGATGATAATGTCCAAAGAAGGGTGTACCTCTTGTTTTGATTGGGGAGGAGGGTTTTCATGCATTGCTTCTGTCAAGTGTGGATTTTGATTTTCTTTGTTTCATTCATCTTGTAACTTGTGAGCAAGGACATGTCATCTACATCTATGCTCCCTATCTCCTCTATATCATTTGGTTTTATTGTCAAGTTGTGTTTGTGAAGGAGCGGGTTGATTAACCATAGGTTTCTTGTCTTCCCTAAGGGGATGAATGGAAGGAACCATGGAAGGTTGTTCACCCATGTTATCCTTTTTTTTGTGAACTTGTTTTATATGAGCAGTCATGATGGAGTTATTATCATCTCTTTGTCTCTTAGATGATGTCAGGGAGGTTTCAGGTGTTGGTTGATATTTTTTGTTTGGTTCTTGTTTGGGTTAAAGCATTGTTTCATCTAAGATAGGAGTGTCAGAAGTGGCGGGGACATGTTGCAGAGAGACAATTCTGCTATTTTCTTTGCTTTAAATTTTTGGTAAGCAATGAAAAAGAAGTCTTTGTGAGGCATTATAGGTTCAATGGGCTCAGGCCAAAAAGATTTGAAGGAAAAGTTTCCTTTAGAAGAAAAAGGGTTAAAGGCACTATGGTGAACAGTGAATATGTTATTGTCAAAGGGAAACTTTAAAAAATTGTGTATGGCCAAAGGGACAACTTTCATTGAGCGAAGCCATGGATGGCCTAGCCGCAAACGAAACTAGTCTGACTATAGGATGATGGATAATGTAACATCCAATATTTTTGCTCCTAATTGTAATGGAAGGATGATCGATCCTATCGTAGGGCAAGCAAAAACATTGTGTGTCTTGATCCATTCTCTCGGTTTATCATAATCATCTTGATAAAGATCATGTAACAAAAAAAATTCCTTGGTGATCACATTCTCTCAATAGGCGAGATCTATGAGTATCCCATTAGCGAGGTTATCATAAATATGGTCGAATATGCAAAGAGGGCCATTGGGGAGATTTTGAAGTATGTCTTTAGAGGAGAAAGTAATATCAAGAGATTTATTAGGTTGGCACTTACGAGGGATAACGTCTATCGCACCTACCATTTCATCCATAGGATTAATAGTGGTAATACATGGAAGGGGATCAGGATGTTCAACATTTGTATGAACATTCAGCACATCATTCTTTGGAGTTTCACTAGCTTTGACAAATGAAACATTATGTTTAGGCATTGGATCAGTGAAAATTTTCAAATTTTGATTTGGAGGGGCAACAGACTTTTTGCCTTGATCATTGACACCTGCAATGGATAAATAACCAAAATCAATGAGATCTTGCACAAGGTGTTTAAGATGCTTACAATTTTCTGTGTCATGTCCATTTTATTGATGATAATGGCAATAAGCACTGGATTTAAAGTTTGGAGGTAAAGGATTAGTGGGATTGGATGCTTTAACGGTAGGTAAGGTAATCATTTTTTGTTGTAAGAGTTGGGACATTGTGTATGAAGGGTGTCTGGTAAAGGTGTAAAATATCATTTTGGATCTCCATAACTATAAGGCACTGTGGTTTTAATAGCTGCTACTTGGTTGTTGATGGGTTGAGTTGTTTGTTGAGGGGGATTGAACTATAAAAACCCTTTGTTTTACTTTCTAAATGGTTGGTAATTGTTTGGGTTGGCATGTTCAAACTTCTTAGCTCAACTAGAAGTGGACTTTGCATCATGAATACTAACCAAATTGTGATAATCATAAAGGGTGATACATAAGTGCATAAAGGAGGGAAATTTCATCATGGTGAGTTTGTCTTGAAGTTTAGGGGTATGTGTAGGATCATGATGGCCCAAAAAGTGGCAATATGATGGGTATGTGGCTGACAACTATTTTCTTACCCAAAGTTGATGAAACGAAAAGGGTTTTTAAAGGAGATTCTCAGATTTCCACCGATATAAATTATGCTTTACTTTGAATTTAATAAGTAATTATTATTCATTTTCTATTCAAATTATGACTAAAGTCCTGATTGATAGGTTGATTGAAAAACATCTATAGCTTTCAAACCATATCACATTTTTTGAATCCAAAACATGCATCACATTCTATGCTTCATATACTATAGGATTAAAAAAAGAAAAATTGAATTTCATGAATTTTTGACCAAGTTAAGGTGGTTAGACATACGAGTTTTTATATTTTTAAAAAAATTGTAATAAAAAATTCATAATTAATTATTTACTTGGAAAAAAATTACAAAAAAATATGTGCCACATCAGGGCATCAGTCCTCTACTTATATCTAAAATCTTATAAAAAAATATTATCATTTTATTGTGGTTAGGGTGGTCAGACAAACACCTACTTCTTATTTTTTCCACGAAATTTAAGTACCACTACATTGAAATTTCAAATTTTCACCAAATAGATTTTCTTTTTTTAAAAAATCCTAGTAGTTTAGAAACTACATTCAATTTTCTACAGATTCTATTCTCACATATTTTTGAAATAATATAGATAACTTATTCAAATTTTTACGTCAAGTTGCCTAACTCTGATTTTTTTAAATTTTTGCCACTTAAGGGCCTGTTTTTTCCATGATGATCTTGCACATACCCTTAGTTTGCAAGTTTTCTATAAACATCTTTTGAAGGTGTGGATCAGGAATCTTGACATCGATTTGAGAATAGAGTGATTGATAGCATGAGATAAAATCAGTTATCTTTTCTTCTTCGTGTTGCTTGCATCTCATCAAATCGACCAAGGTATTCTTTGGAGTCATATGGACTTGGAAATGATTTATAAATGCATCAACTAGTTCATTGAATGAAGAAATTGAATTATTCAGTAAGGATGAAAACCATTCCAAGGTAGTGTCTTTTAAAGTCCTAGGAAATAGTTTTGCTAACAATTTATCATCAAGGACAAAGTCACTACATAACGCGGTGTAAGCATTAGCATGGTTAAAGGATATTCATTCCCTCCATATTTCTTAAATCAAGGAATCTGTATTCATTGTGGCATTGGTTTTCACAATATTTCCAAAGATAGTGGGCTGCTTCAAACATAATAGGTCGGTGGTCCATTTTTATTTTGTTTTATGGTGGATATTTGTTTTTGCATGGAGGAGATGGTTTGGAAAAGTTGTGATAAGAGAGGGTTAGTGTAAGTGGTATGAGGTTGAAGGGAAAGTGGTGATGGAGTGTATGTAGTGGTAGGGAAAGTGAAGGGAATGCTTATAGATGGTATCATGGAAGAGGATAGAACATGCGATGCCACATAGGAATTAGGAATGCTAGTAGGAATAGTCGAGGAAGGAATCACATTACTAACTTGTTGCATTGTTGTTGTGACTTGAAGAGTGGTATAAGTAGGTATGGATGCTACTATTGAGGGAGGAGGAGTGTGAGGTCCTCCTTGGCTAACCACAATGTTTTCTTGTTGAGATGTACTAGAGGTAGAAGGAACATGTTTGTGCTATATCTCAATGATTTGTTTCACAATGTCTAGGCCTTCATCACATTCAAGCATGCAATGGATGTTTTCTATGGTAGGAATTGCATTGTTTGAAATGTTTTCAAGGCACACTTGATGTTGAAAATGTGTCAAGTCCTCATGAATGTTAATGATTTTGTCTTGTGGGATGTGATCATTTTGTGTGTTAACTTGCATGTTATTGGAAGGAAAAGAGGTTCTAAAGTAGTATCCATGCCTGGTGTACTAGTTCAATACTAGGAGTGGAAGCTTTAGATAACCCAAGATCCACAATGATTGTATAATCGTGGGATAACATGAGTCTTGAACTTCTTCTCACTAAGGTATTAGCAATAGGACACCAAACACTCATGCAAAGGGTTATAAATGTGGGTGAATGCAAATGCAATGTAAACTAAGAGAAATAAAATGTTGATAACTAAAATTTTGGAAACTCTAACAAAAATACAATAACAAAAAATAGAAATGTAGACAATGATTTGAAATTGACATAAATTATAGTGCAAAATGTGCAAGAGGACTAAGTTGAACAGTGTGACGAATTAGTCCCAATAGTATTTTTTTTTAGATTTTTTAAGAAATTTTAAATAGAATTTTTAGATTTTTAGATTGTCAAATGCAGATAAAATATGAAAAATGCAGAATTTTTTGAATTTTTAATGCAATGCAATGCAAAAATGTAAGCTATACAAGCATTTCACTAATACAATTTTTTAAAACCCTAGGATGCAATTTAAACAATGCAAAACTTAATGCAATGTTGATGTTGTAGACACTTAAAAATGACCTAGGCCTGCAAGCTCCATTTTTACCACTTTCATCCTAGCATAATTATGACATTTAATTATGTCCTTCGTCCACATTCAACTATTAATTAAAGAATTTATAATTGTTTAATTAATTCATGTCCTTTTATTCTTCATGATTATTAAATAAATAAATTTTATTTATTTATTCAATACGTCTTTAATTGTCTAAAGTCTTCATTTAATTAAATTAATTTGTTAATTTTTTTAATTACCTTTATCCATTTATTCTTCCTGATTATTAAATAAATAAATTTTATTTATTTATTCAATATGTCACTAATTTCCATAATTAAATGAATTTATGAATTTTTTTAATTATCAGTCACAATCCTCTAAAATTAAATAATTATCTTTAATTATTTAATTAATCAATTTAACATTTCCATCATTTTAAATCAATTTATTATTTAAAATGATTTCGTTTTATTAACTGTCACTTCATTTTAGTAAATAATCTGAAAAAGATTATTTATTATCTCACAAAATCCATATTTTGAGTTGATTTAATTCAAAATGGTAGCTTTCTTCCAAAAATCAAATAAAGCGAGCAGATTCTTGATTTTTGAAATTTGTTTTTCAGTCCACTTCTTATCTTCTTGATTTTTGAAAATCTTTATTTGTCTAATTAATTATCTTTTCTTTTCTCCATTACCGATTCGATTCTCTCATATGACATCTTGACCACTCATCTAAGGATTTTTCCCTAACCCTGATTAGGGATTATCAAATTAAATCTCGTCCTCTAATTTTAGGTTTCTTTCAAGAGTCGATCTCGTCCGTCCATTCAAAATTATGTTTTCTATAAGATCTCAATTTGGCTCATAATTCAGGGACCACTTCATTATTATAGGCATTATAGTCATTTATCATTCATCATAGTCATTTGGCATAGGCATAGGCATAATTTTACTTAAATCCTTCAAAACTTGAATAGGACAATGGCATAGCCAAAGATTGCTCACACACTCTCAATCATATGCTGCAAGCTAGGAGGTGTTATGGAGATGAACCATGGAAGCTTCAACGAATATCTAGTATAATTGTTCTTATTAATTGCTCTCTGTGCTTCATAATTTCTTTGGGTTTATATTATTGATCTAATCATTTGCTAACCTTAATCCTGAAATTTACCCATTGATACATTGGTGAACCTGACGTGAACACGAATCTATTTTTTGTTATTATTTTTAGATGGTTTTCATGTGTTCTCTATCATTTTTGTAGGTACAGGTACAAAGCGACACATTCATTTTTTTTAAATCGTGACACACTCGCAGACTCAAACACTGTAATCGCTCTGACGTGTCGCAATCGAAGTCTCAAGAGCCGCATCTAAACTCCCGAGCCACATTTGAAAAACAGAGCGACACATTTGCTCTGTCGTGACGCAATTTCCTGGTAATGTTTTCTTCTCATTTGCATTCAGGTTTTTGATGTTTTTCTATTCTTTTTGTTTTCTTTAGCATTCTGGTTTTATTTTCTGCATTCTGCCCAGTTTAGGTTTTCATGTTACTAATCATAGTTTGCAACATGTGGCAATTACATTTCATGGGTCCAAGATTGGTGGATGAAACTACTAACTTGTGGTTTTACTGCTCCGTTAGTCAAAGACTCATTTCTCAAACAACGTGTTTGCAATTTCTAGTGTAGAAAACACTTCCTTTGGTGGATTAAAATGAATGTGTGCTTGATTCTGTCTGACTGTGCTTGAAGGTGGTAGGTGATTATGCTCTCACCTTGTGAAAACTGTGTGATCAGAAAACCAGACCCACCTTATTTTTTTTGTCACCCTCACGACTTAGTAATTGAAGTATCCTCTCTCCTTATGCTTTTGGGTGATCCTAGGTGTAAGAGAAATGGTTACTAACTCTAGAACTTGGGCCTATTTTTGTGGGAAAAAGTACTCACCCCAGGACGACTCAGACCGGTAGCACCCTGACATCGAGTGACTTCCAGCCGGTATATAAAAGTGGATTCTTGGGGAAAGCCCAAGAATCACGCGTATGGTTCTGACGAGATGGATCCGAAAGGGGACTCTCACCACATGGATCATGCCCTATGAATGGAATGCCCATATTAAACACCTCTTGTTTTAGAATCCAACATTCTTTGGCCGTTTCTTGATATAGTGTAGGGTATAGTATCATGCCCAAAGAAACTCACTACTGATCCCCTTGAGTAGAGATAGTAGTTCTTGGGAAGTCATTACCCAAGAATTCAAATTTGGTGTGCTCGAATGAAGTTAATGAGCCATGGAGGGGAGCCAATGCCACAAAAATTCTAAGCTATCCGCTCTCAAGAAGGAAAGGTGTTTATCACCAATCCCGGGTATATCGGTGGGCTATATCAAGTATACAAACCCTTGCCCTATTGGCCTTTTAGGATTGTACTTGTCTTATGTGCGCTTGCTTACATCCAAAACATTATTCATTTCTGGACAAAACATTCCCCTTTAGACAGATCAAATTTGCTTAAAATACGTCAAGAAAAGAAACTGTGTCGCATTTGTTGAACTGCATTCAAGTTTCTGAGACGCAATCGCTCTATTAAATCGCATTTGACACTTCAAACACTGCATCTGTATGCATCACGATGCATCTAAACCTTATAGAGCCACATCTGCAATACTTAGTTGCAATTGTCAATCCCAGAGCCGCATTTGATAAAACCAAACCGCATTCACAATACCAAGATGCATTTGAGGCCTCAAAGAACGCATTTTCCTATCACAAACAAAATCTTCATACAAAGTCCAAACTGAGTCTAAACTCTATCAATATTTTGTCAAACACTATTTCTAAAGGAATTCTATCAGAAACCAACTTTGAAATTACTCAAAACTTTCAACCATTAGTTTGCATTTTTTACCATAGGTTTCATCTTGCATTCTTTTTAGTTGCATACATTAGGCATTAGCTTGTCCCTAGGTTTTAATACTTGTATACTTTGGATTAGGAAAATCTCAACACAATTCACAATGTCATTGCTTTCGAAGCTAGGTTATCTTGTACTTAATCATCATTTCCTTTTTTGGTCATTGTCACTTTGGTGAGATCTTCCAACTCAACAGTCTAGTTTGGAAAACTCACTAGTCATTTCGACCTTTTCATCTTTTCATTTTCAACAAGTCCTTTAGTAACCAAAATTGAAAACAAAGATTGAGCTTAGAAGTGCTTAGGTATCCTTTTCTCAAATTGCATTCTAGGTTATACCTTGCATACTTTATTCCCAAAAATCCAAAAATATTGTTCATTCTAGTTGCCATTTTGAACTTAGACCTAGCATAGTGTCATCCTTGCATTTAGTTGTCATCTTCATTTTTGAGCAATCTCATTTTATGGTGGAAACTAGACTCCAAAAATAGAAATGACAAATGGAAAACTCTCAACAAGACCCCACTTCCACTGTCAACAATCCCACGTATGACCCAAATTTGACTTTTAACGATCCATTTTCCAACACAAACAATCAACCTCTCATGATAATACCATCCTCATCAAACAGTCCCTTTGAACCATTCTTACGTAAGGATGTATACGGAAAAATACTTGAGGAAAACCTAGAGGTAGCAGCACAAGACCCAGAGGCCTCTCAATTCGTGGAACAAATGGTCCTATATGACAGAGATAGATATTTGGCCATACTCTTAATTCAAGGAGCCAAATTACCTCAAGGGTTCGACATTAACACGTTGAGACCAACATCTCCAGACAGGTAAACCCACAATAGTGGGTTACAATTTTTTGAACGAATAATAATTATAAATGCTCATCAAAAAATTTAAAATGGTTTACCCCTTCTAATGAAGGGGGTTCGAATGAACCACCCCCCATGTAATGAACCCCCGCTTCTAATGAACCCCCCTCCCTTCTAATGAACCCCCTTTTGCACCATATAAGGGGGGTTTGAATGAACCCCCTTTTTTCACCCTCCCCTCCACCATTTCAAAATTTATGCATATTTTTGACTATCGAAGCTTGGGAAGGAGGTGAAAATGGAGTCAACTTGATAAACCAAGTTGGATGATTGTAGTGATCGAAACGTGCTTTCCAACAACTATAAATTTAATATATTTTGTTTTTATTTTATATTTTATTTTTTAGTTTTACTGTACATAGTTTTTTCACTAAACATCAAGTTCGATGAAAAATCATTGTGAAAAAATAGTAAATTTGAGGAAAAAAATTTGAAAAATATATATCCACTAGGTATTGATGTCCTCGTTCTAACAAAAAAAGAAAAATTGAATTTCAATGCATACTAAAAAAGTTGTGCGAGCCGAAGTGCACCTATGTCTAAATTATAAATGTTTTGACTTCAAAACTTAATTAAAAGAAAAATATTCAACAAAATGCTATGAAACAAAATGAAAGCCCTAGATACTTGTGTTACCAACCTAAATTCAAAAGAATTAGAGTTTTATACTTTGTAGAAAAAAATTTATGCGAGTCGAAGTACACACCACTTTTTAAAAATGTTGTTTACTATTAAAAACTAGTTATCAAGGGAGATGCCAAAAAATTACAATTTAATTTCAATCTTTTTAAAAAAAATACATTTAAAATATACAGACAAAATCTCACAAATCACTAGTTTACATCATTTTCAAATTCCTAATAGTTTACCTACTATAAGTGCCAGAAAGTGAAGTTTTCTCTGAAAATGTTGATTTCAATGTCAAGTTTGGCCAAAAAGTGTAACCCATTATTGTGGGATGACCCAGACCCTAATGTCAACAATGTGCATAACCTATCAAATAGTGGTCAACCTCCAAATACTACGAGCAATACTTTCTTTGACACTACAATGATAGTGCATGCTACCTCCAACATGCCAAACACCTCCAACTCAATACACGCTACACCCATTGGAGGATCACAATCTATCACAATGCCCACAATATCCACAACATCGTCACAATCAGCGGGAACCACCTTCGACTCCTTGGCAATGTGGGAAAGTTACTCTAATCCTCTTTTTACTACTATGGTAAATGCCACGAGGGCATCATCAAGTCATACCAATCCCCCTTTAACAACTACATCAAGTACCATAAGTACACCTTCGACATATCCTCTGATTGGTATCTCCCAAAATCCTTCAAGTGGGGGTAAATGACATATATTTATTCAAGGACAACAACAAAATGTGAACACGTCAACACTGTCTAATACCATCAAATCCCAAGGACAAAATATGACCATTCCTCTTGTCCAAACCCAACAATTTGGACAAGGTAGTCAAAACACACAATCCATGGCATCATTAGCACATCACAATGTTCATGGTCACCATATTCCCCAAATATCGACACAAATAGATGGGGGACACATCCGAACATACTCATCCCACATTCATACTCACCAACATACCCCCAACACAAACTTCCAACACCAACAACACACAAATCCAAACACATCATACATATCACAACAACCCATCCCTCAACAACATGCCAACATTCACTCACAACAAATAGGGACTCATGGCGTACCAATCAGTCCAATGTATGGGACCACAAATGAATCTGTAATAGAAGACTTACAAGCAAAAATGATGGGTCTAGAGAAAAATATCCAAAACATACAAATATCACTCAAGAAATCAGAAGTGTCATATGATCTAAACATCTACCCATTCAACATGAGCTTATACATGCCACCATTTCCTCCGGGATATGTGTCACCCAATTTTACAAAATACAGAGGCAAGAAAAACCCCATCAAACATGTTCATGAATTTGCAACCAATTGTATGGACATCGCCTATGAACAAACATACTTGATGAGACTTTTCTCTAAAATTCTGGTGGGCCCTACCCTTGAATGGTTTTCCACTCAAAAGGATATCCAAAAATGGGATGAGTTTAAACAAAAATTCATAAATAATTATGAATACAACATTGACATGGACACCTCCATTACTAGCTTGTCCAATCTCACGCAAGAGGATGTTAGTGAGACATTCATCCCATTCTTTCAAAAATGGAGGAGTCTAGCTAGTCGGTGTCACATTGACATACCTGAAAGGGAAAAGGTGGACATGTTCATTCAAACACTTCTGGGCCCCCTAAAATATGCATTGCAAGTGCATTGTTGCACAACCTTCATAGACCTAGTCGAAAAGGGTGTCCAGATTGAGAAAGATCTTATTGCAAAGGGAGAGCTAAGATACGGTCCCAAAAATGCAAATGCAAATCCTCCCACCGACAAGAATAAATACTGGGTAAAAAAAACATGTTACAAATTATGGTGTTATTGATGCCAAGACTGCAAACATTGTGGGTCCTGTACTAGCCCTAAAAGGGGTTCAATTGCAAAATAAACCAACAACGATATTGACACCCCCTACAAATGACAACCAAAGCGGCCAAAATAATCAAGGACAATATCGCCAGATGAGACAATTCCCTAGAGGTTGCACATACACTCCCTTGGGCGAACCCATTGAGGAAGTCCTCAAGAAATTTCTTCAGAATGGTGTCATCACACTTCAAGAACCAAATCCATATGACCCAAGACAATTCAAACTAGCATGGTGGGACGATAATGTATTCTGCAATTATCATTGTGCTAAAGGACATAAAACTTCTACCTGTCGACAACTGAAAAACCTGATTCAAGACCTTATCAAGGGTCATATCATTGAGGTAGGTGGATCACAATTTTCCTCCAATTCAGATCATACTATTCATAAGAACCCACTGCAAGACCATGGTTCTAATAATGCTTCCACGTCAGGTCCACAGATGAACAATAATCAAGCTAACTTTTCCCGCACCAAGTACGACTATTCTGGTGGACCTATTATACACAATGTTTGAACTGACGACGAATACATCAATACCATTACGATCAAGAGAGCACCTCACTGCAATGCTACTACCCGAAGTGGCAAGGTAACCATAGCTGGTCCGCCTCCCGCTAGACAACCCAAAATCACCATAGCTGGCCCATCTCCTGAATAGTAAAAACCTACCTCGACCATAAAGAAATGGCAACCCAAGAGCCAATTTAACCTTATCGACCAGCTTGGAAAAACTCTCGCGCAAATTTCTATACTCGAGCTACTTCGCATATCTCCCACGCATAAGGCTATACTAGATAAAACCTTGCAGGAGTCATCAATCCCTAAGGATATTGATGTGAATCAGTTTGAGACCATGGTAGGATACCTCACTAGACCTCACCAAGTCACCTTTTCTAATCAAGACTGGTCGTCACCTAAGCCTAACCATAATGATGCATTACACATTAACACTTTCATCCACAAGCACAAGGTCAGAAGAGTTTTAGTAGATGGTAGAGTAGGATTGAACATATGCTCCTTGAAACTGGTTAAGGCTCTAGGATTTTCTAATGCATGCGTAGACCTTACAAAGAGCATAGTGATAAAAGCATATGATGATGAAAAATGCTCTTCACGAGGCATTATTTCTCTTCCTATTAGAGTAGGGCCAGTCATTGTGGATACAACATGCCAAGTCCTGGATCTGGAATTACCTTACAACATCTTGCTTGGCCACCCATGGATTCATGCCCTAAAATATGTTCCCTCCACGTATCACCAATGCTTAAAGTTCCCTTTTGACAGCATAGAAATCACTATATATGGAGACCCTGACCCTTTTCAATATTGCACCAACCTAAGGGGTATTTCCAAAAATTGAGTTCCCATCAACCAAGAAGCTCCCGACCCCTCTTCTTCTAAGTATATTGACCCATCCACACTCGCACCATCTTCCATGTCCACTCCACCCACATATTCAACCACACCACCATCTTCCACACTTCCTAAAGATGAGTCCAATGTCAAGATCCAGGACCTAGGCTATGGAGAACTTAAACTACATATGGCATATAGCATCACAACAATACCCAAGTCTCCAAAAGTCTATGGTCGGCCATGTTTTAAAATGGAACCCAAGGAAATCTTCAAAGTTCCACCAAAAATAGTTTTCATAAAATGGAGCGACATGAGTAATAAGGACCTTGCCAATATTACAGGATGGCTTTATAAGGAAATGGCCGACCTACCCCCATTACCAGTTAAGAAATATGGCAAGGGATGTGACATGATGAAATCTAAGGGCTACGATGGAACTAGTGGCCTAGACAAAAATAAAACTGGATGAAGGGAGCCCATAGAATCTTTTAAAATACCAAAGTATCTTGGACTAGGATATGGATTGCCCGACAATGATGACCGACGTACTAATGGGATTTTGAGTGAGCGAGTGCATGCTTTGGAAAGTGTCAAGACCGCTAAGGAAACCTTCACCGAAACTGACTCCCAAGAGTGGGAATTTGGCTCTGAAAGATCCTTAAGTGACTATTGCCTCGATGATTTGTTTGTCGAAACAGGGGAACTCACCTCTGAACTAAATTTTTGGCAAACATTTTAAATTGATCAGGCACCCAATAGTCAAAATCCCATTACATTTCCCCATGACATACAAGACCCACCATCTGAATCCCATCATTCCAACCCATTAGAATTACCAAATGACATTGACAATCACAAATTTGAGTCCTTCACCCCTTATTTCGACAATGAATATGAAACAAGTGAAGGGGAATATTGGATAGAGTCCAATGTGGAATTAGATGATGATAATTTCATCTACAATATCTCTCAATCAGTCTGCATGCTTTCTGTGTTCTCCCCTCAATTCACCAACACTGACGATGGCATTTCCCTATTTTATCCTCAACTATTCAATTGGGACCAACAAGGCCTGTCAATCCTAGACACTTATCAGAATGATGAGGCAATTGCAGAGTTTATGGGATTATGTGAGGGCATACCCAGTGGTGATCACAAGTCAAGATTCGCCATTGATCTAGATTGCATGGCTTACTTCGGCGAGACTGCTCCGTCCTCTAGTTGCAAAATTAAAAATAAAAATAAAATAAAAAATGAAACATCTTTAGCTGAAAACCGAAAGGCACCTTCTGACGACAAAAAACTAAAAACAAAGGACATATCTATGGGTGAAAACCTCTCTGATGTGCCCAAGGATGGAGGACTGGACTTTCTTCCCATGCAACAAGAGAAATCAGCTATGCTTATAGAAGACACCATAGAAGACAACATATCAACTCTAGAAGATCCCAAAATGGCCCTCTTTGCTACATCATTTATTGAAGAAGAGAGACTGGAATTTCATAAATTCTTTGCAGAATGTAAAATCAACTTCGTATGGTCCTATGCTGACATGCCAGGATTAGACCCATAACTAGTTCTACACCATCTGCCACTATTGTCAAATTCCAAACCAGTTAAACAAAAGTTACACAAAATGCATCCTTAGGGTGCTCTATTGGTCAAGGATGAGCTGAAGAAACTTCTAAACATTGGATTCATACGATCTATTGATTATGCTGAATGGATATCTAACCTCGTGCCAGTAACTAAGCCAAATGGGATGATCTGCATCTATACATATTTTAGAGACCTAAATAAGGCATGCCCAAAAGGTGACCTTCCTTTACCAAATATTGATATCATAGTTGACCTCACAGCAGGATATGAAATTTTGTCCCTCATGGATGGTTTCTCTGGCTATAATCAGATTTGCATTGCCCCAAAAGACCAACACAAAATGGCATTTACTTGCCCATGGGGTACATATTGTTGGAATGTCATGCCATTCGGTCTCAAAAATGCAGGCGCCACATATTAGAGGGCTATGACCACAATATTTCATGACATGATGCATAAAATAATGGAAGATTATGTAGATGACCTATTGGCTAAATCAAGTAACAAGGAAGGATCACCTGAAGGTGTTAGACACAATTTTCAAGCGATTGGAAGAATACAAAGTCAGACTAAATCCTAGGAAATGTGTCTTTGGTGTAACATCAGGTAAACTCTTGGGATACATATTTTCCCAAAGAGGCATTGAGGTCGATCAAGCAAAATTCAAAGCCATCATAGACATGCCTCTACCCAGAGGAATCAGTGAACTCAGAACTCTACAAGGCAGGGTACAATCTATTAGACGCTTCATAGCCCAATTGGTTGACAAGTGTCATCCATTCCAATATCTGTTGCACAAAGGTATCCCCTTTGTGTGGATAGATAAATGCTAAGAAGCCTTTCAGCAAATAAAAGAGTACCTATTGTCACTGCCAGTCCTCATGCCTCCTATTCATGGAAAACCTTTGATCCTATACATCTCAGCTACTAATTCAACATTGCGGGCATTACTAGGACAAAATGACCAAGAAGAAAAAGAAAGAGCTATATATTACATCAGTCGGACATTGGTTAGGTATGAACTGAACTATACATCAATTGAACGAGCTTGTCTAGCCATAGTCTTTGCAGCATAGAAGCTAAGAAATTATATGTTAAGCCATTAGAGACAACTAGTAGCAAAGATCGACCCCCTCAAATACTTGTTAAGTAGAGAAACGTTAACAAGACGCTTGGAAAAATGGGTCATGATTATGAGTGAATATGACATTCAATATGTAGAATGAAAGGAAATAAAAGGAAAAGTCATAGCATACCAGCTAGCAGATGCACCTTTACAAAGTGATCACCCATTAGTGGTAGATTTTCCAGATGAGTCAATATTCCATACGGAACCTAAGGCACCTTGGCGACTCTACTTTGACGGATCACACACAAATCATGGCTCGGGGGTAGGAATCTTGTTCATCACCCCTCAAGGAGACTCCATTCCTAAATCTTTCCACATAGCTTTTCCATGCACAAACAATGTAGCGGAATATGAGGCACTGGTTACGTGACTAAGAATGGCAATAAAGTGGAAAATCAGAGCATTACATGTCTATCGGGACTCTTAGTTAGTCATCAATCAAGTTAATGATGACTATGACACAAAAGATGAGAAGTTGATTCCCTACAAATGGATGGTTGATAGTTTCCAAACATACTTTCATTTGGTAACTTTTGAACAAGTTTCGAGAACACAGAACAAGGAAACAGATGCAATGGCTACAATAGGCTCTCTCGTCGACATTCCAAGCAATCTGCCTTAGCTAGAATTCCTCATAGAACAATTGTTGGTCCCTGCATATGTCATTCCAGAATCAAAGATGGTCTATGAACTTGTTGGCCCTGAATCTCCCTAGTACCAAGATATTTATGACTACCTTAAGCCTCAAGCCCTTCCACCTAACCTGTCCAATAACTAGAGGAAGTCCTTTATCTAGAAATTTGCAAGGTATGCCATCGTCAGTGACACCCTTTACTGCTATAGCTTTGACGACACCCTCCTTAGATGTCTCGACACCAATGAAGCACATACAACCTTACACGAAGTACATGATAGTATATGCGGATCTCATTCGAGTGGTCCTACTCTAGCTGGAAGAAGATAACGAGACTTGGGTACTACTGGCCTAACATTGAAAAGGATGCACTGGAATATGTCAAGACTTGTCACCAATTCTAGGTTCATAGTGATTTGATCCATGCTCTAGCACAGGAACTTCAGTCGATCACTTCTCCTTGGCCCTTCGCTCAATGGGGACTCGACCTCATGGGTAAGATCCATTCAACCTCGTCCAATGGCCATAAATTCATTATCACTGCCACTGAGTATTTTACGAAGTGGATCGAAGCCATCCCTCTGACATAGATAACCGGCAAACAAATATCCAAATTCATTCTTAACTACATCATTTGCCAGTATAGACTTCCGCAATCCATCATCACTGACAACAGATGTACATTTAAAAACCAAGACATTTGTGAGTTATGTGAGCGATTTCACATCAAACACCATTTTTCATCTCCTTATTACCCGCAAGGAAATGGTCAAGCTGAGGCATCAAATAAAACCATTGTTAAAATTCTCAAAAAGACTTTCAATGATGCTGGTCGTGAGTGGCATATACAACTTAACCCTGCTCTGTGGGCTTACCGCACTAGCATTCGTACGCCTACAGGAGCCACTCCTTTTGCCCTGGTCTTTGGAGCTGAGGCCATCTTACCCATTGAGGTTGAAATTACTTCTTTACACATATCCCTGAAAGGTTTAACGGATGATGAGGAGTATAGACAGTCGCGTTTGCACGAGCTGGAGATGCGAGAAGAAATAAGGAAAAATTCCCTAAATCATCTACAAGCATATCAGAACCATCTTTGTCGCAGTTACAATAAGAGAGTCATGGTCAGGAAACTTGACATTGGTGACTTAGTCCTCATGCAGAACCCTAAGAACCAGGCTGACAGAGAAAAATTGGGAAAGTTTGAACCAAAATGGTTGGGTCCTTATGTCATCATATCTTCTTTTGGTTTTGGAGCCTATCAGTTGGCGACTCTAGATGGAGAACAACTGACATAACCTATCAATAGTTTACATCTCTAAAAGTTCTATGCATAGCATCAGGAGATCGAGCTGAAAACCGTAAAATACAAAAAAATTGAAAAATGGTAAAAAAATTGTTGCCTTGATGAAAACCTGGCAAACAGGCGTCTTGGCAACACCAAAAAAAAAGAAAAATGACAAAAATAGTAAAGAAAAATTGTCCGTCCAACAGTGAAAACCTAGAAAACAAGCGCTTTGGATAAGTACCATGGTGAAAACCTGGCAAATAGGCGCCATGCGTAATCAATCATTGCTCTGCCATCTATTGTCACTTTGTTTTCCTTGGCCTAAGGATGAAATACATTTCTTGCCATTATCACGCCAAGTGCCATGACATCATACCCTTCCTCTCATGGTTGATAAATGGTTGACATCAAGTCCTCTATCCTGCCTAACTGGTACCCTAGACACATCCCTTTCATGTCCTTTAAAATTGGCTAAGTCTTGGACCTGACTGGGGGAAATTTTTTTATCATATAACTGTAGTGGATGTCACGTATGGTTTCGGCAATTGGAAAAAGTCCTAAAAAAAGACCAAAAACATCGCAAAATTCCTAAAAAAGACCAAAAACATGGCAAAAAGTCCTGAAAAAAGACCAAAAACATCCCAAAAAGTCCTAAAAAAGACAAAAAAACATCGCAAAATGTCATGAAAAAAAGAACAAGAAACATCACAAAATGTCCTGAAGAAACGCCTAAAAACTGGAAAACGTCCTGAAGAAAACCACAACAAATGTCAAACTGCTCGAAAGCACAAAAAAAATAGTCATTCCTTGACAAGTCAATCAATCTGTCTCTATCATTTGTCTGAACTACGTTGTCTCTGCACATTTGCTACGTAGGAAAGACTCATTTTCGAGTCCCTAAGACATTAGGTCAGTCCTTTTAGGTTTGCCAAAATAAAATCATGATTCAATCTTTGGTCATCAAGACAAATTCATTGGTCATATCGAACTACGAGGTCTCTGCGTGTATGACATAGGCAAGGCCATTTGTCAATGAGCCCCCGAGGCTGCACTAGGTCAGTCCATTAGGGTTCATGACACTACACTAACACACACATAAAAAGTGTTCAAGTCAACACAAATAATTTTTTACATAGGAAAACTCCAAAAACAAAGTGAAACAATCATTTATTCAGCATGACAATCTCATCAGCATGTCAATCATATCATCATGACAATATCGACATATAGTCAACACAAGTCAAACTCGGTCAAAACAAGTCAAATCATCATAACCTGTCAAAACTGTCAAAATCTTGGTTAGCCTTCAGATGTGTCCTTCTGAAAGATAACCTCTGTCATTCATGCCTCAGGATGTGTCCTTCCTAGGTATCGTCACTATCATTCGACAGTTTGAGGGATCCTCTTGACATCAATACTCTTCAGATGTGTCCTTCTGAAGAACAAACTCTGTCTTTTATGCCTTAGGATGTGTCTTTCCTAGGCATTGTCATCATTTTTGAGGGATCCCTTTTGACTTTTATGGATCAAAATCCTTTCGACATCAACATTATTCAGGATGTGTCCTTCCTAAATTCGACAATTTTTTACATTTTTCATCTGGGCATCATCAAAACTTTGACACTCTGGCATCTCATCATCATGAAAACCTGACATCTTGACATTAGAACAATGGATATCCAGACACACTTGGAAAACAATTGGCACTTTTCGTTTGGCTTTTTATCATGTTATTAGTTTTTTAGTGAGATGTCAATAACAAGATTTAGAGAAGCAGCGACGTATCATGACGATTGACATGCATGATTACTAGTTTCTCAGCGAGGTCCTGATTCTAGGATTTAGAAAAACAACGACGTATCATGATAAGGGATTTATTTTTATATTTTGGAAATCATGCCACTAGTTTCTCAAGGATGTCCTGGAAACAGGATTTAGAGAAGCAACGACGTTTCATGAATTGTCCTTGTCTTTTTCTGCTTTTGGTTGATTATGACAAAAGACTGGGGAAATCACGAGCTCTTAGTTTGAGTCAAGATCATCCTTGTTGTGACTGCTTATCTTATGTAATGGTATGACCTTGCACACCTTGATCTATGTCATATCATGGTGTTTTTTGGCCATTACAATAGTTTTCCCAATGATGATTAAGAGCAATAAATATTAAAGTCCTATGGTAAAGTTTCGAAGGATTTGGTCTAGGGACTAACATGCATCTCCTTCGGTCTAGTCATCCTCTCTCATCAGTCTGTTCATCTTCTCTCGTCCATCTCACGATGATATCCTGTGACATACAAAAACATAAGTGCATACATGATCATATAAAACATTGCATTAGGTCCATACATACATCATCCATATTATTAAATCATATACATTTCATTGCATATTGCATTCAAAATTGCATAAACATGACATCCATTCAAATAAATACATTATGCATATCATTATCGCCATCATCACAAAATCAACATAACACATAAATAAGCATGGCATCATCATGGAATCATATCATAAGAAAGCATCATAGAACATACATAATACCACCATCCATCATAAATCAGCATCATACATCACATATATCATAATGCATAAATCAAATAAAATTGAATAACATACATGTAGGCTGCATAAAAACTGCATCATCATATAATATCATCTCAAAAATGTACAATGTCACAAGATAAAGTCAAGAGATATCCCAAAAATGGAGCTCGCGGACTCAATAATATATATACATAATGTGTCATAATAACAAACATGCCCCTAGGGTAGATTCTCATCATCCCCTCGTGGTGAAGAGTGTGGTGGTTGGAGCTCTATGACTGGCACTGAAATGATGGGTGGACCTATAGTAGCCTTTTCCTATGCAACCAATGGAACTGACACTGATGGCATCATCTCCATGGTAATAGACACCTATGACATCATTGTTGCCTGGCTCTGAGAAGTAGATGGATCTACCACTAGTGGCTACTTCTGTACTAACCTCTGCACTGAACTAGTGGACCCATGACTGTGGCTCGAGTGATGACTCGAGGCATGCCTATGAGAGTGGTGGGACCTGTGCCCTGATGTGTGCCCTGACGAGGTAGACCCTCCTGCACTCGTGTGACTCCTGCTGCTACTCCCACTCCCTGATTAGTGGCCACTGCCTATCCTCATATGTGACCGCAACAATGTAGGATCTCATCGCTCGAGAGGCACTACCTGCTCATATAATTTCCTATACTAACCCAACCTCATGCTCACCCTAGCCAGCTCACGAGCCATATCCCTAGAAGGCCCTGTACATAAGGCTGCAAACTTGATGCACCATTGAGCTGAGTCCTACTGACTGATCATTGCCTGATCCTGCTCTACCCGAGCCACCTCTAGCTCTGACTACAATGCTCAGACCTATGCAACACTCTCATCTAATCTCCTCTAAAGGTCTGCCACCCTCTAGTCTGTCATGGCATCATGGGGCAGTACCGAGGTGGATGGTATCTCCTTATCTCCCTCCACCATCCTGAATCATATCAGTCTCTCAGCCTTGTCTATGGCATCATCATCATCCTTTGCCACATCCTCTCCACTGACTCCAACATCCATGTCTACATCCTCCTCCTGTCTCTCCTCCTCCACCACATCCTCCTCCTGTCTCTCCACCTCCACCTCTACCTCGACCACATTCTCCTCCTGTCTCTCCACCTCCACCTCTACCTCGGCCACATCCTCCTCTCTCTCCCTCCTCGGCCACCTTTGGGATAACATCTAGTGCTACCCTCACCACACATGGGCGCACCCTCCAGCCCTATCTCTGACCATCTCTCCTCCGTCTATGGCCATCTCCTCTTCATCTTCATCGTCTCCGTCATCTCCACCTCGACCTCCGTCTCTACACCCATCCCTGCCTTCGTCCCAGCCTCCATCTCTCCCCCTACCTCTATCCCTACCTCCATCCCTGCCTCCATCCCTCCCCTAGCCTCTACCCCTATCACCGTCCCTGCCTCCTTGCCTAGCTCTCGGCACACAAGGTATCACTGACCGTCTATCCATAGGTGTTGGACCATCAGGATCTGTCAATGGCACTAGTCTATGTGCCTACCACCATAGGTCCTCATCTATTGTGGTCCCGGGATCTGCAATCCCACCTCTCCATCCCCACGGCTGGGCTCCTAGCCCATCAATCTAGTGCTCTCCAAAGGCTACTGGAATGGCTGGCCCCTATGCATACTCTCGGGAAGATCGAGCATACTCGGCTGTCCCTACAAGTACACCCTGCTACTCTATGAATTGTCTAAGGATACGCTGTGTCAGATACATCTCTATGATTAGCTGGCTCTACACTGTCCTACCAATCAAGTATCAGTACTATCTGCATAGGCTAAAATGGTCCATCTCGTCATCCCATTGCTGACAGTCTTTGTATGGCCTCCAAATAAACGACACCATAGTATCGATCTGATGATGCCACCAACCTATCTCACCCATCTGTGTCTACTGTAAGACACTAGCATAATAATAGGTTTAGGGCATCCCCTCGGCCAGCTATGGTCTCTGAATGGGTGGTTGAAATATGGCTATGTGCTCCCAAGCCTAAATCATCATCAGGGTGGTCCCTCAAGAGATACTCTCTGCCCTCTGATAAACAACCTCGTGCAGCTGGTGGTAGAGTGTGCCCAATAAACATGGGCCCCAAGCATAAACTTTCCTATCCCGCCTCATCCCAATAAGGACATCTCCCCAGCCAATAGGGAACCTATGTCCCCGATAGTCAAGAATCAAAATACTGCCAATGAGAGTCGCTAGGAATGCATCAAAATGAGCATAGTGCTCTACGATGAACTCCCATCGGATCTCGTATCCCTAGATGTCGAGTCCTACATCCTCATCTCGATAATATGCCCTGAAAGTCTATTCACCATGGCGAGGGTCGTAGATGATCCGCTCCCCTTTGATCGGCACTCATAAAATGTGGTACACATCCTCCAATGTAATGATCACCTCTCCCATTGGCAGGTGGAAAGAACATGTCTTAGAATACGAGCTCAGAATGCCAACACTCGCATAATGCAGTTAGTAGTCCCCTATTTGCCCGAATAGCAAGCATATAGGTGACAAAAAAACCTAGTGACATCAATCGTCACCGCTCTCACGGGTTGAGCTGATCAGCAAACCAAAATTTTGTTGGTCTGCTCTCTCACATATAAATAGGGGCAAGCTATCTCTGCACAAAGGAAAACAATGCGTCAATACCTTCTAGGAAATTTGCAGTATCATCAAAAGCATTTCAAATTGGAAAGTATCAAAATCAACCCTAGTCAAAGAAAAAGTCAAATGCGTCGCGCTGACTGTAATTGCGTCACAAAATATCGATTGCATCACTCAATTGCTCAAATGTGTAGCATCAGAGCACTTGCATCATGATATATGGCAATTCTGTCATTCCATTCAAATGCATCGCTAAAACATACGAATGAGTCGCAAACTAGTGATTACTACATTCTAAATTTCAAATACGGCTCAAAAAGGTGAATGCGTCGCAGTTTTTTTCAAATGTGTTGCAAACCCTCAGCCTACCCTATTCTACCCTTGCACTTCGTTGTTCCCCCTAAAACCTAACTTTTGGCACACAAAATGAAAAAATTACAAAGAGGGATAGGGGTACATACCACTGGCTCTGAGCCCTCTAGCTGCCTGAAAGTCTGCACGATCTCATTGTGATGCTCTGTCACTAGAATTACCATCCTCGTTGCACTCCTCTTCACTCTGTACTCTCAAAATTTGTAATGTAAATAGTAAGAATGGATTGACTTTTACCCCTTTGTCAACCTATTTATAAAGTCAAAATGACATTTGTCAACTAGGTTATTACTAGAGGCTCATTTGACCAACTTTGACCACCACATTAGCTTCCCTAAACATGTCAGAACCCAAAACTGTCTATGCCATTGTTTTTCTGGTCATCAAATTGACTTAGCGGGACCCTTTCTAGATTTTCCTACCGCCAACCCAAAATTTGAAAATTTTCCTGAGGGGGCATTGATACTTTGTACCTTCACCAGGGCATATTGTTGACTTAGTTTCTTTGTCACAAAGCGACAAGTGGAATTATGACAAAGAGGGGCAAAATGTAGACACTTAAAAATGACCTAGGCCTACAAGCTCCATTTTTACCATTTTCATCCTAGCATAATTATGACATTTAATTATGTCCTTGGTCCACATTCGACTATTAATTAAATAATTTATAATTGTTTAATTAATTCATGTCCTTTTATTGTTCATGATTATTAAATAGATAAATTTTATTTATTTATTCAATACATCTTTAATTGTCTAAAGTCTTCCTTTTATTAAATTAATTTGTTAATTTGTTTAATTACCTTTATCCATTTATTCTTCTTGATTATTAAATAAATAAATTTTATTTATTTATTCAATATGTCACTAATTTCCATAATTAAATTAATTTATGAATTTATTTAATTATTAGTCATAATCCTCTAAAATTAAATAATTATCTTTAATTATTTAATTAATCAATTTAACATTTCCATCATTTTAAATCAATTTATTATTTAAAATGATTTCGTTTTATTAACTGTCACTTCATTTTAGTAAATAATTTGAAAAAGATTATTTATTATCTCACAAAATCCATATTTTGAGTTGATTTAATTCAAATTGGTAGCTTTCTTCCAAAAATCAAATAAAGTGAGCAGATTCTTGATTTTTCAAAAAAAAAAATCAGTCCACCTCTTATCTTCTTGATTTTTGAAAATCTTTATTTGTCTAATTAATTATCTCATCTTTTCTCCACCACCAATTCGATTCTCTCATATGACATCTTGACCACTCGTCTAAAGATTTTTTCCTAACCCTGATTAAGGATTATCAAATTAAATCTCATCCTCTAATTTTAGGTTTTTGTCAAGAGTCGATCTCGTCCGTCCATTCAAAATTATGTTTTCTATAAGATGTCAATTTGGCTCATAATTCAGGGACCACTTCATTATTATAGGAATTATAGTCATTTATCATTCATCATAGTCATTTGGCATAGGCATACACATAATTTTACTTAAATCCTTCGAAACTTGCATAGGACAATGGCATAGTCAAAAATTGCTCACACACTCGATCTGAGGGAATCAATCATACGCTGCAAGCTAGGAGGTGTTATGGAGATGAACCATGGAAGCTTCAACGAATATCTGGTATAATCATTCTTATTAATTGCTTTCTTTGTGCTTCATAATTTCTTTGGGTTTATATTATTGATCTAATCATTGCTAACCTTAAGCCTTAAATTTACCCATTGATACAGATGCAAGTTATGCCTAGGATGTAAATGCACTTGAAATCATAAGTAAAATGTTCTAAAGTCAGATTCACCAAAATTTGGACAAATATTTTGGCACCCTAATGCTCTCTAACACTTCTAGGGTTTTTCACCTAAAAGAAGAGAGATGGGCCAAAATGGGCAATGTCCCCACTCAAAAATAATGCAAATATCAATGAAATATGTCTAAATGGAATGTCCTAATGTAATAAACTGATAAAGGAAATGATTTATTAATGTAAAACCTAAGAAATACAAGTTCTTTGAAAACACATTGTGATATGAAAAATGACCTAAGAATGCAAGTAAACAATAACCAAAATGAAAGAGACTGGAAAGGAGCACCTAAAAATTGAAATGTGATGCAGAGAGGCTCTGGAATCCTACATAATTTGTTGTTGATGCCAATTTGGCCACTTACGCCAAGTTGGGTGACTTAGTCCTATTTCAAGCAGATTCTGTCAGAATAGGTTTCAGCCAAATGGGTATCTGGAAATGCATAAAACACTTTTTAGGCCTAGTAGTGGGACTAATTCACCATTGATGGCAACTTAGTCCACTTGTCAATCTCAATGAATTCAATGTAGGAATATTTAGCTCTCAGTCTGCATTTTCCTTCTTGACAGGTGTCTAGATCTGAAACTACATAAATCAGGTTGTAAGAGGCCACCAAGCTTCACTTAGGGATTTATTGACTTGAATGAATTTGACAAAATTGCAAACACCTTTTAACACCTTTCTCTTTGATAGATTTACATACAAGACCTGCAAAAAATGCATGTAAAGAGGCGAAAAAGGGTTAAGGGTTAGTAAATAGAGGTTTTCCTTGGTCAAACCCTAATTTGGTAATAAAACCCTTGAAAATGAAATGAAATAAATAGAGAATGATGAATGAACAACATTAAATGCTACAACTCACCAAACCCTTGATGTAGAAATCTAAAGATATTCAAATGGATGCTCTAATGAAGACTTGATGATCCCTAGAATGCTTGAGAATGATTAATTAGGGCACTAAGAAAATTAGGAGATTAGAAGATGTAAAATGAGGGGAAAATGCTTTATTTATGCTTGATTTTACAAAATTTCCAAAAAATAACACATCACAGGCCGACCTCAAGGTTAAGAGAATAATATCCTGCCAGAAATTTTAAATAATTTTGATTTTTGTGCCTAGTGGGACTAAGTCGCCCCAAGTGGTGACTTGATCCTACAAGGGTAATTTTATAGGTTGTTGGGAATTAAAGTGTATTTAATGATGTTTAACAGGATTATTCTCCAAACAAACTTAAATAGGGCTGGAAAGTGCATTAAGGGGCCACTTAAACATAAGAAAGGGTCAAATTAGTAATGACAAGCCTAGAAAAGCATGAAATTTTGTTACAACTCTTTACAACATTTTGAAATAAGACTTGGTAAGTGATAAAAAGAGGTTATTTAAGTGAATTATAATGAAATGGTCCTAGAAAAGTGTGAAAGTGGGTTACAACACTTCACAACACTTTTACAAGACAACATAGAATTCTTATTGATTCTTAAGGACCTAAGACATAATGTGAATGTGTAGGCCACATTACAACATTAAATCTAGGAAAAATCAAGCCAAAATCACTAGGAGGGCCTAAACATGAGAAAAAGTAGAAGGGTTACTTTTTTGTATCCATAGTTAGCCACCACTTTAGTGAGAGGATGAACCTGCTTCAAACTCACACTAAAGTAGCCAAACATGCAACCAAAAGGGGTTTCAATGGACTAATGCTAGGAATATAAGACAACAACAATCAAAAGGGATGATCAAGCCCCCAAGATGAAAATCCCATGGCAAACTAAACATGAGCACAAAGAAACAAATAGTAGAATGATGTAAATGGAGAAGGAAAGAGAGAGAAAGTTAGATCAAGCTTCGATCATTTTTCCATTCCGTTGTGGACCAAATATAGGTTGTTTCTCTAAAAATAAAATGCATACTCACTTTGGAGAGATGGAACTCATGGTTGTCCACCAGGTGAGAAGGCCCAAAAGGTGAGAAAAATACACTCATGGTTGGTATGCACTCACACACACACAAGTTGCTATGGGGAAATTCATGCCTCAGAATGGGCTTCCCGCTCAACCATACCAAAGTTATACCTTTTGAGAACTTTGATAAGGTACCATAGAAGAAAACGACATTTCAAGCTTCATGACAAAAGAAAAACTTCATATGCTTGGAGCTCTTGAATAAATGTGATGTCACTAGACAGGCACGCAAGCTGTGTGTTGCAAGGTGGCCATATAAAAAATGCAAAATGCAACATGCAAAGAGTGTTCAAAGGAGTCTTTCTTAGTTCATGTGAGGTCTTTAACTTAGGGAACATTATGCCTAATGCCTCCAAGAGAGGATGGGTCAAAGAATATAATATTCACAACCTAGGGGATGCAATGTGTCACATCAAGCTACTAAGAGGAATGTAATATGAAAAGATAGATCACACTCCTAAAGGACATCACACCCTTGATGTCATCGACAAAGCGACAAAATGCATCATATGAAATAAGAAGGTTGCACTAAGAACCAAGAAAAAGGAAAAAAATGCAAAATGAATAATGCCAATGTATGCCCCCACTTTAAAGGAATTGCTACACACTGTACAATGAGAAATTACTTTAAAGTATAAAATGATAATGTGACAGATTTTGGGAACCAAGAATGCTAACTCTCTTCCTAAGATTTTCCACCTACAAAGAGAGAGATTTAGGTCCCAAAATGCTTATGTAACACTCAAATTGGGATGTATGCAATGTGATATGATGTGAATGAACTTAAAGAAATGAAATTGACTGATTGAAATGAACTAGAATGAATACAAAAGTGCAATTTAAGCTATGTTTGAAATCACACTGTGATATGCAAAAAATGGAGAAAATGGAAGAAATATGCATAATAGAAAGAGAAGGGAAGAATCTAAGTGCACCTAGATGAAATGTGATGAATCTAGAATGTCTGGAATACTGATGAATTTTACTAATTTTTTGGAGTGGGACTCTTTCACCAAGGGTAGTGAATTAGTCCTCCTACTGGTGAAGATTGGTCGGGAACTGATTTCTACCTGTTGGGATCCAAGATCTAACAAAATATAGATTTTCAAACCTCAGGTGGGACTCATTCACCAAGGGTGACGAATAAGTCCACTCCTAGATTTTTAAAAAATTAAACAACTTTGCAACACCAAATTTGGGAATGTTTGAATGTCGGGTTGCCAAAGTTAGTTATGCAAGAAACGCATAGAAAACACTCAACAAGTTTGAAATAATGATAAGTTGACTTGAAGAACCTAGTTGACTTGATTTCCACTTTCAACAACTTTAAACCTATCAAATCTGAAAAACAAAGGCTGCAAAGACACATGCAAAGGGGGAAAATGTTGGAGGGTTAGAAAATAGGGGTTTTCCTTGGTCAAACCCCGCTTTGGTAATCAAACCCAATAGAAATGAATGAAATGCAAAGGAAATGATAAACGGACAACATTCTAATGCTATTAACTCACCAAATCCTTGATCTTGTAAGTCTGAAATAATGTCGATGGTTGCTTCAAAGTGTTTCAATAGTTACTTCAATTGATGATGTAAAATGCTTGTATGCTTAGATGTGTGAATGAGATTGCTTGAATGAATGAGGAGATTGTAGGAGATGTAAAATGAGATCAAAAATACCTATTTATACAATCTTGTGTCATAGTTTACCATTCATACCTCATCATAGGATGACATGAAGGGATTTTTAATAAAATCCCAAAAAGAAATTTGAAATATTTTGAATTTCGGGCCAAGGGGGAATCATTCGCCACCCATGGCAAATGGGTCCTACCTAGGACCTAAAAACAAGTGTCAGAAATGATATTGTATTTATTGTTGTTTTTCAGGATAATATCCAAAAATACACTTAATTAAAGCATATGAGGGCATAAAGAGGGGTATGTGCAGGATCATCATGGAAAAAATAGGCCCTTAAGTGGCAAAAAATTCAAAAAAATCAGAGTTAGGGAACTTGACGTAAAAATATGAATAAGTTATCTATATTATTTCAAAAATATGTAAGAATAGAGTCTTTGGAAAATTGAATGTAGTTTCTAAACTACTAGGTTTGTTTAAAAAAAAAAAAATCTATTTGGTGAAAATTTGAAATTTCAATGTAGTGGTACTTAAAGTTCAGGGAAAAAATAAGTAGGTGTTTGTTTGACCACCCTAACCACAATAAAATGATAATATTTTTTATAATATTTTAGATATAAGTAGAGGAGTCATGCCCCGATGTGATGCATATTTTTTGTAATTTTTTTCCAAGTAAATAATTAATTATGAATTTTTTATTACAACTTTTTAAAAATATAAAAACTCATATGTCTCGACCACCTTAACTTGGTCAAAACTTCATGAAATTCATTTTTTTCTTTTTTAATCCAATATTATGTGAAACATAGAATGTGACACATGTTTTGGATTCAAAAAATGTGATACTGTTTGAAAGCTATAGATTTTTTCAATCAGCCTATCAATCAATACTTTAGTCATAATTTAAATAGAAAATGAATAATAGTTACTCATTAAATTCAAAGTAAAGCATAATTTATATCAATGGAAAGCTAAGAATCTCCTTTAAAAACCCTTTTCGTTTCATCAATTTTGGGTAAAAAAATAGTCGTTAGCCACATACCCATCATATTGCCACTTTTTGGCCCATCATGATCTTGCACATACCCAGGGGTCAATTAAGTCATAAGAAGAGATAAATAGTGAATTTGTTCCTAGGAAAGTGTGAAATCTTATTACAATACTTTACAACACTTCAAATTAGGACTTGATGATGTGTCAAAAGGTGATTTTTAGGTGAATGGCAATTAATAGAGTCTAGAAGAATGTAGAAATGTCTTACAACACTTCACAACACCTTCACAAGACATCATTCTTTGCATTTTAGTACCTAAATCTGCATGTTCAAGCCATGTAACAACATAAAATCAAGGAAAAAGATATCAGATACCATGAAACAAGACCTAAAAGGGCATGAAAATGACAAGGGACCATTTTTCTATGGCACATTTAGCCCCCACTTTAGTGAGAGGAAGAACTTGCTTTAGACTCACACTAAAGTAGCCATGAACATTAAGAATAGGGTTCAAATGTGCTTACGTTAGCAATATGGAATACATCAATCAGGAGAGATGATCAAGACCCCAAGATGAAGATCCCATGGCAAAATAAACATAAGGACAAAGTAACACATAGTTGTTAAGATGAATTGAATGAAGCTTTGATCACTAATCCAACTAGTTGTGAATAAGATCTAGGCTAAAAGAGAATGTGTACTCACTTTTGGGTGTGAGAAAACCCAAATGTACTCACTCTAGGGACACAGGACTAGTTGTCCACGGGGTAAGAAGGCCCAAAACTAAGTAAGATACATACGCTAGTTGGTATGCACTCACAAACAAACAAAAAAGTGGCTATGAGAAAGTAATGTCACTATTTGGGCTTCCCACTCAACCATGCTAACTTTATACCTATTGATAAATTTAACAAGGCTCCACAAAACAAAAGGAACAATACGACACTACGGGAATGCAAGTTGTGTTATGCAAGGTGGCGAAGAAATATAAAATGGAAAAATGTAATGTGAAAGATTGTTCAAAGGAGTTTTGTTCAATTTATGCAAGGTCAGTCACTTAGGGAACATTGTGTCTAATGTCTCCAAAAGAGGACCAATCAAATAATAGAATATTCACAACTTAGGGGATACAGTGTGTTGCATCAAACCATCAAGAGGAATGCAATATGCTGAGATAGATCACACTTATTAAGGGCATCACACCCAATGTCATCCACAAAGTGACAAACAGATCACACAAACAAAAAGGCTACACTAGGAAGCAAGAATGCAAATGAATTATGGTAATGTATCCCCCCCACTTTAAAGGAATTTCTACACATTGTTATGTGAGCAATTACTTGAAAGTAGAGAAGAAAAGAAAATGCAAAGAGAAAACAAGACACGAGAGCCAACTCAGAAAGCCCTATGCCAAGTCATATGTTTCGAAAGTAGGTTGCATCATGTCAAGGAAAAACAAAGAAAGGGAGTTTCCCCCCAGGAAAAAAGCCCACCAAACACATAAGGGATCTATGGATCTGGGATCAATATGTTCATGACTGTAATATTTTTATGAAAAAGCTCAGAACTGTCATCATCCCCCAAATACACATAGAACTGGAAGAATGAAACAAAGAGAGTGAACACAAAGGAAAAAGAAAGTCTGTTTGAGTTAACATGGAAGAAACATTGCGGTCTCAATGCTTTGTATCAACCTCAAAAGGAAAACACAAGTAAAAAAAAAAGGAAAAAAAATCTTTTGAGTCAACATGAAGGAGACATTTCGATCTCAATTATTTTGCATCATCCCCAAAAGGAAAACACAAAACAAAAGAAAAGAGAAAAATACAAGGACCTTTTGGGTCAACATGGAAGAGACATAGGGTGTCTCTATGCTTTGTGTCATCCCCAAATGAAAAACACAAAAGAAAAGAAAAGAGAAGGACCATTTGAGTCAACATGGAAGAGACATAGGGCATCTCTATACTTTGCATCATCCCCAAATGGAAAACAAAAAACAAAAGAAAAGACAAGAAAAATACAAATGATTAGAAGAATTGAGGTACGAATAGAAGAAGGATACAAACAAAGGAAACATCAAACACATGTCACAAGGGAACACAAGATGCACATAAAAGAAACAAGAAAAAGGCCTAGAAAGATGAATGCAAGTCAACCATCTAACAAGTCATCTGCCTCCCAATCTTGTTCAAGGTAATGCGAGGGTGGATGACTGTCTAAAGGTAGAATTTCAAGTGTTGAACTAGGAGTGGTATTGGGTTCTTCACTTGATGAAGATGATTTATCTTTTAAGCTCATTGTGGATGAGAATAAAGAATTTAAATTATTATGTATTTCGTCATCAATTTTGGAAATCTCCACATCATCATCATCATCAAGATTAATGACAATGGGAGGATGAAGGGTGATTTCTAAAGATGGTTGTATCAAAAGTGTTGGTTTCTAAATTGGTTCAAGTTGTTGTGAAGGTTGGATTGGATTATCAAATGGTGTGGCAGGAAATACAATATAGTCATCTATTTCTTTTGTCAATGGCAGGGGTGGATTGTCTTTGCTTTCTTCTATGCTAGATTGATGAGGAAGGAGACGACGATGACACCGACGTTCCCTACCGGCACAATTTACGTTAATACAGTTTTGCAGTTGTTGAGGTGTAGGAGCGGATTGAGTCATCATATGTTCTTTGACTTCCAAAGAAGGAAGAATTAAAGAATCCGAAGAAGATGGATCAATCACTTTCTCTTTTTCTTTGTATACTTGTTTAATGTGAGGAGGTATGAGGGGATTAGTTTCAATTTCTCTTGGTCATTTAGACGATGGTAGAGAAATGTCTAAGGGTGATTGTTCAGGAGGTTGTATGGCTTTTTCTATATCTGATTCAGGTTGAAGCATGGTTTCATCTATGAGGGGAGGTGTGGAAGTGGATGGGGACATGCCATGAAGAGATAATTTAGTTATTTTCTTGTCTTTGAACTTTTGATATGCTATGAAAAATAAGTCCTTTCCAAGTGTAATGGGTTCCATGGGTTTAGGCCAAAATGCTTCTAAGGAAAAATTACCTTTGGAAGATGAAGAATTAAATCCACTATGGTGAACGGTGAATACCTCATTGCCATGCGGAAACTTCAAACGCTTGTGAATGACTGATGAGACTGCTTTCATTGAGGGAATCCAAGGGTGGCCTAGACTCAAATGAAATTGGTCAGATTGTGGAATATTTGAAAATGTTATGTCTAAAGTTCAAGGTCCTATTTGGAAAGGAATGTGATTGATCCAATCGTAGGGAATGCAAAACCATTGTGTCTTGATCCATGAAGTTAGTTTATTATAATCATCTTGATATATCTCATGTAATACAAGAAACTCGTTTGTGTTCACATTCTCGCCACAAGTGGGATCTATTAATATCCCATTAGTGGGCTTATCATAGATTCTTCCAGTGATGTAGAGAGGACCATGAGGAAGCTTTTGCAATATATGTTTAGTAGAAAAAGTGATATCAAGATATTTAGAGGTTTGGCCCTTTTGAGGGATAACATCTATCGTAGCCACCATTTCCATAGGACCGTCTTGGGTAACAAGTGGAGTTTTAACATATTGTTCTTGATTTTTATCAACAGTCATTACATCAGGTTTGGAAGGTTCACTAGCCTTAATAAATGAAGTAGTGTGTTTAGGCATGAAATTGGTGAAGATTTGTAAATTCTGGTTAGGGGGTGCAACGGACTTATTGCCTTGATCATTAACACCTGAAATGGTTAAATGTCATGAATCGATGAGGTCTTGAACTAAATGTTTTAGATGCTTTGAATGTTTAGTGTCATGTCCATTTTGGCGATGAAAATGACAATAAGTGTTAGGTTTGAATGTAGCTGGTAATGGTTGATTTGGATCAAGTAGTCGAATGAGTGGTAAAGTGAGCATGTTTTTTTGAATTAATTGGTTCATTATGTTATGGAGGGTGTCAGGTTGGGGGGTAAATCATCTATTAGGTTCCCTATAATGAATAAGCACCGCTGCCTTAATAGCTACCACTTGATTTTGACTTTGTTGGGTTGGTTGTGGTTATTGTTGGGAAGGTGGGCTACACTATAAAAAGCCTCTATTTGGTTTGCAAAAGGTTTTATTGTTATTGTTGTTTTGATTGTTGTGTTCAAGTTTGTCAGCTTGGTTAGAAGCATATTTTGAATCACAACTTGAAACCAAGTTATGATATCCACACAAAGTTGTGCATAAATGCATGAATGAAGGTAATTTCATCATAGTTAGCTTATCCTGGAGATTTGTATGTAAGTTTTTGATAAACATCTTTTGCAGATGTGCATCAGTAATCTTAACATTGATTTGGGCGTACAAGGATTACTATCGTGAGATAAAATCCATAACTTTTTCATCTATGTTTTGTCTACATCGCATGAGATTAGCCATTATTTTCTTAGGTGTCATGTGAAATTGGAAATTACTTATGAAAGCATCCACAAGTTCATTGAAGGAATGGATGGAATGATTAGGCAAGTTGGAAAACCATTCTAATGCAATATCTTTCAAGGTTCTTGGAAAAAGTTTGGCTAGAAGTCTCTTATCAAGGAAAAAATCACTACATAAAGTTGTGTAAGCATTAACATGATGTATAGGGTCTCCTTTTCCTCTGTATTTACCAAACCAAGGCATTTCTATCCCTTGTGGCAGTAGGGTACGTAAGATTTCTAAGGATAATGAACTACTAAGAAAATGATATGTAGGTGGGGTGGATTGACCTTGGCTAGAATGTTTGAAAGTTGATGTTGAATGGAAGAAATGATAGTAAGGAGTTGTGTAATAATGGGATCGGGGTATGTAGAGTGACATGGAAGAGAAAATGGTGATGGAGTGTAAGGGATGTGAGGTGAAGTAAAAGGAATACTAAGGGGTTTGAATGTGGTGGAAGGGACTTGTGATGCCACAAGAGAGGTAGGAATGTTAGGTGGAATTGTAAAGGAAGGAGCCATATAACTAACTTGTTGCATTGTTGTAGTGACCTGTGGATTGATATAAGTTGGAATGGAAGTTATGGTTGAAGGGGGAGGAATTGAAGGTCCTCCTTGGCTTACAGGAGTGTTTTCAGATTGGTTATGGGAAGGGGAATGTTGATTATAAATCTCAGCAATTTTCCTCAGCACTTGCAAGCCATCATCACTTTCCATCAAACGATGAAGATTATCAATGGTAGGTATGGCAGTTTGGGAAATGTTTTCAAGTTACAAGTCTTTTTGTAAATGTGAAAATTCTTCATGAATACTAATGACCTTGTCTTAGGGAAGTGAATTTTTGTGTGTATCAATGTTTATGGGATGGAAGGGTGAAGGCATGGAAGTGGTATGATCAATGCCTAATGCACCATTGTCCATACTAGGAGTAGGAGCTTGTGACATCCCAAGGTCCACAATGAAAGTGCTATCGTGGGATGCCATGAGACTAGAACTTCTTCTCACTAAAGTATTATCAATCAGATACCAAACACTCATACAAGTACCACAAAGTAAGGGTGAATGGAAATGCAAGCTAAGTTAAGATATTTAAATGCAAATAATAGAAAGACTGCTAACTATAACAAAAAAGTACAAAAACAAAAATGCAAGAAAATGCTAGAAAGATGTTTGAAATGCTATCTAAAATATGCAGAGGGATTGATTCGCCCTAGGTGGCGAATGAGTCCTAGGATGCAATTTTTTTTGTATTTTTCCAAATTTTGAGAATGATTTAAATGTTCTTTAGAATGCAATAACAGATGCAAAATGTAGATTTTTAGTTTTATTTCAATGAAAATGAAAACTTAATGAATGTTTCACTAATGCAAAATGAAAGGTCCTAGAATGAAATAAAAAATCAATGTCCTAATTGAATGCTAATACAAATGTAAACTAGGATGCAATATGTGAATGAAATCAGAAATTTAAAGTGTTCAAAATTCGGGTTCACCAAAATGTGACATAGATTTAGGGAACCAAGAATGCCAGCTCTCTTCCTAAGATTTTCCACCTAGAAAGAGAGAGATTTAGGTCCCAAAATGCTTATGCAACACTCAAATTAGGATGTATGCAATGTGAAATGATGTGAATGAACTTAACTAAATGCAATTGACTGATTGAAATGAACTAGAATGAATGCAAAAGTGCAATTTAAGCTATGCTTGAAATCACACTATGATATGCAAAAAATGGAGAAAGTGGAAGAAATATGCAGAATAGAAAGAGAAGGGAAGAATCTGAGTGCATCTAGATGAAATTTGATGAATCTAGAATTTCTGGAATGCTGATGAATTTAACTAATTTTTCATAGTGGGACTCATTCGCCAGGGGTGGTGAATCAATCCTCCTACTGGTGAAAATTGGTCGGGAACTAATTTCTGACAGTCAGGATCTGAGATCTAACAAAATATAGATTTTCAGACCTTAGGTGCGACTCATTTGCCAAGGGTGGTGAATCAGTCCTAGATTTTTGGAAAATTAGACAACTCTGCAACACCATATTTCAAAATTTTTGAATGTTAGGTTGTTGAAGTTAGTTCTTTAGGAAATGGATAGAAAACACTCAACAAGCTTGAAATAATGATAAGTTGACTTGAAGAACCTAGTTGATTTGATTTCCACTTTTCAACACCTTTAAACCTGTCAAATCTGCAAAAAAAGGCTGCAAAGACACATGCAAAGGGGAAAAATGTTGGAAGGTTAGAAAATAGGGGTTTTCCTTGGTCAAACCCCACTTTGGTAATCAAACCCAATAGAAATGAATGAAATGAAAAGGAAATGATAAATGAACAACATGCTAATGCTATTAACTCACCAATTCCTTAATCTTGTAAGTCTGAAATAATGTCAATGGCTGCTTCAAAGTGCTTCAATAGTTGCTTCAATTAATGATGTAAAATTCTTGAATGCTTAGATGTCTGAATGAGATTGCTTGAATGAATGAAGAGATTGTAGGAGATGAAAAATGAGAAGAAAAATTACTATTTATACAATCTTTTGTCATAGTTTACCGTTCATACCTCATCATAGGCCGATATCAAGTGATTTTTAATAAAATCCCGAAAAGAAAATTGAAATATTTTGAATTTGGGGCCAGAGGGGACTCATTCGCCACCCATGGCGAATGGGTCCTACCTAGGACCTAAAAACAAGTGTCAGAAATAATGTTGTATTTAATGTTGTTTGTCGAGATAATATCCAAAAATACACTTAATTAAAGCATATGAGGGCATAAAGGGGTCAATTAAGTCATAAGAAGAGATAAATAGAATTTGTGCCTTGGAAAGTGTGAAATCTTATTACAAGACTTTACAACATTTCAAAATAGGACTTGATGATGTGTCATAAGGTGATTTTTAGGTGAATTGCAATTAATAGAGTCTAGAAGAATGTAGAAATGTAGAAATGTAACACTTCACAACACCTTCACAAGATGTCAGTATTTGATTTTTAGTACCTAAATATGCATGTTCAAGCCATGTAACAACATAAAATCGAGGAAAAAGATATCAAATATCATGAAGCAAGACCTAATAGGCCATGAAAATGACAAGGAACCATTTTTCTATGGCATGCTTTGTGTCATCCCCAAAAGGAAAACACAAGCCAAATAAAAACTAAAAGGCGAAAGAAAAATAGAAAAGCTTTTGGGTCAACATGAGAGAGACATTTCGGTAAGATTAATGCCTTGCATCATCCCCAAAAGGAAAAACACAAGGAAAAGAAAAGAAAAAGGGGCCTTTTGGATCAACATGAAAGAGACATTTTAGTCTTAATGCCTTGTGTCATCCCTAAAAGGAAAAAAAACACAAGAAAAGAAAAAAGAAAAAGCGATTGATGACATATAGAAGAATGAAGGTACAAATAGAGGAATGTCACAAACAAAAGGAGAACATCACTAGGGAACACAATACACACATGCAAATATGCAAATGAAAGATATCATGCAAAAGACTAGTCACAAATCACTAGTTTGCATCATCTTCAAATTCCTCACGACTTAGTTGCTATAGATGCCCGAAAGTGAAGATTTAGTTAGAATAAATTAGTTCAGTGTCTAGTTTGGCCATAAATTGTAAACTAGTATTGTGGGATCACCCACTTGGTAAGTGATAAAAAGAGGTTATTTAAGTGAATTATAATGAAAAGGTCCTAGAAAAGTGTGAAAGTGGGTTACAACACTTCACAACACTTTTACAAGACATCATAGAATTCTTATTGATTCTCAAGGACCCAAGACCTAATGTGAATGTGTTGGCCACATTACAACATTAAATCTAGGGAAAATCAAGCCAAAATCACTAGGAGGGCCTAAACATGAGAAAAAGTAGAAGGGTTACTTTTTCCGTGTCCACGGGGGTAATTTCTTACTTTTGGCCTAGACATTTCTAATGGGCTGCTCAAGCAAAGAAATAATCCAAAAGGGGAAATTCCTCTTAATATTATACCTAATATGGTTGAGCATGGGGGAAAGGTGTGCATGGAAGTGGAAAAAATTATAGGTTCTAGAGTGACATACCTAATGGGAATTTTAGCAATGGCACTCCAAACACCAATATATGTTTTATAAAGAAAATAATAATTATAAGGTTTTATAGCCTCATATTAAAACAATATATAAATTTTATAAGTGTTTGAAATCTGATAAAAATATGTTATATCATTTCTCCTTTAAAATATCTCAAAGAACATACACATAAGTTGTTAAACCCAAAATTTCATATCCACTTGAGTAATTTCTATCAAGAAAGTAAAATAGTAGAAGTACTATAGAAGGGAAACCATAGAAGATTTTAAGACCAAATCACATGTGTAACATATCCTTGATTACCAATACTCATTCCAATGCAAGACATAACTCACAAGGTTTATGGATTGGTTAACAAAACACATGATTCTTAGAACATTATTTCATATCTATAATCCAAATAGAGTTACTTTAAATGATTCACTATACTTAATAATTCATAATAGTAGGTAGGAAATCCCAACCAAGTCACCAATTTAGTAACCTATTCTAAATCACTTACATTAAAGGGAATGGTGATCTAAAATTAATCATTACTCTATTGTTATTCATAACTCAACATGAACATCCTAGAATCCATTAGAGTCTCATCCCATTAACATAGAGACTGAGTTGAGCAGTCATCAATAAAAAAATATCTTTATTTGAATAGACTTATTGTGACCATTAAGATAAATAGAGATAGTCATGCTAGATCTATATAACACCTTCAAATTTCACACTAGCTATGAAATATTTTATTTATTAATATTTTTTATAACAGAAGCAGGGGAGAGGGCCCCTGAACCCACTAAAAGAAAAAACTAGGCCTATCAGCTAGTAGAACTACCACCATAAAATAATAGGTGCACAAAGCATACCAACACCCCACAATAAAACAACTACCTTAATCAAAACGAAATAGTAGTGTCCAAAGTCCAACTATTTAATCAAAAGACCAAAAAAGAAAACAAAGACTAGACCTAAATAATGAGGGGTGCATAGGCCTAGAAAGTACCATAGACCAGCAAAAAATAGAAACAATAATGACCCAAATTACTTTTTGGGATTGCATAATTAGGTTTTATTCTTCAACCAACTACTTCATCTCCTCTTTTCACTACTCCAATGTATTAGTAGTTCTCTCATCCAGTTGCACCTCCTTTGCCTAAGGAGTTCATCTTCTTGCAGCTCTTCCTAACCTTGGTTGCACCATTCACCATTCCAAAAATATCCCTCCACATGATTCCCAAAGTAATAGATGTTAGCTTATTGAAAGCCTTGTCCATTTTGTCCACTTTTTCTTGCAGCTCTCAGAATTGAGTGAGATAGGAATCGAATGGTCTATCTTTATCCTGCACATCCTCTTCCAGGTCCACCATGGCATGCTATTCCACATCTTCTGTAACTTTCATAACCACATCCTTAATTTATTTTTCCATTTTCCTAACCCCTTCATCTTCGTCATCATCTAAGTCCTCAACCACCTGTTGGTCATTACCCTCCACCTCTTCATCCTCATCACTACTAGTAGAGTCCTCCAAGAGGTCTTCTCCTAGAACCAAAGATAGTTCCTTTTTACTCACATTAATGGTGGCCAGAGCTTCTTCTTCTAGGTCATCAAAAATTTCTTAAAAGCTAAGTATTTTACCCTTAGCTGATTGGCCCATAAGCTTTTCTGACCTTCTTTCCCCCTTCCCACTGCTAGAGTCATTGTTTTTTTCCTTATTCATCCTCATCTCTAATCTTAATAGTTACTTTTTTGTTTGTTTAGGTTCAGTACTATTAAAACCCTCTCTCTTATCTCCTAAGGGGTTACCTGAGGGGTTAGAGCTATACTCCTTACCTTTCACATTTGGAACATGTCAAGGTCCCCTTTTATAAGGATACATTTAATAGAGGATTGTTCCATTACAAAGGGAGTAGTAGGGGGATTTTTGGAAGAAGATCTATAGTTTCAAAAGAAGTATACCTTTTTCACACTTAATTTGAGAATAATTATTAATAAAATGAGCCTAATGTTGCCTTCACTTAGTGTTGTAATGTGTTTCACACATTCACATTAAGTTTAGGGCCCTTATAAACTAAATGGACTTAATTTTGTATTATTTTGGGTGTTGTAAAGTGTATCTTTACACTTTCACATTAATCTAGGGATTTATTAATTAATTGAGCTTAATTTAACTTAATTAGCCCATTTAATTCAAATCCAAGCCTAATTAGTTATAGATTCTGAGGGATAAAGCTCGACATTCAGAAATTCCATTACACAACACTTAATTTTAGGACGTGTGTGGCCTAGGTTAGTGAACTAGAACTCATTCATCACCTGGTGAATTGGTCCTCACTAGGTCTTAGGACCCTATTTTCACATAACATTTCACAATCCTTGAGGTTAGTGAACTAGAACCCATTCATCACCTAGTGAATGGGTCCTCACTAGGTCTTAGGACCCTATTTTCACATAACGTTTCACAATCCTCAAAGTGTGTCCTAGTTGAGTAATCTAGGATCCATTCACCACATGGTGAATGGGTCCTCACTTAGAGCTAGGACCTCCCTTGGGATATGTCTTGGTGGTATTTTAATGATTTCAAATTCTAGATTTGATGTTGGCTTGTGATATTTGAATATCAAGAATTAATCTTAAGATATGTACAAATAAGAGGTCATTTCACTATGTTTCACCTAGCAATTTTGATTCAAACATCCTAAGAGTTCACAAGAGCATTTCTAAGGCATTCAAGAGCATATTTCAAGAAGATTATTGCAGTAATCAATATCCATTTCATAATTTCTAAGGCATTTAATGCATCATGCATGTTGTTGAGCTAATATGTTTATGTAGCATTGAAGATCAATTCAAGCATATTCAAGCATTGTTTCTAATCAAATTTCATGATCATGATCTAGATTCATTGAGGAAATTTAATGCTAGATTGCAGATTTATCTAAGGTTCCAATTAAGCTGTGGTGAGTTGTGACATTGCATTTGTTCATTCATCATTCCTTTATGCATGTTTTTACTTCAAGGTTTAATTACCAAAATGGGGCTTGACCAAGGCAAACCCCTATTCCCTAAGAAACAAATTTTTTCTCCTCTTGGATGTGTCATTGTAGGTTTTAGGTTAAAGATCAATTGGAATGAAAAGTTGCAAAAGTTGTCAATATTGTAAAAGTTGCTAAGAAAGTTGGAAAATCATAGAAATTGAGCTATAGAGTTTATTTCCAAGTTTTTGACAGTCTTCAACTAGTATAAGGGAGCGTAGACAATGAAGGAAAACATCTAGAAATAGATTTTTTAGAACCCTAGCAAGGACCCATTCGCCATAGGGAAAATGAGTCCTTAATGAGGCTTGAAAACACACTTTGTGAAATAGGTACAAAGCATTTGACCTTCTTAAAACTTGTGTTTTTACTGGTATTTGGGTTAGGATTTATTTTTGTAACTCAAATACACATTTTTGCACACATATTGAATGAAATATATATAAATAGATTCATCATAGTTTTCATCTTTGGTGAACTTCATTTTTCTATGTTTCATGGTCTAACAAAGGAAGTTCCCTCACCAAAAGTATTGATGTGAGAAGGACATTAGAGGGGGGTATGTGAAGGATCATCATGGAAGAAACAAGCCCTTAAGTGGCAGAAAATTCAAAAAAATCAGAGTTAGGCAACTTGACGTAAAAAATTGAATAAGTTATCTATATTATTTCAAAAATATGTAAGAATAGAATCTGTAGAAAATTGAATGTAGTTTCTAAACTACTAGGTTTGTTTAAAAATAAAAAAATCTAATTGCTGAAAATTTGAAATTTCAATGCACTTGGTACTTAAATTTGGGGAAAAAATAAAAGTAGGTGTCTGGACCACCCTAACCATAATAAAATGATAATATTTTTTATAATATTTTATATATAAGTAGAGGGACTCATGCCCCGATGTGATGCATATTTTTGTAATTTTTTCCAAGTAAATAATTAATTATGAATTTTTATTACAACTTTTAAAAATATAAAAACTCTTATGTCTGACCACCTTAACTTGGTCAAAACTTCATGAAATTCATTTTTTCTTTTTTTAATCCTATAGTATGCGAAGCATAGAATGTGACACATGTTTTGGATTCAAAAAACATGATATTGTTTGAAAACTATATATGTTTTTCAATCAGCCTATCAATCAAGACTTTAGTCGTAATTTGAATAGAAAATGAATAATAATTACTTATTAAATTCAAAGAAAATCATAATATATATCAATGGAAAGATGAGTATCTCCTTTAAAAACCCTTTTTGTTTCATCAATTTTGGGTTAAAAAAAAGTCGTCAGCCACATACCCATCATATTGCCACTTTTTGGCCTATCATGATCCTGCACATACCTAGGGGTTCTAGTTGATTCTCATGGGTGACATTAGCATTAGGGTTATTACCATAAGAAGGGATTGGTAGGGGGTGATTTCCAAGGCATTGAATCAAATTTTGGTGAAGGGGAGGTGAAGCTCCCTTAGCCTTACATTGTTTGAGAGAAGATAATGGAAAGAAAGGTATATTAATCTTTTCCTTTATATGAATCTGGGAAAGAAAGAGAAAGTGGTACCCATGAATTTTTGTGTACCTACCCTCTAGGAAAAAATATTTCATGATATGCACACAAGCCACCCCATAAGGGGCTGAGAGTCATTCCCTATCATAACCATTCTGGCACCTCTCAAGCTTCTCTTCCCCTTCAAGAAAATTATCTTTAAAGATCTAGTAATTTTCAATATTGATTTTAGACACCCTCAAACCACTATATTGCTTAAACTATTCGTAGCATCAACATATATAATAATCATCTAATAGTTTGCAAGACTCATAAAAATAATTAGAAAGTTTCCTTTAGCATGAAATTTTTTTGAGTCATACCCAAGACAATGATTCTTTAATAATTAAATATTAATAGTATCATACAACACTCAATATCCTATTATAACTAGGAAAATATAATGACATCTCATTCTATTCTATAGTTAGTAGCCTTTCAAATCTCAATAGAAAATAGAAACATATTTATATGGAATAAATTAATATATTTTGTTCATGTAATTAGATCATAATGAAAATAAATTAGATTATTCAACTAACCAAAAAAATTACATATCTCTATTTAAGCATTGCACTACTTGTAATGCATTAAGAAATTGTGTGCCAATGATCAATCACTGAATATAATTCAAAGTGAAAAAAAATTCAATTATATACTCTAAAATTATTGATAATAGAACTAAATATATTTACAACATTTTAAAGTGTATAGATCTAGGGGAGACGGGCCCATATTAAGGCAAGGACCAAAAGTATGGATAGAAGTAGTTCTCAATGGGTCCCACAATGGAGCATTTAATATCCACTTGCAAAACACTTATTTCCATAAAGTACATAATCTAACAAATCTTGTGATGCCACATCAGGGAAACATGTTCAAGGGACTCAATGCCCTACTATGGGCCTCTATGTGGTTTTATAAAAAGAATGCTGATGTGGCATCATATTTGTTGATGTGGCCCTAAAAATATTTTTTTAAAGCAAATGAGTTGGCAAGTAAACTATTGTACAAAATTGAGACTTTTTTGAAATCATATGTTATGAAATTCAAAAGCCCAAAAGTTGACTGCCCTACTATGGGTCCCTCTCCCCTATATAATTATGTTATGTTGTTTAATAAGACTTATATTGAACACATCCATTTGTATATTACAATTCACAGTGATCATTATATGATGTGCACTCCACAACTTGACCATATAATAACAACACCTTTAAGAATATGACCATAAACATGTTTGTGTAGGGAGTAGAATGATACTATTTTACTATATTGTTCAGTCATTCTAGTACCCTCATTAGAGTGTATTATACCATCGTTGAACTATAAAATTAAGACAATATGTGATTCGGATTTTTTAAGTTCAAAAGTAGAATATTATTTAGAAGGGATTATTAGCATGGTACCCTTAAAAAGGTCTATCTTAAAGCATACTAGTATTTTGTGTGCTATAGTACAAGTATCTTAGTATTATATAATATTCACTTCATTTCTATAGATGTGGCTGACCCACAGTCTCAATTAGATTGAATGATCTATAGAAAATACTTTTTTAAATCTTAAAAATAATATTACATTTATTGGAAAATAGTAAACCAAGTAGCCAAGGAAATTCATCAGTATTCAAGATTTGAGGAAGATTTAATATCTAAAATGATGGAAAAAATTTCAACTCCAAACTATTATCCAAAACCAATGTGATCATCTTTGAAACTACTGGAAAACCTTACAAGCATAAATTAACCTATACTAGCAGTTGCGTGTAGTGACATGCAACAATGAGCCGATAGGCAGAGGGGAAGTCCAAATGGTAGGGATTTGTACATGCATAGGAGGAATTAAAGAGGGGGATGCTAGGAATAATCTAGGAGAGAGAATAGGAGTTGAAGATGAATGTAGAATTGCTATCATGACTATATAGAACAATATGCAGGAAAGAAAATGGTGCATTAAAAGAATACGTGATTGTTCGAAGAACTAACATTTAGGGAATGAACTATGATTGCTATGTTGACAAACATAATTTCATGGCTACATTGATATACAAAATTGAAAATGATCCATATTATAGTGATGTTGCAAGGATACATACATATCTACACATAGGGAATGATAAGTTATATTTTAGGTGTTATATGGAACATTGATGTCACCATTGATCGCAGTCATGAACAATGCCTTGTTTTGTTGTGTTTTTGTTTATTTCCTCTATGTGCAGATATGTATGTATGTCATAGTAGATGCAAACAACATTGATACATACTGAGACATTCTTGGAATGATAAGTTATATTTTAAGTGTTATATGGAACATTGATGCCATCATTGTTCGTAGTGATGGACAATGTATTTCCCCTATGTGCAAATATGTATGTATGTCATAGTAGATGCAAACAACATTGATACATATTGATCCATATTTTTATTCTGTTGGGACATTCTTAGAATGATAAGCTTTATTTTAAGTTTTATATGGAACATCGATGCCACCATTGATCTTAGTGATGGACAATGTATGTTCTTGGTCAGTTGTTTTGCAAGAACATAAACTGTAAGCTAATGGAAGTCAATCTACATCCAAGCTCAAGAAGGTATATAATATGTAGGCATAGTAAAGCTTGAGAGAGATCAAGTGACCACATCTAAAAATATTCATGGCATCATTAATAACCCTTTTATGATACCATTACGCTAAGACACTAGGGCATAGATAAGGTCAAGATACATATACATTATCTCAAAAGGATAATACAATTATCTAAAAGTTTAGAATATAATTGATTTAGAATAGGACATACAAATGTAAAATAAGTATATTTTCATAAGTCATGCACAACCATAACAATAAAGAGATAATTGCATCCACATAAGTTTGTTGATGTTAATCAAAAAGTAGATTGATTCAAAAATTTTAAACTATATTTTTTTATTTTATTTCTAAATCTTCCTTTACTTGCAATCAAAATATATCTTAAGAGATTACTATTGCATGCAATTGTTTATTTCACAATTCTGATCGATTTTGTAGTCATTGTGATTATTCTCAAAGGTCATTTATAACACATTACTTACTCAAAACCCCCACTATGCGATTTCAAAACTCAACAATTTCAGGATCATAACAAAAAGTGAAACTATTATCAATGCATTCCTTAATGGTCAAATGTTTTAATAGTTTGGACTCCTCAAAACCAAAAATAAGAGTAGTCAATAGACCTTGGGTGAAAGCCTTGCGGCAAGGCTGACTTCATAGAAGATCTAATACCATAAAAAGATCCACATAACTCATGAAAATAAGCTAAGATGAAAGATCACTAACTAAGACATTACTATCTTATGCGAAACAGGATTGTTTGTCTTGAGTATGTTCTACAAAAATCAAAGGAAAATGTGAAGTGTAGTGCGATGAACATGTGTCATTGGTAGACAATATCTAAATTAAGAAATACAAACAATTCTATAATTTATAACAAATAATATGTAATGCACTTGCAATAGAAGGGATCAAATAAATAAGATGTAGGCATACCTTGTGCACGCAATGGGATATAGTATGAACACAACAAAAGAAGGCCTCCTCTCCAACCTACCATATTGGGTCATGGAGCCTCGTGGGCTCTCACCAAACCCCCAAGCAAGAACATACATTGTCCACCATTTTGATCAATGGTTAAACCAATGTTTCAACACCTGAGAATTTTCTTGAGTTGAAATCGGTGTTATACATTTTTAAAAGTATATATAGTTGTATCATTTATGACAAATAATTTGAGATGCAGTTGTGAAATAAAAGATGGAATAAAGGACATATAGTGTTACCTTGTATATAAATAGAATGTAGTTACAGCTCATACAACACCTTTAAGAATATGACCATAAGCATGTTTACATAGGGAGTAGAATGATACTATTTTACTATATTGTTCACTCATTCTAGTATCCTAATCAGAGTGTATTATACCATCATTCTATAAAATTAAGACAATATGTGATTCATATTTTTAAAGTTCAAAAGAAGAATCTTATTTAGAAGGGATTATTAGCATGGTACCCTTAAAAAGGTCTATCTTAAAGCATACTAGGAGTTCACCTACTATAGTACAAGTATCTTAGTATTATATAATATTCACTCCAATTCTATAGATGTGGCTGACCCACAGTCTCAATTAGATTGAATGATCTATAGAAAAGACTTTATTAAATCTTAAAAATAATATTACATTTATTGGAAAATAGTAAACCAAGTAGCTAAGGAAATTCATCAGCAATCAAGATTTGAGGAAGATTTAATATCTAAAATGATGGAAAAACTTTCAACTCCAAACTATTATCCGAAACCAATGGGATCATCTTTGAAACTACTGGCAAGCCTTACAAGCATAAATTAACCTATAGGGGAGAAGACCCAGTATCTGCTACCCATTGAATAACCACCACCTCCATGCTCACTCCACCCCCCAAATAAAATTTAACTTTGATCCATTAAAACACTTTTTATGAACAAATAAAAAATTACAACAACACCAATAGCTACTCATAACACAATGAGTAACTCACCAATCATAATAGATAGCTAAACATGCTTTTGCATTTATTAAAAAATTCAACTTGCACATAAAAAGGATCATTTACAATTTAATTTAAAACATTTACTATTACAAATACCCCCACTTGCAAATGTTTATCCCTCATTACATTTTATATTTACAACTACACATGCATAGTTAATGGTGCTTTACATGACATAATCACAATCTCCTTTTAACTCTATGGGATTTGAAATGCACATTCTTTCACACACTCCCCAGCAGCTATATGTATTTATTTCATTTCCAGTAGGTACCTACATAATTAAATATAGGTGTAAGGCTCCCCAAATAAACATCAAATCCAAATGTAATGCAGAATTCAGTCATATCATCTTTCAAAACCTACGTAACTTGCAGCTTCAAATTCAAATTTGAAACACAACAACCAAATTGAATGCATTCAATTGTCAGATTTGTATTCCTAAATAGGAGGGGGAAAGTAGCTAGCAGCATTCACAATTGCATCTTATTCTCTGCAAAATTGAAAGCAATGACAAGCATCCTCTGCACATTCCTCTGCACATTCCTCTAATATCCCAAGTCTCAGGTAGGTACTTATAGTTATTTTCATTTATGCAGTGTCTTCTTACTTTATACATTCTAGTTATAGTTATTTTTCATGAACTATGCATTTAAAATTTCTATTTATGCAGTGTCTTCTTACTCTAGTTTATAAGTAAATGAAAGGTCTTTTTGGTGACGGGTTTTTACTTTACTTTGTGTTCATTTTCTATTATTTGTCATTTATTTTTGCAAATAGGTACCTGTATTTATATTTGTATGTTTTTGGTCATTTGCCATTTATTTCAGTGTTTATATCAGGGTTTATATTTGTCATTTATTTTTGCTTATAAGTGTATTTATATTTGTTTATTTTTGGTCATTTGTCAGGGTTGGTCATTTATCTGGGTTTAATATGTATATGTGTGTGTGTGTGTGCATATATATATATATATATACATGCATTTAATATATGTGTATATATGTGTATTATGTATTTAAAAACATATACACATATATACAAATACATAAAGTTACTTACATATAAATACATATATACATGTATATATATATGTATATACATACACAAACACACATATATACATCTATAACTCTGTTTAAATATGTTTCATTTGGCTGTCCAATACAATAGACTAGCATTTGTTTATATTTTTCTACTTTCCATTGCACATACAGTAGGCTAGCATACATATATTTGTCATTTTACATTCTCTGTCTCTTGTTCATTCAACAAATTCATGTATATGTGTGTATCCTTTGCCTATCCTTTCAAAATGCAAACAATGGTACTGGTTGATCATTTACCTCTGCATCTTATTGAATTTGTAAATGAATGTGTATAATGATATATAACACAACTTATTGAATTTTCAAATGAATTTGTACAATGTTATATATATAACATTGTACACATTCATTTACAAATTCAGTAAGCTGTGTGTTTGAATTTGTAAATGAATGTGTACAATGTATTATACATTCATTTACAAATTATGTGTCTGTTGTCTCTTCTTCATTGAGCAGATTGATATCTATGTCTATATCCTTTAACTATCCTTTCAAAATGCAAACAATGGTACTGGTTAATGATTTTATTCTGCATCTTTCACGACCCATGAAGGGTTTATTCGATGATTGAAAAATTATTACTGCTTGTTTATGAAATAAATCATTCCTCTTACACACCTTTTCGCCACGTGTTGTTTGATTTTGCTAGGTAATGGTTTTGGTTTCTTTTTTCCCACATTGTATTTATGTATGTATGTATGTATGTATGTATGCACATACATACATACATATATATATATATATATATATATATATATATATATATATATATGTATATATGCATATATGTATCTATGCATGTATGCACATTAACACATACATTACACATACATACATATATATATATATATATATATGTATGTGTGTATGTATGTGCATACAATATATATATATATATATATATATATATATATATATATATATATTGTATGTATGTATGTAGAAACATACATACATATACATATACATACATACATACATATATATATATATATATGTGTGTGTGTGTGTGTGTGTGTGTATATATATATGTATGTATGTATGTATGTATGTATGTATGTATGTATGTATGTATGTATGTATGTATGCACATACATACATATATGTATGTGTTTATGTATGTATGTCTGCAAAAATGATATTTTGGGTTTGCATCGACCTTTCTATAAAAAAAACCATGTGAATTTGGGTTTTTTTGTGGTTAAATGATTAAATACGACCTGGTAAAGTCGATTGTCTTGTGATTTTGTCTCCAGAAATGATCAAGAATTTCGTGGGTTTGAACACATGTCTGCAAAATAATATTTTTTGGTCTGCTTCGACCTTTTTATAAAAAACCCATGTCACTTTGGGCATAAATCGACAAACCCATTTAAAATAAATATGTATTTGTGAAAACCCTTGCTTGGTTTTTTCCAAATTCATGTGCTTAAGGACTTAATCTCATGAAACCCTTGCTTGGAATATTCTGCATCTATCTAAAAATGCACTTTTGTATTCCTATGAGTGAGGAATTATTATTATGAAACCCTTGGTTACTTTTTTGTGCACATTTCTGAAAACCCAAGTATATAATCGATCTACCTCTATTCAAAAAAATATCCTATTGTTGCTGAATACAACACAACTTCTTTCATTTTCTACAATGTAGCTTTGAACATATATATACATACATATATTCAATATTTATATATATATATATATATATATATATATATATATATATATATATATATATATATATATATATATATATATATATATATATATATATATATATATATATATATATATATATATATATATATATGCATACATGTAACTATGTAATTATATGTATCCATAGATACATGTATACATATATTTATACAAATACATATAAATACATCTATATCTACATATATATATTTAAACCCAAATTAAATGATGGAAAAGAATCAGATACCCAAAAAAAAAACATTAGTCATATGCTTTAATCATGCCCTAATTGGGGTGTAATGTGTTTGTTTTCCAGTTCTAATGTTGGGAGATTAATATGTAGGAGTGATTTTTAATGGGCACCAAAATGATTTTATAAAGTGCTAACCTGAATTAGAACCATTGACTTTTGAGCAGATTTGAATGATAAAATAGATCTAATTGCATGTTAATAGTGACACAATTAGCACTATTTTTTGTTTTGTAATGTTTATCAGTGATTTTTTTTGTAATTATATCTATGTTTTGCAATGTTTATACATTTTTTTTCTGACACTTGATCACTTACAATGTACAGGATCATTAACAATCATGGCACCAAGGCAGAAGAGGAAAAGATCAGGTGGGAGGTGCTTGAATAGAGTACCTCATGAAGTGACATTCAATGTTCTAGATGTTGTTGATGAAGAGCCAGTAGTGAACATGGATGAGGAAGTTATTTCTAAAAATGCATAATAGACCAATGAAAATGATGGTTTTGAACCTGTTGCTCATAATACTAATGTAGAAATGAAACCGCCACCTGCTGACCATGTGACAACCCCAGATCTGTGCATGAAAACTTGGTCTATGCATGACATGGAAAAATCCATTGCAGATGTTGATGACAATCGAATGTCAATCAGAGGTTCAATGATCAAATGGGGAATCCCACCTAGCAGTTTGCGGGCATGGCTCAATGGTGTGACATCCACAAAAAGGAGGGGGCCACAAATAGTCCTAACTGATGAAGAAGAAGCTGAAATTGTGCAATGGTGTAAAGATATGGCTAATATTGGCCATGGCCTTCAAGTGTCATAGCTTAAGTCAACGCTGGCCCACATGATTGGAGTGAGGCCTAACCCATTCACAAATGGGATACCAGGGAGGTCATGGTGGGTTGGATTTAATCAAAGGCATCCCAATCTGACAATTCAAACACCTGAACGAGTGGACACAGATCGAGCTATAACACTGCACCCCGAAATAGTTTCTTCATTCTATGATAACTTTGAGGAGTTCTACAACAAACATATTTATGGGCCCATCAAAATATGGAATTGTGATGAAACAGGTGTGCAGGCTAGTAGAAATTGTGCAATGAGAGTTATTGCAAAAACAAGGACGAAATGTGTTCCACAATTAATTGATAAAAGCATAGGATGGATCATTTTTCTAGCTTGTGTTAGTGCAGTAGGTCAAGCTATACCTGGTTACTATTTGTTCAAGTCCAAAAGGAACATTAGAAACTATATTGTTAACTGTGAGCTAAGAGCATGCATGGCAATCCAAGAGCATGCTTGGATGACCAAAGAATTATTTGTGGAATGGTTAAAACACTACGCAAAAAATGTCCTAGGAGGTGTGTCACCAACCAACAGACAACTTCTCATCTTTGACGGTCATGACAGCCATGTGGCATTCAAAACGGCCGAAGAAGCAAAGACTATGGGAATAGATTTGCTCACACTTCCAACACATTGCAGCCACAAATTGCAGCCCCTTGATGTTAGTGTGTTCTCACCATTTAAGAACTACTTCAAACAACAAAGGAGTATATGGCTCTCTGAAAATCCTCAACTTGACATTGGAAGGGAAGAGTTGGAAACACTTGCCAACAAAGCTTTTGCACAAGCTTTGACTCCTAATAACATTGCAAGTGGTTTTAGAAGAACAAGAATTTAGCCATTAGATCGACATGCACTTGACTTGGATATGGGGCCAAGCTAAGATTTCATGGTTGAAGAGGAAGGAACGACATTGGGAGCAGAAACAGAGGGTGATACAGCTGATGATGAGGCACAGTTCATGGCAGCGAAGACTTGTTTGAGGATAGTAGGTTGGAATGAGGAATAGATTGGACAGATTTTGGAAACCTTTTCTACAAGCATTCCCCCAAATCCAACAAACGAAGAAGGATATTGTCTAGAAAACATTGAGGTAACAGAAATTCAACAAGAACCATCAGTTTGATCATGTAATCAGGTAGCTGAAAATGAAGAGAGTCTCAATTTGCCATCTAAATTTCAAGATACAGCTTTGAACCTAGGGGTGCATCTCAATTTAAGTGAAGTGGATGAATGGTTTTCCATGCCATCACCACCAAATGTTGATCCTAAAGATGTCATCCATTACTTCACAACTGGGAGAAATTGGGAGGCTGAAAATGATGAAGAGGATGGAGTTGATGGTAATGACTCAAGTGATGAAGAGGCTGACTATGTGCCATGCACACAAGTCAATGATCAGCAACCAACAGGCAGGAGAAGCACTTTTTTGCAACTCCCAATGGAACAAGTGCGCCAATCATGTAATAGAGGCCGCAATGGGGTCCTACGCCTTAGTAGGCAATCTCAAATTTTGACATCGGATGATTTCTTCATTTTGTTGAATGAACAAGAGGCACAAAAGCAAAGAAACCAAGAATTACAGTAAAGGAAAAGGGAGAAAAAGGCTAAAAAGAAGGCAAAAAGAGAAGCAATCCTCGCGCAGAGGGAGCCAAACAGATTGGAGCATGCTGCAAAAAAACAAAAATTTGCAAAGGAGAAGCTAAGGCACTGACATGAAAAGGAGCTTCAAAGGGAGCGAGCGAAGATTTCTAGATAGTTGAAGGAAAACCAAAAGTAGGCAGAAAGAGTAGAAAGAAACAGAAGTAAGACTACTCCTACAACTCCTCTTCCAAGTCAACATCCAATTTTAAGGGACATGATTAACATTTTGTCTCTAGCCTTTGCAGCTCTTAGCAGCCTACAAAATGGGTCTTGTGAAGGCTGCTCTCCACAGTTACAACTCACTCCATAGGCAAATCATGCATTGCTTTCTTGTATAGCAAGTTCCATACAGAACAATCCACAGTCCTTAACATCTTCTCCAGTTGATGCGGAGTTAGTTGACCCCCAAGGACACAACACTTCTTAATCAGATCTGTAGATGTCTGAAGAAGATTTTTTGTTGTCAACTTTTTGACCTCAAAGTGTGCTAGAGTGTTTTTCATAAAACTGAATGCTAGTATATTGTATTGGACAGCCAAAGGATACTAGTCTGTTGTATTGGATAGCCAAAGGATACTAGTGTCTAATTTTGTAGAACTAAATGGTAGTTTTTTGTCAGCTTATCTACTTTGATGTGTGCCAATGTGTTTTTTGTAAGATTGAAGACTCCTTGTCTTCTTTCCAACTTTTTCTTAATCATGTTTATGCTATAATAAATTTGATTTCATCCTAAGCATGTTTTGGGAGTTGTCCAAGTTAATGATCTATGGATTTGTGATTCAAAATCAGTTTTGTGTTTGTTGTATTCATCTAACTAAGATTGTTGAAAATTTAAATGTACATTAAGAAATGTATGTGATTGAAATTCAAAAAATTATGTACATATATATATATATATATATATATATACACATACAACTATGTATATGCATACATATACATATATGTATGTGTACATACATATATATATGTATATGTATGCATATACATAGTTGTGTGTGTGTGTGTATATATATATATATATGTATGCATACACAACTAAGTATATGCATACATATATATATAACTATACATCTATATGTAGCATATCCATAAATTGTAACTGTAAGTGTAAGTGGAAATCAATCTACTTATAAATTGTAAGTTTACAATGAATAAGTAAATCCCATCATAAATCAAATCCCATTGTTTAGGTTCATGAATGAACATCATAAATGAACACAATGTCTACGAGGTCATAGCCAAAGTAAACTCTTGAAAGACTTGACCTGAAATGTCATCATGCAAATTGACATGCTCTTTACAACCTCCCTAGTTGTGTATACATGCATATATATATATATATATATATATATATATATATATATATATGTATGTATGTATGTATGTATGTATATACATACATACATACATACATACATAAATACATACATATATCTATACATCTGTATGCAATATATCCATAAATTAATCTATTTGAAATTATAAATTTTTGAACACATGCACTTGGAAATCAATCTAATTGTAAATTGTAAATGTAAGTTTACAATGAATAATAAAAATGATTATAAACAAACACAATGTCTATTGGGTCACATCCGAAGTAAAGTCTTGAAAGACTTTACCTGAAATGTAATCTTACAATTTGACATGCCTACCACAACAAACAAATATAATAGAACAAACAAACATGGACAATAGTTATTGAAATAAATAAAAAGATATACTAGTTAGTCAAAAATATAGAACAATAATTGAAACTTAGAACCATTTGAACAAAAAATCCTTAATTATTTGGTGTGTTGACAAACACAATTACCAAACTTCCCACCATGAACATTGTGGCACCACCTCTCCTTGTTCTCCCATGCCTGGAAGAAAATATTTACAACCATGGGTAGTCACAACTGAGGCTAGTAACATACAAACATCATATGACCTTTGAAATAATGCATGTACAAAAGCACATAATTAATCAAGTTCAACATATTAAAAGATCCATATGGGATAGATAAATATATGTAAAAACATATAAATGTTAATAGAATTGTATACCAAGATTTAATCAACTTATAATCATTGTTTCTCATCAAGCTTGGATATATGAGGAATGTGCAAAGGATGCCATTCAATGGTTTGTAGCATGGAGAGGATATTAGTAGAGGAGAATAATTGTGAATGCCACTGGCTGTTGTCCCTCTTATTTAGAAATTTGAATCTGAAAATTGAATGCATTCAATTTGATTGTTGTGTTTCAAATATGAATTTGTTATAGCATTTGAATTTGTAGTTGCCACTTACATAGGTTTTTAGAGATGATATGACTAAATTCTGCATTATATTTGGATTCGATGTTTATTTGGGGAGCCTTATATATCTGTGTTTTTTTGTAGGTTTGCATGCATGCATACAGTCATACAAACATAAGCATACCTGCAAACATTCATAGAAACATAAGCATACATGTATGTATTCATATAAACATATACAAACATATACATTGCAAAGCAGAAAAAATACCTAAATGTGTCACTTTTAACATTTAATTAAAACTATTTTATCATTCAAATCTGCTCAAAAGTCAATGGGTCTAATTCATGTTAGCACCTTATAAAATAATTTTGGCGCCCATGAAAAACATCCCTACATATTAATCTCCTTACTAAAGCATCAGACACCAAACACATTACACCCTGGAATTAATCTTCATTTGGGGTCCGATTGATGCATATGACTAATGTTTTTTTGTGGGTATCCCATTCTGTTCACTCATTTTACCACACACTCTCTTTGGAATGTACATACATACATACGTACATACATATATATGTATGTATGTATGTATGTATGTATGTATGTATGTGCATACATACATATATGTATGTGTGTATGTATGTATGTATGTATGTATGCACATACATACATACATACATACATATATATATGTGTATATATGTATGTATGTGCATACATACATACATACATACATAAATACAATGTGGGAAAAAAGAAACCAGCACCATTAACCAACAAAATCAAACAACACATGGCGAAAAGGAGTGTAAGAGGAATGATTTATTTCATAAAAAAGTAGTAATAATTTTTCAATCATCGAATAATCTCTTCATGGATCGTGAAAGATGCAAAAGAAAATGATTAACCAGTACCATTTTTTGCATTTTGAAAGGATAGTTAAAGGATACAGACATAGATATCAATCTGCTCAATGAAGAAGAGACAACAAACACATAATTTGTAAATGAATGTATAATACATTGTACACATTCAAATATAAATACAGGTACCTATTTGCAGAAATAAATGACAAATAATAGAAAATGAACACAAAGTAAAGTAAAAACCCATCACCAAAAAGACCTTTCATTTACTTATAAAGCAAAGTAAGAAGACACTACATAAATAGAAATGTTAAATGCACAATTCATGAAAAATATCTATAATTACAATGTATAAAGTAAGAAGACACTGCATAAATCAAAATAACTATAAGTACCTACCTGAGACTTGGGATATTAGAGGAATGTGCAGAGGATGCTTGTCGTTGCTTTCAATACATACATACATATATATGTATGTATGTATATATATACATACATACATACATATATATGTATTTATGTATATATATGCATACATACATACATACATACATACATGCATATCTACAAACATGATACATGATGATTTGGCATTGTGGGTTACTATTACAGCAAGAAAGGTTAGAATTATCACTCATAAACATACTTTATAGGAGGAAACACCATTAAACAAGATTCACAATCACTTTCCAAAAGATGAGATATAAAATAAATCAGAAAAAGATCAATATACATAAAAGACAATCCTTCGCATATAACTATCCTATTTAATTAGTTTTCTTTGGAAATTTTCCTTATCTATAGTTACACTAATTACACATGAATATGCACTTGAAAGTGAATACAACACATGCTATTGAATGCTACACTTAACTTACATATTGAACACCCTAAATACAGTATCAAAAACTCATAAAACTACAAGCATCGAACACAATGTATATATTTTAATTTTGCGAGTAACATTTATGTTGTATAATCTTTGAGTCATTTCTTTTAAGAGTATTAAACAAACAACACCGTAAATATAAACGTCAAATAGTGAACTGGTTGTACATGTCAAACTAATCAAAACAAAATAAATCTGAGCTATCATTTATGATAATCAAAAGTCACAAATACTAAATCTAACATATTGACTCATACAAATCGGACTTCTAACAAATATAACATTTGCTACTTGGTTTCTCATTCATATGCTAATTCGTGTACCTTAACCCACAATTCCAAATCATCATGTATCTATATATATATGTGCATACATACATACATACATACATACATTCATATATATATATGAATAACATGTGTGTATACATACATATATAATTTAATTGCATTCTAATAAGAATTAGGAGTACCATTGTTTGCACTTTGAAAGGAGACTGATGTTTGTTGTTACCTCACACCATGGACACACACCTTTATATATACATACATACATACATGCATGCATATATATATGTATGAATGTATGTATATATGTATGTGCATACATACATACATACATACATACATACATACATACATACATACAATGTGGGAAAAAAAATAGTACCATGACCCAACAAAATAAAACAACACATGGCGAAAAGGCGTGTAAGAGGAATGTTTTTTTTTAACAGAGGTAGATCGATTACACACTTAGGTTTTCAGAAATGTGCACAAGAAATTAACCAAGGGTTTCATAATAATAATTCCTCACTCGCAGGAATACATAAGTGCGTTTTCAGATAGATGCAGAATATTCCAGGCAAAGGTTTCATGAGATTGATTCCTTAAGCACACGAATTTGGAAAAAACCAAGCAAGGGTTTTCACAAATACATATTTATTTTAAATGGGTTTGCCGATTTATGCCCAAAGTGACATGGGTTTTTTATAAAAAGGTCGAAGCAGACCAAAAAATATTATTTTACAAACATGTGTTCAAACCCACAAAATTCCTAATCATTTCTGGAGACAAAATCATGAGACAATCGACTTTACCAACTCGTATTTAATCATTTAACCACAAAAATACCCGTATTTGGAAAAACAAAGTAAGGGTTTTCACAAAAATGGCCTATACTAAATGGGCTTGCCGATTTATGCGCGCAGTAAAATGAGGAGAGGAAATCATTTAACCCCGAAAAAAACCCGTGTGTAAAATGCCAGTACCATAACCCCACAAAATAAAACAACACATGGTGAAAAGGCATGTAAGAGGAATGATTTATTTCATAGACAAGCAGTAATAATTTTTCAATCATCGAATAAACCCTTCATGGGTCATGAAAGATGCAAAAGAAAATTATTAACCAGTACCATTGTTTGGATATTCAAAGGAGAGCGATGTTTGATGTTACCTCAAGACATGCGCACAAACAAGAGCCGTGGAGAGCCATCGCCATCTGCATTCGCTTCCATCACCGAGAAGCTTCCAAACAGAGCGCGCGGTAAAATGAGTGAACAAAATGGGATACCCACAAAAAAACATTAGTCATATGCATCAATCGGACCCCAAATGAAGATTAATTGGGGTGTAATGTGTTTGGTGTCCAGTGCTTTAGTAAGGAGATTAATACGTAGGAATGTTTTTAATGGGCACCAAAATGATTTTATAAGGTGCTAACATGAATTAGACCCATTGAATTTTGAGCGGATTTGAATGATAGAATAGTTTTAATTAGATATTAAAAGTGACACATTTAGGTGTTTTTTTTTTTTTTAAATGGTGGTTATAGCTAGCGGGTACTGGGACGTTAGGTGATGGCAAGCAGACAACACCTCTAAAAGGTGTCTTTTTGACCTCTGCGCGCATATCGGACGCTACCGCACTCTACCGAATTGCCCAGAAGCTAAAACCTTAGTTATAAGATCTTAACTCATGTGTGAAAAAAACCCAAAAAAGAATTTTCTGATTCGACATACGGTTTGAATTCTATGGTTGTGCGAAGTTAGCCCTGGCGGATACTGGGTCTTCTCCCTTATTAGTTGTTAGGTTAATTTAATTGGTTTTAAGCTATGGGAGGAAGTAGTTCAGAATTAATCATAATTTTAAGAAGGCAAAGTGAAGGAGGAATATACTACTTAGCTCTAGGAATGATATTGAAGATAATTCTATTGCAGTCACTCAAATCAACTCTTATCACCTCCCATATCAGCAACTCCACTCGCAAGGAAATCATAAACCTCCTAAAAGTAACTTATTCATCCCAAATTTTTGTCAATGCTTGAGATCCATTTGCTCTTGAAGTCAGGACTAAAGAAAAAAATGCCCAACAGATGCATATCTAACCTACTAGTCATTTTTTATGCCCAATGAAATGAGAATTCAGATTTATCCCAGAAACATTTGGACTGTTTCGAACTACTAGAAAAGAGCCCCTAGACCCTATTTAATCTCACTGATACCATTGAACAACTTCTACCCAACAAAACATTTGAAGAGAGCTTGCGGAAGCGAAGCGATTCACTACAACCAGCAACATTTGGCTACTAAAAGGGTTGCTCCGGTTTTCGATTCCACATTGCGCTTGTTCTTACTAGGAAATAATCAAACTATTTTCTCTACCTCCTCTCTTATAAATGCCCCTCTGGTGGTCCTCCTCCATGCCTCATTATTGTTTCCTTCATGTACAAGAAATCAGCCCCCAAAAAGTTTGTGAACTTCCTTTGTTCGCCTACTGCTTCCATCTCTCCTCCTCATTCCACACTCACATAAATCCTCTATTCTTTCATCTTTTATAGGCGTCCTTATCCTACACCATGTTCTCTGTAGTAGAGTCATAGCAGCAGGACTCAATTCCCTTGCCATGGTAGTTATCCAACACTTCACTTTCACCCTCCCCATTCTCTTTTCGTTGTACTTCACTCCTTTAATTCTTTGCAGTCACTTTGACTGTGACAGTTAACAACTTCAATTTAATTTTGTTTTCTTCCCTTTTACCTAAAGTTAAAACATTAAACTTAAAACAATTACTTAAGTTTTAAATTTAAATACTATCTAATATATTTAATATACTTTAAGCTATTATTTATTATACTTAATATTGATGATACTGTATTTAATATTTCATAATAATGATAATTTTTATATAAGAATAATTAGTAGTTAACAATTAATATTATATATTATTAATAATATATAATATATTATTTAAATTATAAAAAAATAATTATTAAATGATACTAGTTTGTATATATATATATAGTTTAAACTATAAATAAATACTATTGAAATTATATTTAATATATTAAATTATTATCTAATACTTATCAAATAATATTTATATTTATATAATCAAATTATTAAATATCATTAAATATTATTGAAACTTTAGATCATTAACTATTAGGGAACTATAAGCACACGAAATCTTAACTAGTTATTAATAATTCTCTTTCTAACCAATAAGAGATGAAGTATTTTTTCTATTTGAATTTATACATGTCAATTATATAACAAAACATATTTCAAAATTTAATTCTCTTCAATCTAATTGGTAGACAAATTTCACCGATATATGCGCTTCCATTACTTCCATTACAGTAGTCATGGAATAGTGGCGAAATACAGGGTATTATGCTTTTAATTTAAAAAATTAATTCTAACTATAATTTAACCCTAACATTATGTTTTCTTTTGGAAAATGCTGTCGCGCGGAGGTCTGGTTCGCGCTAGGGCCTGCGTGCCCTAGCCCGACCAGCGGCTGGTCTGTGCTCTGTGGTGAGCTTTTTTGCTGCACTCGGGGGGGCATTTTTCTGTTGGCAGGGGCGTGCGCTGGTCAGACAGGGGTCTTGGCCTTTTTCTAATCCGTGGGTGGGCGTTTTCAGCCTGTATTCTGCCTTGGGCGAGTTCTTGGTGGGAGGCCTGCGGAGTTCTGTGTTTGAGGGGCTCCTGCCCCGCCTCTTTCTCTGTTCTGCTGAGTCTTTGTTTGGCGTTGCATGGAGAATCGGGGGATAGACTCTTCTCAGCTTTCCTTCGGAGATATGGAGATGGGTGAACCGTCTTCTTTGTTGCATGTCAGTGATAAGGAACTGACTGGTAAATCCCAATCTGGGGATGGTGTTTCCTCTTCAAAAGGGACGTTTCGATTAAGAAAAGTAAACGGATGTTTGCAGAGATCTGAAGATCGGCCAGTTTTAGTTATTCAACCTGCGCAAGTTTCAGAGGATGTCGAATACTGGTGCAATCATGCTCTTATCTGCAAATTTTTGGGCCTTCGTTTATCTCTACCTGTTTTGGATTCTTGGGCACGTAGGGTTTGGAACCCTGAAGGTGATATGGAGATTATTCTGGCAGCTAATAACTATTTTTTGGTGGTCTTTTCAAGCATGTCCGACAGGAATAGGGCATTCGAAGGAGGTCCTTATTTCTTTAACCAGGTAGGGCTTTTCATCAAACCTTGGCACATGGGATTCATCTCTGCTGAGGAGATCCCTTCGTGGGTTCCCGTGTGGGTTCGTTTGCCGAGGCTTCCATTGGAATTCTGGAGGGAAGATATTCTTCACTCAATCTCGTTGCTTCTTGGAAAACCTGTGGGATCGGCTTCCCAAACTCAAGATCGTAAGGTAATTTCTTTTGCTCGCATTTGTGTCGAAGTTGATTTAAATAATCCATTACCAGACTCTATGGAAATTCGCTTGGGATCTTCTTCTTGGATCCAACAGCTGGATTATGAAACCCTACCCTTTAGATGCAGAATTTGCCATGAATATGGACATTTACACCGCAAATGCCCTAGATTTAAACCCTCTCCCTTTGCTACTTCTGGGCCTCCCAAGGGGGACAAGGGGAAGGCTCCAATGTCTAATGAACCTGCGGATAATGAGGGTTTTATTCCGGTCAAGTCCCATAACAAAGGCAAGGGCAGGAAGAGATCTTGGATGGATAGGCAAAATGAGGGTAACTTTAACAGGTTTGAGGTTCTTGATGATTTGACCCAGGAGGAGGGTATTCCAGTTGAGCTCTCTTCTGGGGCTAAGGGTCTGCAAGATGCTCAGGATGATGACGCAAGGAAAGAGGATCAAATTCTATCTCCAAGGGTTCATCAAAAGGATCAGAAGGATATGGACTCTTCGGCTCAAGCTCAGGATTTCGGGATTCTGCAGGGGTCACAGACTCCGAAGGACTCTGTTGCGGTGGTTCCTGACCCCCCTGCTCCTAAGGGGGCCTCAGATCCTGTGAAGGGTAACAAAGCTCCTCCTACATTAGGCTTACAGCAGAAATCCTTTAAAAAGGGGCCTCTTGATAAACCGGTAAAGAGTGGAAGGAAGACTGATCAAGAGAAGGTTAAGCTTATGGGTGATACTTTGGTTGAGTCTGGGTCTGTGAAGCCCATTGATTCCCATTTCTCCCACCCCCATAAATGATTGTGTTATCTTGGAATGTAAGGGGGTTGAACAGCATCCCTAGACAAAAGGCTGTTCGTAGATTAATTGAATCTCAGGCTCCGGATGTAGTCTTTATCCAGGAAACTAAGCTTACTGTTGATGGACTTGCTAATTGTGCTTCGCGTATCTGGCCCCAAGGCAATTGGCAGGGGGTAGGTGCTTTGAACAGTGCAGGGGGTGTGGCTTGCTTCTGGAACCCAAGGAAAGTTTCCCCCTTATGTTGGATGTCTAGTCGGTCTTCCATTTCTCTGATTGCTTCTAGTTTTGTTACTGGAGAAAGGTTTCTCTTATCCAATATTTATGCTCCTACAGATCTTTCAGGTAAGTTAAATCTCTGGGCCCACATTCGTTTCATCCGAGCCTTGGACCCGTTTCTCCCATGGATTATGGCTGGTGATTTTAATGCTGTTACTTGCTTAGATGAAAAACGTGGTGGGTTAGCCAGGCTGGACCCTTCTGCTAATCTTCTCAGGGATATGATTGGCTTTTTGAATCTCATTGATGTGAAGCCTTCCAATGGTGTCTTTACTTGGAATAATAGGAGATGTGGTGTGGAGGCTATCTCTGAAAGGCTTGATAGATTTCTTGTCTCCTGTTACTGGTTGAATAGTAGGTTGACGACCAGCTCTGAAATTCTTGATTGGAGGGGCTCTGATCATTGGCCCATAAAGCTTTCTGTCACCGATTATGGTATCACCAAAAATCCCTCCTTCAAATTTCAATTGATGTGGTTAAGAGATCCATCTCTCCAGGAGCTTATGCTAGATTGGTGGCATGAGGGGTTGCCTGCTCATGGGACGGCCATGTTCACTTTTAGCAAGCGGCTTCAGCATGTGAAGTTTAGACTTAAGAGATGGAATAAACAATGTTTTGGGAACCTTCAAGCTCAGAAGATGGCTGCCCAGTCCAGGTTGGATACTATCACTCATCAGATTCGGGACCAGGGGTTGACCTCTGCCCTTGGTATGGCTGAGTCCTTGGCTCTGAAGGGTTTAGAAGAGTGGGAACTTCGGGAAGAGATCTTCTGGAAGCAAAAATCCCGTATTGATTGGCTACAGGAGGGGGACAGGAACACTACTTTCTTTCATAATTCAGTTAAGGCTCGAAGACAAGGAAATTCTATTTCCTCTCTTGTTGCGCAGGATGGGGCTCAACTCTCGTCCTATGCTGATATTTCCAGGGAGGCAGTCAATTATTTTTCAAACCTCTTTTCTAGGGAGAATCTTGCTGCTCGGGCTGAGGAGCAGGCCATCCTGGATTGTATTCCCCGCCTGGTCTCTTCTGAGATGAATGGGACTCTCTTATGTCCTATCTTGTTACCTGAGTTGGAGAAAGTGGTATTTAATATGAAAAAAGGGAAGGCGCCTGGTCCAGATGGGTTTCCAATTGAGTTTTTTCAAGAGTTCTGGGAAATTATAAAGTTTGATCTCCTTGAGGTGGTTCAGGAATCTCTTAGGAACAAACAGATGCTCAAGTCTATGAATTCTACCTTCTTGGCCCTCATACCTAAGTTGGAAGGAGCTAACCAGTTAGCTCAATTCAGGCCTATTGCGTTATGTAACGTTGTTTACAAGATCATCACCAAATTGATTGCGGAGAGACTCAAACCACTCCTTGGTTCTTTGATCTCGGCTGAGCAGGGTGGTTTTGTTGAAGGGAGACAAATTTTGGATGGGGTTGTTATAGCCATGGAAGCTGTTCATTCTATGGCTAACTCTAAGGAGAAGGCTATGTTTATTAAACTTGACATGTCTAAAGCTTATGATCGGGTGAGCTGGGAATTCTTACAGAAAACTCTCTTGGCTTTTGGCTTTGCTGAGGAATGGGTGAACTGGGTTCTTAGTTGTGTGACCTCTACCTCATTCTCTGTTCTCATTAATGGGGAACCTTCAGATTTGTTTAGTGCTTCTCGGGGACTCCGGCAAGGGGATCCTCTATCCCCTTACTTATTCATTATAATGGCTGAGGGTCTTGGTAGATTTATTAAATCTCAGGTGAGACAGGGTCTTATCCATGGTTGGAGCTGGAACAACCTTCTCCCTTCCTACTCTCATCTTCAGTTTGTGGATGATACTGGGCTAATGGGCTTGGCTAGAATTAGAGAGGCGGTGAACTTCAGGCGTTCCTTAGACATCTATCTGAGGGCTTCTGGTCAGCGTATTAATGATGATAAATCCTCTATTTATTTCTTTAATACTCCTCAGCTTATTCAGAACAGGATTGCTAGGATTCTTAGATTTCAGATCGGATCTCTTCCCCTGATGTACCTTGGGATCCCTTTGGCGTTGGGAGGACAGCGGAGAGATTATTGGCAGGGTATTTTGGATAAATTTCGAAGTAGAGTTAGCCATTGGACTCACCGATGGCTATCGTCTGCTGGGAGAGTGATTCTTCTTAAGACGGTGGTGCAGTCTCTCCCCATTTATAGGTGTTGTGTGCAGGTTCCCCCATCCACCTTTGTGCGGGAATTTGATGCTTTATCTCGGCAGTTTCTGTGGTCTGGCAACCTTCTCTCCTCAAAGTGGAGCCTGGTTAAGTGGGAGTCTGTTTGTAGGCCGAAGCATGCTGGGGGCCTCGGTCTCAGGTCTATGGCACTTGTTGTCACTGCCTCGGCTGCCAAGCTATACTGGAGGTGGTGTAACAATCTTGACCAGGATTGGGCTAAGATTCTGGCCCACAAGTATCTTCCTGGTGCTGATTGCCTCGATGTGCCGCGTCTTCCTTTGTTGGGTAAAGGTTCTTGTATTTGGGATACCCTTAAGAAGGGTGCTCAGTTGATTAAGGAGGGCCTCTTTTGGATATGTAATAGAGGCTCTGATGTTTTATTTTGGCAAGACTCTTGGGATGGCCACCCTCCCATTCTTTCTAGTTTTCCTCAGCTTCAGCCTCTTTGCCATATTTTTTCTGAGGCCGGTTGGATTAAGGTGGAGCATTTTAAAACTGTCAAGCGTATTGGGCAGGCGATGGTGGCTTGCTGGAAGGACCCACAGGAGTGGCCCATGGGTGGATCTGATGAGGATCGTGTTGTTCTTTCTAGAGTTTTGGAGGCTCGGCTTTGCAGCTCCCTTAATGGGAGGGATGTTCTGGCGTGGAATCCTAGTCCAAAAGGTAAATTTACTGTTGCCCAAGGCTATGCTATGCTGGACAGGAACTTATATGGTCCTGCTGAGGTGCACTGGTGGAAGAAGGTTTGGGACAACTTCTCCTGGCCCAAATGTAATTTTTTCTTATGGTTGGTTGCTCAGGGAAAGTGCCTCACTTGGGAAAATCTTCGCAAGCGTGGCTTTCAGGGACCCTCTATTTGCCTTCTTTGTTCTCACAGTGAGGAGTGTACCTCCCACTTGTTTTTTCTTTGCCCTTACTCTAGGGAGTTATGGCACATATGGTGGGAGGCTTGGCATCATGGGTGTATTCATGCTACCTCCCTGATTGACTTCTGGGAAAGTTTGGGCAGACCACCAACAAAGACTCCTTTCCTTCAGGTGGCCTGGTCTGTTGGGCCTATTTTCATTCTTTGGAACCTTTGGTTGGAGAGGAATCGTAGAGTTTTTTGTGGTTCCAATTTGGGAAATCTTCAACTGTGGAAGAAGATAATTAGCAGGCTTCAGGAGACTATTTCGGCTAAGTGTGACATGTCTGAAAATCTTGATCCTGGGGATCTTGATATTGTGCGGAATTTGAGCTTGGGGGATAGTAACCAAGGTTGTGTTGCTGGCAGAAGGCCCCGTCAGGGTCGGCAACGAGTTTGTCGTGATGGGAAGTGGAGGCCTCCCCCGGTGGGGGTCCTAAAGATTAACACTGATGGTTCTTCTCGGGGGAACCCTGGTCATGCTGGTGTGGGGGGTATTGGTAGAAGTAATGATGGTGGTGTGGTTTTTGTCTTCTCTAGTTATAAAGGGCAGCAGTCTAATAATCTGATGGAGGCCCTGGCTATTAAGATTGATGTTGAGCGTGGATGCTCTTTAGGCTGGAGGAGGATCATCTGTGAGTCGGATTCTCAGATTGTTGTGGATTTGCTGAACAATCAAAGGTTGGATGATGTTAGTTGGCAATTGGCTTCTGTGGGCAGACAGATTTTGAGTCTTTGCAACTCCTTGGATTCTGTCTCCTTTTGTCATATCCCTAGAGAGTGGAACAAAGTTGCCGACTGTCTTGCGAAGTGGGCCTCGGAGAATGTGGATGGCTGGGATATCAGTGGAAAGGATGAGCTTTCTTCTAATTATCTTGAGACCCTTGAGAGATTATTAGTGGAGGACATGAATAGGTAGTGTTGTTGCTGGTTGGTCTGGTGGTGTTCTGTTTTGGTGGGCCTTGGGCCTTTGCTTTGTACTCTGGTTCTGATTGAATAAAATTTTTACCCCTTTTTCAAAAAACATTATGTTTTCTTTTATAAGTTGGTAGCAAATATGGTTGTAGAAATAAAATTTATAGGTATACTAGTATATAAATATTAATAACTAATTTTCATTAAATGCACCTACCTATATTACATTATTAAAAGCAAATTTTATGTCCATATTTTTATAAAGTTAAAAAATAATTTACTATTAAGTGAATAAATAACTATATGTTCTTCTCCCATTTATTGACTTGTCTATACATAAATATTAATATTTAATATTTAAATACATCTATTATTAATTTTCATTAAATGGAATATTTAATATTTAAATACATCTATCTAACTTAGGTCACCTTTAAAATGACATCTTTGCATGTAAAAAATCTATAATTAAATATAAATTTGATAAACAATTTATTTCATTTATAAAAGTAGAAATAATGACCTCATTAATATAAGCACCTCCAAATTGATATATTGATGTATTTTAGATAGATATATACTAAATATAAAATAAATAAACAATTTATCTTCTTTTAAAAATAAATAAATAGTATAATCTATTTATGTCTTTTTAGATAGATATTTAAGATATGTAAGATATCTATATAAAATTTAAAGTAAATAAATAGTTTGTTTTTATTTAAAATAATAAAATACAAATAAAATGTATGATCTATTTTTTTACTATATCTATTGCTTCCATACTTTAACAAGATTTATCTAAGATATCTATATATTAGTAAATACTTTTCTTTAGAAAAATGTACTTTAACATTGCAAAAGATAAATATTTATTTACTTTAGAAGTAATAGAATATTCTTTACTATGTTGAATATTATAACAATTTTAAAACTATTCAAAACATTTACACCGTACCAAAATGTATTTTAAGAGAAAAGAAATAGAAAATATTTCATACATATCCATATGTTGTACAAAATAGATATATTTATTGTGTTGAATACAATCATAATATTTAACTTTTTAATAAAAATACTTTAAAATTGAGAATACTATTATTCTTTAGAGGTACATTGGTGGGCCCCACCATATACATATGGTTTATATTTATAATCTTCATTAATAATAGATTAATAATAAAATAAATTTAATATTCTTTATATTAAAAAATATATTTAATAAATTTAATTTAAATAGCATTCTTATCTTTAGAAATATATGCAAAAAATGTTGATATACTTATAGTTAGAAAAATAAAATTTAAGTTTGAAGACTATATTCATGACCTAAAAAAAAGTAAAGAAATTAGATTTTTTTAGTTTTAATTACAAGTTAAGTTAGATTTTTTTTGCCCCATCTGCCACTATTATGGCAACTATTGAATAATATATGCTTTAGGTAATTATTAAAATACTGTTAAGTGAATATTTTATTGGTTGAACGATTAAATTTTTTTTTTTGCTTGGAATGTTGTAGAAACATTATTAAGTGTAGTCTAAGTTAATACTGTTATTTTCTTTAATCTTAACATTTTAAGTATTATTATGAATAAATTTCAATTTAGTTTTAAATTGAACTTATAATATTTAAAATTAAATTATTAAACATAAAGAAGTTTCTCAAATTAAAAATAATAATTATAAAAGAAATATGTTAAATTATTAAACTTAAAAAAGAAGTTTCTAAAATTAAAAAAATTAACTATAAAAAAAATATTATAAATTTACTATTTATACCTAAAAAGGTTAATTTTCAATTTTTAATTTTAATTTTAATTTGTAAATCTTGGACTCACCTTCTTATGACTTGTAAACATGGGTTATGTCCGAGCTCTTTAGTTATTCTATGAGAATTTTTTAAATTCTGTTAAATCATGCTATCCAATTTTTCTTTTATGACTTTTTTTTTCATAAATCTTTGAGAAGATTATAGGCCCCTTGAAGACTGTGTGGGGTAAGTTGCAAGCATGGTTCAAATTGGGTTATTCTTGAATCTATGCAAATATTTTAGGAAAGTTTTAAATTTGTTTCAATTTATAAATCATGTGAGTCTTTTGTTGCTTTAATTTTAATTCTATTTCTTGAATTTTCTTCTCAAATATTTGATAAGGTTATGCCAACCTTTAGTGTTGTTTGAATCATAAACCATTATCCTTGATAGTATGCATGAAATTATTTTCATCACACAACCCATATAAATTATAGTTATAATTAGAAGGTTTTCTTATCATTTTTGTACATGAGGTTGACCTTTTTGTAAGAGAAATTCCCCAATTCTACCCTTTGGATGAAAACCAATGGGGTGATTTCAATCAAAGGTAAAAGATTCATTTTTGTCTCCAATTATAAAAATTGACATGGACTTATAAGTTTTCCCTCTAATTTTAAATAATATTATAGGGATAACCCCTATCTCTCTTCAATTCATAATAGAAGCAATTGAATTAGATAAATGAAAAAAAAATTCATACTTCACAATTTTAGGAAGCACATAATTGGAAAAAATGGGAGGATTTATAAGAGTAATTTCAACCATGATGAGGGTTTTTTAGGATAGATCCAACATGCTACTAGATTTCTCACTCTAAATTCTTTTATTAATAATGGACTCATTCTAGGCATAGGCTTCTTGTGCACTTTCTCATACACTATGGAGTAAAACTTGCACTTACCATTATAATTTCCCTCTCATACTTATTATAGTCTTCCCAAACAATTTTGAATTTATTAAACACAACTAATTAAAACATTTAACTATTCTATAACTTTTTGGCAGGAATTTTGCTACCCTTCAACTCTTCTTTAATATATTGAACTATTTTTTCCATTCCCTTAAACAATTATAGTCTTCCATCTAATTCTAATTATAAACTTAAACAGAAATAACCATTTAAATTGTAAACTTAAATATTATATAAACTATGATTAAATATACCATATTAAATATATTAATTATTAATATATTTGTATAATGATATATAATATAATTAATATTAATAATTATAAATCATATTTAAATACTATTTAATCATTGTAAAATAATATTAATTATTAACTATTAATTCTTCTAATGTACAATTATCGTTATTATATAATATATCTATTTATAGTTAAAATAATATAATATATATTAATGATAATTATTCAATATATAGCATATTTAACATTAATGATAATATATTTAATATTCTATAATAAATATATTTTTCCATAGATCTATAATATTTAAAATTATTTAATATTATATAAATAATATATTATTCTTAATATTACATATTAAAAAATATAATAATAATCATAATTATATATTATTTATCATTTAATAATATTAAATAATAATTTAAATATATTAATTGAATTTAGATATTATTTAATTATTTAAATATATAATATATTTATTTATAATTTAAATAATATTTAAGTTTTATGAAAAAAGAGTGCTCTTTAAACTCAACGTTTCCTTGGACCTTTGGTTTGAGAAACTTATGGTCTGGAAAACTACTTTTAGACCTTACAGAGATTAAGTGGAGATGCAACTGACACTAATTTAACACCGCCATTGGAGTGATAGGTTTCGTGATTTAACACCGAAATTGGAATGACAGGTTTCGTAATCTTAACACCGCCATTCCCTTAAAAGAATTAAAGTCTAACAAATGTTTTCCTGTGCGACAACGACAACTTACTGACTTGTTTTCGGACAATAGATGCTAACGGGTGGCATTCCTTACAAAAACTTAAATGTAAACAGCTGTTAAATGGTTTCTTAATATGAAGATCGAAAGGAGTTTGTTCATTAACAGACAAGTGGAACACACAAAATAATACCAACGGTGTAAGATGCAGATTTATTTCGGAGAGCTTGCAGTGCATGTACGCCGTCCGGAATCCGATTTTTTTGAGCCACGTTACCCAATTCACGAATCGGATTCTTAAATAGGTACCGTAAAGGCCTGAGAGTTTATGCAGAAGTCTTAGATAATTCTGTTTTTAGAATGAAAGGAGATTATATTGCCTTGAGCATAACTGTTCTAAGTTTATTTCTTCTTACATTGTATGTCCCTCAGGCGGACGGACAGAGGCGACCGCTTGTTTCAGCGCTGTACGTGTTTGGAGATTCGAGCATAGATCCCGGTAACAACAATGTTCTTCCTACTCTTATCAGATCTAACTTCCCTCCCTACGGAAGAGATTTCCCAAACCGTCGACCTACTGGCAGATTTACAAACGGAAGATTAGTTACAGACCAACTATGTAATGTTAATCTTATGCCTCATACTTCATTTTCATTTTTGATATCGACATACATTTTGAAATTGATTTATTTTTAATTTTATAGTGACTAACTTCTAATCTTTTGGATTGCATGCCATCATATAGCTGAGCTGTTCGGACTTCCAGATTTACTGCCTGCATCGTTGGATCCTGAATTTCGAGGACAAAAGCTGCTGACAGGTGCCAGTTTCGGTTCATCTGCTTCAGGATATGCAGACAGTACCTCTACTGCTTTGGTTAGCACTTTTGTTTCTTCAATGCCTTTGTTCCTCAAATTTTCAATTGTTAGGATTTAGAGTAACGAGGGGCCACAGATGACGATCTATTGTATTTGTAGAGTGTGTTGCCACTAGGGAGACAAGTGAAAAATTTCAGGCTCTATAAAGTACGGCTTGCAAGTTTATTTGGCCATGAAACTGCCAACAGGACCGTATCTCAAGCATTATTTACTTTAAGCACAGGCACTGATGACTTCGCCAATAATTACTTCATAAATCCTCTAACCATGAGCATGTATACCCTAGAACAGTTCCAGGATCTGCTTCTGAACTCTCTAAGTGAGTTTATAAAGGTAAAAGTTTTATCTCATACAACTACAGTTCCTTTTTTAATTTTCAAAATTCTTGGAAGTATAAACGTATTGTTTTGTGAACAGAATGTTTCCCGCGAGGGTGCTACTAAACTTGGCGTTCTAGGGCTTCCTCCTTTTGGTTGTTTGCCTTCCCAAATTACTCTCCACAACATAACAGGAAATAACTGTTTTGAGGAGTTTAATGAGGTTGCAAAGTCTTTCAATGCCAAGATCAAAGCTTTAATAGAGAGGATAAGGCCCAGTCTTCCAGGTTTCCGTATTACTTATTTAAATCTATACGATAAGCTCTTCGACATCGTTAAATCTCCGACTAAGTATGGTAAGTTACAGCCTTGCTTTGCATCCAACTCAGTGACTAGTTAGAAGCTTTGTTAATTCTATTTCTTAGTATTGGCTTCACGGTTTTGTCAAAAGAAAACTGTTTTGATATAAATTAGTTATCTACATGAATGTGGGTAGCAACATTGAGACGAATGTTTCTTAAGGGAAAAAATGAATTTGTTGCGTTTTTGGGCAGGTTTTGAAGAGGCGAGGAGAGGTTGCTGTGGAACGGGTCTGTTGGAGACAGCTATATTGTGCAACCCCAGCACTGTAACTTGTCCTGATCCATCCAAGTATGTGTTCTGGGATAGCTTTCACCCAACTACTGAATGTTATCAAATCATTGCCAACGACTTGTTCCAGCAGACTCAGGCTTATTTCAACTCACCAACCCCAACAAACTAATGCAATAATAATTGAGTAGGACCTGCACTATTTTACAATAAATTGGAATAAAAACTTAGTAAAAGAAAAGACTAATTGCGTCATGTTCTATCTATTCTAGGGTGTTGTGATTGTTTGCTGTTGTATAATGTTATTATTATTGTTGAATAATGTTGCAAAAATAATAAAATATATTCATGTGGGTTGTGTTTATTGTTTGAAATATTTAGTTAATAGAAGTGGCTAGGGGTGTAATGTGATTGTTTGTTGTTATATAATGTTATTATTATAGTTAATTAATGTTGGAAAAATAAAATAAAAAATTCATATAGGTGTGTTTGGTTGTTTTAAACATTTAGTTAATAGAAGTAGCTAGGGGTGTAATAACATAGTTTGTTGTTGTATAATGTTACTATTATAGTAAAATAATATTGTAAAAATAAAAAATATTCAATTAGACAAATATATATTATTATAATAACTCCATATATATTATTACATTATAGCATGTGGATAATGTGATATTTATGTAATTTTTGTCATGTTCAATTATATTATTACATGCATATTTTTTAAAATCTCTATCTTAATATTTAATGGGTAGATTTTATTGAAATATTAATTGTAGGTAGATAAATTTTACTTTGATATTTATTATCGATAGATAAATTTTATTGTGATATTTAATACACATTGGTAAACAAATATAAAATATGCATTGAATGTACTTATGTTTATATAATAAACTTTGAAAATATTACCAATTATTAAATAAATTATGTAAAATACTACTTTAAGTTAACAATGTAATTATATTATGATATATGTAATAGTGTTCATGTCATTCAAGTCATTAAAAGGTTTTAAATTTGATTCAATGAATTAAATGCATTGCATTCCACATAATTTCAAAATAAAAAATCATATTTTTTGCATTGAACCAATAAAAAGAAAGATAAATGATATTTTAACAAATAAAAATAGACTATATAAAATTGTTGGTCAAGTTTTTAATTCTAGATGTTCATTGGTTAGACCATCACTATCAGTTAAAAAAATTGCATCCAATGGATGCAATAGTATTCTCCTTGGGGAGAACTGATAATATGTTTTTCTCAAGAGTGGAAGGGATTATAAAGTTTCGAAAGACATTATAATAATTTTAAGTTTTGGATCTCCTTGGATAAAAATAATGTTAGGTTATAAAGTGTGAGATACAAGTATTATGATGACAATTTTTAAAAATGTATAATAATTTGGTTTATGAAAATTATTATGTTTTGTTATATATTTTAACATTTATTTTATAACAGTAAAGTAATTAAATTATGATTTCTCTCTGGGGAAGAAATTGGTAAAAAAAAAAAATTCTTGTTGTAAATTGGTAGTAAAATTATGTTCATATTTTTTAAATGAAACTGTAATGGAGTATAAAAGACTCAATTACATTTTTTTCTTCTAAATAGTCGTTGAATACATCAATTACTTATAATCACTTAACAATTTTTTCAATGTTAAAATTGCATAAACATATTGATTAATGTTTCAATTTTCATTTGATCAATTATACATACCATGATAAATGCTAATAAATTATATTAAAAAATATTAATAATAAAAACAAATTTGATATGATATTCCTTTATTTTATAAATTAAGATAAGTGAATCAATACTCTTAATAAAAAAATATTTCAAATTAACAAAATGTGCCGCTAACTATCCAACACCCTAGCTTTGGTATCCTCTACAATATTATGAATATGATAAGACATCATATAATAGAACCAAAATTTGAGCATACCATGCAATAAAGTAGTCACTTAAAAGGTGTTTCAAAATGCCTTTTCCTTCATGTTTGAAGACATTTGTCTCATTTAAGGATATTTGAAATCAATATTATAATCAATCATAATTTATCCCTTTTAAAATTTAATTAAATAAAAATATCAAAATAATATTAAGTACATAAAATTTATCTTTATTTTCCAGCCTTACAATTATATCTAGATATATTTATTATGCATTGTTGAATGGTTCTTTTCATAGACAAAGTGCATACAATACTCTTACATATTAATTAGGATTCCTAGTCATTTTTTCTAAGTTTATATATAGAATTAGTAAATATTTTGTTTAGTTTTTATTTAATTGTAATCAACAATATTTGTATAGAATGAAAGTATAATAGTGTGTCGCATTTTGAAACATTATTGAGTCATAAAAGTCAACATTTTTTTTATCTATCAACACTTTCTATCAATTATAGTGAATAAATTATCAAGAAATAAAAGATTACCCAAACTATCGATTTGTGTCATTTTCTAAGTAGATTCAATTTATAAATATTTTGAAATTCAAAAATTATTTCTCATTTTTTATTTATTTAAAATATCTTTTACTATTTTCTAATATTTTTATAGTTAGTAAAATTTTACCATAGCTCATAAGTTTTGATACAAATAAAATATTTCTAAGATTTATATGAATTATATTCAATTAACTCCAATATGCAACAATTTTTTTGGTATTTTATTAAATATTTTATTTATTACTAATTTTTTAATTTATATTAATGAATTTTAGACCTAAATTTTACCATAATAAATTTATCTTTGTATTTTTATCATAAGTAGGTTTTTTTTTTAAACAAGGGCATTGATGCATGATGTAATATAATTTTTTTGAAATTAACCTTGTTTGATATTTTTCCTATTGTCTCAAATAGAAGTTTTCATTTTTATCATGCACCTATCTTTATTATAGAATAATTTAAAAAAAAAATTAAAATGGAATGTTATATATTACATTTTTTTGGAAAGATAATTTATAGGGCTACATACACATAAAATGTCTAAGTGACTTTATTTGATCCCCATGGGTATGATGTGAAATGTGAAGTAGCCCATTTTATCCTCTAAAATGGTAACATGTCAATAAGACAAGAAGGGTTACTACAAGGATGATTTATAAGTAGAATCAATATAGGATGCTTTCATTAAACATCCTTTTATCTAACCTCATTTTTATTTTAAACACTACCCCTCTACTCTACATAATTTTGTACGGATCCAATAAAACACCGTTGTATAATGAAGTGCTCCACAAATCCATTGATAACTATGTATTATCTTAATGAATTTGATTGAATCTCTTGCAGATCAAAATCTAGTAATTTCAAGTGTCATTTTCTTGTTATTTTTATTTTATTTTGGTCTAGACAGTGAGCATGATATTGCTCTCCCATTCTATGATATCAAATATGTATCAAAGGATGTATTGTAGTTAATCTTAAGAGTAAGTTATTTTATATATATTCTTATATACATATATATAATTTATTTTGTTATATTCTATGAGAACCAAGCTAGGATCTAATGTTGGATCGCACATCAAATGCAACTTCAAAATAACATAATGATCAAAGACCAAAATAACATCACTCAATAGATGATCAAAGATCAAAATAACATAATGAAGAGAAATCTAAAATGAGAGGAAAATAGAGACAATACAAGAGAATTTGTAGAATACTCCATACTCTTACTGAGTGATCACCAAACTAGCCAAACTAGTGAAGGTGAGATGAGAGTGCTCAATATATAGAAAATAAAGGTCATATACATCCAAGAGGTGCATTAACTCCTACTACCCATAACAGGTGGGAGGTTTTACCTACTTGGTAAATGACAAAAAATGTGGTATAACCTCCTTAGGTGAAGACAAAAAAGAGGTAGCACATAAAGCCAAAAGAGGGTGAGAAACCCAATTACCCCATAACCTACCTAGTTAAAAATATAATAGTGGTTATGAGAGGTGGCACAACAAGCAAAAAAAGTATGTGTAACTCAACTACCCATGTGTGGGAGAGAGTGAAACATGTATATAATGTAATTCACTGCGTGTCCTCATATTAACCACACCTAATAAACCTAAGAAAGATTAAATAATGTTTGTAGAAAAAAAAATACCCCTAACATGAGGAAAATAAAAAACCTACACTAAGACCCCCCCTTAAGCGTAGTTTACGTGGGTGAAAAGATGGGTCTTGGTAAATGAAGCCATGTAAGGTACCCATGTACATAGAGATCCCACCCATAAGAAGAATAACCTACCCATAAGAGGAATAGCCCCCTAAATAGAGAGAGAAAAATGAAGGACTCAAAAGCCCCTTGTAAAGTAGACACTTGTCGCACCCCAAACAAAGCTCATAGATGAAGGAACTTGCTTTTTGTGAAGGGTTTGATGAATATATCTATAGTCTACTTTGATGTAGAACAATACTTAAGATCAAAGATGCCTTCCCGAATTAGCTCCCAAATGAAGTGCATATGAATCTCAATGTGTTTCATCCTCTAATGATGAACTAGAATCTTGAAGATTTGTATTGTACTCTAATTATCACAAAAGATGATTATAGGATTTCTAGCTGAAATACCAAACTCAGTGAGAATATTCTAAAGCCAAATAGCCTCAGTGGTGGCATTAACTACCCCTTAATACTCAACCTATGTAGATGAAAGAGCAATTGTAGACTGCTTCTTTCTCAACCAACAAACTAGATGAGAACCAAGTGAGAAGAAATACCCCGAAGTAGACTTATGATCTTGAGAATCACCTACCTAATCTAAATCTATGTGTCCCACCAAGTCAATATCCATTCCAACTATATATTGAATCCCATAATTTTGAGTACCCTAAATGTAATGAAGGATCCACTTAGTTTCTTTCCAATGCAACTCATGTGGCTCCTGCATGGATTGACAGACGATGCCTATAGCATATGAAATGTCAGGTCTCATATGATTCAAGCAAATGAGACCCCAAACAAGTTTAATGCACAAACTTCCATCAACCATGTGAAATATGGAGATCATATCAAGTGCATAATTGGGTTGTCCAAGGAAGATTCCTAAAGATGATTGAGTGATCTCAATCCCCAAGAAGTAGTAAAAGAACCAAGTCATACATTAAAAAAAAATTCATGTAGAGCATTTTTCACCACCTTGATGGTGGATGAGTGACTCCCTATGATTAATAGGTGAAACGTAGGAAATAGGGTGCTCCACCTTATAGGAGATGAAGCACAAGGGAGGGGTTCCTATTTCCTTCAAGTTTCACTCAAGGAAACCTTAGAGATCTCAATCCAATGATAGAATGAGGGAAAGAGATCTACTAAAGGTTGTCCTAGGGTGAAGCCACAATAGTGGTTTACAATTGAAGTGAGGAAGAAAAACTCACAAAAATTGAATGCATGGAAAAAAAAATGATTTTAGGGGTTCGTACGAACCTATTGGTTCAACCAAACCCATTATGGGTTCACTAGAACCTAGGTTTAGGCGAACCCTCCTAATACTTTCCTACCAAAAAAGCCATCAAAACCCCTTATAGAAGGGGGGTTTGAATGAACCCTAGTTTGAACGAACCCCTAGGGGTTCGCTCGAACCCCCTTTATTCCTCATCCCCTCCCTAAGACACAAAAGAAACCTGAATTTTGGCACTTTGGAGGTTGAGTTGAGGATGAAAATTGAGGAATCTTCACAAACCCAACTTGAATTAGGTAGTCCTCAGAATGAGCTATCCAACTAATATAATTTTAATATGTTTTGGTTTTATTATGTAATTGTTTTTTTAGTTTTATTAAACATAGGTTTTTCATCGAAAATGAAGGTCTCTGTTCTGCACATGTGGAAAAATAGTAGATTATCAAAAAAAAATTGAAAAATATGAGTGCACTAGATATTGAAGTTCTTGATCCAACAAAATACAATTTTTTTAATTTCGATAAATACAAAAAAAATTATGCGTTATACAGTTGCGCTATGTCTGAATTGTAATTGGTTTGACTTCAAAACTTGATTAAAGAAAAATTATTCAATAAAACCCTATCTAACCAAGTGGAAGCACTAGATATCAGAGTTATCTAAATTTGAAAGAATTAGAATTTTATCCTTCATGGAAAAAAAGTTATGCATTATACGATGTGCGTCACTTTTTAAAAATGTTGTTTTTTGAAAAAAACCAGTTTTCGTGGGAGATAGAAAAAGAAGTGTAATCTGATTCCAAAAATTTTGAAAAAGATATTTTTAGAATCTACATACAAAATGTGATGAGACTTTAGTTTTCATCATCTTCAAATTCTTCATGGTTTAGCTGCTATAGGTGCCCGAATGTGAAGATTTAGTTTTAAAAAATAATTTCAATGTCCAGTTTGGCCAAAAATTGTAAACCACTATTGTGGGATCACCCCCTAGGGTATAATTAATGAATACAAGGGGGTTCAACACCAAGCCAGGGCATAGAAAGACTAGTAACATACAAGAGCTAATGATGAAACTTAATGATATGCATTTAAGCTCAAATGAATGATCTAGAAATGAATATAAAATAGAACAAAAAATTGAGAAATCAAAGAGATGCACCTAGAAACTTGTAGCAGCTCAAAATCAACTATGAAATGCTGAAAACGTTGAATTTGATGCACACTAAGACTCATACACCAGTATAGGTGTATCAATCCAAGATTAGGGTTTCTAGGTTGAGACAAGAATTTGGTGATGACAAGTCTAGATCTCTAGAAATCTAGACAAGTGGCTATACTAGGACTGATATGCCAAAAGTGGCATATCAGACCTACTTTTCTTTTTTAGAGGATCAATATCTGAATCTACTCTTCAATCTTTTCTCTTTCTTCCAATCCTAATTTCTAGATTTGAAATGCTCAATCTGCTTTGTAGGTGTCTTTTAGGGATCTTGTAAACAAGGTGACAACTTTGAAAACTTTGTAAACTTGACAACCTCTTCCAATCTTTCTCTTCAATGTGTCTCCAACCCAAGCCTACAAATCATGCACTAGAGAGAGGGAAAAATGTTGTTTTGTTAGTTGATAGGGGTTTGCCTTGGTCAAACCCCATTTTGGTAATCAAAGCTTGAAATGAAATTAAATAAGGAGGAATGATGAATGAACAAATATCCAATGTTGCAACTCACCAAAACCTTGAATATAAGGCTACAAACATGTATGTAATGGATACAATGGATGTACATCTTGACTCTTGCTTAAATGTTGTAGATCTTAAATTGAATTCTTGCTTGAATCATCAAACCCTACATCACAAATGTTAGCTAAAAAAACCATGATGCATGATAACTTTGACATGATGCTTGATTATTGAATAATGCTCCAAAATGTTGTATAATCACTCTTGAATGCTCTTGTAAACTCTTGTGTATGTTATCTTATGATAACTTGATAACTCGTAAGCTTACATTAGGTGAAAATGAGTGAAATAACCTTATATTTATACTTGTTTATGTCAAATTTCCAAAAATCAAAACACTACAAGCCAACATCAGATATAGGAGAATAAAATCATGGTAAGAATTTGAATTTAATTTAGGTCTAAACTAAACATGATTCATACACCAGTTGGGGCATATGAGTCCCATTAGGATAAGCTTGGGAAACATTTTTCAAGAAAGGTTTATATTCATATAAAATCTAGATCGAGGCCCTAAAACTTAGGTGGGACCCCTACACCCAAGGTAGCGTATGAGTCCTAGATCACTAAATATGGGCCATACAATCCAAAAAATGCATGAATTATGATTGGATGCTAGTAAATATCAGGATTAATCTCAGAAAGATGGGTTAATTAAGGCTTGTGGATGAAAATTAAAGCCAAATAAGGCATAAAGAAGCCCAATTAATTCATAAAAACTCTAGATTAGTGTGAAAGTGTAAAGGTACACTTTACAACACCCTAAGTAAGGTACAATTATTTCCATTTAGTTCATTAGGGCCCAAACAAGTGTGAAAATGTAGAGGAATACATTTTTCTACACTACATTTAGCCCCCACTTTAGTGAGAGGAGGAACTTGCTTCAAACTTACACCAAAGTAGATGAAATAAGCATCAAGAGGGGTCCAAGTGTACCAATTCCCATAATATAGGATGACAAAAACAAAGAGGGTTGTGCAAGCCCCCAAGATCAAGGTCCTATGGCAAACCAACATAGGAACATGAGAACACACATGAAAATAATCTAAGGAGCAATAACAAGGCACAAGCATACACTCCCAAAGACAAAGACAAAGAAAAAAAAATGGGGGGTGGATCAAGCTTTTACTGTTTGTCCCGTACATTATGGATTAGATCTAAGTTGTTTGTTCAAAAATGCACGCTCACTCGAAGGAAACCAAACTTCAAGCTATCCTCTGGGTGAGTATCCAAAAGGGTGAGACACATACGCATGTGGCTATGGGAAAGTCATGCCTAAGTTTGGATCCCATACTTACAACCATACCAAAGATATACCTCCTAATAACTTTGATAAGGTGCCACACAAAAATGAACTTTGAGCTTCATGAGGCAAGAAAAGCTTCATATGCTTGAAACTCATGAACAAACAAGATGGCTCCATAGGAAAGAAAAGTGTGTTATGCAAGGTGGCCATATAATAGAAAAAGTAAATGCAAAAGTAGTGCAAGGTATGTTCAAAGGATTTTTTCTTACTTTCATGTAAGGTCTTAACATAGGGAACATTATGCCTAATGTCTCCAAGAAATGACCAATCAAAGAATATAATATTCACAACTTAGGGGATGCAGTGTGTCACATCAAGCCACTAAGAGGAATATAATATGCTAAGAGAGATCACACTCTTTAAGTACATCCAATCCAATGCAACCACAAAGCGAAAGATGCATTGCATGAAGTAAAAAGACTACATAATAAAACACGAGTTGAAAAATAATAATGCTAATGTATGTCCCCACTTTAAAGAAATTTCTAAACACCATGCTATGAGAAATTCCTTTAAAGTAGCAAATGATGGATACTAACAATAAAGAGGATATGAGAGCTTATTCATAAAGCCCTATGCCAAGTCATATGTTTCAAAATAAATCTATGTCATGAAAAAGGAAGGGGTTTCCTCCAAAATAAAACTCCAAACGCATGAGGGAACCATGGATTTGGGGTCAGTATGTTCTTGCTACAATGTTTTTAAGAGAACTCAGAATTGTCATGATTCCTCAAATACTCATGGAACAAAAAGAATGACACAAAGAGAATGAAAATAAAGATTTTTTTTTGGGTCAACATGGAAGAGACATGAGTTTCTCAACACCTTGCATCATCCTCAAAAGGAAAACACAAGACAAATTAAAAAAGATAAAGAAAAAGCTTTTGGGTCAGCATGGAAGAGACATGAATGTCTTGATGCCTTGCATCATCCCCAAAAGGAAAGCACAAGACAAATGAAAAGATAAAATGTTTATAACATAGAGAAAAATGTAGATACAAATAGAGGAATGTCAGAAAGAGAGACACACACATCAAACAAAACAAAATGGGGAGATCATATTACACACATGCAATCATATGAAAGAAACATGAAAAAGAAACAATGCAAAAGACTAGTAAGGCACATGCAAGTCAATCTATTTGCAGGTCATCCACATCCCAATCATGTTCATCATATACCAAAGGTGGAAAAATAGCCAAAGGGACAATAGCAAGTGTTGAACAAGGGTCGTTACCAAGTTCAACACTCTTCTTAGGTGAATTATCATTTAAGCTCATAAAAGAGGAAAGCAATGTATTCAATTGATTATGCAATTCTTCATCAATCTTAGCAACCTTGCCATGGTCATCCAAGTTAATCACAATAGGAGGTTCAAAGATAATGTCTAAAGAAAGATTTAGTGATCCGTAATTGGAGGTTTACAAAATAACTTGCAAATTAATCCTAATTATAGTAATTTCCCAATCTAATACAGAATTGCGTGATTATGCTTTTTAACCATTGAAATTACTGACTAAGTTCACTTAATCCTTTATAGAAATGAATGAAATTAACTAATTACTAAAAATTTTGTAATTAGAACTTAAATGCCACATTATAAAAATACTAAAAAAGAATTTAGAGAGAATGTAAGATAGGAGATAGAAGAATAATAAGACAGAAGATAGAAGAATCAGACGCAAGTTGATAACGGAGTTCATCCAATCAGGACTACGTCTCTGGGTCCGCTTCTCAATGTTGGACCACTTTTATTAATATCACCAAGCATTTGAAGATGCCTTCTTACAATATTTAAGCTTTAGAAACCTGCACAAAATTCCTCACAATCTCTCTCACTTTTACAATTTTGGTGTATAACAACACCTTGCAATTCTTCCTCTCAAAAAGAATTCAACTCTCACAAAGGAATTATTTCTCCAAGTAGACTTGCTTATTTTCAAGCCAAAACTCTCCCCCTTTTATACAAATTTATTTGCTAATATGGGCTAAAACCATATTATTTGCAAATATACCCATATCTCCTATTACAAGAAAAAAATTCAATAATATCCTCTAATAATTTTTGGAAGGATAATATCCCCTCAAAATAATTCTCTTTCCATTTGAATGGTTACAAATGGATTTATTCTCTATTATTTAGGGAATATTTTATGTAAGGTTTTATTTGACCCCTTAATTTAGGAATACTATTCCTAATATTTCCATGTAAAGGAAAATATTCTAGGCCTCTAAAAATATGGGATAATTTAGACCTCTAGGAAAAATGGATTTAGCCTTATTCTAAGGCTTTGAAAAAGCAATTAAATTTTATAGAGAAAATGGTGGGGTGGTGATCCCACCATCCTCTCCTCCTTTTTTGTTTTTCCCCTAAAGGCAAGGGAGACTTCCCATATAAGGTGGGATACCCCCTATTCCTTAGGTGGCATCCCACTTTAATAGGTGGTGCCCACTTTATATATTTTTTTCTTGAACAAATATGGTTTAATCCATATTTATGCCATGTCATATACTCTTGCCACGTCACCACTTGCCACATCACCATGCGGACGTCATGATGACATCATCATTTTGACTGGTCAACTCTTTTTGTCTGCAAACTTTGACCGGCTATATTTTGCTCATACGGACTCTATTTTTGAAACCGAATATAGTTTCGGAATCAGCACGATGAGCTCTACAACTTGGTGTCATTTTTTTCATTTTGAGACGATCAATTTTTTGCCTTTTAGAATGCTTGATTCACCTATTTGACCAGACCTTTGACTGCACATAACTTTTGCATACGAACTCCTTTTGAGCCCGTTCAAGTTGCATCAGGACCATGTCAGCGAGCTCTACGTGATGATGCTAGTTTCATGATATTCTAAGATTGCAAAATTTTTTAAATTTTCCAGGATCCACCTGGATCATTCCTCCCCATTGAAAAGCTTTTGGACCTCCAAAAGGTCTATTTTATGTACAATTTGAGCTAGGGAAATGTCACCCCACTTGCCCAGTATCATCTGTCCTTACTGGAATTCTAAACACCTGACTCATCATAACAATAACCAAAACTGCACTGATATTGTTAGGTACATTAGCCATATACACATCCACATCCAATGTTGCCGCTACCAACCATACACTGCTGAAAAGTAGAAGGTTGAATAACAAAATTGAATTTGCAGATGAGAAAAAGAATGTACCAATATCATGCTTGTCTTTCATAACTAGAAAAACCTTAGAATTAGACATGCTCTTATGCAATGACACTTCTTGTGGTACAGACGTAAGTGACAAATTATTGCTTGCATTAACTACCCTTTTCAAATGTCCCATTGTCACAAAAGACTTACAAGTCTTAATTGGATGAGAATGCACAATGTATTCAATTCCTTCCTTAAACAAGTGATACTGATTATGTTCCCTATAGAAGATTGCTTTCCTCATACAAGTATGGGCTACCCAACACAATCCCATAGAAATCAAGTGGAACCACATCAAATTACACCTTATCTATAAACTTAGATGTTATTGCAAATCTTAAATTTCATTTCTTAGTTACTCGCAATTTGTTATCATTGCACACCCAACCTAATGGATAAGGGTTTTTATGTGGCTTTGTTTTCAATCCAAACTATTCAACAACTTCTTCTAAAATTAGATTAACTTGGGACCCACTATCTATCAATGTATCAATCTTAGTGTTCTTAGAAATCACCCTTATATGAAACAATTCACATATTTTGCTATCTTCAGGAACAACATGACTTTTTGAAGTAGAAGCACATGAAACATCAGTGACATATTCATTACCGAGAAAAGCTTTACCTTTCAAACCCACAATTGAAATCTTTGATTCATCACCAGATTCCATACCAAGGTCTTGCACGATAGTTGTGGACTTCTGCTTACCCTTTCGATCCTTGAACCACTTAGGCTTCTGATCTGGATGCAATTTCCAACACTTCGCATCTTCATGCCCTTGCTTCTTGCAGTGTGAGCAATAAGGCTTCTCATCCTCTTTCTTTATAGTAGTGGTTTGTTGTGATTTCTCCTTCCATTTCTTGTTGCTCTTCTGCTTACTGGAGTCCAACAACAGATTGTCTTGGCTATTCCTTGAGCTTGTTTCCAAATGGATAGCTTGCACATTAACTTCATCAATGTTAGTTGGATTAAGCATAAGTATAGTATGTTTCATATTCTCACGTAATCCGCCTATATACTTTAACAAATTTTCTTGCGTGTATAAAGGAATGCCCAACATTAAATCCCTCTTCCTAAACTCCTGTGTATATTCTTGAACACTTTGTCCTTTATCTTGCTTTAATGATTACCAATTCATCATTTCTTTTTGCATATGCCCTAATGGATAGAACTGTTTCTTTAATGCAGCTATAAACTCAAACCAAGAAGAAATAATTTTTCCATAACAACTTAGATCCTCTTGTGTTCTACTCTCCCACCAAATTAAAGTTGTGCCTCCTAGGCGAAGAGTAGCTAATTGGACTTTTTGAGAATCCTTTGTAAAATTCTGAACTTTACAATAAACTTCAATTTGGTTTATCCAATTATAAAGTTTTTCAACATCTAGTTCTCCATTATAGATTGGCAAATCAAATTTAACATCAAGTTTCAAAAAAGGTGAATTAACTTCAAATTTCACAGGTTGTTTCTTTTTGGAAGGGTTAGATGAAGAAGAAGATGAAGATGAAGAAGATGAGGAAGACGGGGATGGAGGTTTAGGAGGGTCACTACCACCTCCTACTCCTTTACCTTTGTCTTCATTCAATGAGGATTCAACTTCCTCCTTCTTTCTAGCCTTGCTTTCCTTTTTCTTCTTTCGTTCTTGCCTCTCTTGGAAAAGAACTTCTACCATTGACTTCATTTCAAGAAATGCTTTTTGGAAAACTTTCTCATCAAGCTCTGGAGCTTTATGTTCAGTTACCATTCTTGACATTTTTGATGGATTTCGTTTCCCGATCTCAGGATTGAATTCTGTAAGTGCACCTTCTCCTTGCTTCAATTTCAACCTGGTTAACATTCACTTATGCAATTTCCTGTTAAGAATCTCTAATACCAATTTGATCCGTAATTAGAGGTTTACAAAATAACTTGCAAATTAATCCTAATTATAGTAATTTCCCAATCTAATACAGAATTGCGTGATTATGTTTTTTAACTATTGAAATTACCGACTAAGTTCACTTAATCCTTTATAGAAATGAATGAAATTAACTAATTACTAAAATTTTGTAATTAGAACTTAAATGCCAAATTATAAAAATACTGAAAAAGAATTTAGAGAGAATGTAAGACAGGAGATAGAAGAATAATAAGACAGAAGATAGAAGAATCAGATGCAAGTTGATAACGGAGTTCGTCTAATCAGGACTACGTCTCTGGGTCCACTTCTCAATGTTGGACCGCTTTAATTAATATCGCCAAGCACCTGAAGATGCCTTCTTACAATATTAGAGCTTCAGAAACCTCCACAAAATTCCTCACAATCTCTCTCACTTTTACAATTTTGGTGTATAACAACACCTTGCAATTCTTCCTCTCAAAAAGAATTCAACTCTCACAAAGGAATTATTTCTCCAAGTAGACTTGCTTATTTTCAAGCCAAAATTCTCCCCCTTTTATACAAATTTATTTGCTAATATGGGCTAAAACCATATTATTTGCAAATATACCCATATCTCCTATTACAAGAAAAAAAATCAATAATATCCTCCTTTAATAATTTTTGGAAGGATAATATCCCCTCAAAATAATTCTCTTTCCATTTGAATGGTTACAAATGGATTTATTCTCTATTATTTAGGGAATATTTTATGTAAGGTTTTATTTGACCCCTTAATTTAGGAATACTATTCATAATATTTCCGTGTAAAGGAAAATATTCTAGGCCTCTAAAAATATGGGATAATTTAGACCTCTAGGAAAAATGGATTTAGCCTTATTCTAAGGCTTTGAAAAAGCAATTAAATCTTATAGAGAAAATGGTGGGGTGGTGATCCCACCATCCTCTCCTCCTTTTTCAGTTTTTCCCCTAAAGGCAAGGGAGACTTCCCATATAAGGTGGGATACCCCCTATTCCTTAGGTGGCATCCCACTTTAATAGGTGGTGCCCACTTTATATATTTTTTTCTTTAACAAATATGGTTTAATCCATATTTATGCCATGTCATATACCCTTGCCACGTCACCTCTTGCCATATCACCATGCTGACGTCATGATGATGTCATCATTTTAACTGGTCAACTCTTTTTGTCTGCAAACTTTGACCGGCTATATTTTGCTCATACGAACTCTATTTTTGAAACTGAATATAGTTCCAGAATCAGCACAACGAGCTCTACAACTTGGTGTCATTTTTTTCATTTTGAGATGATCAATTTTCTGCCTTTTAGAATGCCTGATTCACCTGTTTGACTGGACCTTTGACTGCACATAACTTCTGCATACGAACTCCTTTTGAGCTCGTTCAAGTTGCATCAGGACCATGTCAGCGAGCTCTACGTGATGATGCTTGTTTCATGAGATTCTAAGATTGTGAAATTTTTCAAGTTTTCCAAGATCCACCTGGATCATTTAGCTCCTATTGTAGTATATGATATCTTTGTTTTGGCAAAGGGGGATACTCATGTATTTCTTTGGTCAAGTTTGGATGCTAATTTTCTTTGGTTTTTTCTTCGTTAATGTTTTGAGCAAGAGAACGACATCTATGCCTAAGCTCTCAAGAATTTTTGTTTCTTTTAGTACGATTTTCAAGTTGCATTTGTGTAGGAGTGGGCCTATCAACAATAGGTTTATTTTCTTACCTAAGGGGAGGAACAGAAGGAACCATGGGAGGTTGTTCAACCATTTTCTCTTTATTTTTATAAAAAAAATTTATCTTAGGAGGCGTGACGATATATTTTTCATTATCTCTTAGTATTTTGTAGGAAATAGATAATGGGTCTATCTTGTGTTGGTCTTGGTTGTTTGGAATGTATTTAGGTTTAATCGTGGTTTCATCAAGGATGGTATGTTCAGTCATAGGTTGAGGCATGTTTTTAAGGGATAATTTTGCTATGCACTTCACCTTAAACTTTTGATCTAAGGATTTGAAAAAAAAATCCTTCTCGAGGTTTAATAGGTTCCATAGGCTTGGGCCAAAATAAATCTAATGAAAACTTTCCACATGAAGGAAAAGGATTAAAGTCACTATGGTGCACTATATAGATTTTATTGTCACAGGGAAACTTTAACCATTTATGCACAACTGATGGGATGACTTCATTGGAGTGTAGCCATGGGTAACCAAGCTTCACATGGAATCGATCTAATGTCAATATGATGGAGAATAAGACACCTAATTTATTTAGTCCTATTTGTAAAGGAAGGGTGATTGATCCCATCATAGGGAAAGAAAAACCATTATGTGTCTTTATCCATGATTTTGGTTTATCTTATGTTTCTTGATAGAGATCATGCACAAGTAGGAATTCCTTAGTTATTACATTCTCTCCATAGATGGGATCAATTAATATCCCATTAGTGTGCTTGTCATTGATTTGACTGACAATGTAAGGAGTACCATCAGGTGCATTTTTAATTATATCTTTAGATGAGAAAGCGATGTCTAAAGGATTTTTAGTTCATCCCTTATGAGGTTAAGTTTCAATCAATGCAACTAAACCATCAAAAGGTTTTTGTTCATTAGTATCTATATGACCTCTTTTATTAGTATCCATGTTATCATCTGTGTCAACATTCATCACATCATTATTTGTAGTTTCACTAGCTTTGACAAATGAAATATTATGATTTGGCATGAGTTGGTAAATATTTGTAGGTTGTGGTTAGGAGGGGAAATGGAATTATTTCCTTCATCATTAACACCTATAATTGAAAGACAATTGGAATCAATGAGGTATGGTACAAGATGTTTAAGACACTTACAATGTTTCATATTGTGTCCATTTTATTAGTGATAATGGCAATAGAAATTGGATAAAAATTTTGGAGGTAAAGGTTTATTAGGATGGAGAGTTTTAACAAGAGGCAAGGTGATCATTTTCTATTCTAAAATTTGTGACATTGTGTTATGAAGGGTATCGGATAAGGGAGTGGATTTCCTAGCTAGATCCCCAAATGTGAAAGGAGTTGTCTTCCTTATAGAAGCCACTTTGGTATCGACATGTTGTGTTGTTTGTTGAAGGGGATTAAGTTCAAGGAAGCCTTTATTTTGTTTTCTAAAAGGTTGGTAATTGTTTTGGTTTGTGAATTCATATTTTTTAGGTTATCTAGAGGTGGGTTTTGTTTCACGACTACTAACCGAATTTTGATAAGATTTCATGAAGGAAAGTATACAAGTATATGAAGAAAGGAAACTTAATAATGCTAAGCTTATCTTGTATCTTAGTTTCCAAGTTCTCAATGAACATCCATTGAAGGTGAGGATCAGGAATCTTTATGTCCATTTTCCCATAGTAAACCGATTGATAGCATGAAATGAAGTCAATAATATTTTTCATCATCTTTTTGCTTACATCTCATCAAATTGGCTAAAGTAATTTTAGGATTCATGTGCACTTGGAAATGGTTTATAAATGCCTCAACAAGTTCATTAAATGAACAAATTGAGTTATTGGGTAATGAGGAAAACCATTCTAAGTTGGTATCCTTCAAGGATCTAGGGAAAAGCTTAGCCAAGAGGTCATCGTCAAGGGAAAAACCACTACATAAGGTAACATAAGAAAAAACATGGTTAGAAGGATCTCCTTTCCCCCCATATTTCTCAAATCTAGGAATCTTTATACCTTGTGGCATTTATGTTCTCAGTATCTCCAAGGATAAGGGATTGATTTTGACATAGTATGTAGGTTGGCCATTTTAATTTTGGTTTATGGTGGAAATTTTTTTTGAAAGGGATGAAACAGTTTGCACAAGTTGATTTATGAGGGTGTCATTGGTTGTGTTTTGAGGTGGAGGTGAATATGGTGGAGGTGTATATGCATTTGAGGGAGCAGTGAACAAAATTCTTATGGGAGGTAAAGTGGTAGGAGATATGACATGTGATGCCACAAAGGTACTAGGAATGCTAGGGGAAATACCCAAGGTAGGAATGACACTACCAATAGGTTCCATTATTGTTGTAACTGTTAGCACAAAGGATTACACCCTTTAGCTACATATGAAACTCTACAATATTGTGCAACATGGGATCAAACTCAGGTTGTGGGTGACCTACTATGAGAATGAACCTCCAAATTATGGGAAGGTTCCCCTTAAGATCTCCTAGAAACATGGATTTAATGAGAAAAAGGAAGAAGGATGCGTTGAAAATATAAATTAATTTCTGGGAGGTGATACACTAATATTTGACTTTAATCTACAATATGACTCATAAAATTTCTCTAATACTCTTGTTCTTACAATCCAAATTGATCAAATTCATTACATAAGTAATTCATAGAAAGGCTTGAGAAAATCTTTCACAAGTTGTGACTTGTAATAAACTAAAATTTGTATACTTGCATCAAAAAAATAAGACAAGGAATTTAGAGGTTTTGAAACAAAACATTTGAAAATCCTATCAAATCACTCACAAAATAACAAAACACCTAAAATCAGATAGAAAACCTCCTATTTGTATTAGAAAATGGAAGGAATCTCTACAAAACATTACAATAAACTATTGGAAAATAAACCGCTACTACTAATAACTATAAAAATGGCCAAGTTACAAGAAAAATCTCATCTCTACAGTATGCAAAGGCAAGAAAGAAAGAACTAAGGAAAAAAGTATAAGCATTTTCTTCTTTAATAAAAAATTAGTCTCAAAGTGCCAAGAGGTGACAACTAGAGTCAACTACACTCGAAAATAACCATCTCAATATGCCTCACAAGCAAAAGAGAAAAGCATAAAAATCAGAGCTCATAACTGATCCAAATTGAGCTAAAATAGCTCCAAACTCCCCCTCTTAAGCTATTTGACCAAAAGAGACTCCAAAATCACTTTAGTTTAACTGAAAATCAAGGATAAACACCTCAGTTCCACCTCCTTTCTATTTTTGCATGATTTTGGAACTAGAGTAAACTATTTGAACAAATATTAAAGGCAATCAGTTATGATTTTATTTAATAAGTGTTATGTGAAAGTTTAATTCTTGAATTACATGACAAATATTAAAGTAATTTATAAAATATTAATTTTAATATATGTTTACATATTTATTTTGTCTTAATTTCATGCAGAAAATAAAGAGGCGGATTTAATCTATTATTTAGTCTTATCTCCTTATGACTCCCATGGACTCAACTCTCACTAGGTATTTGTCAAATGATAAGTATTGATATTCATATAGAGTATGTGCAAGATCATCATAGAAAAAATAGGCCCTTAAGTGGCAAAAAATTCAAAAGAATAAGAGATAGGAAACTTGAAGTAAAAATTTGAATAAGTTATCTATATTATTTCAAAAATATGTAAGAATAGAATCTGTAGAAAATTGAATGTAGTTTCTAAACTACTAAGTTTATTTTTTTTTTTAAATCTATTTGGTGAAAATTTGAAATTTCAATGCAATAGTACTTAAATTTTAGCGAAAATATAAGAAGTAGGTGTTTGTCTGACCACCCTAACCACAATAAAATGATAATTATTTTTTATAATATTTTAGATATAAGTAGAGGACTCATGTCCCGATGTGATGCATATTTTTTGTAATTTTTTTCCAAGTAAATAATTAATTATGAATTTTTTATTATAAATTTTTTTAAAATAAAAAAACTTGTATGTATGACCACCTTAACTTGGTCAAAACTTCATGAAATTCAATTTTTATTTTTTTAATCCTATAGTATGTGAAGCATAGAATGTGACACATGTTTTGGATTTAAAAAATGTGATACTGTTTGAAAGCTATAGATGTTTTTGAGTCAGCCTATCAATTAGGACCTTAGTCATAATTTGAATAGAAAATGAAAAGTAATTACTTATTAAATTCAAAATAAAGTATAATTTATATTGGTTGAAAGCTGAGAATCTCCTTTAAAAACCCTTTTCGTTTCTTCAATTTTGGGTAAGAAAAAAGTCCTCAGCCACATACCCATCATATTGCCTCTTTTTGGCCCATCATGATCCTGCACATACCCTACACTTAAATTAAATAAAAGTGAAAAATAAACATAATACTTTGGTCACCTTGGATTTAGGGTTTCATTTTGAAACTAAGCAAAACCCCAATTCTACCCATAGGCTCATTTTGAGTTCATTCTCTACTAATTTGTATGAGAGGATTATACCCATACTTTTCTTGGATCTTCATGATATCTATGCATCTGATATTGAGACACTTTCAACTCTCTGATCTGATGCTTAATAAGAGATAGGTTGTATATATGTTGATTTGACATATTGAGACAATTGGAATCCTGAGCTCTAACATTTCTTTTTTTTCCTTTGCAGATAACTCTAGAGCTATCAACCACAAAGTTGAAGATAGAGTTGATCAACACTAGGGTTCATCATTTAGGCAATGATAGATCCCTTTCCTCTTAAATGTGTTCTTTTATTTTTAGATGTACAATTTATTTCTTATTGCATCGTATCCAGTTATTCCCATGGATTGTGTGGGAAAATTATAACATACTTCTTATAATGAATCTAAACAACTACTTTATGCAAAAGCTTGTATAGTGTTCCTCTTTACTGTAAAAAAATTGCATAATGAAAATTGAAAGTTCATTTCTTGGCACTATTTGTATGATAATGAGTATCTATAGTAGAATATTTTGTGTACCTTTCTCCTTCTATATGGTACAAAATATCAATACTGTCCCAGCCTAACCTGATTGGGCTAAAAAGCATAATTATGTAACAATAACCTGAGGGTTAGTATAGGTAGGAATAGAGGAAATGGTTATGGGAGGAGGAAATTTAATTCCTCCTTAGAATTGGACATTGTTCGAAGGTAAAGCACAACTATTGGCTGAGCTAAGATGTTTTCCAAACATTTGAACTATGTTATGCACAAGGCCAACTCCTTCTTCACTTTCAATCATGCGATGTATGTTATCTATGGTAGGAATAGCAGTGGTTGAAATGTTTTTAGTACTTACCCAATTTTGTAGGTTTTCTAGGTCTTCATGGATTTGAATTATGTTTTCTTGTGGAATGCTAGCAACCATTGTCTCAACACTTGTCACAATACTTGAAGACAAAAAGTTGTCAAAGGTATGGTCCATACCTAATGAACTAATGTTAACATTAAGGAGTGAAAGATCTAGATAACCCAAGATCCATGATGATTGTGCTATCATGGGATGACATGAGTCTCGAACTATGGGTATGTGCAGGATCGTGATGAGCCAAAATGTGGCGATATGATGGGTATGTGTAGGATATGTGGCTGATGACTTTTTTTTTACCCAAAATTGATGAAATGAATAGGTTTTTTAAAGGAGATTCTCATCTTTCCACCAATACAAATTATCCTTTACTTTGAATTTAATAAATAATTATTATTTATTTTCTATTTGAATTATGACTAAAGTCTTGATTGATATGCTGAATGAAAAACATCTATAGATTTCAAATGATATCACATTTTTTGAATCTGAAACATGTGTCACATTCTATGCTTTGCATACTATAAGATTAAAAAAAAAAAAAATTCATGAAGTTTTGACCAAGTTAAGGTGGTTAGACATACAAGTTTTATATTTTTAAAGTTGTAATAAAAAATTCATAATTAATTATTTACTTGGAAAAAAATTACAAAAAAATTTCATCACATTGGGACATGAGTACTCTACTTATATCTAAAAGATTATAAAAAAATATTATCATTTTATTGTGGTTAGGGTTTTCATACAGAAACCTACTTATTTTTTCCTTGAAATTTAAGTACTACTGCATTGAAATTTCAAATTTTCACCAAATAGATTTGTTTTTCTTTAAATAAACCTAGTAGTTTAGAAACTACATTCAATTTTCTATAGATTCTATTCTTACATATTTTTGAAATAATATAGATAACTTATACAATTTTTTATGTCAAGTTGCCTAACTCTGATTTTTTTGAATTTTTTGCCACTTAAGGGCCTTTTTTTCCATGATAATCTTGCACATACCCCTACATTTCACTATAGTATTAGCAACAGGGCATCAAGTAGAAAAGATCATACACAGGACAATCAAGGAAATGCATGACACAAGATAAATGTTATGCTCTAATTTTGATTCAAATGAAATTAATCTAGATGCAATGAAATGAAAGTAACAAAAACTATGGAAACTGAAATAGATAACTAACAAAAACAAACAAAAACACAGAAACATAGTTTTTAATGCTAGAAAATATAGTTTAAAATATGAAATGGGACTAAATTTCCCAAAGGGGCATATAAGTTTCAATTAGGTATTTTTTAGGGATTTAAATGGTGAATAAAAGTCACCATAGAATACCTAGAAATTAGGCAAAACCAACAGTACTAGGACTAAATCACCCAGAGATCGTATGAGTCCCATATTAGGGTTTTTGCATAGTTTTAGAAAATTCTATGTGAATGTTATGTTTTTTGTTTTGGATGATGTCTAGGCTAGGTGAAAATGTATATTCTAGGTGAAATTCAATTATGTAAGAGACATAAATGCAACCTATATGTACTTTCACTAATGTAAGATTTAGAAACCCTAGATGCAATTTAACTAATGCAAAACCTAATGCAATGTTAATGCAAGCTAGATCTAGGATTATGATGCACTCTAAATCAGAAAATAAGGTGTTCTAAATGCACATTCATCAAAATGAAATGTAGGAAATAGGGTTCCAACTTTTAGGAGATGAAGCACAAGGGAGGGGTTCCTATTTCCTTCAAGTTTCACTCAAGGAAACCTTAGAGATCTCAATACAATGATAGAATGAGGGAAAGAGATCTACTAAAGGTTGTCCTAGGGTATGATTAATGACTAAAAGGGGTTTCACCACCAAGGTAGGGCTTGGAAAGACAAGTAACATGCAAGATATAATCATGAAACTTAATGATATGCAAAGCTCAAATGAATGACCTAGAAATGAATATAAAATAGAACAAAAAACTAAGAAATCAGAGAGATGAACCTAGAAACTTGTAGCAGCTTGGAATCAACTTTGAAATGTTGAAAGTGTTGAATTTGGTGCACACTAGGACTCATATGCCAAGCTAGATATATCACTCCCAGATTAGGTTTTTTCGTTTGAGACAAGAATCCAGTGATGACGAGTGTAAATCTTAAAAAATATAAAAAATTAGTTATATTGGGACTCATACTCCAAAAGTGGTGTATCAGTCCTACTTGGATTTTTTGAAGGATCAAGATTTTTATCTACTCTTCAATCTCTACTCTTTCTTCCAATCCTAATTTATAGATTTGAAATGTTCAACTATGCTCTTTAGGTGTCTTTAAGGGATCTTGTAAACAAGGTGACAACTTTGACAACTTTGCAAACTTGAAAAATTCTTCCAATATTTCTCTTCAATGTGCTCATCCTAGACCTCCAAATCACACATTAGAGAGAGGGAAAAATGTTTTTTTAGTCGATATGAGTTTTCCTTGGTGAAAATAGATTTTGGTAATCAAACCTTGAAATGAAATGAAATAAGGAGGAATAATGAATGAAAAGATATGCAATGTTTCACATCACCAAACCCTTGAATAAAAGGATACAAATGGGTATGTGCAGGATCATCATGGAAAAAATAGGCCCTTAAGTGGCAAAAAATTTAGAAAAATCAGTGTTAGGCAACTTGACATAAAACTTTGAATAAGTTATCTATATTATTTAAAAAATATGTAAGAATAGAATCTGTAGAAAATTGAATGTAGTTTCTAAACTACTAGGTTTATTTAAAAATAAATAAAATCTATTTGGTGGAAATTTGAAATTTCAATGCAGTAGTACTTAAATTTTAGAGAAAAATAAGAAGTAGGTGTCTGTCTGACCACCCTAACCATAATAAAATGATAATATTTTTTATAAGATTTTATATATAAGTAGAGAACTCATGTTTGGATGTGATGCATTTTTTTTTGTAATTTTTTTCCAAGTAAATAATTAATTATGATTTTTTTATTACAACTTTTAAAAAATATAAAAACTCGTATGTCTGACCACATTAATTTGGTCAAAAATTCATGAAATTTAATTTTTATTTTTTAAATCATATATTATGTGAAGCATAGAATGTGACGCATGTTTTGGATTCAAAAAATGTGATACCGTTTGAAAGTTATAGATGTTTTTCAATCAGCCTATCAATGAGGACTTTAGTCAAAATTCTAATAGAAAATGAACAATAATTATTTATTAAATTTAAATTAAAGAATAATTTATATTGGTGGAAAGATGAGAATCTCCTCTAAAAACCCTTTTCGTTTCATCAATTTCGGGTTAAAAAAAGTCGTCAGCTACATACCCTACAAATACCTATAATATTGCCACTTTTTGGGCCATCATGATCCTGCACATACCCAAATATGTATAAAATGGTTACAATGGATGTAGATATTAACTCTTGCTTAAATGTTGTAGATCTTAAATTTAATGCTTTCTTGAATCAAGAAACCCTACATCACAAATGTTAGCTCCAAAAAAAACATGATGCATGATGACTTTGACATGATGCTTGATACTTGAATAATGCTAAAAAATTCTTGATAATCACTCTTGAATGATCTTATAAAATCTTGTGTAAATGATCTTATGATAACTTCATTACTCATAACCTTGATAGGAGAAAATGAGTGAAATAACCTTGCATTTGTACTTGTTTATGCCAAATTTCCTAAAATTACAACACTACAAGCTGACATCATATCTAGGAGAATAAAATCCCACTAAGAATTTGAATTTAATTTAGCTCTATGATAATTTGGACTCGTATGATAGTTGGGGCATATGAGTCCCATTAGGCTTAGATTCATGTAAAATCTAGATCGAGGCGTTGAAACTTAGGTGGGACCCATATGTCAAAGGTGGCGTATGAGTCCCAAATCACTAAATATGGGCCATAGAATCTAAAAACACATGAACTATGATTGGATGCTAGTAAATTTCAAGATTAATCTTAGAAAGATGTATTAATTGAGTCTTCTAGATGCAAAATAAAGGAAAATAAGGAATAAAGAAGCCCAATTAATTCATAAAAATTATAGATTAGTGTGAAAGTGTAAAGGTACATTTTACAACACCCTAAATAAGGTACAATTATGTACATTTAGTTCACAAGGTCCCAAAAAAATGTGAAAATGTAGAGGGATACATTTTTCTACACTACAACAAGTCATCAACATAGAAAACCAAGAATGTGAGGTTTTCATCCTACTATATAATATATACATTTAGATCAAAATGGAATCATTTGAACCCAAATATTAGAAGGAACGAGTCCATCTTGGCATACCAAGCTCAAGGAGCCTGTTTGAGGCCATAGAGAGTGGTTCAGAGCACCTTGTTGCTCCATTTGATGGAATGAGTCTAGTTAGGTCATGATAAGGTCTAATAAGGAAATTTAGGGCCATTTTGTGATGTTTTTTGGTCTTTGGAGTAAAGGTAGTTTCATAATTTAAATTTTGTTAAGTTTGCAAAAAGTTGTCATGGAAAATGTTGTAAAGTTGTAAAATAATGTAATTGTTAGAAGGCCAATGATCATTGGCTTCAAAAGGTCATTGTAGGAAGTTGAAGAAGTTATTTTTAGGGTGGAATGTGTTTAAATATGTGAATTTCATCATTGTGGTTGGTTGTTGAAGGTTTTGAAGAAGGAATTTAATATAATATCACTTTTTTACAAGCAATTTTTGTGTAATTTCAACAATTCCAGCCACTGTACGACCGATACAGTTGATTCATTAGAGGCATGTTCTAACTTCACTTTAGGATTGGTTTGAGAGAACTTCATTCAATTTTAAGCATCTAGTGTGCAAATTTCTTGAACTAGCTAGAAAACAAGGCTTCAAGGGTTTGAGGGCTCAAATGTGGTAAAGAGGCCATTCCACCTACTGTACATGTTGTATTTTGGTGGAATAGGTATGGTTAGAATAGGATTAGATGTAGGAATTTATATTTTTTTGTGGTAAATATAATTGAATGGTTTTTTAATGTTGCCCCTATTAAAAACATGGAAATTGGGCCATAAGAACAAGGTTACCATTGGTAACTTGAGGAAGCTGACTGAGAACAAGGTAGAGCATGATAGTTTTGATATGAGTGAGGGTATTTTTATGTGTTTAAAAGGTTATAAAATTTTTGAGTGGTCATTTCAATGTTTGGGTATGAAGCCCTAATTGGACAAAGAGTGAAAAAGGGTGAAGTTGAGAGGTTGTGTGAAGAAAGTGAAAGAGAATCCTAGGAAAAGCACAATATAAGGGTAAATTGAATTTTTTTAGGGTAAAAAAGGTGTGTTTGAAGAGGTTTCAAGTTTGTAAGAGGTCTAGAGATAGGATATCCAATAAACCCTAATCAATTTTGAGAAAAGAGAGGGTTTTGTGAATGTGGGTCTTAGAGAGTGAGTTGTGGCTCAAGGATTGAAAAATATGGAGTTTTGAAGGTTGTTTGTAGACTTTCTTGAAAGTGAATTCTTGGGTTGGTTGAAATTTTTATGGAGTGTCTATTTGTAAAAGAGGCCTAGTTTAGTGTAAAAGGAAAGATTTGAGGTTGATGTTCCAAAGGAGCTTTAAGAGGGTTTGAGGCATGTAGAAGAAGGCTTAAATGGGTGTCTAAAATGGTGATTTTTTGTATAGGTTACTAAATAATTTAAAGAGTTATAGTGGAGAAAATGGGTATGTTGACCTACTAGGTAGACAAGGTGAAAAGTTGGAAACAACCCTAGATTGAGTTTTGTGGGAAGAAGGTTGGATAGAATCCATTTGCATGGTGAATGTCAGATTTTTTCCACCCTGTATTGCTATCAGATGTTATCAGAGCTCAGTTAGTAGATCTTTGAAGGTGATTGGTTGAAGTCTACATAGAAGGACAGTTAGAAGTTGTAAAGACAAAACAACATGGAAAAGGAAATAAGAGAAGCAACAAAAATAAATTCACTTTTCAAGACCACCTACAAGTGTTAAGGTAAGGTATGTAATATGATGGTAGATTCAGGTACCTTAGATAACTTGGTATCTCAAGAAATGGTTGATAAATTGCAATTAGTAAGGATTCCTCATGAATCACCTTATTTTGTTTCTTGGTTGAATGGTGAGCATACTTTATTGGTCAAGGATCAATCTTGGGTTGAGTTTCAAATAGGTGCATATAAAGATAGAATTTTGTGTGATGTTGTACCTATGAGAATATGCCATTTGTTATTGGGAATGCCATGGACATATGAATGATTTGCTTTGTATGATGGAAGGCGTAATAGCTATAAGATTGTGAAAGATGGGGATACTTTTAATTTACTTCCATTAGTAGAAAAGGTAATAATGCAAGGTAGAAAGGATTTCACAATGCATGAGGAATACAAGGACATTGAGGGTGAAACCACTACAAAGAAATAAAGTGTTGAGATAGCAAGTCTAGACAGGGATGGAAAGTTGAAGATGAAAGAAGGTAGTGAGTTGGTGAAGAAGACTCACATAGTGAAGTTTAAAGGTGAAATGACCTTGAAGTTTCAAGAAAAGACTAGAAAATATGATGAAGACATGAAAGGATCTGAGTTTTGGCAAAGGAAGACAAAAGAAGGTGTAGGATAGTCATGTGAAGACAAGACAATGATGAGAAGATCAGATGCAAAGGTTTATGAGAAGGAAAATCTTGGGACAGAGATCATAAAAAGAGAAAGAGATGTGATGAATGCAAGAGAGTTTTTTAGGGAAAGGAAAGAAAGGTTTGGTGAGGTCACCATGGAGGAATAATATTGTCCACCGATTGGACAAGAACAAAAATTATAGCAGAAGGCTGATGATTAAAAGGATGGAAAGCAATAGGAGATTTTTCATAAAGAAGATGGTAGACCTAATGGAAAAAGGGTCTTAGAGGCTGAGAAAATAAAGACAGATAAAATGGATAAAGATAAAGTGAATGAAATGACTGAGGAAAGCCAAGATGAGCGTGAAAAAGGGAAGAAATTATGGTGGGGTTAGTGATGTGTCCCTTGAAAGGAAAAGAATAAGGTGAGCAGTCAAGGACTTCCAAAACAAAATTTTATGTCTTAAAATATAGAGGTATAGGAGGTAGGAAGTTTGATTCAAGAAATGAGAATGGAAGTTGCAAAGAGTCAATGTAAATGGCAAGTGAAAGAGGTTGAAGAGAAGAAGTGTGAGAGTATGGTGTTTAGAGAAGAGGGTGGATAGTTAGATTATGTTTCTAAACTTGATAGGAAAGTGGTCCTTGAGGTAGAATATTAGGTGCAATGTGAGAAGCAAGATAAGAAAATAGAGAGGAAAATGAGCCAATGAGAATGGACAAGTACAAAGTTTGTAGAGAATGAGGGAGTTGCAGTCACCATAAGAGGTGAAGAAGAGGAAGCAAAGTGTTTGTAGAGGGTCTCAATGTTGGAAGAGACTAAAGATGAGAAGTTGACAATGATTGGTGAAGTGAAGGATAAAGAGGAAGTGTTGGTGAAGTCTCCAAATGAAGTGGAGAAGAATGATGTTGTGGTGAGGACAGGGAGTTGTCCTTGGATGATAAGGTTGATTGAGGGGCAGTTGAATTCTGCCATGGTAGTGGTTCCAAGCATGGAGAACCTAAAAATGGTTGTGAAGAGAAAGGGTGAGAGGCAGAGAGTGAAGCAAGCCTTTTACTACTTATTTTGATGATTCTATTGATGGGAGTCAAGCCAAGAGTCAAGACAAAAGGGGAAGGAAAAGGTGTAGATTTTTTTTCAATGAACAAAGAAAAAGAACAAAGTGGGAGTAGATGGATGCAGCTGGTGAAGGGTATGTGTAGAATCATCATGGAAAAAATAGACCCTTAAGTGGCAAAAAATTTAGAAAAATAAAAGATAGGAAACTTGACATAAAAATTTGAATAAGTTATCTATATTATTTTAAAAATATGTAAGAATAGAATCTATAGAAAATTGAATGTAGTTTCTAAACTAATAGGTTTGTTTTAAAAAAATAAAAATCTATTTGGTGAAAATTTGAAATTTCAATGCAATACTTAAATTTCAGGGAAAAAATAAGTAGGTGTTTGTCTGACCACCCTAACCACAATAAAATGATAATATTTCTTTTATAATATTTTATATATAACTAGAGGACTCATGTCCCAATGTGATGCATATTTTTTTGTAATTTTTTTCCAAGCAAATAATTAATTATGGTTTTTTTATTACAACTTTTAAAAAATATAAAGACTCGTATGTCTGACCACCTTAACTTGGTCAAAACTTCATGAAATTCAATTTTTATTTTTTTACTCCTATAGTATGTGAAGCATAGAATGTGATTCATGATTTGGATTCAAAAAATGTGATACCGTTTGAAAGCTATAGATGTTTTTCAATCAGCCTATCAATCAGGACTTTAGCCATAATTCGAATAGAAAATGAATAATAATTACTTATTAAATTCAAAGTAAAGCATAATTTATAGTGGTGAAAATTTGAGAATCTCCTTTAAAAATCCTATCTGTTTCATCAATTTTGGGTAAAAAAAAGTCATCAACCACATACCCATCATATTGCCACTTTTTGGCCCATCATGATCTTGCACATACCTTGAAGACAAATCAAAGCATGGAGATGTCTATTCAAAAAGATAATGCAAGAGAAGGGATACTATGCATGGAAAAATCCAATCCAAAGGTTAAGATGAAGCAATTTCTAGGATAAGAAGGTGCATCAAAAGTTGGGGAACAAAGAGTTATTGTAGGTTCAAAGGAATTAGACTTCCAAGGGACTTGGAATAAATCTTATGGTCGGGTGAATGGTGTAGAGCACCTTGTTGCTCCATTTGATAAATTGAGTCTAGTTAAGTCATGATAAGATAAAATAAGGCCATGTTGGGCCATTTTGCAATTTTTTGTGGTCTTTGGAGTCATGGTAGGGTCATAATTTAAATGTTGTTAAGTTTGCAAAAAGTTGTCATGGAAAATGTTGTAAAGTTGCAAAATAATGTAATTATTAGAAGGCCAACAATCATTGACTTAAAAATGTTGTTGCAACAAGTTGAAGTAGTTATTTTTAGGGTGGAAATTCTTTAAATATCTGAAGTTCATATTTGTGGTTGGTTGTTGAAGTTTTTGAAGAAGACATTCAATAAAATATCACTATTTTACAAGTAATTTCTCTATAATTTCAACAATTCCAGCCACTGTATGGCCCATACAGTTGATTCTTGTTTTAAAGAGTAGTATTCATTATAGGCATGTTTTAACTTCACTTTAGTATTGGTTTGAGATAAATTTATTGAATTTGAAGCATCTGGTGTGCAAATTGCTTGAACCAGCTAGAAACTAGGGCTCAAGGGTTTGAGGGCTAAAATATGGTAAAGAGGCCATTCCACCTACTGTACATATTGTAGCTTGATGGAATAGGATTGGTTCGAATAGGATAAGATGTAGGAATTGATATTTTGTTGTGGTCAAGATAATTTAAGGGTTTTGTAATGTTGCCCCTATTAAAAAAATGGAAATTGGGCCTTAAGAACAAGGCTAGCATTGGTAACTTGAGGAAGTTGACTAAGAACATGGTAGAGAATGATAGTTTTGATGTGAGTGAGGGTATTTTGATGTGTTTAGGTTGGAAAATTCTAGAGTGGTCATTTGAATGTTTGGGTATGAAGCCCTAATTAGACAGAGTGAAAAGGGTGAAGTTGAGAGGTTTTGTGAAGAAAGTGTGAGAATCATCGGGGCAGCACAATCTAAGGGTGAATTGAGTTTTTGCAAAGATAAAAAAGTGTGTTTAAAGAGTTTTCAAGTTTTTAAGAGGTCTAGAGATAGGATATCCAATAAACCCTAGTCAATTTTGAGAAAAGAGAGGGTTTTGTGAGAGTGGGTCTTAGAGAGTGAATTGTGGCTCAAGGATTGGAAAATATGGAGTTTTGAAGGATTTTTTTAGACTGCCAAATGAATTTTTCGGTTGGTTTCAATTTTTAAGGAGTGTCTCTTTGTAAAAGAGGCCTAATTCAAGGCCTAGTTCAATGTAAAAGGAAAGATTTGAGGTTGATGTTCCAAAGGATCTTTAAGAGGGTTTGAGGTATGTAGAAGAAGGCTTAAATGGGTGCCTATCCATCCCAAATAGGTGTTGAGGTTCCAGGAGAATCTAGAGGAGAAGCATCAACCTCTAAATGATGACTATAAGAGGAATACGAATCCTCATCATCATTATCACCATCTAAAGTGGAGGAAGATGACTCCTCATCAATATTAGGACAATTAAGATCCTTTGAAGAAATATCATAATGATACAACATCTCTAATGTGATGGTAGATGGAGAAGTGGTAGGAGAAGAACACGAAGATGTCTCCTCAAAATGAACACTCCTCTTCATGAAAAAATCATGAGTGGTGGGATGAAGAAGCCTATAAGCTTTGAAATCATTTGGATATCCAACAAATATGGAAGGATTACTCTACAAACCCATAGCCTTGTGTTTCTCTATTGGAATATGGGCCCATGTAAGAGAACCAAACACTCGAAAGTGATTACCTATGGGATTTCGACTAGTCCAAGGTTGAAATCGAGTTACTCCCTTTACAGGTTTGTAGGAACTTGGTTTTGGATGTAAAATGCATAGTTGATGGCATATTCCTAGTACTGAAATGCCAAAGATTTGGAGTAAATCATATGATTGGCCATCTCCTTCAAGGATATGTTCTTGCATTCTATGACACCATTCTACTAAGGACTATATGAAACTATGTGTTGCATGTTGATTCCTTCTGAAGCACAAAATTGTTCAAGCTGATTGTAAAAATATTCTTCTGCATTATCTATATGTAGAATCTTGATGAAATTGCCAAATTATTTCTCTATAAAAGCTTTGAAATCCATAAAATTATCAAAGACCTCAAACTTCTATTTGAGAAATAAACCAAAGTGTATCTAGAAAAATCATCAATAAATGTCAAGACATATCTAGCCCTATTAAAAGAAGGTTGTAGAAATGGTCCTACCAAGTCACTATGTACTAATTTCACTAGATCTATATCTCTCCATGCTTTTCCTTTATCATATTTCTCTTCAAGATTCTTAGCAGGAATGCATCCCGATCAAACTCCGTCAAAAAATAGAATAGAAGGAAACCTTGAAACCATGTCATGTTGATTGAGCTACTGCAACGATAGTTCAACTGGCCAAACTGTTGATGCCATATAAAAATTACCTCATTTTCATGAGTGAGTAAGAATGTCAAAGGAGAGTCAAGAAAAAAGTGAGAAAATTGATATAGTATAAACTGGTGATCTTCTTTTCCCATAGCAATAGTAGACCCATTATGCATTTCACTAATTACCACTGTATCTAGAGTGAAATCAACATGCTTTCCAGAACTAGTGTGTGATCTAATAAATAAATAGGACATTAGTTGAAAAATATGAAACACAAAGAATATCCTCATATGTCCCTTCACTTACGACAACAAACCCTCAACGGGAGTGTCATCACCCATAAATATGGTAGGCATAGAACATGGCTCCAAAGAGCTAAACTTATCCTCTAATGATGCCATGTGGTGCAAAGAACCCGATTCAATGATCCAAGACTCCACTTGTGAAGCAACAATAATTGGGGCCTTTCCCTTTCCTTCCCCCTTACTTTTTTCTGTTTCCTTAGAAGAAACTTCTGATGAACTCTATTTGATTGAATTGGGCACCTTGATATTGTTCTTTTCTAGAAGATGTGAAAGGTGGTCAATTTATTTCTTTAAAAATTTATGTTCATCATGGTCATGCCTCTTATAGTAAGAACACTTGATCTTCTCCTTCTTAGGTTGTTCACATTTTGATGAAGAGGTTTGATTATCTACTTTTGAAGTAGTATATTTTTTTTATCTTTCTTCTTCTCTCCTTGGTTCTTTTGTTTCTTATCTTGCTTGCTAGACCCATTTTTTTCTTTTGTGCCTTGATTGATAGCTAAGGAATGTGACTCAGAGGGTTTAATTCTACCCATTAGAACCAATTTGTCTTGCTCCCTAGTAAGTTTTGTAGAAAATTCATCTATAGAAGGAATTTTATATGTGAAACCTAGTGCACATTTTGTAGCATAGAATGTATAAACAAATATAGAATAGTTAGGACCAAGCTTTGAAAAAATACTCAAGATTATTTGCTTATCATCCTTCTTGATTCCATACTATTCCAATTATAATCTAATAGCTTTAAAATTTGTGAAGAAGTCTTGTATGGTGTCAAAATTTGATCGACTTAACCATATGAGTTTGTCCTCCAATTGATGACCTCTTAACTCATTTGGCTTACCAAAGAGGGTTTCAAAAGTGGTCTAGACACTTCATTTGGTGTTTTAGCCCACTCAATATGAAAAAGTAGGTCTAAAGATACTGATATACACAAAGTACCAAAAGCTTCATCACATTTGTTAAACCATTTAATCTTTTCTACATCATCTTGTGGTTCAATTTCAAGTCCCATTGTTACATGATGATATCCATGTATTTTTAGATATATTACCATCTTATATTTCCATTCAAAAAAGTTATATGGTATTAAAATAGGAACTATAGATGCATCCATGAGAGAAAAAAATAATATTACAAATAAGAAAGAAAAGTGTGAAGAAAGAAGACACATGAGACACCCCCCTTTCCACTAGTCTCAAAAAACACCCCCTCGATATTACAATGTTGGAACTTATGATTAGTGATTTACAATGATTTTCTAGATTACAATGCTTTTAAGGCCCTTAATAGCCAAAATTATAATACTTGATATAATTAATTTTCAAATAAAATATGGAAAAAAACCTTGCAATTGTGTGTTACTCTTCAATATCTTTCCAACACCTTTTTGTCTTTGAAAAATGGATTACAAAAGTAAAAGATACAACCTATTGAAGATAAAAAATTGTAGCAGATACAACCTACACCATATAATAAAAAAGGAAGATTTTTTTATTAAAACATTCATTGATGGAAAGTGCTCATTGCCAACTTTCCATCAAGTATTCGTTTGAAAAATTCTAACACCTAAGGAAAAAGTTATGCACTTTTGAAGAAAAATGAAAAATCTCCCTGTGATGAATGAATCATGCCTCTTTCTAATTTGATTTCTGCATAATTTATCAACTGTATGAAAAAATTAACAAATATCGAAATGGTTTTTCAGTCCTTGGAATAAAACCCAAAAATCTTTTTTATTAGCAATGAGTGAAAGCCATATTTCTAAAGCTAAAATGAAAACGACTCCATTAAAAAATTCAATTTTTAAGTTTGATTATTTTACTATGTCATCCACTCTTTGACTTCTATGAAATAAAAGTCAAATTTGACTTTCTCAGACCTTCTGGACTCTTTGGAAATGCTGAAAAAGCCTCCATTATTATAAAAACACTACAAATCACCGAAATCTCATAGGAATAGATATATATAAACCAGATTAAATATATGCTTATTTTTCCTTTAATTTGTTCTGATTCACCAGGTCATATGAGGATGCAGGAGAAGAGCACGCTTGAATTCTGAGGAACAATATTAGCTTTCTATTAGTCTTAAATCTCTCAAAAAATTAGAAAAATAATGAGCTACACCAGAAAACATAACTTTGATACCATGTTAGATTCTGCAAGAAGTGAGAACCGAGCTAGGATCTGATGTTGGTCATAGATCACATGAAAATTCACTCAAAAAATGATCGGAGATCAAAATAGTAGAATGAAGAGAAATCTAAAATGATAGAAAAATAGAGACAAGGCAAGAGAATTTGTAGAATACTCTCAATACTCTCACTAAGTGATCATCGAACTAACCCAACTAGTGAAGGTTAAAATAAAGTGCTCAATATATAGAAAAATAAGGAAAAATGCATCCAAGAGGTGCATTAACTCCTACTACCCATAAAGGTGGTAGGTTTTACCTACTTGGTAAATGAAAAAACATGTGGCATAACCTCCTAAGGTGAAGACAAACAAGAGGTAGCACATAAAGAAAAAAGAGGACCATGAGAAATGCAACTACCCCATAACCTACCTAGGTAAAAATAGAAAAGCGGCTATGAGAGGTGGCACAACAAGTCAAAAAGCATGTGTAACTCAACTACCCATTTGTAGGAGAGAGTGACACATGTAGCTGATGTAATCTTCCATGTGTCCTCATATTAACCAGACCTAATAAACCTAAGAAAGCTTAAATAATATGTGTAGGAAAAAATACCCCAAACATGAGGAAAACCAAAAACCAACACTAACATATTTATGTTATATTAAGGTACACAAATTTTTGGATTTCAATATTACACAATATCTAATTTAGATTGTTAGAGAAAAGCACCTAGGAGCATCTATAAACCAAGATAAACCTTCACAAATGAGAGAAGCAACACAAGAGAAGCTATTTCATAAGGAGTGAAAAGGGATGAATTAGTATATGCAAAATAATGTACAAAACATGCCTTAAAAATGAATGAGAAGGTCAATACGAGAAAGTTACCAACATAGAAAAATAAATTAAAATATAGTTACAAACTATTAAATGCAAAACAACTCCTAAGTTAGCTTAAGAGAGTGTGAATGGTAAAAACCATTCACTCTAACACTCAGCCTTAAGTACAACTTAGGGAAACTAAAAAAGAAAAAATGAGATGCAAGATGGGTCCCAACAAAAAGGCCATGTTAAGTACCCATGCACAATTACAATACAAAAAATAAATCTCTCACAAATGGAGAAAAAGAGGAAAACCTTGTGGGAAAAATGCTTCTTCAAAAGAGAGAAAACATTAAAAGAAAAAAAAAGAGAAAGAATGAAGGAGGACTCATCAAGGCCCCCGAAGTATAACTTCCTTTACTCCAAGCATTGATCTCAACAAAATATAGCAAGGAGATGCCAAAGGTTTAGTGAAAATGTCTGCAACCTACTGCTCCATAGGAAAATACTCAAAACTAAAAACACCCTCTTGAATGAGCTGCTTAATGAAGTGTATGTGGATCTCAATATGCTTCGTGTGTTGATGCTCCACTAGGTTGTGAGAAATATGTATGGCACTCTTATCATCACAATAAAAAGTAGTGGGATGATCAACAGGAAATCCAAACTCAACCATCAACTATCAGAGCCACAAAACTTCCTGACTAGCCAAAACAACACCTCGATACTCAGCCTCAGTTGATGATAATGCAATAGCAATTTGCTTCTTACAAGACCATGCAATTGGACTTGAACCAAGACAAAAGACAAAGCTAGATGTAGATGTACAATCATCAACATCACCAACCCAATCTGAGTCAGTAAATCCCACAATTTGAGTAGCACCTAATGTGTAATGAATGCCAAACTAAGTAGTTCCTTGAATGTATTGTAGGATACATTTGGCTACCTTCCAGTGATGCTCATGAGGATATTGAGAGAAAAGGGAGAAAGGACCAACCGTAAAGGAAATATGAGGATGACTGTGTCAAGTATAAAATGTTGCCAACCAAATTTCGATACAATATAGCATCCATTGATAGAGTACTGCAACTAGAAGAAAACACAACACCTGACTGAAAAGGAGTGGGGGTTGGCTTATAATTAGCCATCCCAAATACCTGAAGCAAATCAAGAGCATAGTTCTGCTAGAAAGTAGAAATACCTACAGAGGACTGATGAATCTGAAGATCAAGGAAGAAATGCAAAGGACCAAGGTCAGTCATATTGAAATGAGAGAAAAATCAAGATTTCTCTTGAATCAAAATATTTCTGGTGAACAACTACAAAAATATTACATTGAATTATCTTTAAAATGCCAATATTCCCATATAAAACCAATTACAGAAATATAACTTCCAAAGCTAATTTATTTAATAAATTAACAATAACATGTTAATTAATTTATTTAACTATTTATTAACTAGTAATCTATGATAAGAACTAATTCTTAACACCCCCCTTTAGTGCTAACATAGGAATTTTTTATTTTGTGTTGTAACATAGGAATATTTTATTCTGTGTTGTAACTGTTAACACAGGGATTTGCACCCGAAGTTAAGCTAAAAAGCTCTATAAATCTTGTGCACATGGGACTATTCTCAAGCTGTGGGTATCCTATGGTGAGAATAGACCTCCAGGTTTTTGGCTAGTTCCCTTTGGATTTTCTTGTAAAACTGGTTTTTCTAATAGAGGTAAAGGATAGAAGGATAAAGTAAAAATAAAATAGGGAAATAAGGTGATTCACCAATTGTCAAAAATGACTTGCAACTTTGATAAACTTACAAAAAACTCAATAAAGCTATGTGATCACAACACAGAAACTTATGTCTGCATAAATGATTCTAAGGTAAGGCTTAAACTTATGCTAAGAGTAAGGAAAACAACAAAGTTTTTACAAAATCCCTAAACATGAGACTTAAAACACAAAATGAGACCTGCACTATGACATAATATCCTATGCATTTAGTATTGAATGAATTTATAAAATAATGAAAGGATTCAATATTTAATCATGTAACTCACAACAATTACTAAAGAACACTAAAAAATAGAGAAGGAAATAAGCTTCTTTATTGAGAAATAAGAAGTATTTACATTACAAATCTGTAGATCTCGCAAGAAAATGAGTCAAAAAATGTGAATAATGCTCTCCAACAATCTCCAAATCAAGAACTCCTCAATAATGAAAGAAGAGAAAGAATTATAGAAAGAGTCTCAAAATTCAAAATTGAATTTTGGCTCTAAAATCTTGTGTGTTGTCAATCCTCTCCTCCAAATAAGGCATGCAATTTCCAACCAACTCCAGCAAGAGTTTTCAAAGTTTGAACAACTTGTGGGTCGTATACAAAAGGAAATCCCTCCAAATCAAGATCATAAATGAAAGCAGCAAGGTGCCTTGTGCCTCAAAATAGTCCTTAACTCAAGTTAAGTCAAAAGGAACTCATAAATGAAATCAAACTCCTGATTTAGTGCTCCAAAATCCCTGATTCTCTCAACATGTTGGCCCTATTTTCTCAACCATCTCTATGACTCATACAAGTCATTTAAAGTTCAAGTTAAACTCCCTTTGATTAAGTTCACATTTGAAAACATATTCAAATCACTCTTTCATTTGTATTTCCTGATTATCATTTATTTAAAATGATTTATAATTCATCATTTTAAATAAAGATTTATAATTTTTTTTTTTAAAATCTATGCAAAAACATCATAGTCACCTATCTTGAAAATTGCATATAAAAATACCTTTAATTTGCATCTAAAATAACTTTATTTAGAGTGATTTTTATTTCATCACTTTTAAATAAAGCCATATAATTCAATTTTGAAATGCAAAAAATAAAAGAATTTAAACAAAGCCAATTATAAATTATTGGCTAAGTGATAAGTCTAGTGGGCACTTTGAAAAGATTATTGAAAATAATCATAAGGCATTTCTAGAATATGCCATGACTTAAACACAAGTGACTAAAGTTTTCATTTTTGAAAATAAATTCTAAGCCAAAAATGCCTCTCCTTGCATTGGACTTCTAGGGTATTCAACAAACCTAAAATGAATGTTTTACATTCATTCATTTGTATTCATTTCTCGTGTTGCTGTGAGAGCGCCACCAAGACAAAACCCTAGCTCTGTGAATAGATTTTCTACTAGAGATCTTTGCTTCAAATGCCATTTCCTAAGATTCTTGGAGGAAATAAGGCTCGGTGATTATGTTTTTCATTAAGAAATTGGCTTTATTTCAGTTTGAAGTCATAAACAATACTTATTTGGCTGCGTCCAAAGTATTCTTTTATGTTTCTCTCTGCTGATGTTTTGTCTCTATCATGAGCTGACTTCTTACTTGGCCGCCATTGAAAATTCTTGACCAAGCTTTCAAGCTGAGAAAAGTGCATTTTTATATTTCTCTTTAGGTCAACCACCATGACAAAACCCTTGTCTTACATAAATCCTTTCTTGAGCTTCTCTAAAAAAAATCTATGTTTTCTGACAGCCGCAACCTTACTGTTGTTTTTCTAACATTTCTCTTGTTATATGTATGTGGCTTTTATTGTGGTCACCATGAATTAACTCTGGATGAGTTTTGAAGTCCATGGAAAATGAAGAAAAGAATGAATATTCTTTATTGAATTTCTTTGAGTAGGGCGCAACCTACAAGCCTTTTGCTGGGTTTTGATTTGTTTCTCCATGAAGGTTATGGACATACTATTCTTCTGGGTATTTTTGTAGCTCTATTGGGATAACAGAAATTTATTCCATATTCAGATTACCAAAAAGAGAAACTTTCACTTTTTGCACGAGTAATTTCTCTTTTATATGAATGCCTTATACTTTGAATTCAAGAGAGTAAAATTCCTTTGTGAATGAAAAAATAGCTAAGTTGTCTTCCATTTCTGAGTTACGTTGAAATCTCACAAACAGAAATAATTTACTTCTTCATACAATAGCTACTTATTATCATCATCATAGTGCTTTTAATATCCAACTACATAAATTATGTAAAAAGACAATGACTTCCTCTTGAATTTACAAATAGTACATCTACTTTCAATTCTCGATGGCTTAGCTAATTTGTTTCTCCATTTGTAATCAGGTAATACCTTTACCAACTATAGCAGATGATCAAATTGTGACTGATATAAGTGTGAATTTAGACATAGTATGATAAAATTTTAATAATGTATTCAATTTGATTTATGCCACTTGATGAATTTATGTGTTGCTTGCTCTTTTGTTATTGAGATGGCATTCTCTGCTACAAACATGCATACAAAAGTCTTTGTATTCTTTATGCATAGAAATATATGAACTTTGGCATGTATGTCTATTTACTTGAATTTTGAAAAGATTCATTATTTTGATTTTAACGGCTAAGTATTGTAAATTTCATTGCACAACTTAAATGAGCTAGACTCCACCCTTGTGGGAGCCACATTTAACCCCACTCATATTGAAATTTGATGAATTCAACAACATTAATTTTCCTGTTTTTGCACATGAAACAAATAAGTTAGTAAAAAAAATGGATCGAATGATTCCCTGATGATTGAATCTGGCATTTTTTATTCTCTTAGAATTTGACTAAATTGATTTGATTCAACAACACATGCAAATTATATTTCGGTTGAACTTAGCATGTTTTTGAATTTCGTGACTTGAGCTCTAACACCACTTTCTACCAATTGTAGATTCTAAATTTGAGAAGCTAAGGAGTTGAAGATCGAAGGTGCTGAAGACCAAATAGAAGAATGATGAATCAAGTCTACACCAGTCCTTAAGGCAATGATGACATGATTTTCTTTTACATGTTTCACTTTACTTGTTCCTCAGTTGTATAGTTTGTATTTTTTGTTGAATTGAATCAACTTAGTCTACCCACGGCTTGAGTAGGATCACAAAACATATTTCTCTTAATAAATCAATTGTTCATTATATGAAATGGCTTATGATCAGCAATCTATGTTTTTTCCATTTACATAATGAAACAATGAAATTGCACTTGTTCTGAAAACATATTTTGTAATCAACATGAATGATTTCTTGCATTCCTATTTTTATATCTACAATTCCCTTCTAATAATCAGCAATAGCAATCACTATGCAATGAATGATTCAACTTGAATGATGTTCTCTGAATGAAATTTGTTAAGCGTTTTCTTTGTTAGGACTGTTCAATCAGTTTAATTCAAACTGGTTGAATGATTTTGACAAATCAATCCTAAATATGCTTTTATTCTGAAAACAAATTTTCAATGGATAATTTGACATAAAATTTGTGTATACCCCAGCAAGTAATTGCTTCCAAACTTCATTAATTTATACAGGAAGCAAAAAATTAATAATAGTAACATATCGATGGTTGGCATTGGTTTTTACATGCATATTCTAAATTCCTCCCCTTTAATGGAAAAAATTCTTGAATTTTGGTTTTTACCTATTTGATTGGAATTAGGTGAAACCATTATGTTGAAAGCCTTTCTTCCTCAACACCAAACTCTTCAATTCCAAGTTAAAATATTTTCTTTCCATATCTCCTATTACACGATGTTGGTGAGAATGCCACTAAAAAGAAAATACCGTTATAGGAAGCACACAAAATAGAGAATATCATTTCAGGAAGTAGGAAGCATTCCCTTCATCGAGTGGTTAGTAAGAATTTGGGCATACTTTGACCAAAATAAAGTCATCAGCTTTGGATGCCTAAATCACCATAGATTATTGGGGGTTTTACATAATGAGAACCAGAAGACTATACCCAACTATTAATTATAATTTCAAATCCTTGAAGTTATTCTCCAAAGTACTCTACCATGTCATTTCTTTTAGGATTGTCATGGAAAAGAACATCAATGTCAAGATCCTCCTATAGCTTAACCACTTTGGTAATTTCCTGCTAGATTGATTGAATATATTTTTCCCTAAAATCTTGTTTGATTTAAATTCACAAAAAACTCTCCTAAGTTCCACTGTTTGAGGAAAAGACCCAATGGTTGTAATATGAAGGATTGGCATATTCAATTTCTTTTGTTCATCAAAATGAACAACTACAAGACTAGCACGCCAATGATAAGAGCCCTTGAGTGTTTCAGTCTTATTCACTTTCTCCACACATTTTACTGTAGACACATACAAATGACCTAGGCTTGCAAGCTCTATTTTAACCACTTTCATCCTAGCATAATTATGACATTTAATTATGTCCTTGGTCCACATTCGACTATTAATTAAATAATTCATAATTATTTAATTAATTCATGTCATTTTATTCTTCATGATTATTAAATGAATAAATTTTAATTTATTTATTCAATACATCTTTAATTGTCGAAAGTCTTCCTTTAATTAAATAAATTTGTTAATTTTTTTAATTACCTTTATCCATTTATTCTTCCTGATTATTAAATAAATAAATTTTATTTATTTATTCAATATGTCACTAATTTCCATATTTAAATGAATTTATGAATTTATTTAATTATCAGTCATAATCCTCTAAAATTAAATAATTATCTTTAATTATTTAATTACTCAATTTAACATATTCATCATTTTAAGTAAATTTAAAATGATTTCACTTTCTTCACTGTCAATCCATTTTAGTAAATAATCTGAAAAAGATTATTTATTATCTCACAAAATCCATATTTTGAGTTGATTTAATTCAAATTGGTAGCTTTCTTCCAAAATTAAAAAAAAAAAGCAAGCAAATTCTTGTTTCTTCAAAGCTTCTTTTCAGTCCACCTTTTATCTTTTTGATTTTTGAAATCTCACAAAGCAGGCTATCTTTATCTTCTTAATTTTGAAAATCTTTATTTTTGAAATTAATTATCTCATCTTTTCTCCATCGTCGATCTGATTTTCTGAGATGACATCTTGACCACTCACTTAAGGATTTTTCTGTAACCCTGATTAGGGATTATCAAATTGAATCTTGTCCTCTGATTTTAGGTTTTTTTCAAAGGTCGATCTCGTTCGTCCATTCAAAATTGCATTTTCTATAAAATGTCAATTTTGTTCATAATTTGGGGACAACTTCATTATTATAGGCATTATAGTCATTTATCAATTGTTATAGTCATTTATCATTTATCATTGGCATAGGCATAGGCATGATTTTATTTAAATTGAAAAACTTGCATAGGAAAATGTCATAGTCAAATCACTCACACACTCGATTTGAGGGCATCAATCATATGTTGCAAGCTATGAAGTGTTATGGAGGTGAATCATGGAAGCTTCAACAAATATCTGGTATAATCATTCTTGTTATTTTTTTCATTGTACTTCATAACTTCTTTGGGTTTATATTATTGATCTAATCATTTGCTAACCTTAAATCTGAAATTTACCCATTGATATATTTACAGTGACACTTTGATATCCTCATTTAATCTTGAAATAATCCTCTTGTCACCTCTAATCATCCAATGTGTTCATTAGTTTAGATACGAGAATGGAAGAGAATTAATCAAATTGTTTCCATATTGCTTGATCACTACTAGCATATGATAGATTAACTCATTCTCCTCAAATAATTTGAATTTTTCAACACATAATGGATATGGTGAAACCAATATAAATATTGGCTATAGTGAAGATAGATCCATACAAACATCAATGGAGTTGAGTGCTCAAATAATGTACTACAATGATGTCACATTCTATATATCAAATCTTTAAAATGCCTCTGATGAAAGTTGAAAATTCCTTCACAAATTTTCTAATGATTACTATGCCCAAAAATAACATGGAGAAGCAATAGTTTCAATGCCAAGGTTGAATATATGCTTGCAAAAAATTAGGGATTTTTTTAAAAAAATTTGGGATGATAACAATGAAAATAATGAAGTGTCAAACAATGGAAAGAATTAACAAAATGGAGAGATAGAAAAAAAATGCAGATGAATGATCGAGTCAAAAGGGTTTTGCACATAGTCTACATTGCTCACTTATTGACCAATGCAAGAATGCAAGAAAACAATAGCAATTGCACATGGTCCTCACTACAGTACTATTGTAAACACCACTTTGGATGAATAGTCGATTCCCTAAACTTGAGAAAACCCCTTAGCCACAAGACGAGCCTTATACTTGTAAATATTACCAACAGTTGAAAACTTGATATGATACACCCACTTGCACCGAACCAACATTCTTTCCTTAGGAAGAGGAAAAAGATTCCAAGTATGATTGAAGACGAATATTCCTCAACCATAGCACCATCCCACTATGGAACACCTAAAGCATATGAAATTTTTTAAGGATTAGTAGAAACTACATGACTCAAAAGAATGATACCTGAAGTGTGAGAATGAGTGTGGTGAGAAATGTTGGAATCACCTACATGAGAACCAGTCTCCTCAAGAAGAGTGAAAGCCAAAAGAGGTTGTGTGGGTGCAGGCTCAGGAGAATATGGAGTTATGTTAACAACAATATCAATAACATCATCAAGAGCATCAACAACATCATCATCATCAACAATAGGAAACAAAATATGCTCTAAAGAAGAACTAGGAAGTAGGTGTTAGGTCTCAAAAATGTAGGTTTTTAAACCATATGAGGGTGCCAATCTCTTAATACATTGTTGGCCAATGAACAGGGTAAATTTGATTGATAACCCCCTACTCTTTAGGCTCTGCTAGACCTAGGTGGGTGTACCTAAGTGACAAGGAAACTTTGAATTTTTGGATATAATTTCTAACTTAAGCAATCTACTCACTATGGCACGTGGCTGTGAAGTAGATGCAAGGCTAATGACTAGTTCCTATTGAAGGCGTTTTAAGAATTAAATGTGTGAATAAAGTTTATGTAAAATTTTTCTAAAGTTGATTGGTGCCTAATCTATTAGGTGAATGGAGATAATGGATGGATGATGATTATGGAGATAGATTTTAATGATAGGTAAACCTATTATTTAGCTTAACTCTAATTGTTGGGCACTTTTAAATTTTTGCACCATGCGCAAACATGTAGGTTTGTTTGCTATAGTACTCTTTTTTATAGATCCCAGTCTTATTCCTTCAAATTACTATGATATTATGAAAGGAATTTTAATTCTTAGCTTAAGGGAAACTAATTAGACTAATTATCTTAACAGGATTTTCAATCCCTAAGGGAACTAATTAAAATGAATTAACTAAAAGGATTTTTAATTCTCTCACCAAAAACCAAGCAAGACAATCACATAGTTATAGAAAATGTGTCCATAAGAATCATATAGATTTGAATAATTCAAGAGAACCACTTTGGAGACAACACAACAACAAATAAAACATGAAAATTAACACAACAATTGAACATTGAAATAGATCACAAATTATAAGCAGTCTTCTCCATTATATTGCTTCAAAAGATAAACATAAATAGCAAAAGTATTTGATATGAGATGGATGGGAAAAATATGCTAAATGAATGTAACCTAATACTATTGGTAGTGCTAATGATATGATGATTATCCTAGAACTAGGCCTTTGTTTCCTTTTTTATATGGGAAGCAACAAGCTTTAGGCCCATTTACAAAAGGTTACAATGTTTGTTAACTAAAAATTGTTTAACATAATATAAAATTTTCAAAAGTTTTTTAGTGGATGCATCACAATATATTAATCTTCAACAAGCACTCGTGATCACCAAATACCTTTTCAAGGATCATGCACCATTATAATGCATCCACAACTTCCAACCTTCCATACTCTACCACTTTTCACTTGGCCTGGGCAATGAATATGTTAATCCTCAATTCATGTTCAATATACCATGTCTTCACATAAGTATCTGCATTATTTATGATATCCTTCATTGCATACTCAAGTTCAAATATTCTTCCTAACTAGATATGTGTCCTTTTGAGAACCTTATCTTCATCATTAATGTCATCAATAACACATGGCGGGTACTGGGCTATCTCATCCTTCCATATTTCCTAATCTTTTAAATTTCTTTCCTCAAAGAAATTAGGTAGGGCCATACTTAGTGACTGACTAAAGTCACTCAATTCTTGTGTTACTTGATGTTATCGAAGCTTTCATGTGCATTCATAAGCTCTTGATATTCTTGAAGCACATTTTTTTAATCCTCTTTTCCTTCCTTAATCTATACTCCCACCTCCTTCATTCTATCATTCAACCGATTATGTTCATGTATGGCTGCATATGTTTTGTCATTGATGATCCAGATGTTATCAACAAGTCTAATCATATCATCAAATATTTTACATACTAGCTCAGATGTTATTTCAAATGTAGTGGGTTTTTAATTTTTTCTTCAATTCTTCTTGTCCTTTCTAGATATTTCCATACTTTTGCTTCCAATAGGTGGTCTTAGACATTGCTTCAAGCACCTTTGTTTCATGTTCAATCAATGGTGATTAAATCCTGAGGAAGAAGGAAAAACTATCTTTTTAATTGATCACATCTTGCCTCAACCTCTCATTCTCCTCTATTAGCCCCTTATTATCTCTAGCCAAATTTTGAATTTGAGCCTTGGTAAACTTGGCTACATTTACATTTAGATCTACTATTAATAGTAATATTCTTCAAATGAATTCACAGGGAACAAGGGATTTTCATTACAAGAAAATATTCTAGGTTGATTTCTTGGACCTTTAGGTTTGTGCAGAGGTAACTTCTACCTCTTATAGCTTGTATCCATACTCTGGTATTCTTCTAGCAAATCCCTTGTCCATAATTTTATTTTTAGGGATGTATCTAATTGAAAAACCATACAAATGTAATCATGTGTTATAATAATAAATTGTGATCCATCATGAGAGTGGATTGACTTCATTTTTGGATTGTAGTTTCTAGCGAGCACTTTAATTAGTTATACATTAACAAAGACATTAGGCATCACAAGCTTCACTAGATTCAAATTCCATGGGTTTTAGAATGGCCTATGTCTATATTTCTTTCTGTAATGATACCTAAACAAGTCATAACCCCTATGAGAAATTCACACATCCCCTATATTTTTGTTTCTATCTTCCAACATTTTGCATGAAGGGTTTAATTGAGTTTCTCTTTTCAACTTTGGCCTAGACCCGAGACAGTGATTGACGAAGTCTTGGTTGAATGGCCTAGCCTCCATTTTCTTCCTTTTCACTTTTGGTTTCTCGGGGTTTTTTTCCATTTTAAAACATAATTGTACCGTATTTCAAGAATTTTTTTAGAGAATTCATTGAGTTGAGCCAAGAGAACTTAATTTAAAAAATGTTGCAATTCTTGAGCTACTTGTTGTCATCCAACTCTATCTTCATGATATTCAACTACAATTCATAGTAATTAACTAATTTCTTGGGAGTTAGATTTATGGAAATTTGGTATGCATGAGCCAACTTTGGTTCATAAGTGGCACTCATGCCACCTTTCTAATAAACTTGTAACATTAATGGTAGTTGTGTCTTTGATAACCTCATTAGTCATGTCAACTTGGTCAAACATTATTTCGTACTATCAAAGAGACTTTAATTACATTGTCAAGGATGCATGTTTCTCTCTTCAATGTGTCTCTAATCATATTTTAAAATATTAAAGAGACCTTTTAATTTATCTCTTCGATCATACAAGGTCTCCCTAATGGCTATATATCAAGTTCTTCCCTTTTTGATCCCTTGACATAGATTTTCAATGAGACAAGTGAATATTTCTCCTCGACAAGCTTATGTGTCCTCAACATATCTGTGAATTTCTTCCTTCAGTGATATTTCTTTCAAAAACCTTTATGTGACTTTAAAATGTCAAAGAGACCCATTATTATCTCTCTTTGATGTCCCTTAGTCTCATTGATAACATATGTTCATAGCTACATCGAAATGTCGAAGATACTTTTGACAAGGTTTGCTTGATGTTCACTTGTCTCTTCAATGTGTTACAATTAGAATGTTGAAGAGACTTCTATTAATGTATGTTCCATGCCTTCATGTCTTTTCAACATTTTTTTCTCACTTGCTCTTACAATGTTGAAGATACTTCTTCATTTCTCCCTTTGACATACTAATGTCTCTTTGATATTGCCATTTTCCTGACTCTATTCTCACTAATAATTTACCATTTATTTTATAGAAATCTCTCAATGTCTAAGAGATGTTTTTTGTTTCTTGAATGTAAAATAATTCCATATTCTTAGAGTATCACTATCACTGTACCTTTTCAGTGAGACATGTTAATTTTTCACTTCAATGTATCCAAGTCTCCTCAAAGCATGAGATTCTCCTCAATATCTTCATTGGCCTTCTTTTGACTCTATCAAGGAGACATTGGTGTGGCTCTCTTCATTGTGGTACTATCTTGGCAACATACCTCGAGCTACTGAGGAAGTCATTTTAAAGGAGGAACTTATTTAAAAATGATAATGAGAGAGTTTATTTTATTAGCTATGCACATGGGGAAATTTAATATAGTAAAATCAAGGGAAATGGGGTTTTATGATGTAAATAGAATGCAAAAAAATATATAGAAACCAAGTTGGAAATTTTAGGTCCAACAAAAGGGAGGTAGATTCATGTGATGGAGAATCCTTCAAAATGAAAGACTCATCAAAGTTAACATCATGATGAAAGTGTACCTCTTGAGTGATGGGATCAAACAAATGATAACCCTAATATCCAATGAATATGTACCACTAACTCTTCTTCTCTATTGATTTGTGCCTCCCTAGTGGAATGAATGTCCATGCATCACTTCCAAACACTCTGAAGTAGGAGACCTTAGGCTTGACATGATACCAAGCCTCCTTAGGAGTCATATTTTGCATTGCCTTGTGAGGCATACTGTTATGAATGTAGTTGGAACAATTGATAGCCTCTACCTAAAATGTTGGAGCCATGGACCTATAATGGATCATGTAGTTGGCCATCTCCTATAAGGTTCTATTCTTTCACTCATCCACACCATTTTGTAGAAGAGTGTATGGAACCGTGTGTTGATGAAGAATGCCTCGATCACTATAGAAGTCCTAAAATGCCCATTTTACATACTCCCCCCATTATCTATGTGAATATTCTAAAGGGAATGTCCTAAATGCTTCTCCAAGGTCATGAAGAAATGAAGAACCTCATCCTTGTACTTCAAAAAGTACACCCAAGCGCGATGGGAGAAGTCATCAATGAAGGTGAGCACATACTTGGCCCCTAAAAATGAAGGAGTGGGAAATGGCATAAGATCACTATGCACCAACTCAAGGGGTGTCAAAGTATGTGTAGCCATACCTTTTGGAAATGAATCTCGATTGATGTTTTCCAAGTACAAACCTAGGCAAACCCCATTATAACAAGAGATTTGAAGTAGACCAATCACCAAGCTATGTGTGCTCATTTGTTGGAGATATCTATAATTCAAGTGGCCAAAATGATTGTGCCAAATCTTATTTACTGAATCTACATGAGCAATAAAGGATGATCCTGATGAAGGCTCAAATATGTCAAAATTATACAAGTGGGCTCTATGATCAACTACTCTAGTAGCAACAACCTTCTTAGGATTCTCTAACTCTTGAATAGTCACGCAATTGGGAGAGAACTCAATAAGCCTTCCATCACCATGCTAACAAATCTAATAAATGGAGAGCATATTTTGTGAAATATCAGGAATAAGAAGAGAATTTTCAATGTAACCATCCTGCATATGAACTGAGACTATCCCTAAAATAGGAATTTGAGAAGAGTCTCCAACTGCAATGTGATTAGTATGACTATCAAAAAGATAATCAAGAAGATCTGCATCATGAGTCATGTGATGTGAAGCACCAAAATCAAGAATCCAACCATTATGGGTAGAGGATTGTGGACACGGGAAAATTTTCCCTTTTTTCTTGATTGATTTGGGAATAATTGATGATAAATTGGACTTAATGAGGCCTTTATTTGATGTTGTGAAGTGTTTTACACATCCACACTAGGTCTTGGACCCTTGGAAATTGAATAAAATGCATTTAACAATGTCTTGTGAAGGCATTGTAAAATACTTTCATGCCTCCCTAGACTTAGTAGACCCATCTTTCCCTAATTCAATGTTGTAAAATGTATCTAATGGAATTCTCACATTAATCTAGAAGGCTTGTGAATTAATCTATTGTTATAATGTGTCTTACAAATTCACATTGGATGTCATTCCTTTCTAGGCTATTTAGACCTCATTTAAATGATGTAGAGTGTATTTAATCACATTTTCACATTGAATTTTGTGTCCCAACCCCTAATTAACCTTTACATAATCATTAATAGTCCCCTATGGCCCCATATTGTGCATCCCAAGGCTTATTTTGATCAAAAAATTGACTATATCATCATATAAACCTGATTTATTCACTCCTTGACATTCCAAGTATCAAAAGGCCCCTTCTGGGACTAAGTCACCCACCTAAGAAAATTAGTCCTTGATAGGTGGGACTAAATCACCCAACATGGTGACTTAGTCTAATTTGGCCTATTTTTGAGGTTTGAGTAGGAAATTTTGGATTTAAGTTTATTTCTCTTTCATGTTGGCCTTGGGGATCAAATTAATTGGAAAATAAGGTGAATTTCCTATAAATACAATTATCTAAACCATAATTCATAACCTAATCATTTCATTCATCAACTAATCTTGTCTTTCAACTCAAGCAAGCTAGGGTTTTATAATTTCAAGTCATCAAGATAGCTTCCAAGGACATTCAAGGTTAGAATCTTCATCTACTAATGTGCGAAAAATAAAGATATATCATCATGGAAAGGTATTAACTCCATTTTTCCATACTTCATTACATTATTTCTCCACTTTGGTTTCATTACCTAAAATGGGGTCTGACCAAAGAAAACCACCATGCCCTAACATTCAAAATTTATTTATCTTCTCTTGTGTCTTTGTAGATTTAGGTACTTTGAGGGTTTTACAATCATTGAAGATTAGGTTGAATACTTTTTGAAGATCACTCCTTTCTTGCAAATCCAAAATATCAACAAAATGTCACTTTAGGCCCAAAAATTAGAGTTTAAGTAGACACCTATTAGGAACCAAAGTGCACACTGAGGGCTTTTGTTTCCCCTTTCAAAATTTTAGAAATATAGAAGTGGAATAAGTCACCACTAATGGTGACTTAGTCCCACTGTACATTCCTTTCAATGATTTTTTTATATTCAAACAACCATTTGGCGAAAACAGGTTTCTAGGCAATTTTTCCAGATCTAGGACTAAGTCTGCTAGATTGGCACAAGTGTCCTAGTTGGATTTTGCATCAGCTTTATTAGGATTCCAAGCCTTCATTCCATCCTTTTTCAGCTTCCAGGTGTACACATTTTGTTTCATAGCTTTTTCTTTAGTTTTGTTTGCATTTCTAGGTCCTTTATCACATGATTGAATATCACAATGTGTTTTCTAGAACTTTGCATTTCTTAGGTTTAGCATTAAATAATAATTTCTTTTATTAGTTTACTATAGTTATACATCATAATTATACATATTACACCCCACATAACATTAATCTTTGAATGTATACATTGCATTTTTTCCCATCTTTGCCCTTTTAGGTGAAAAAACCTAGAAGTGCAACAGAAACTTGGGTGCCAAAATCTTTGTTTACAAGGAAAAACCTCTTGCTGCAAGGGCTTGGTCTTTTCCAAAGGAAGAAGACTTCAACATGGCAATGTTGTGCTTCTTCATAACTTCCTCTAATGTTGTGAGACTCACAAAACAATGTGCATCATTGTTCCCTAACTTTCCAGAAAAGGAACAATTATCCTTCTTCTTAGACTTGGAAGATGATTCTCTTGAGTTAGAAGGAGGAGGTAAAATCTTATGATCACTCTTCTCCTTAAGCTTGGAGGGAATCTTACCACCTTGAGGAGAATATTTCTTAGGATTTTTCTTATTCTTACCCTTACCCTTAGAAGATTGAGCAATCAAGGAATGACTCTTAGGAAAATCATCCATCTGGCTCAACTTGGATTGCTCCCTAGCCAGTCGATCACAAAACACCTCAAAAGAAGGCATCTAATAATAATCTCCCATAATATCCATGGTAGAATAGAAGGTGGAAGCAAATACTTGAAATGTGCTACTCAGCTTAGAAAGGATCAAGAAGATACATTCTTTTCTTTTTTTTCATGACCACATCCTTTCAACTATGAAAAAATCAACTTAAACTATGTAAGGAAGTCTTGAATAGTGGGAAAGCATCTAGAGAGAGAGAATTAATATTAACTTTGAGTTGTATGATCCTGAACTTATTGACCTTTCTATATAACTCAACAAGCTTATCCTACACCTCTCTAGTTATTGTACAATCTATAGTATGAAACAAAAAATTATCAGAAACATGGAGGGCTGTGAGTCCTTTTGCCTCATCCACTTTTTGTGATGAAAAAAATTCTCAAATTCCTTGGTGAACTTGGGTTGTTCAGCATCCAACATTTTCCAAATACCCTGAGATTGCAACAATTATGTCATCTTAAGCTTCTACATGTGATAGTTGTGCGGAGTGAGTGGTTCAATCTTTGGTTCTGACATGATGTGTAAATTAACATGAAGAGGCCAATATTCTATGTATACCCCCTAGAATGGATAAAAACAATAATGTGAAATCCCCCATAAAAAAAAACTTTCCAAAAAACACTAGATTGAAGCAAGAAATTGACAATAGATGGAAAAAATTTAGGCTACAAAACTTGAAATTGATGGAAAAAAATTTAAAAAAAGGAGTACCTGGACCAAGCTCCTAGTCACACCATGAAACAAACTATTCAAAAATCTTTATGTTTAGATGTGTATATAAGCAACAAACAAAGTCCACACCTGGAAAATGTGGGATAAGTTATGCCCTTTGAGGCAAAGCACAACCCATAGTAAACTACGATCCACCACCATTGAGAAAAAATTATTTTGTCAGCAAGAGAACTAGTGCCACCACATGATCCTTTAGCTCATGCAATAGACAAAGCATTGGTGTATAAAAAACTAGTTTTGATCACTTTCTAATCAATGTGGGATTAAGTTTCACAACAAAAAGAAATAGTAAATTTCTTTTTATTCCCATGAGAAGGGTGGAAACTCTAAAGGTTCTTTTCCTAGCAAGAGATATTGCATGAACTTAAAAAAATGCCACCAATCTGTGAATGCATCCTCACAAAAATGCAAATTGTGGCCTCTAGACAAGGGTTATCATGCCTAGATTCATAAATTCACACTTTTAATAGATAAATCATTGCCTCTATGAGAAAAAAAATGTGCCACTTGAATATTCTTATTGTCTTAGCAAAATTGTGCCTCTCCAAATGGTATTTAATCTTGCTTCCAAATAGCACAGTGACTTAAAATAACAAATATAGCTTCTAAAATAATTATACTAGATGGTGCCCAATCTCTTGTATAAATTAGTTGAATATCATTTTTAATAGAAAAAAATTCCTGAGACAAATCACGCCTCAATAAAGTTTTTCTGCTTCTAATCAAGGATTCACAACCTTCAAATTGTACCTGGAAAAAACTCTCAACATGGAAGGTGGTTGTAGAAGACAATATCTGATACCATGTTACAGAAAAGAACCCAAGAGCATCTACAAACCAAGAGAAACCTTCTCAAATGAGAGAAACAACATAGGAGAAGCTATTTCACCAAGAGTGAAAAGGGATGAATTGAGATATGAAAAATAATGTACACAACATGCCTTAAAAAGACATGAGAAATTTGGTATGAGAAGGTAGCCAACATATAAAAAAAAATCAAAATACTTTTACAAATTATTAAATGCAAAACCACCCCTAAGTTAGCTTAAGAGAATGTGAATGGTAAAACCATTCATTCTAACATAGATTACTATAGATTGCTCCATAATAATCTTAAGTTCATACAACAAAGATTAAAACAATGTGAAATTAAAAATTTCCTATCTTAAACTCTATTTTCCTCATTCCAAATATTACAAAGGGGAAACAAGATCATCTTAATATATAGGATAAATTACAAGTGAAATTATCTATCAATTCATTACATGTTTAGGTACCTATACTATTGCTTTGTGAGTAAATTAGAAAATTAAATAGTCATGGTTTAACTGATCAAACACTAAGTCTCTGATTTTCAAACTCCAACTTTCAATAAGATACAAGGATAATGTTATACTAATCATTTATTAGCTAATAATTAATTGATTACAAGGCTAATTTAGTTTTCTACACCTAATATAAACTTAGGAGTGTTTTTTATTTTATTATATTGAACTAAATTATTAGATCATTTTGTCTCGTTACATGTTATGTTGACACTTGTCATGATCTAATCCCTTTTTCATTTAAGGTTTTCTCTTGAAAGCACTATCCTTCATTGTATTATGAGCTCTCTATAAATTCAATGAATGCTCTTGCCATTCTTATAAGTTTTTCTTGTTGAGGAAATAAAAAATAATTATTTGGAACTCTTGTGTGTGGAAGGTGCTCATGTTTTCTATTTTATTCTACCTTGTGTGTGTTTTTCAAAATTCTAACATGGTATCAAAGCATAGATTCAACAAATCCCTTCTTTAATTTTGAGGGTTTTCTTCAACTAGGTTTATAGAGGAATACAATATAGAATCTTCATATTTTTTATAGGTTTTGGAGTTGGAATTTTTTTGGTGCATGTTGGAGCAAAAAAAGGCTCCCCATTACATTCAAGGGATGGAACAAATGAATTTTGACTATAAATTTTTCTTGTAGTTAGCATCAAAAGCTTCCAAAAAAAATTAGTGCATGGGTTGTACAACCCCATAAATGACTATACATGCAGTGACATTTTTTTCTAAAAAAATATTTTATTTAAAAAAAAAAAAAAAAAAAAAATTATTAAAGGGTTGCATCTTTTTAAGTACCCTATGTAGGCGTACTTGTCAGGCCACCTATGTAGGGTGGGCCCCACTATCGATCCCATATGGGGTGTCAAAAATCCCCATCTTGTCGACTAATGACTCTTTTATAAGCCGAATGATAAATAATTGTACTCACTAGTGGTTCAAACCTAGGATTGTGATGGCCAATCAAACCTTTTTCAGATTGATGTGTATAGATTTTCCAACTAGTTTTCCTATGAGATGATTTTTTTATAGGAAGGAATGAATATTATGTTATTTTATGCTTTCTAAACAGGTAGTTTTTTTCAATGTAGGAGTAAAGGGAAAAGCGGGCATCCTAGAACAACATCCAACATTAGTAAGTGTCTTTGGTAATAGTTATTTCATTTTAGGAACCTAAAAAATAAATACTACTATGTCTTAAAAGTGGAAACAAACAAAGTTATTTTCCCATTGTTAATACCTTAGAGGAAAGTGATTGCGTTTTTAGATCTTCCTGGAACAAACCAGTTTCAGCAATATCATAGCACATACACAAATTCATAAAATAAAATCACATAGAAGAATAAGGAAAGATGAAAGAGAGAAGAAACACTAGATATACATGGGGAAAAATCTTTCAGGTAATAAAACCCCACACTCTAAAACATAGGTCCATTGTATTATTTAGCAACATGAGTACAAGTTACAATATAATATCAGACTCATGGCCTTTACAGGAGATTTACATATTGTTCCATCTCTAGAGAAAATTTGACAACATAACCCCTGTGAATAGAACTTTCATCTCATTGAATCCTCTAGCAACACCTATATTTATAGAGTCTTCAGTGCATAAAAACTAACATATCAAATTCTGTGCCCATGCATGAACATGCAACATAAAAGGTAGCACATGCAATTACATGCAAAGAGCACCTACCACAAATTTTCACTTCAAAAGGAAACCACATTCTAGGTTAACTCAACTCAGAATAGAAATATGCATATACACAACTCAATTTGCATTTAGCAACAATCTAACCTTGACTTTTTACTTAGGAATTATCCAATATTTGCACAATTAATCTAGTTAATTAAATATTTTATCTAAAATAATAATCCTAGGACTCAAAGGTTGAGACACCTTAATCCCAACATTCTCCCACTTGTCGAAGACTTGGGCCGAAGAGTCCACGTAAGCAACAAAAACAAACTACTAAGAGTCAAATCAATGTAATAACATCACCACCAACCATACATGTAACCACATGAATCTTCAACCATGCTCTCATGCTCCAATAAGACATTTGCACCGACATCCAAGATGCCACCATCTTAGACAATAGCTCCTATCATTGTCCAATTTTCTACCCATGGAAGAAAAGGAACAAGCCAAGGTGTATATACACCAATTTAAAGAAAAGTATTAGATTGAACTAATCACAAAGGTTATTTTATACTACGACAACTCCATTATGCTCATGAGCTATATAGAAGCATCAACCAATGCCAAATGTAACCAAAACAAAACTTATAAGCTAACTAATCCTTCTTGAGAACAAGATAAAACATCAACCAAAATAACAAGCAAAAGGTTGGCTACTCACATATAGCTGATAAACCCACATGATTGGAATAACACCCACATCAAATGCTAATCCATCCAGTAAACCATACCTCGAAGGTATCTTTTACATCAACGGACTCATGCCAACAACATATCCAACCCATAAACTACAATCACAAGCTCCAAGTGTCAAAAAATTGATGAAGACAAACACCTCTAGGAACTCCTAGTACATGGATAATTTTTTGAACTTGCAAAGATCAAGGCATACTGATTCTAATAATAACACATAAAAAGTGCAACCATTTAATATCAAGGACCATCCACAACAATATGTAAATCTTGCACCAACATTTTTGCAAGAAATGTCTCTCACCACAAGTCTCCACAACTCTCTCAATTTCTTCATATCTAATAGAAGAAAGAGATACAGTAACCTCTATGTCATCACCAAGTGACAACACATGACCAAAAACTAGTGATCACCATAGGGGTCAATGCAGGATCATGGGGGTTGGCCCTTAAGTGGCAATGATAATTCAGTCAACTTGAAATAAAATTTTGAATAAGTTCTTAACATAATTTGAAGATAATGTAAGAACAATTCTTTTAGAAAATTCAATTACTATTCATTTTTTCAAAAAAAGTATATCTATTTGGTGAAAATTTGAAATTTCAATGTAGTAGTACTAAATTTTTAAAAATAAAATAAAAGGGTGTATGTCTTACCAACCTAAGTACAAGAAAAAAGTAATATATTTATTTGAAATTTTCAATATAAGTAGAGGACACATTCCTAGATGTGTCACATTTTTTTTTTGTAATTTTTTTGCAAGTAAATAATTAGTTATGACTTTTTTATTAAAACTGTTTAAAAATATTAAAATTTTTTTGTCTAACCACCATAACTTGGTCTAAAATTTATGAAAATCAAATTTTATTTTTTTGATCCTATAGTATGGGAAGAATAGAATGTGTTACATCTTTTGGATTCAAAACATGTGAAATTGTTTAAGAATTATAGATTTTTTTCAATCAACCTATGAATCAGGACTTTATTCAGAATATATGTATAAAATCAATAATATTTATTTATTTAATTTCAAATAAGGCATATCTTATATTTTTGGAAAGTTGGAAATTTTCTCAATAAACCCTTTTCATTTCATCAAATTTGGATAAAAAAAGTCATCCACCATTTTTGGTCATATCGCCACTTTTTGGACCCCCATGATCCTACACTCACCCATAGCTTCACACATAATCTCACATCTAGAGTCATGTGAATTTGAACATCTAAGAAGAATAGAAAGACTAAAAAGAGAAACCACTAACCATAAGCATACACCATGTCCTTCGACATACACCTCTAACTACTAGTTGTGCCAAGCATGATCTCTTCCACAACCCCAAGAGAAAAGCTATAACAATGCCCAAAACTATTTGAAATTTGAAGAGATCAAAGACAACATATGTATCATGTAACCACATGGATATAAGCTTGTCAAATTAAGAAGATCAAACTAATCCATTTCCCATATCAGGAAAATATCCCAATAATATCTCGTCAACTCCTCATAAATGACATCACAATGTTAACTCATATGCAAAAGGAGATAATTATTCTAATAATCTCTCAAACTAAAACTTCTAGAGCCATCAAACCATAGCTCAAGATCCATATCTTTGAAAGATAAGAATACCACTTGAAAGGAGCAATAGACTATTCCTCTCAATTAAAAAACTACTGAGTAGACCAAGAGTAGGGAATGAGAATGTTCCTCCAAGATTTCCAAGTCATCATGAATTACCCAAGAGGAATCTCCTCTTCAATCTATGTTGAACTCTCATTCAACCAAGGTGTAAGATGTTGGTGTTTTTCCCTATACACCTAAGGAATCTCTAAAGAGTATCCAACTCCTACATTCAAGACCCTTAAATTGAATGGCCAATTGACAAGACCCAGTCGAAGATTGCAATCTTCTACACTTTAGGCTTTGTGGGACCTAGGAAGGTATTCCTTTTAACATTTCATTTGACTATCTGAATAACTGACATAGAAAATCATAAATCAGTTCCCATAAGGGGTAAACAACATAATTCACTCAAAGGTTGGCTAATCTTCAAGAAAATATCCATCAATTTACCAGTAACGGGGAAAATATCTCACATACATGCCTCACTATAGATGAATTTTAAGAGATTTGTATTCTAAATCTGAATTGAAAGTCTAATATGTTATTATCACTCAAAAGGAAATTACCATGACAAATAGACTAGTGTCTTAATCAATTGGGAAATGGAGAGATGCATCTTACAACATGTCATGCATAAATTCTTTAAATTTGATAATGGTAGACTATCTCCATAAATATTTGTGTTATGAAAACTCTTTGCACACAATACATCACTTCTTACCAAATTTTTAGTAAATCATAACAAGTTCATGGCCTCATTTAAACATTTATTTGCTTCATTGAACCAAAAGAAGAAATGAACACATGCATTTGAATGAAACATTCAAAGATGAACAAAATTCACTTGATATTATATTCAAAACTTGCAAAATGGTTTATCGAGAAGAGTAGATGAACTATGTATGGAATTTTCTTCGATATCAATAATTTCTACAAAAATATTAAGATTTTCATATGCAGGATTCAAAAAAAAGACAATTCCACTATCCTATTTCCTGGTATTCTTCTATTTTCTACCCTTTTACATATTAGACTGAAGACTCAAAAATTAGAACCCTTGCAAATGAGCCCTGAATTCCCTTTTATAGAGTAAGGGAGCAAACAAGCTTCCAGCTCAAAGTGCAATTACATTACATAATTTTATTTTGCATAAAATTTCAATTGCATTTCAAAATTCATCACATGATGATTATGTTGAAAAGGGGAAACCAAACTTGCAATAGCTTCCATGAGGAGGAATAAAGTACCACCAAAATTTCCCTCGACTACCATGTAAGCAGCAAGATAAATGATCATACTATGATGAAGGCACACAGTCAGCATCCAATACCTCAAAAAAGTATCCACGTACATAGAGAGAAAGAAACCACCATAGAAATTATAAAACATCATAGAAAATTTAATTTCACCACCACCTTTTCCATCAAACAGAAGACCTTCCATCACCAACACACACACCATAGTACACACACCCACTTCATGTTGTAGCGAGGGTTGGAGATGAAACCTCAACCCTTTCCTCGTCCTTGTCTCATTTTAGCACAACTCCATCACTCCCGCTAGGAGTCCTGATCGCTAAGGGTGGAACAGACAACACCTTAGCTCTAGGAGATGAACCTCAACCTAGGGCCTCAAGATATTGATGGTAGCTAGAATTTGTCTCCATTTTAGTTTCTGATGAGCTTCCTCTGATGTCAATGAGTGAGTTTTTTCATCCAAAGGAGCCATGACAATATCAAAGTTTCCATTGAACTCTACTAGAGATCCCAAAAAGTTCTTCTCCTTTTGTTCCCGTTGCCTCAAAGCTTGTGGTCTGGCCCTTCAAATTATAGCTACATCTAGTAGCAATAGGTACAAATCCCTTGCCCTAGGTATCCTCATGAGCGTATTTTCTTCACTTTGGGTCTCATCATGGCACCTTTGTGAATTAATTCAAGAAGACCTCCGCACCAGAACTAATGAAGCAGTAGGCTTGCTCATTCTACCACTAGAAAATCTACACTCGTAACCTTGACTCTACACAAACTCAAATACTTGACAACTAATTGATATTGTGAAAATAACAACTCACCACTTCTATTTATTGAACAATGTGATGATAGCAATCATCAATTCTTAATGAGAAACAAATGTGAAAATTGGGAAATTCTTTGGCTTGCATATTGCCACAATTTTATTCCTAAAGGAATGGAAATCTACATATCATACTTCATGATTGTCGACAATTAAGTTTCCACACACACGAAGATCAAGTTGATCGCACTTGTAGAGAGTAGATCATTAATTCCCAATGGTTGTAGAATGAAATGACTATCATGTGCCAATTTATCATCTTTGAATGTCATTCATGGATCTCATGATGAGATGGTAGATAAAATAGCTTACTTTGGGTTGACTAGGTTTGAAATCTAGCAGTGATTTATTGATTTGTCCTTGGTCAATGGCGTTAACTAACCTCAGATGGAAATTCATCCATTAGAAAGGTTCACTTGTCTCATGAACTGGGTGGATTGATCCACATGTTGGGATTTCACTGATCTCATGGCCTTTAATGAGCCTTCATCTTTTCCTCACAAGCCAGCGGGGAATGGTGTAGATCATTCCCTACATTCAATCTTAGCTGTTAGTTCAAAACCACGGGAAATGAGCTAGATAATGGAAGGTGGTTCCTACGTCTGTATGAGGACACATGTCTTCATCTCGCCATTCTCGTACTACATAACATGCTAGCATTTTCCATCCACGAGCTGGTGGGGTACGGTCAAGATCACTTCCCATAGTCTCAAATCACTAAACCTACATGTATACATGAAAAAATTAGCATTAAATAAGGGGCCAATATTAGCCCGATGGTGATTTGACCTTTGTAAATTGATGACTTAAGCCCAAGTCATTTTGGGGAAAAATTTAACGCCTAACCAACTGAGTAACTGGTGCTCTAGACTAAAGGGTTCGGTAGCCGAACGTGTAGGATGGTTGAAGTAATGACTTAAGGAACTAGAAAGAGGTAGGGAAGGTCAACATGACATTAGAAGAACTAAAGGCTTTGAAAGGAAAAAGCCTACTCACACATGGGGACAAGGGTTTAAAATAAAGACCAAGTCTATGGGCTGCTTAGAAATTGAAAATTTTGGGGAGCTCCATTAGTGGCTCATGCTCAGGGATGCATACCCCTAGTGGGTATAGGAAGAATCCAAATCTAAGGTTGAAGTAAACAAGGGTAGAAGACCAAAACCCAAGAGCTTGGCTAGACAAGGCAAGCAGACACAACAAAAAGAAAACACACCAGACCAACCTATGTACACTAGTTACAAAATATACATTGCAATTCATTTCCATGAGAAGCCACTTTGGAACATTTGGCTTTGATCCATAAAATGGAGGCCCTTGGCCCCCAAAAATTCAAGGACAATTCTTTCCTCTATCAAACACTTTGGCCTATTTTACTGGCAATGGGTCCACATGAACATTATGTAATTTCAAGTTACTGGCATCATCACAATGAACACTGCCTATGACATGTGATGTAACATTACCACACTTATCCCTCTCCATAATACGTTCATCAAACTAAACTAGGAAGATGAAAACCTCATATTCCATACTTTCATGAAGTGTAGAATCACATTCCACTTGCTCATCAAATTTGAAAACCTCATAAACACTTTGGCTCACACTTGGCCAATCTTTTACAAGATTAGGGAAAAGAAAAACATGATCAAGCATATCTTCAATCTTTTTTTCGTATGTGTTGTCTTCATCAGATGAAAGAAGATCCATGATAAGGTCCATGAGGTAAGGAGATTCTACAAAGGACTCCAGTACAGCTTCATACTGACTTATATCATTTCCCTGGTTATCCATTCCTCAGAATTGCTCCTCACATTGATGAAATAATCTTGTAATACTAACATATTTTGCATAACCACCAAGTAATTCCTTCTCCACAACACAAAATAATTTTTCATGAATATCCATGCTTTTATCATAATTCACCCCTTAGTCTCCTAAGAGTGTACTTCCTTTTATATAAAGGAAAATATCATCATGCAGAACATGAATAGTTAACATTTCAACTACCTTTTCAAGTACATAGTTGGTCACCATAGGGAAATCAACACAATCATATACATCCTTTTTGACAACCATGCTACATACAATGCTCCCACCATAGTCTTGAATTTATTTATCATGTGACCTATTATCACATTTAGATGTGAGCAAGTCTAAGGCATTTTCTTGATATTTATCAAAGACAATTTGCTCAATCACATATTGGTAAAATGATTCATTAATTTTTGTGTCTCCATATCCTCCATTTAGTTGGGGAATTACCAAGTCAAGGGTGGAATTTTCAAAGGAACAATTTCCAACCTTAATATCACCTTGATTCTTGTTTGAACCATCCATGACACATTCACTGGTAGTACTTGCTAAGTACTCATTAGAGTTATCTTTGAAAAGAGTATTTCTTCTACACAAATAGGAATTATCATTTATAACCTCACTTTCCAATGCAGGTTCATCAAATAAGGGATTTTTCCATACCTCTTTGATAATTGGATGTATCTCATCTTTTTCAATATCAGGATTCCAACAATTCTGACCATTAATGCATTCAACTTCAGTGTAATCACTTGAAGAACAAAGAGAAACATTCTCAACATCTTCCTCATCATTTTCACTTGCAATAATTGGCCCACATTCAGAGAATTCTTCACTTGCGAAGAGTACTGCTTGATGCCTAGGAAACACACACCCTCAAGGCTATTAACATATCCCTACTAGAAGCAAGGGATTCCATCTCCACTTCATAAGAAGAATCATATTCAATAGAAGACTATCCAAACTCGATCTCATCCCTTTGATTCATCATTCATGTCATATCATTAAAGCCAAGTGTATTCTGATCACTGACTGGTGCATGATAAGTGTTGGATGAATCAATTTGTGAGGTTTCATCATTTACCTCTTTTGTTTTCTCACAACTTATGACATCCCAAGGGAGATAATTAGGTTCTACCTCCTTGTTTTCACACTCTACCTCTTCATCCTCATCACTACTACATGCACTTTCTTCTATGTTGCTTGTAAAATAACATCATTCAATAGTCAGTTCCTTAGACTCTAATTCTTCTCTTTGATTTATCAATATTTGTCTCTAATCCTCCTCACTATGGCAATTATTGCCCAAATTTTGGGAAACAACTAGGGCATATGACCATGCTCAATTTCTTCCACAATGTTTATCCAATCCACTACTGGATCAAGGCTATGAGGCTTCTGATTCTCAAACCACTTGCTTGATCTTGATATATAGGCTTCACAAAACAAATTGATGCACATTAAATCATTGGGCCTAAAACCCTTAGGTATCTCCATCAAAACATCCAAGAATCTTGAAAAAAAGTAATACGGTGACTCATTCACATGTCTCTTCATTTCATACAACTTTCTAATAGAGAAAATCAAGTCAACCCTTCCTATCCTTAGTTGATATGAGGTTGATGCTTGCTCATGTTTTGCATCCATTGGGAGTAATGCAAACGTAACATTTATGTGCCCCTTTTCTTGACAAACATTTTTGCTTCCTACTCTGCTTGGTTTGATTGCCTAAATTCTATTAAAACTACTACTAGCAATCACAGGTCCTCTCATGATTGAGTATTTCAAATTGTTCTTGATATTCATAGCCTCTTAGTAAGATTTTTGTAAGGTGGAAGACTCTTTATCCCTCAACAAGAAGCTCATCTTACTATCAAACACTCCCAAATACACAACTAAACACTATGCATGGTTTGGTCTCATGTGCTCAATGATTTCCCTTATAACCTTGGAAAATATAAGGTTGAAAGCATGGGCCAATTCCTCCCCACCCCTAGAAATCTCCATGAAATTATTTCTTGTAACACTTGGATTTATCCCTTCACCAAATTGGTCCATGAAGGATTCCTTAACTTCATTCCAACAATGTACAAAAGAAGTAGGTAGAAAAGAGAACTAGTCTCTTGCATCTCCTTTCAGGGATTGAAGAAATAGCTTCATAACCACATCTTTAGGGTCTATTTCATAATCATCCATCACATCAGAAAATTCTTGCACATTCCTGCTTACTAATTTTGACTTCTCACCATTGAATCTAGGTATTTTATCCATGACCTTGGATGGTACCATATTTGGGTAACCAAAAATATTGTCAAAGCTAATAGCCTTGTACCTATCAGTGCTGAAATTGGCTTGTTGAGACAATGATTGTTCACATTGCATTCCTTTTTCCATATTTATGCCAGATGATGCAAACTGATAACCCATCCCTACTTCTTGAAAAAAAATTAGAATATACCATGAAAACATACAATATTATCCCAATTCCTTTTACAAAGTATGATCCTAATCCTTCAACATATGTATTTCTTACAAATGTTACCTAAGATCTAGCAATTTAACATGCTTCTTTTATCATGATGTGGTAATTTATCTTGTACACAAAGCATGCTAAAATATTACCACCATTCCCTCATCTAGTGCTAATTCACTCATTAGGGAATCATTTACATCTCAAGTATGGGAAATTTATCTTGATTTACCACTAATATGCTCCTATTTCCTTAAATTCTAGGAAAATACCTGGTAATTTGCAGCGGGTGACTGTCATTTGCCTTTTAAGTTGCAGATCCGATTAGTTGATATATGCTATAATAGGTTCTTTGAGTCAGAGTTGCCACCTCTTTCCATAGGACTAAACTTCAAGTGAGATGAAGTTTCTTTAAAAGTAGTACATGTTATGGGATATCTTCCACAACAGAGCACATTGAGATTCTTTCAATCTTTGTTGCACTCAAAATATTTGCTAGGTTCTAGAATTTGTTGTTATCCAATCAAGATGTTCAAGTTTGCATCACCCTTTGAGTCTGCATTTCGTATCTATGTTTGGAGAATGAAAATATCCCTAGTAGAGTCACCATTTTGTTGGTTTTTTTCCCAATACACCTAAGGAATCTCTAAAGAGTAGCCAACTCCTACATTCAAGACCCTTAAAGTGAATGGCCAACTGACAACACGTAGTTGAAGAGTACAATCTTCTACACTTTAGGCTTTGTGGGACCTAGGAAGGTATTCCTTTTAACATTTCATTTGGCTATCTCAATAATTGACATAGAAAATCAAAAATTGGTTCCTATAAGAGGTAAACAACATAATTCACTCAAAGGTTGGCTAATCTTCAAGCAAATATCCATCAATTTACTAGGAATGGGGAAAATGTCTCACATACATGCCTCATTGTAGATGAATTTTAAGATATTTTTATTCTAACCCTGAATTGACAGTCCAATATGTTATTATCACTCAAAAGGAAAATACCATGACAAATAGACTAGTTTCTTCATTAATTGGGCAATGGAGTCATTCATCTTACAACCTGTCATGCATAAATTCTTTAAATCCAATAATTTGGTGGACTCTTTCCATAAGGACTTGCGTTATGAAAACTCTCTGCACATAATACATCACTTCTTACCAAATTCTCAATAAATCATAACAAGTTCATGGCCTCATTTAAACATTTAGTTGATTCATTGAACCAAAGAAGAAATGAAGGAATGCATTCAACTGAAACATTCAAAAATGAACAAAATACACCTAATATTATATTCAAAACATGAAAAATGGTTTACAGAGAAGAGTAGATGAACTATGTATGGAATTTGCTTTGATTTTAGTAATTTCTACAAAATTCATTAATATTTTCATATGTAGGATGCAAAACCAAGACAATTCCACTATCCTATTTCCTGGTATTCTTCTATTTTCTACCCTTTTAGATATTAGACCTAAAGAATAAAAAATTAGAACCCATGCAAACGATCCCTAAATTCCCTTTTATAGAGTAAGGGAGCAAACAAGATTTCAGCTTGAAATATAGTTACATTAAATAATTTTATTTCACATCAAATTTGCACCACATTTCAAAACTCCCCACATGATGATTATGTTGAAAAGGGGAAACCATACTTGCAATAGCTGCCATGAAGGGGAATAAAGTATTACCAAAATTTCCCTTGACTTCCATGTAAGCAGGAAGACCAATGCTCATACGTCTATGAGTGAACAGAGTTAGCACCCAATACCTCAAAAAAATAACCATGTATGCAGAGAGAAAGCAACCACCACAAAAAATATCAAACATCATCAAAAATTTCATTTCACCACCACCTTTTTCATCAACTAGAAGACCTTTCACCACCAACACACACACCATGGTACACATGCCCACTTCATGTTGTAGCAAGGGTTGGAGATGATACCTCAAACCCTTCCTCTTTCTTGTCTTGTTTTAGCACAACCCCATCACACCTGGTAGGAGTTCTGATCACTAAGGGAAGAATGGATAGCACCTCAGCTCTAGGAGATGGAGCTCGACCAAGGCCCTCGAGATATTGATGATAGCTAGAATCTATCTCCATTTCGATTTCTAACGAGCTTCTTGCTAGAATCAAGAACACTAAGAGGGGGTGAGTTAATGTTCTACAATTTTTAACTTTACTAATCTGATCTTTAAAGCACTTGTAATATTCAATCAAAAAAAATATGCATGAACATTAGACAAGCAACCACATGGCCATAACACAAGGATTTTTTTATGTGGAAACCTTGTTCTAGGGGAAAAAACCATGGTGGAGTTCAATCCACAATATTATCTGAGTATACTCAAAAGGATGTTTACAAAATGGGAATGCACTTGCATTCATGCACACTGCCTAGAGCTCACTACTCAAAAAAAAAAAAGGTTCACTACCTTAAAATCAATGTCAAAAGACAACTAGAGTGGTGAACTATGAAATAGAATCTACAAATGCCTAAGAATAGTTCTGGTTAAGCTCATTAATCACTTTCTTGACCTTTTGTCTAATTCTGCTCTTCTGTGTTGTCTGCTTTAATTCGCATCAAAAATCCTTCAATGCACAAGTGAAATTGTGCACTGTAATTTCTCTACAATCCTTCTAACTCTTGCACATAAACTAACACACTTCATACATACATCAAAATGATATAAACAATTTTTTATATATATCCACTACTAAAGATTTAATCACTACATGTTGGTTTCAACAAAATATAAAATATTTACAAACTGTTGGCTCAATCCACAATTAATTTTCAATGTGCACCAACCAAAGTTGGCCACAACATAGTGAGGACCCAAATCAACATGCTCGAACACAAAAAAACTTAAACAATTAATCCTCGAATATCTACAACACACTATATTCATCGGGTTGGCCTTTTTCCAAGTCTGTTGAACAAAAAATTAATCAACCAGATCTTCTAACTTGCACAAAAATTTATATGAGGCTCTAAGATTCAAGTAAAAAATAGATCATACATTGAAAAACCTTCCATGAGATCCACAACTCAAGATGATAATAGAAAATTTTCATATGAATCAATGAACACAATTCTGTCAGATGCTCTATTCTAACTTGCTGGTTAATCACAAAACTTTGATCTAACTTCTGGTATGATCAAATTCAGATGTGCGGATTGAATAATAGAATGGGGTTACCATCAATGACAACACTAGATGACATGTACAGTGTCTCTTGCCAACAATCTCCCCCTTTGGCACTGATGGAAACACTTAGTGAAAAATGACTAAGTGTCAAATCAGTACCAACATGAATTACACTGCAAACCTTCAAAACTTCAAAACACAACTCCCCCTAAGATGATTAAGGAATTTTTCACTGTCCCACTCTGCCATTTGACATCAATGGAAAATATGGGGAATCTGCATACAAAATATTAAACAAATGTGTTGCATATGCACAAACTTTCTTCTACAACTCACATAAACTTGAATAGATCTGGAAAATTGGTCTTCATTAGGTTCAAACTTGTGTCCCAACCCTTCTTGAGACTCTCCAAGATAGTCACGTGACCACATAATGGGTAAGATTGCATCTTTGAAAACTCAAGGTTCACCTGATCACTAACTTCCATAGCATCTTGTGCTTCCTTCAAAGCATTAAGCATTGTTTCCATCTTAGGAGCAATTAGTACTCTAAGCTCACAAACCCTTTCAACAATTTTTCCTTCTTCATGCTTCATAATTTTAATCCTGTCAAGAAGGGATATGACTTGACCTTCTTTATTTCCAAGAGAAACGGTTAGAGGATCAAATGCATGAGTGATATCTGCTAACTGTTTCTCACATTCTTTCATTTTATTTTCAATTTCCTCAATGAACTTAGATAAAGATAAAAATGACCTATAAATGTTACCACCTTCAGAAAAAGAACTTTAAATATTCTTTACACAAGTAGCTAATAGAGATTTATCATTAGCTATCACCCCTTTCAACCTTCTAAACATTTTAGCATCAAAATCCTTCTGAACCTTATCCATAGCTGACTTCTCAAGTGACTCGTAGTGAGTACTTATAGAGTTAACAAGCTTCTTCAGCTAACCAGATGGATAATTAGATGAATCCTTGACATATGAAGGCATAATATTATCCAGAATACTAGATGCAAGATTCAATAGCTCACTATCCTTAATATTAGATCTTAGAATCTCCTCCCTTTCCTTAGCCTAAGAAAATGATGCGACTTTCAGTTTCTCAATGGGAGATAAATTAACCAACTTGATAGGACCTCTAATCAATTTAGGATCAAACTCTTTCTATTGCTCTTCTAGAAACTCCTTCATTGCCTTAGAAGTGTCTCTTGCTTCCACAGGAATCACCTTCACTAATTCTTGCATGGCTTTAGGAATTTCTTCTTCGTCAATCAACACAAATTTTGGAGCTTCAGTCTTCATAGGAATTTTAGCATCATGTATATCTAGAGGATTCAGAGTATCCTCAAATGTATCTTCTTTTCCTTCTTCATTTACTAGATCAAATGAAACATTTTCAACATGCACTTCTTTAGAGACAACATTGATTCTATTCTTTAACAAAACTTCCTTTAGAATTCTTTCAGTTTCTTTTGCTACCTCTTCAGTCTGACCAATCATCAACTTGTTCACCTTTGTTTTGCTCTTAAAATCCCTTTTAGCTTCATTTAAATTATTTCTCATCTCTTCTAATGACATCACCAGACACAAATCAACAAGTATTTGTTCTCTCATTTTCTCTTCTTTAGTTCTAGCATTCACTCTCCTCATTTCTAAGACTTCATATAAACCTTTAAGTAACTAGGATATTATTTCAATAAGATTCATATTGAAAGCATTCAAATACTTTATTATTTCTTCTTCAAGAATTATTTGACCAACACTATCAAAGGTATCATACCATTCACAAAGAGGCCTAAGATTCAAGGAAGACATAGATCATACATCGAACAACCTTCCCTAAAATCCACAACTCAAGATGATAACATAAAATTTTCGTATGAATCAATGAACAAAATTCTATCAGATGCTTTGTTCTAACTTTCTAGTTAATCATAAAACTTTGATCTAACTTCTAGTATGATCAAATGTTGATGTGTGGATCAAATCATAGACTAGGGTTGGCATCAATGACAACACTAGATGACATGTGCAGTGTCTCTTACCAACAAGGAACACTGAGAGGGGGGTGAATCAGTGTTCCTTGATTCCAACACTTCATGTGATGTTAGAATCAAGGAACACTGAGAGGGGGGAGTGAATTAGTGTTCCTTGATTCCAGCACTTCCTGTGATGTCAATGGGAGAGTTTTGTCATCCAAAGGAGCCACAACCATATTGAAGTTTCCATTGAACTCTACTAGAGAGCCCAAATGATTCTTCTCCTTTTGTTCCCACTGCGTCAAAGCTTACAGCTTGGCCCTTCAAATGATAGCTACATCTGGTAGCAACATGTACAAATCCCTTGCCTTGGGTATCCTCATGAGTGCATTGTTTTCACTCTGGGTCTTCATCATGGGATCTCTATGAATTAAGTCATGAAGACCTCCACACCAGAACTATTGAAGCACCAAGCTTGCTCATTTTTCCACTAGAAAATATACACTTGTAACCTTAGATTTATGCATAGACTCAAATACTTGACAACTAATTGCTATGATGAAAATAGCAACATGCCACTTCTATTTATTGAACAATGTGATGATAGCAATTGTCAATTCTCAATGAGAAACACATGCACAAACTGGGCAATTCATTGGCTTGTGTATTTTCACCATTTGATTTCCAAATGCATGGAAATTTGCATATCATACTTCATGATTGCCAGCAATTAAGTTTCCACATGCACGAAGATAAATTTGATCACACTTGTAAAGAGTAGATCATTAATTCCCAATGGTTGCAGAAAGAAATGGATGTCACATGCCAGTTTATCAACTTTGAATTTCAGTTGTTGATCTCACAATGAGATGGCAGATCAAATAACTTGCTTTGGGTTGTCCGAGTTTGAAATCTAGTATTACTTTATTGATTTGTCCTTGATCAATGGCATTAACCCACCTTAGATGGCAATTCATCCATCAACAAGCTTCACTTGTATCAAGAACTGGGTGGATTGATCCATGCGTAAGGATCTCACTGATCTCACAACCTTTAATGAGCCTTCATCTTTTCCTCATGTGCCAACGGGGAATGGTGTAGATCATTCCCTACATTCAATCTTAGCAATCAATTCAAAACCACAGGAAATGAGCTGGATAATGGAAGGTGGTTCCTAAATTCATATGAGGACACGTGTCTTCATCTTGCCATTCTCACACTACATAACAAGTCAGCATTTTTTGTCCATGAGCTGGTAGGATATGGTCAAGATAACTTCCCACAGTCTTTAATCACTAAACCTGCATACACGACAAGATTAGCATTAAATAAGGGGCCAATATTAGGCTGATGATGATTTGACCCTTGCAAAGGGATCACTTAAGCCTAAGTTATTTTGGGGAAGAATTTAATGCCTAACTTTACTAAAAAATAAAAATCAAAGACCGACTGAGTGATTGGTGCTCGATACCAAAGGGGCGGGTAGCCGAATGTGTAGGATGGCTCAATTAATGACTTACAGAACTAGAAACTAGCGGGCAGGTCAACGTGACATTAGAAGACCTGAAGGATTTCAAAGGAAAAAACCTACTCGCACATGGGGACAAGGGTTTAAAATGCAAACTAGGTCTATGGGCTACTTAGAAATTGCAAATTTTGGGAAGCTCCACCATAGTGTTGGATGTTGTGGTTTTCATTGATGTCAACACTAGTAACATTAATGCATTAGAAGCTATATATGTCAAGGATATTGAGAAAATTGTAATGGAATGAGTTGCATGTTGTCAGTGGTGAAGTGAAATTCAGTTTGTCAGTAAGTTCAATACATTGATGATCTAAGATTGTGGACTAAAGGGTTTGTTTTTTAGTGTATCTAGTTTATCCACATCGAGTTTTAGAGATCTGAATGAAGTTTTGATCAAGTTATGAAGATTTATATTTTGACATTTTTTCTATTGCTTCAGTTGGTGTTCCTAATTGAAGATGATGCAATTTCAGTCAGTTCAGTTGTTGTGGATTCTTCTCTAGTGACTCATGAATTTTTTGGATGTTTCTAGATTTTTCTCTATCTTTGTTGCACTTCTACATTGATCATTGTGCTCGTGGTTGGAAATTTTCTCTTGTGTGTTCATGTTTTTCATGTTTCTAGCTGATATGGTGTTTGTATCATTTTGTGGATCTTTGAGGAGTAATTAATTGAAGTGTTTTCATGTTGGAGATGTTGATTTGGGTCTTCACTAAGTTGTGGCCAACCTTGGTTGATTCGCATTAATAATCTTTAATGTTTTGGGCCGACAATTTACATTCATTTTATTATTTTGTTGAAGCTGACATATAGCGATGAAATTTCTTGTTACGAATATATATAAGCAATTGTTTATTTGATTTGGATGAATGCTTGTGTGTGTGTACATGTGAATAATATTCTAAACATTTTTGAAGGAAGAGCAGAGTGTGAAGAAGAGTGAAGAAGTGTTCATATGCTTAACCAAAACTGTGATCAAGCATTAGCAGATGCTATTTTGTCAGTTCAAATCCCTACAGAAGCAATCTGAATCTTTCTATAAGATAGTGTGTTTTCCTTTGGGCTATAAGCCTTGTTGTAATTGAGTAGTGAGCTCTAAGTAGTGTTCTTGAATGCATGTGCATTCCCCATTTCATTTCCTTATACTTTTAATAGGGTATAATCTTGTGGACTAACCTCCACTATGGTTTTTCCCCTAACAGGGTTTCTACGTAAAATAATATTGGTGTTATGTGTGTTTCTAATGTGTTGATGATTTCTGCTTTCTTTCTTATTAATCAGATTTGAGAATAAAATTAATAAGTTGAATAAGTTTTAAATTTCTAGGAAACTTATTCACCCCCTCCCTCTCAGTTGTCTGCCCTTGTGTTGCCAACAATTGGTATCAAAGTAGGTTCCTTGGAAGAATTTTAATAGCTTGAGGTGATCCAGGATTGTGACTTAGAAGAACAATAGTCCAATATTTTATGGAATGAATTATTCTCTATGGAAGACTTGAATGGAGTGTCATTTGAGATACATTGGTGAACCCTTCTAGAACATTACATGTAATAGGCATGTTATTCCCCATAATGGTCCTACTACTACTACTACTGAGATTAGAGATGCTGAGTATAATATCAAAGCTAAGGAACCATTGTTGAGTGCCTTGACTGATTCCAAGATGTCAAATTTTATGGATCTGAAGACTGCTTATGAGATCTGGAAAAAGTTGGAAACCTTATATGAAGGTGATGCTAATGTGAAGATTGCTAAGTTGTAGAGTGTAAAAGGGAGATATGAAAATTTGAAATGGGTGATGATGAGAACATTACTACTTGCATGCAAAAAGTGAATGAACTTGTGTGTGGTAATAGATGTGTTAGTGGATAGATAGATGAATTAGAGAATGGATAAAGTTCTTAGATCCTTGCCTAATTTGAATACAAAGTCAAAGATACGCTATTGAAGAGCTTTGGACTGTAACAAATGTAACTAGAGATATGTTGGTTGATAAACTTACAACTTTTGAGTTGAGTGAATTTGGTGATGCCCCTCCTAAGATTGAATCTACATTTAAGGCTACTACTTCCAGAAGAGATAAATAGAGATATGATATAGGTGAGAGTTCATCTAGAAATAAATTCAAGTATGAGGATGAAATCAAATAGATTGAAGAAGAAGAAAGAGAGATGGAAGAGCTAGAAGCACTTATTGTCAAAAGAGTATCAAGAGGAAAAGGTAAGTATGAAGGAAAATTTCCTCTTAAATGTTTTTCTTGCAATAAGATAGGTCATTTTGCATCAAGGTGTCCAGAAAGAGCTCCTAAACCAAGACATAACAAGCCTAGATTTCAAAGGAAGTGTTACTATGCTACTGATGAAGGTGTGACAGATGAAGAATCTGATAAAGGAAATAGAAGTGATGATCAATGGTTATTTATTGCTATCAAGGAAAATAATCATGTGTCTACTAAATCTACTAGTTGTACAAATGTGGAGAAATCCCTAGCTGGTTGATTTAAAGAGAAAGATGAATGGGTGATTGATAGTTGATGTTCACATCATATGACAAGAGATAAAATTAATTTTCTGAGCTTGGAAAAGTATGATGGTGGTGTTGTGAGATTTGGTGATAATACAACTGGTGTGATCTGTAGCAGAGGATGCATTTCTCTTGATGGTAAGCATAATACTAATGATGTCCTATATGTAGAATGTATGAAGCATAATATTTTTAGTGTTGTTCAAATGGTTGATAAGGGATACAATCTTCAGTTCAAGGATGGAAAGTGCAAAATATTGAATTCCAAAAATGTGATCGCATCTGGTACAAAGATAAAAGGTAATATCTTTCACTTGAGTGTTGCTAGTAAAAGTTTTTTGATTGCTCAAGTTGATGAAAGTTGGTTGTGGCATAGGAGAATGTGTCATGTTAACTTTGATAACATTATCAAGATTATTTCTACTAAGGCTATGAGAGATCTTCCTAAGTTGATGAAACCTATTAATACTATATGCAAGGAATGTCAGCTAGGGAAGCAAACTAGAATTTCATTTCAAAGCAAGCAACATTGTTCAAATGAATTGTTGGATTTTGTGCATACTAACTTGTGTGGTCCTACTAGAATCATAAGTCTACAAGGATACAAATATTTCATGTTGCTTAGTGATGACTATTCTAGAATGATATGGGTTACCTTCTTAAGGGAGAAATATGAAGCACTGGAGAAGTTCAAGATATTTAAGGCTATGGTTGAGATAGAGATAGGTCTGAAGATTAAATGTCTAAGATGAGATAGAGGTGGTGAATTCACTTTTGGTGAATTTAATTATTTTTATGAAGAACATGGAATAAAAAGACAATTATCTGCATCACGGACCCCTTAGCAAAATGGATTTTTGGAAAGGAAGAAAAAAATAATTGAAGAAGCTACTAGAACAACGATGCTTGAAGGTAATGTCCCTCATATCTACTAGAGAGAAGCTATGAGTATTGTTGTGTACACACTCAATCAGGTACAAATTAAAGGTGATACTGGTAAGACCCCTTTTGAGCTATGGAATGGTCATAAGCCTACTGTTAGATATTTCAAGATCTTTGGAAGCAAATGTTATATCAAAAGAGATGAAGATATAGGAAATTTTGATGCTAGGAGTGATGAAGGTATCTTTCAAGGTTATTTTACTAAAAGCAAGGTCTATTGGTGTTATAATAAAAGATTGAGGAAAATTGTTGAAAGTGGAAATTTCAAGGTCGATGAAGACTTAGGTACACCATCCAGAACCTTTGTATATGATTCTGATGATCAGAATGATAGTAAAAATAAAGGAAAGCAAGTTCATACTTCAAATCAAGTTCAAATCATTTTAGTGAATCAGAAAAATCAAGAGGAAGGAGAAACTAGTGAAAGTGTAGAAGAGAGAACACAAGAGCCTAAAGTTGAAGAACATCCTAAGAAGACTCCAAGGTATGTAAGATTGAATCATTCAGAAGATCAGATTATAGGTGATAAGAACAAAGGTGTCTAGACTAGGAGAAAAATTATAGAAGAATATTGTTTGATTTCAAAGACTAAGCCTACTAGTGTGAATGAAGCATGTAAAGATGAGTATTGGGTTGAAGCAATGAAATAATAACTGATGAAAATTGAAAATAATGATACATGGATTCTTGTTCCTTGAACTAAGGATAAAAATGTGATTGGAACTAAATGGATCTTTAGAAACAAACTGAATGAGCAAGGTGAAGTGGTTAGAAACAAAGCAAGACTGGTATGTAAAGGATATTCTCAAATGGAAGGAGTTGAATTTGAAGAAACTTTTTCCCCTGTTGCTAGAATTGAAACTGTGAGATTATTTCTTGCTTATGCTACTTACAAAAACTACAAAGGCTATCAAATGGATGTAAAGTCAACTTTTCTAAATGGTGAACTAGAAGAAGAGGTGTATGTTGAGCAACCTAATAGATTTCAGCTGACTGATAAGGGAGATATGGTGTGTTGGTTGAAGAAAGCATTGTATGGACTCAAGTAAGACCCTAGAGCATGGTATGCCAAATTGGATAAATACTTGTTGAAGCTTGGATTTAATAAAGGTACTATTGATAGTAATTTCTATTTCAAGATTGATGATGATAAAGATTTAATTGTGGAAGTATTTGTTGATGATATCATTTTTGGATGAAATGATGGCTTATGCATGAAGTTTGTTAATGAGATGAAAATTGAATTTGAGATGTCTATGATTGGTAAGATGAAATTCTTTTTGGGATTGCAAATTACAAAGTTAGATAAAGGAATTTTTATATCTCAGTCCAAGTATGTGAAAGAATTGTTGAAGAAGTTTGGTATGGAAGATTCAAAGCCAATTGGTACACCATGGTGATCAGATGCAAATTGACAACAAAAGATGAATCTCTAAAGGAAAATCAGACTAGATACAAATCAATGATTGGTGGATTGTTGTGTTTAACTAAAACTAGGCCTGATATCGCACAAATGTTGTATGTATTGTTGCATGATTTCAAGCTGATCCTAAGGAATGTCATGTGATTGTTGTGAAGAGAATATTCAAATACTTGAAGGGAGTAATTAATTTTGGCTTGTGGTATCCTAAAGATGATAATATTACTTTGAGTGCCTTTATTGATGTTGATTGGATATGAGATGTAAATGACAAGAAAAGTACTAGTGGTGGAGCATTTTTCTTAGCTAAGAAGTTGATTTCATAGTTAAGTAAGAAGCTGAATGTCATTTCTTTATCTACTGTAGAGGCGGAATACATTGTTACTGCTAATAATTGTACTAAAGTCTTGTGGATGAAGTAGATGTTGAAGGATATTAGAGTTGTGTATAATGATCGCATTGCTATATTATGTGATAATTCAAGTGCAATTAACATTTTGAAGAATTTGGTGTCGCATTCAAAGACCAAGCATATATATATCAAGTTTCACTTTTTGAGAGAGAAGGTGAGTTAAAAGGAAGTCAAATTGGAGTATCTGCCTACTAAGGAGTAGATTACATAAATCTTTACCAAGATGTTTCCTAATATACTTTTGAGTATATCAAAAGGAAGTTAGGGGTGATTACCCCTCCTAATCAAAACTAAGGATGAATTTCTTTGCATCAGTCTATGCATTTCATAGTCATATCTTGATTTAGATTGATGTTGTGGTGGCTACTACTTAGGGGGAGTAGTCAGATGTTCAGATATGTGGTTCAGAGCTTGTGTGGTGAAAAGAGATCTTTGTCATTGATGTCAAATGGGGGGTATGTGCAAGATCATGATGGGCCAAAAAGTGGCAATATGATGGGTATTTGTAGGGTATGTGGCTGACGACTTTTTTTTACCCAAAATTGATGAAATGAAAATGGTTTTTAAAGGAGTATCTCAGCTTTCCACCAATATAACTTATGTTTTACTTTGAATTTAATAAATAATAATTATTCATTTTCTATTTGAATTACGACTAAAGTCCTAATTGATAGGCTGATTGAAAAACATCTATAGCTTTCAAATGGTATCACATTTTTGGAATCCAAAAAATGCATCACATTCTATGCTTCACATACAATAGGATTAAAAAAATAAAAATTGAATTTCATGAATTTTTGACAAAGTTAAGGTGGTCAAACATACACGTTTTTATAATTTTTAAAATTTGTAATAAAAAATTCATAATTAATTATTTAATTGGGAAAAAATTACAAAAAAATATGCATGACATCTGGGCATAAGTCTTCTACTTATGTCTAAAATATTATAAAAAATATTATCATTTTATTGTGGTTAGGGTGGTTAGAAAGACACCTACTTCTTATTTTTTTCCTAAAATTTAAGTACTACTGTATTGAAATTTCAAATTTTCACCAAACAAATTTTTTAAAAGAAAAAAACCTAGTAGTTTAGAAACTACATTCAATTTGCTACAAATTCTATTTTTACATATTTTTGAAATAATATAGATAACTTATTTGAATTTTTATGTCGAGTTTCCTAACTCTGATTTTTTTGAATTTTTTGACACTTAAGGGCCTATTTTATCCATGATGATCCTGCACATACCCGGGGAGAAGAGTAATGTGAAAAAAAAATTGGGGGAGAAGAGCCTTCTAGGGAAGAAGAGTTATGTGAAAGAGTTGAGGAGAAAATGTGTCAAAACCTAAGGGAGAGTAAGTGTTAATAGATAGCTGTGTTGATGGTGTTTTTCACATCATGTGTTACCATCAATGCCAAAGGGGGAGATTGTTGGATGTTGTGGTTGTGATGCTGATATGTGGTTGTCATTGATGTCAACACTATTAGCATTAATGCATTATAAGTGGGTGTTGTCATAATAGTGGTTTACAATTCCTGAGAGGAATGAATTTTAGCTAAAATCACATATTTTTAGAAAATATAATGATTTAAGCCTTAAAAAGTTCCATTTTAAGGATTCCAATTTAAGAGGGTTTGATCAAATCACCTTAGACCAAACCCCCTTGGATAGAACCTCGCTAGTTTAAAACCATACCTATAAATGTGTCTCCTTTACACCTATCAAAATGCTCATAAAAAATCACTTTTGATTTAGATTTTGGGGGATCAAATGAATTCATTTAAAATTTATTTCAAATGATTATGGTATTTGTTAGAACAAGCTATCCAATGAATATAATTTTAATATGTTTTGGTTTTGTTATGTATTTGTTTTTTAAGTTTTATTAAACATAGGTTTTTCATCGAAAATGAATTTATTTGTTCTTCACATGTGGAAAACTAGAAGATTATCAAAAAAAAATTAAAAATATGAGTGCACCAGATATTGAAGTCCTTGATCCAACAAAAAAAAATTAAAATTTGACATATACAAAAACTACATTATCTGATCGTGAATTGTAATTTGTTTGACTTTGAAACTTGATTAGAAAAAAATATTCAATAAAAACTATCTAATCAAGTGGAAGCACTAGATATCAGAGTTACAAATCTAAATTTGAAAGAATTAGAATTTTATCCTTCATGGAAAAAAAGTTATGTGTTATACGGTGTGCGTCACTTTTTAAAAATGTTGTTTTTTTAAAAAAATCTATTTTCGTGGGAGATGGAAAAAAAAGTGCAATTTGATTCCAAAAGTTTTGAAAAAAATATTTTTAGAATCTACAGACAAAATTTGATGAGACTCTAGTTTGCACCATCTTCAAATTCCTCATAGTTTAGCCGCTATAGGTGCCCAAATGTGAAGATTTAGTTAAAAATAATAATTTCAGTGTCCAGTTTGGCCAAAAATTGTAAACCACTATTATGGGATTACCCAAATATGTTGAGGATATTGAGAAAATTGTAATGGAATGAGTTGCAGGTTATCAATGGTGAAGTGAAGTTTAGTCTATTGGTAAGTTTAGTACATTGATGATTTTAGGTTGTGGACTAAAGGTTTTTTTTCTAAGTGTATCTAGTTTATCCACATAAAGTTTTAGAGATCCGCATGAAGTTTTGATTGAGTTATGAAGATTTATATTCTGACAATTTTTTTGTTGCTTCAGTTGGTGTCCCTGATGTAAGATGATGTGATTTCAGTTAGTTCAGCTATTGTGGATGATTCTTTAGTGATTTGTGATTTTTTTGGATGTTTCTAGATTGTTCTCTATCTTTTTTACACATTCCCATTCATTTTTATGCTCGTGGTTGGAAATTTTCTCTTGCGCGTTCATGTTTTTCATGTTCCTAGCTCACATGGTGTTTATAGTGTGTTGTCGATCTTTGAGGAGTAATTAATTGAAGTGTTTTTTTGTTGGAGATGTTGATTTGGGTCTTCACTAAGTTGAGGTTGACCTTGGTTGATTCACATTAATAATCTTTAATGTTTTGGGCTAACAGTTTATATTCATTTTATTATTTTGTTGAAGCCGACATGTAGCGATGAAATTTCTTGTTGCGGATATATATAAGTGATTGTTTATTCAATTTGGATGAATACTAATGTGTGTGTGTGTGAATAATTTTCTAAACCATTCAAAGGCAGAGCAGAGTGTGATGAAGTATGAAGAAGAGTGAAGAAGTGTTCATGTGCTTAACTAGAACTGTGATTAGGCATTAACAGATGTTATTTCATCAGTTCAAATCCCTGTAGATGTAGTCTAAATCTTTTTGTAAGATAGTGTGTCTTCCTTTGGGCTGTAAGCCTTGTAATTGAGCAGTGAGCTCTAGGCAGTGTTCCTAAATGCATGTGCATTCCCCATTTCATTCTCACACTCTTAGTAGGGTATAATCTTGTAGACTAACCTCCACCATGGTTTTTCCCCTAACAGGGTTTCCATGTAAAAAAATACTGGTGTTATGTGTGTTTTTGATGTGTTCATAATATATAATTTCATTGTTATCAATTAGATCTGAGAATAAAGTTAATAAGCTGAATAAGTTTTAAATTTTTGGGACAACTAATTCGCCCCCCATCTTAGTTGTCTTCAATTGTGTTTCCAACACAAGCTCCTTTGACTTCCAGTTGAGATCTCATAAATAGTACCCAACTCAACCACATGACTCCCATCATAGGAGAACACCAAGCCTCACCTATGTCTCTATTCTTCCATGAGTACCAACCACCAATCAACCCATGCTAAGCTCCAATGTAAAATAACACTCTCATGAATCTCTCAAGCACATGAAAAATGCACTCAATACAAAGAGAACTCTACAAACCACTTTCAAAGCTCCAATTAGAAAAATCAACAACATGAACCTATCATGACATCATGATCTAAGTATCCCCCTTATGATATCACATGCTCCAAGTGAACACAACATGGTTTCAAGATCAATATATCATGCCATAAATCTAATATAGAACCCAGAGTATATCATGACATAATAGCACCATACTTAAACCAACATCACTTATCAAGCATCACAAAAATGTCAAACCAAAGACCACAAGAGTCCTCCATGGCTCTAATATGTTACACATCTTCAATCTCATTAAGATGACCCATCTCCAAATAGTGTCCATGCAAATGTGAAAGAACCCTTATACAAAAATAGGATCTAAGAGCTTCTCCTAGTAACATCTACAACCTATGATCATCCATCACCAAGTGATGAATCCATAGTTATTGCTAAAGCTCCCACTGAACCATGACATTGAGATCTCCAAGCATCATGACCAAACATCTCCTAATTTGAAAATTTTCTAGGTCTACACATCAACATGTCCATCTAATAATAATACCAAGTGGCACCATGATATCCAAACCAAGGAAATACACCATTACTATCAAAATCTTACATGTAAAGCTACATATCCAAGCTATTCATGACATAATGATACACATGCTATATATCCCCATAACTAACTACCTAGGTACTCAACACCATAGATTCTCTAATTCCAAAGCAAAAAAAAATGCACAAATGGACAAGTATAAGGCCAACTAATATAGTCTATATTAACACTGAATCAACCTCATGGATATAGACAATCCACATCTGAGTTATCCCACCACAATCAATAGGTTGTACAAACATACAAAATTATATAACTCATACATCCAATACATTGAAACATGCAAACCTATCATTGCACTAGTAATCAACAAATTGAGATTCAAAGAGAATAATCATGTAGACCACATTACTATAGCAATAGATCACACATTAATCTAATTCACTAAATAGGTCCACAACTTGAGTACCATAGTCTAGGAACCCTCACATGCAGTAGCATGCAAGCACATGTAGGAAACATTTGAGCCCATACAAGTACATGCAACACATATGCAATTACGTGCAATGCACATAATTCACATGCAAGAAACTACCATAGAATTGTTGAGTGACTAGTCACATACCAATATTTGCATAAAAGGAAGACCAATACCCATCCTCTCACCATGCATGTAGAATTGTAACCATCTTACATCCAGAATCATGTAACATCATTTGAAAAATAGTTCTTCAGTAGATCCACATAACCACAAGTTTTTCTTAACCGTGTAAAACCTGTAAAACCATTGTTTTTTCGAACACCCATGCACACCCATATCCATTTCACATCTAGAAGACTCAAAATTTTAAAAAGCACCATAATGGTTGAATGAGAACAATAGATTATCATGAATGAGAATCACCTTAGATTTTCTTAGTAAAATCTATAAAACCTCATATACAAGGAACATGAATCTGATCCATGCAAGTACAAAGCATGTTTAAAAGGAAAAAGTGGTTTAGGAAATCCATAACCATTTAAGGCCAACTCTATAACTTCCACATGCACATGCATCTGAGGGAGACAATATATTGTAAAACCTTCTATATCATCCAATGATCAAATCCATAGCCTACATGCAATTGGGTTAACAAAAAGGGGTGTCTTTCAATACCAAGAAAAAGCACCCAACATAGGCAAATTACTCAATAGATGAAAACCAACCCAACCTTCTCCATATCACTATGAAGCCTCTCACAAGACACCCAATACGAAATATTTATTGCTACACAACCAAAAATGAACAAATCATGACCCATGCATCAATATTATTCAATTGCCTATCAAGAGCTCTAGATCAATATCATGTCATTGTCATCAACTCTACTTCTCTCTATCTTCATCATCCTTCTTCATGCTTTATATTTCTATAAACTAAAGCAACTACAATACTTTCACTCAACAAAGGATTAACAATCAACCCCATTCCTTTAGATCTGATTTCCTCAAGCCTCCAAGGATAAGGAATCCTATAAGAAACACCCAAAACTTCAAACACTGCATGCATCACCATGTGAGCACATGCAAGTGACATGAAATATTATGCATGTAAATTCAACACACATACAAATACCTACAACATACAAACACGCACATGCAAGAGCATGCAAATATGGAACTGAGCTATGATTCCAATTGAAGGGAAAAGAAGGCATCCCAAAAAAAAACTGAAAGATCAGTAAGTGTATTTGGTAACATTTAGTTTATTTTAGGAACCTCAAAAACATATACTACTGTATCTTAAAAGAAAAAAATAACATAGTTATTTTCCCACTATTAATATCTTAGACGAAAGTGATTACAATTTTAGATCTTACAAGATGAAACCAATTTTAGTAGCATTACAACACATACATAGATTAATAAAGAAAAATCATATAGAAGAAGAATGAAAGACATAAGAGATAAGAAACACTAGATTTATGTGGGGAAAAACCTATCAAGTGAAAAAACCCCATAATCCAAAACATAGATCCATTGTATTATTTAGCAATAAGAGTAAAAGTTACAATACAATATCATGCTCATTCCCTTTATATTGGATTTACATCTTGTTCCATCTCTTGAGAAAATCTAATAGCATAACCCAAGGTGTGAATAGAACTCTCATCTCACTAACTCCTTTAGCAATACCTGTATTTATAGAGTCTTCAGTGCATAAAAATAGCAACATCTCAAAGTCCATGCCCATGCTTGAACATGTAACATAAAAGGTATAACTTGAAGCAATGTATGCAATGACATGTAACATGTACATGTGATGTGTACATGCAAAAAGCACTTGCAAAAAATTTTCACTTAAAAAGGTGAGAAAATTCCAAGTCGAATAAACTCAAAATAGAAATATGCTTATGCACAGCTCAATTTGTATTTAGCAAAAATAAAATCTTTACTTTTTACTTAGGACTTATCAAATATTTACACAATTAATCCAATTAATTAAATATTCTATCCCAAATAATAATTCTAGGACTCAAAGGTTGAGACACCTTAATCCCAACAAGGAGAATATTCTTGAGATATTACATTGATGTCATGTCAGCGTCAATGATACAAACATAGGTAGGAACCACTCCTAGGCCCCTTAATGTCCTAAAGGATCATTTTTGTTTCATAACTTGGGTGTACAATATTGAAATTGGGAAAATGGCATATTGTTGAAGAGTTGGTTATGTGTACTTTCTAGTGGTGTATTTTATGTTGGTGCATTTTATATCCTTTTCAATTTAGATGGTCTAGTTTTACACCCAAGCTCACAACTTATAACTAGTTTCTTAATTTTTCATGATTCTTGTGACATTAGAAAGGTCTTTCAAAGCTCTTGATAGCTATCTATGAAGTTTTATTTATTTTTTCCTTAGGTAATGTATTTTATTCATTTTTTTTTTGTGTTTTTACTTTTTTGATGAATTAGTTAGACGTTTTAGCTCAAGTATAAACTTTTTGTTTTCATGGGATGACTTGTTGCAAGCTTTTCTACATGTATTTCAAGTATTTTCCCTATGTTAACATTGTTGACATCTTCTATATGCATGTTTCTCTTTTGTATATGCACAGAGATAAATTTGTACTCTTGTACTTAATTATTAGGGATATCACACATCCTAATGTGCCTTTTATACTTGCACTTTATTATAAAGTGTCATGGGGGGTTGTGTAGTGCCTTTATTTTTCATCACACCTTTGTCAAGTGAGTGTCCCTTCTACAACAACATTGAATCCTAGTGATCTTACCTCATGCATGTGTGCCTTGTTTGTACACCCTGTTTTAGTTGTAGGTACTCTTTTTTGCATGTTCATATGTTCTTGTTTATCCTTCATGTACTTCTTGGTGACACATAGTTTAAGTGGACCTATCATGGATCTCTCTTTTATGTATTATGGGGGGTTTTATTATTGGTGCTAGTACTTCCTTGGTTTCATTTTGGAGTGATCTGTGTATCTATTTTTTGTTCCTATGTACTATATAAATGAAATGGGTGTTTACCCATATATTTCAATGATATGGAATAGTAACCATATGGAAAATATTACATTCCTATTTTCTAGAGGTGACCTTCCATTTTTACTTGATCGATTCTTCAAACTATTAGTACATATATTTTAGGCATCCATTGCTCATGGTTGAGTAGTGTCATTGGGATCACTCTTGCAAATTCATGTTCCATTTATATCTTTGACTCTAAGATGTTTTCCTTTTTTTCCATTTGATCATTTCTCGAGTAGTGTCATTGAGGGTACTCATGCATTTTATTGTCTTCTTGATCCTGATCATCATCTATTTCAAAGGAGGTTCTTCATTTCAACACTATAGTAGTTATCTTTTGAGAGTTCTCTATATCTTCTTCATGCATCTATGGTGTTCTTTGTTTTCCTATGCTTTTAGAACATTGTTTTGGAGGCTTCTTAGTCCTTCATTCAACTTTCTCTTTTTTGGAGAGGATTTTTTTGATGATATTTTCTACTTTTCTTTAGTTATGAGAGATTATCTAGTTTCTACATGTGTACCTCATTAGACCTTATTTTTTGGTACCCATTCATGGATTCTCTTTTTAAATTTTTTTAGCTACTCCCTAAGTTTCACTTAGAGTAATCATTTATTAGCTAATAATTAACTTAATATTAGACTAATTTAAATTTATATACTCAAGCTAAACTTACGAATGTTTTTTTCATTTTATTAGATTGAGCTATTATTAGATTATTTTTTCTCATCACATGTGATGTTGACACTTGTTATAATCAAATACCTTTCTAATTTAGGGTTTTATCTTATAATAACTCTCCATTAAATTATAAGCTCTTTATAGGATTTTATGGTGAACTCCTCAACACTCCATGATCACCTACAAGAAAAAATAGCTTCCACAAGAGAGATTGCAAAAATATCATGCTATGATTATGGATACAAAACTGCCAGAAGGAAATTGATTGGTTTTCATAGATGGTGATTGATGTTATAATATACATATGAAGCCTTGCTTAAATATAGGAAAGGTGTAATGATATACAAGCATTAAATGAGTGTTTCATAATTAAATGACATGAATCAACATTAAATGACCTATGACACATGCATTAAATAAAAGCCAACAAGATAAGGTATGATAAGATCTTATCTAGACAACTAACACTTCTAGAAAAATGAACTAGGACTGAAGTGGACTTAGCAATGTAAATAGGACCTAGATAGGTAAAACATCTACTTACACCAACATTTTCCATAATTTCACGTAAATATTTTTGCATCTCTTGTAAGTTTTTCTTTCTGAGGAAATAGAAAATAAATTTTTGCAACACTTTTCCATGGAAGGTGTTCTAATTTTTTGTTCGATCCAACCTTGTGTGTGTTTTTTATAGTTATACTAGATAAAACCTTATTATATTTTAGGAAAGAAATAGTGCAATATATTTTTTTCTTTTATTAAAAATGTAAGGGAAAGGGCTTCTAATCCCAAAACAGAGTTAACATAAAATACACAAAATAACCCATAGTTCAACAAAACTAAGCCAAAATAATAGAATAGATGGATAGACCTATCAAGGAAAATAACAATAGACCACCTAGAACTGCAACACATCAAAAAAGAAAACCTAGAGCTAGACTGCAAAGACAAAAAATACCTAATTAAGAACAAATTAGGGTACATGGGCCACAAAAGGAAACAAAAAACCCTAACTATATTTTAGGGCTATTGATTAGGTCCCACTCCATCTTCAATTGGTCCAACTCCTCACTCTAGGTGTTTGTTCCCTTTGTATCCTTGTTCTTAGTTGGATGCACCATATCTGAAGTTGATTCCATTCTCCTCTACCTCTTCTAAACATTTTTAGACTTATTAAAATTCCTAAATATAGCCTTGCTCGTAATTCCATGAGTGATGGAAATCCACTTGTTAAATACCTTAGATCAAGCCTATCCACTTTTTCTTGGAGAGCCAAAACTTGGGTCCTATAATACTGAAGAGACTAGTTGTCCAATTCACTTGCATAGTCAAGGTCACATATAGGCTAAACATTAACCTCTACATTCTCAATATCCATTTGGTGAACACCATAGTCATGACCTTCCTCTAACTCCTTCACATCCTCTTCATTTGAACCCTCCCCTCTACATCATCCTCATGTTGCTAATGGAATCCTCCTGAGGGTCCTTGAAAAGGACAACTTCTAATTTATTTTTGCTTTAGTCCAAGGGCTCCTCATCATTTGAATCTCCATTTTCAAGTTCTTCAAAGCTAAGCTTTTTCCCTTTCACACATTGGATTGCCAACCTACTAAATCTTCTTTTCCCCTTTCCATTGTTGGAATCATCTGCTTCACCTACATCCCCTTCATCTTAGATAAAAATTGTTATATTTTTTGTTGTCTTAGTTTAATAATTTCCCGACATTTTATTTTAACACCAGATAGGTTATCTATAATTTTCCTATCTTTCACATCTGACATGATAGGGTTTGATTTTTTTAACAAAACTTTGGTAGTAGACATTCTAGGTGGGGAAATGTTTGACTAAGAGAGAGGGGTAGATAGTGGGTTCCCCTACGAATGATCAACCAAGGCTAAACACATAAGGGGGATAACATTATAAGGAGCCTCAGTTGATAAAGAAGCCTCAATTTGATTTTTTTAAGTGCTAGAATTAGGGGTTAGGCCAGATTGGATATATTGAACTTCAACATTAAGGGGCCCATCAACATTAGAAGGGCCATGCAAAGAAGTAAAAGTAGACACATAATTCTACAACCTTTGGATCAAGCCTTGGTGGAGGAGGGGAGAAAACCCTTTAGTCTTGCATTATTTTAAAGAAGAGAGCAGAAAAAATGGAATGTTCATTCTTTCCTTCCTCCCAATATGGTTAAGAAAAGGAAAATGATACCCATGAATAGTGGTATACCTTCAGTATAGAGTGAAATACTTCATTATCTGAATGCTAACCATGATATAAGGAGATGAGATTCATGCATGATCATACCCATTTTGACATCATTGTAATTCCTCATCTCCCTCCAAGAAACTATCAATAAAACATTAATAGTTGAAAGGTGGAAAATTTTCATTGCTTATGGTTTAGGACATAGAGCAACAATCTTCTACACTTATCATTCAAGGAAACCCTAGAGATCCCTATTCAAGGATGAAGTAGGGGAAAGAGATCTTGTAAAGTACCATGCAAAACCTAAATAAATGACCTAGGAAATGAAACTGAAATGTAGAATAAAAGACTAAGAATGAACATAGGTGCAACTGGAAGAAGGATAATGTCAGAACAAGCTTTAAAACCCTAGAATCTTATTGTTTAATTCCCACTAGGAATCATATGCCAATCTAGGTGACTTAGTCCTAGACTTTGGTTTCTAGGTGGAAACAAGAATCTATTAGTGGTGAGTCTATGAACCAAATATTTTATGAAGTATGGAATGCTAAGTCTCTTTTGCTCAATTAGGGTCTTTCACCTAATGGAAAGAGATAGATCCCACACCTAAAATCTAGTTGGATCACTCAAAATAAGGAATGTATGATGATGTTAGGAATACATGAAATAATATAAATGCAAATAATTGATAAGATTTATTGATTAAGTATGCAAAACCTAAGAAATGTAACTTGTTTGAAAACACATTGTGTAATGGAAAAACACATAGGAATGAATGCAAATTGCAACATAACTTGACGAAACTGAAAGTGCGCACCTGGAATATGGATGGAAGCTAGAAATGGCTTCTAGAATGCTATTGATCCTAATTTTTAGGTCTAGTGGGACTCATTCACCATTATGGGTGAATTAGTCCTAGTTCTCCAAAACTATTTTGGACCCTGTTTCAAACAAAAGGGTATCTAAAAATGTAGAAAACCCAAAACTAACCTAGAAGTTAGACTCATTTTCCACCAATGGTGAATGAGTCCAATTTTGAATTTTTGAATATTAAAAGGTGGAATTTGGAGCTCTCGCTGTACACTTTAATTCTCTATAGGTATTCGCTTCTAAAACTCTGATTTCTAGGTCTAAAAGTGAGTTTTTGTTGATATTTTTACTTGATCAATGAAGAGAAGACTTGATAAACATTGGAACTTGATCTGGAATGATTTCCAAGCTTCCAAAATGTCTAAATCTTCAAACACACAAGAAGGGAAGAAGAAATGTTGAATATTAGGGCATGGGGGTTTGCCTTAGTCAAACCCCTTTTAGGTAATTAAACAAAAATGATGAAATAAAGTAATGAAGCATGCAATAATGGATTTGATTACATTTCCATGATGCTTGACCTTGAATTTTTGTAGCAAAACATGAAGAATCTACCCTTGAATGTCTAAAAATTGCTATCCCAATGACTTGAAATGATGAAACCCTAACTTGCATGTCTTGAGATAGAAGAATGATGGATGAATAATAAAGAATGGTTATGAAATGAGTTGATGAATGTAAACTAGGGTTTAGAGAGTTGATTTTATAGGAAATTCACCTTATTAGCCTAAAGATTGGATCCCTAAGGCCAACATGTGAAAATAATAAACTTAAATTTCAATTTTTCCCACTCAGATAAAAAATGGGCCAAATGGGACTCATTTGACACTCATGATGAATGGTTCCCACCTAGATGGGACTAATTCACCATGGATGGTGAATGGGTCCCATAGCGGCAATTTTGACAGCTAGGATACCAGGAAGTTAAGTAATAACATTTATATTGTGACTATGTCAGCTATTCCATAAAATTATGCCTCAGGATACACAATATGGGGTAATAGGGGCATATTAATGATTATGTGAAGCCCAATTAGGGCTTGGGACATGGAATTCAATGTGAAAGTGTGATTAAATACACTTTACAACACTAAAAAGCCAATGTGAATGTGCAAGACACATTACAACACTAGTTTAACATTAAGTTTAAGTTATAAGTCTTCTAGATTGATGTGATAATGTTATTAAACATATTTTATAATGTTGAATTAGGGATAAATGGGCTCATTATGTCTAGAAAGGTGTGAAAGTCCTTTATAACACTTTACAAGACCTTTACAAGACATCCTTAAATGCATATAAAAGGGTCCAAGACCTAGTGTGGATGTGTAAAACACCTTGCAACACCAAATCAAGGCCTACTTAAGTTTAGTTTATCATTAATTATTCCCATGTCAAGCAAGTTTTTTTTTTCTATTGTACATTTAGCCCCCACTTTAATTAGAAGATGAACTTGCTTCAAATTGGCACTAGAGTAGACATTCAAGAGAGATCCAAGTGTATAGATGTAGATGACAAAGAATGAAAAATATCAAATGAGGTTGCACAAGCTCCTAGGATCCAAGATCCTAAGTCAAACCATCAAGATACACAATCATGCAATGGCAAGAACTAAAGGAAAGAAAGATGGGGTTGATAGGATGTACTCACTCTGGGGCAAAACACTTTAGGTCGTCTGTGGGGTGAGATGTCCACAACATACTCACTTTGGGGCAACAAAACTTCTAATTGTCTATGGGGTGAGAAATACCAAAATGTGAGAAACATATGCTAGATGGTATGCACTCAAACACATAAGTGGCTATGGGGAAAGTCATGCCTCAGAAAGGGCATCCCGCTCAACCATATCAAAGTTATACCTCCTGATAAATTTAATAAGGTGCCAGAATGCGAAATGATTTTCAAGCTCTATGAGGTAAGAAAAAATTTGTATGCTTGATACTTATAGAAATTGTTAATGCAAGATAGTGTAAGGATTTTTCAAAGGGATTGTGCAAGGTCTCATCTTAGGTAACATTGTGCTTAATGTCTCCAAGAGAGGATAAGTCAAAAGAAGTATCATGCTCTTGGAGGAAATCAAGCCCAATGACTCCATCAAGAAAAGGACACATCGCAAGAAGAAAGAAATTGCATAATGAAATGTGAGTGGTGATGTACACCCCCCACTTTAAAGTAGTTGCAAAAACCAATACTGTGAGCAATTTCTTTAAAGTGGAAGAAGAGGACATGAGAGCTTACTCAGAAAGCCCTATGCCAAGTCATATATTTCTGATAAGCTATGTCATGAAAAGGGGAGTGTGTCACATGCAATCATGCCATCGACATCCCAAGCTTGATCTTATGTATTCATGAAAGGTTACCAACTAGACAAAGGAGGAAGCCATAAGTGACATACAAGGATAAGGCTGGATAACCCCTTGGCCCCACTTAGTGCAAGACAAGGGTGAGCCGAAATGATTGATTTAATGCATGATAGAGTGAAAATTGGTATCAATTAGAGGAAGTAGGTGCCCCCATAGAGGGAAGCATACCAAAGTCCTAAAAATGTTGGATTATACAACTTAAAGCTTTACATTGATTAGTGGAGTGACCATGAACTCTATGATAGGTGTAGAATGAAGTCTTGTAACAACATTTCCTTCAAGTTCTAGGAGGGAGGGTGATCAAGTGATCTTGGAGGAGTCTTGACAAGATACTCGCTTGATCAATGTTATAAGGCGGTCTTGTATCTTGTGTCAAAAATACATCTTGCTTAGTAGTAGATGTCATACTTACACAAGTTTCTCTAGATTGCAAGATTTTATTCTCACTCTTATAGGAGGAGTCAAAATCTATCAAATACAAATCAATGGTGTCTTGTGAGCTGACATTGACATCAAGCAAAGGTGTAGTTGTTTGTTTGATGTTTTGGGAAGGAGAATGTTCAAGACCACTAGTGTCGAGGAGTTCAGGATGGATGACTATTAAGAATGATTTAGGAGTGTGTTGTGTGAGAGTGTTTATGTTGAGTGAAGGCTTGGAAATCTCTATCAAAGGATAATAACCAAGACCATTAGTGATTTGTTGTGTGATAGGGTCTATAGGGTTGTGGATACTTTGTTCGTTAGCACCACATCCTATTCCACTATAGCCAAGTTGTTTCATAAGCTCACACCCTTTTCCATAAAGCTTTTTCATTTATTTTTGATCAGTTGGTGGTTGTTGATAAGCGTTATCAAAGGTGGCCATGTAGTGTATTTTGTTGTCTAAAGTGGTTGAGGTGGATGCTTTCAAATGGTCTTCCACTTTTTCATTTTCCCTATTTGAATCTTTGTGTATTATCTTGTACTCACCCATGAAGTCATGTTATAAATCTAAGGAACCCCAATCATCATCTAATAGCTTTGTGTGTTGTGTAATTTGGTGTTCATTATCGTTTTTGTATATAGGTTCCACAAGTGTAGTTGATGTGTTGAAGGAATTTGTTTTGTTTCTCTCAAGTTGTAAGACACTATCAAGTTCAAGATCAGTGTCAAGTGTGTGGACTATGTTGCTGTGGATATAATTCATTTTGTGATGAAGAGTGGATGGCACACCTTTCATTGCACGAATCCATTGTTTTCCTAAGATAAGATTGTGTATTGTAGAAAAAAAGCAACTTGAGGAAAGTTGCTTGACATAGGAATAATACATGATAAATTAGACTTAATAAGGTCTTGATTTGGTGTTGTGAGGTTTCTTTCACATCCACACTAGGTCTTCAACCCTTTCAAATGCATTTAATGATGTCTTGTAAAGGTGTTGTAAAGGTGTTGTAAGATACTTTCACACTTTTCTAGACTTAATAAACTCATTTTTTTCCTAATTCAACATTATAAAATGTATTTAATAATCCTCACATTATTCTATAAGGCTTGTAAAATAAACTTAACTTTAAACTAGTGTTGTAATGTGATTTACACATTCACATTGGTTCTTGTGCCTTCCTAGGTTGTGTTGATGTCATTTTAGTGTTGTAAAGTGTATTTAATCACACTTTCACATTGAAATATGTGTCCCAAACCCTAATTGACCTTTACATCATCACTAATAGGCCCTTATTACCCCATATTGTGCATCATGAGGCAATATTTGATGAAAAACCTAACAAGGTCATAATATAAACCTTATTTTCTTATCTCCTAGCATCCTAGCTATCAAAATGGCCCCTATGGAACCCATTCACCATCCATGGTGAATCAGTCCCATCTAGGTGGGACCCATTTGTCATGGGTGGTGAATGAGTCCCATTTGGCCCATTTTTAACCTTTGAGAAGGAAAAATTGAAATTTAAGTTTATTATTCTCACATGTCAGCCTTAGGGATGCATTTTTAGGCTAATAAGGTGAATTTCCTATAAAATAAACTCTCTAAACCCTCATTTACATTCATTAACTCATTTCATATTCATTTTTCATTATTTATCCATCATTTTTCCATCTCAAGTCAAGAAACTTAGGGTTTCATCACTTCAAGTCATTAAGATAGCAATTTTTAGACATTCAAGGGAAAATTCTTCATGTTTTGAAATAGAATTTCAAGATCAATCATCATGGAAACGTAATAAACTCCATTATTACATGTTTCATTACATTCTTTCATCATTTTGGTTTAATTACCTAAAAGGGGTTTGACCAAGGCAAACCCCCATGCCCTAACATTCAACATTTCTCTCTCTTGTCTTGTGTGTTTGAAGATTTAGGCATTTTGGAAGCTTGGAAATCATTAAGAATCAAGTTGGAAAGTTTTTTAAGTCTTCTCCTCATTCTTTTAAGGAAAAATTTCCATCAAAAGTCACTTTCAAACCCATAAATCAGAGTTTCAGAAGTGGACACCTATAGAAAGTCAAAGTGCAAACTGAGAGCTCCAGATTCCACCTTTGAATATTCAAAAATTCAAAAGTGGACTAATTCACCATGGGTGGAAAATGAGTTACACTTCTAGGTTATTTTTTGGTTTCCTAAATTTTTAGATACTCTTTTGTCTGAAAAAGTACACAGAATAGTTTTGCAAAATTGGGACTAATTCACCCAGCATGGTGAATGCATCCCACCAGGCCTGAAAATCAGCATCAACAACATTCCAAAATCCATTTGCAATCTTCATCCATATTCAAGGTGAACACTTTTAGTTTCATCGAATTTTGTTGCAATTTGCATTCATTTCTAGGTATTTTTATATTACACAATGTGTTTTCAAAAACCTTACATTTCTTAGGTTTTACATACTTAATCAATCAATATTATCAATTAGTTACATCTAGATCATTGAATTTAGTCATAATTTCATCATACATATCTTAGTTTGAATGAACCACATTGATTTTGAGGGTCTATCTCACTCCTTTGAGGTGAAAAACATTAAGAGTGCAAGAGTAGCCTATAGACCTCCTTTAAATATATGGTATATATTTCATGAAAGTTCATCAAGCATAACATGGATTAGTGTATTCAATGTGACCACTTCAGGTGTAAGAGGCATAATTATTATCCCTAGCAGTTTCCTTTTGACATTGTCAAATCCCTTAATAGAGAAAGGATCAAGTCAAATGGTTAATTGATCAATGCCAAGCCTATCCAAAAGGCTCAGACTAAAAACATTAAGGGTAGAACCAGTATCTAAAATATTTCTCTTTATCCCTTTTGTTTTATATTGTTCTATGATCATGAGAGCTTCATTTTTTTGGGTACATCCAAAGAGGGAAGCTCACTTTCCTGGAAAACAATGTCAATGTTTGGGCCTTGAATCATTGATGCTATATCAATTGGTGGCACATTAGAAGGGATAGGAACTTGTTGTAAGGATTTTTAGATAATGTTGTGATATTGAGGGGAGGCTTGAATAAGGTTCCACAATGATATCGTAGTAGGAGTATTTTTAAGTTGCTCGATTAGATCATACTCCTTTAGACCTGGTAAGAAAGGGTTGGGTGAGATAGGATTAGGCAATAGTAAGGGTGTTGGTGTGGGTTGTTGTGGTTTCAGATTATTGCGAGTGTTATATGTATGAGCAATGGTATTATAACTCGGTTATTGTGATACATTAGTTTGAGGAGGGTAAAGGATAAGTTTAGGTTTATGTGATGGTGGGTAAAGGATGAGTTGATGTTGAATAATATTAACATCCCTTGGTGAATGAGATTCTAACATAGATTATTTATCTCCTTTCAAGGGCATAATATTAGTATCAATGTTATCTTTTCCTTGTATGATGATATTCTCCCTAGAAGGAAAGTGTTCAAGAGAAAAACAAACCTCATGTTCTTTACAATTAAGGCTTGGTTCATCCAAAATAACCTCATCATAACTAAGGGAATTATTAATGGTTAAATGTGTTTGATGATTGATAGTGGGGAGAGGAGAAGAAGACTCTATTTGATTGTTGATTTTTTCTAATTTCTCATTATCTTTTACCATATTATCTACCCAACTAGGAGAGCTTGTAATATGTTCATCCAAGTTTGAGGTAGCTTCATCACAAGTGGGGGAGACATCAAGAGAAGGACCACTATGGTGTTCAAATAGATTTTCCCAAATGGGAGGGGCATTAGGTAAGCGAGGATAAATGGTTTCATGATTTGTAATAGGGATGTCTTCTAACACCAACCTATACTCTTTACATTGAGGAGGTATATTAGGAGATGGAAAAATATGATTTTCATGGTTATGGAGACTAGGTAAGGTGATGTTTAAGAATGTTTCTATGGTCTCATGTTCTTGTTGCCTAACATCTTCCAAAGGGGAATGAGGAGATGGACAATCAAGACCCTTAAGAATTGTAAGTTCCTTCACCAAGATACCTTCGTCACTAATAGCAAAGGTATCAAAAGAAGAACAAGTATGATTGTGATGATTGTCTACACTACCATTTTCACCAATGGGAAATGTAAGATTAAGGATTCTACCAATGGTTTGATCATGTTTCTTAAACTCCTCATTGTGGTAATCAAAATTGAACTCATAAGAGAGAATGTTTTATTTATGCAATCCATTTTTAACCAAGTCAAACCTACATCATTTGAAACAAAACATGCTATGATGAAAAATAAAATAAATTGCAATGAAATGTCTTAAAATTAAATGCAACTTTCAGATATGAAACAAGGTAAAGTTTTGATTACACTAAGCACCAATCGGAAAATGGCATGTGAAAAATGAAAATGTAAAATGGATCAATGCATGAAATGAGCTATTTTAAGTGATATCTAATGAAATACATGTTACAAAAACTCAACTAACTGATATAGGGAGGTAAAGGGACCAAAAAAGAGCTTTAAAATAGGGTTTTTAGTTCTATAAAGGGTAGTTTTAGGTGTGAAAAGGCACTAATTCGCCCAAGGTGACGAATGAGTCCCAGTATGGACTTTTCTCAAAATTTCCAAAAATTTGTGAGTGGCTTTGATGTTCTCTAAGTTATATGATGAATAACCATGTAAAAATGTAGAATTTCAAAAAATTTAAATGAATCTCGATGCCAACAATGCAACCAAAATGCATTTTTTTATGAATGCAAAATTTGAAACCTAGCATGCCAATTAACTAATGAACACCCTAATGCAAAGTCAGTGCAAGGATAGATATATGATGAAGGACTTCAAATAAGAAAAGAGAATTATTTTAAAAGAAGGTTCACCAAAATGAACCCAGGATTTTATGAAGTATGGAATGCTAAGTCTCTTTTACTCAATTAAGGTCTTTCACCTAATGGAAAGAGATAGATCCCACACCTAAAATCTAGGTGGTTCATTCAAAATAAGGAATGCATGATCAATTTAGGACTAAATAAAATTATATAAATGAAAATAATTAATAATATTGATTGACTAAGTATACAAAAACTAAGAAATGTAACTTGTTTGAAAACACATTGTGTAATGCAAAAACACCTAGGAATGAATGCAAATTGCAAAAGAATTTGGAAAAACTAAAAGCATGTACCTAGAATATGGATGGAGACTAGAAATGGCTTCTATAATAGTGTTGATGTTGATTTTTCAGGCCTGGTGGGACTCATTTTCCATTCTGGGCAAATTAGTCCTAGTTCTACAAAACTATTCCAGAACTTGTTTCAGACAAGAGGGTATCTACAAATGTAGAAAACCAAAAAAATGAACTAGAAGTGGGACTCATTCACCACCAATGGAGAATGAGTTCACTTTTTAATTTTTAAATATTCAAAGGTGGAATCTGGAGCTCTCAATCTGCACTTTGATTCTCTATAGGTGTTCGCTTCTAAAATTTTGATTTCTGAGTTTGAACGTGAGTTTTTATTGATATTTTCACTTGATCAATAAAGATAAGACTTGAGAAACCTTGAAACTTGATATTTAATGATTTACAAGCTTCCAAAATTTCTAAATCTACAAACACACAAGAAGAGAAGAAGAAATGTTGAATGTTAGGGCATGGGGGTTTTCCTTGGTCAAACCCCTTTTAGGTAATTAAACCAAAATAATGAAATAAATTAATGAAGCATGCAATAATGGATTTTATTACCTTTCCATAATGTTTTAACTTGAATTTTTGTAGCAAAACATGAAGAATCTTCCCTTGAATTTCTAAAAATTGCTATCCCAATGACTTGAAATGATGAAACCCTAACTTGTTTGTCTCAAGATGAAAGAATGATGGATGAATAATGAAGAATGGTTATGAAATGAGTTAATGAATCTAAAGGAGGGTTTAGAGAGTTGATTTTATAGGAAATTCACCTTATTATCCTAAAAATTGGATCCCTAAAGCCGACATGTGAAAATAATAAACTTAAATGTCAATTTTTCCTGCTGAAAGATCAAAAATGGGCGAAATGCGACTCATTCGCCACCCACGGTGAATGGGTCGCAAATAGATGGGAATAATTTTCCATGGATGGAGAATGGGTCCCACAAGGTCAATTTTGAAAGCTAGGATACCAGGAAGTTAAGAAATAAGGTTTATATTGGGACTATGTAAAGTATTTCACCAAATTATGCCTTGAGTTGCACAATATGGGTAATAGGTGCCTCTTAATGATAATGTGAATTTCAGTTAGGGCTTGAGACACATAATTCAATGTGAAAGTGTGATTAAATACACTTTACAACACTAAAATGAGGTCCACTCAACCTAAGAAAGCACAAGAACCAATGTGAATGTGCAAGACACATTACAACACTAGTTTAACATTAATTTTAAGTTATACGTCTTCTAGATTGATGTGATAATGTTATTAAACACATTTTATAATGTTGAATTAGGTAGAAATGGGTTCATTGAGTCTAGAAAACTGTGAAAGTCCTTTACAACACTTTATAACACCTTTACAAGACATCATTAAATCCATTTAAAAGGGTCCAAGAGCTAGTGTGGATGTGTAAAACACCTCGTAACACCAAATAAAGAGCTCCTTAAGTCCAGTTTATCATCAATTATTCCCATGTCAAGAAAGTTTCCTTTCTTCTACATAATAGTCTAAATCTCCTGAAATCTAGAAAAATTCTTGTATTGGAACTCCTATGCAAAGAGTGGCGTATCAGTCCCACTCTATGTTTTTGAAGGGTTAAGCCCTAAATCCAGTCTCCAATCTTTGCTCTTCCTTTCATACTTTATTTTGGGATATGAAACCTTGATTTGCAACCTGTAGGTAACTTTTTGTGAAGATGAAAACCTTGTGACAACTTGATGACTTTCTTCAAACTTGCAACCTAATATTTAAAGGATCTTCAAGCTCCAAGACACCTATATTTACAATCACACATATAGAGAGAGAGAGAGAGAGAGAGAGAAAAAGTTATTAATTGTTAGGAAATAGGGGTTTACCTTGGTCAAACCCAATTTAGGTAATTAAAACTTGTGATGAAATAATCAAATATGAACATGAAACATGAGATATAAAACATGTACAATGATACCATGGATGATGTCTTGAGATGTAAATCTGTATTCTAACATGAAGTGGCCATGGAGAATGTAGATCTTGATCTTGAATTGGACATGAAACAATGCTTGCAAATGGATCTAGGATGCTACATCACAACACTAGATCAATAACATGTTTGATGATTCATGATATTTACATGATGATGGATCTTGAATTAAAAATGATGAAGAATCTACCCTTGAATGTGTTAGAAATTCTCTTGTAAACCTCGTAGACGCTCTTGCGAATTCTTGCAATGCTTAACTCTTGATAGCTTATGTTGATATCATGAAGGATTAGGTGAAATAATGATTTGAGCCATTGTTTACATATGAAATCCATCTAATGCATCATGTATTAGATCCCAAAAGCTAACATTCATGAAATTTGAACTTAAAACCCTCATTTCCCACTCAAAACCCTAAAAAAGGGGCCAAATGGGACTCATACACCACTTGTGGCATATAGGTCCCATCTAAATGGGACACATATGTCCATGGTGGCATATGGGTCCTACCAAGCCTTTTCAAGTGAGGGAAATGTCGGAGAGTTAAGAAATTAAGTTTATTTTATGTCTATATCATGATTTTGTTTGAAACATGCCTTAGGATGCATAATATAGGGTCTTAGGGGCCTTTTAATGATGATATGAAGGTCATAAATGCAAGAGGGCCCAAAACACAATGTGAAAGTGTAAATAAATATACCTTGGAACATTAAATTAAAGAAAAATTAGGTCAATTTAGCTTAAAAGGGCTCTAAATCCAGTGTGAATATATAAAACACATTACAACACTAGATCAAGGCAACATTAGGTCCATTTTAATGTTAATAATTCATAAATTAATTCATAAATTAGGTTTATTTAGTTCACAAGGGCCCAAACAAGTGTAAAAATGTAACAACCAACATTTTTTGACAATACATTTAGTCTCCACTTTAGTGAGAGGATGAAACTACTTCAAACTCACACTAAATTAGACATTCAAGAGGGGTCCAAGAGTACCAATCTGGATGACAAAGGATGAAAAAGATCAAAGGAGGTGTCCAAGCCCCCAAGATCTAAGATCCTACATCAACTTGACATTTAAGGACAAAATGACATGCACAAGATGTATGATACGCATCAAAACAAGATACACGCCCATGCAATGTCAAAGACTAAAAGAAAGAGAAAAAAGTGAAAATAAAAAGAGGTGGATCAAGCCTTGACCATTTTTCCAATGTGATGTGGATCAGATCTAGGCTATTTCTCCAAAAATGCACTCTCCCTTTGAGGAAATGAAACTCTAGGTTGTCTGTTGGGTGAGTATCCAAAGTGGTGAGACACATATGCATGTGGTTAGTATGCACTCACACACAAAAGCAAGTGGCTATGGGAAATTCATGTGTAGGTTTAGCTTCCTGTTCAACTAGACCAAAGCTATACCTCTTGATAAGTTTGGTAAGGTGCCACACAATAATGAACTTTGACATTCATGAGACAAGAAAAACTTCATATGCTTGGAACTCATGAACAAATGAGATGGCTCCATGGGACTGCAAAGTGTGTTATGCAAGGTGTCCATATAATAGAAATTGTAAATGAAAACTAGGGAACATTCAAAGGAGTTTTGCTTAGTTCATGTAAAGTCTTAACTTAGGGAAAATCATGCCTAATGTCTCCAAGAGAGGAAAAATAAAAGAATAGAAGATTCACAACTTAAGGGATGTAGTGTGCCACACCAAGCCACTAAGAGGAATATAATATGCTAAGAGAGATCACACTCTTTAGGGACATCACTCCAAATGTCAACCACAAAGTGAAAGACACATTGGATGAAATAAGAAGAATACACATTGAAACATCAAAAATTAAAAGGAATAATGCCAATGTATGCCCCAAGTCTAAAGAAATTGCTAAACACCATGTTTTGAGCAATTACTTTAAAATAAAAAATGATAAATGCTAACAATAAAGAATACATGAGATCTAACTTGGAAAGCCCTATGCCAAGTCATATGTTTCCAAATGAAGCTACATCATGGATGAGTATGTTACATGTGAGCCAAATTAAGGAATGTATTCCACATCCCAATCTTTCTCTTATATGTATATGAAAGGTGGTCAACTATCCAAAGGAGACAAAAACAAGTGACATATGAGGAAAAGGATACCTAACCCCTTGCCCCCATTTAGTGCAAGACAAGTCTAAGTTGAGAAGCATGCTAGAGTTAAAATTAGCGTTAATTAGAGGAATTAGGTTCTCCCACATAAAGAAGAGCTTTGCACTCCTTAAGATGTTTGATTTTTTTACTCAAAGCCTTATAGTGATTAGTAGAATGACCATGAACTTTGTGATACGCAAAAAATGAACTATTGTAGTAAAATTTCTTTTGTGTTCTTAGAGGGAGGGAAATCAAATGATCTTGGAGGATTCTTGACAAAATACCTTCTTGATCAATAGTAGAGGATGTTCCTTTATTCACAAAAGATGTCATACACACACTCAATGATAAGGCCTTAGATGAAAATGAAGATAAAGGTGGTAAACCTAGATCTTTCTCAAAATAGTATGGTTTATTTTGCTTCTTGTTTTCATTGTATCCATGTTTAGGAGGAAGTTTGCATCCAAGACTATAACAATCTTCCAATTCAGATGAAGGGGGTTTATGCTTTTGAGAAGGATTGGCTTCTTCATGGGAACATAAATTCTTTTTAGGTTTCTTAAAGTTATGCATCATCCTCTTATGAGGTATAGGAATTAAATTTCCCACATCACCATCATGGGATAATGTTGTCATAGAACCAAGTTGAGCAAAAGAAACACAAGGTTTTTTTGGTTTAGATTGTGAGATTTTGTATTCTCCCATAAAGGAGGGTGTAAAATCTAATGAACCCAAATCATTACTAGAACTTGTGTCTAAAAATGAATCATTTGTATATGATTCTTTGGAATATGAGGGTGAGATTATGGATTCCTTATTGAAATAAGGTGTAAAATCTAATGATCCCAAATTATCACAAAATATTTTTGTTATATAGGAATGACATCAACTTGTATAGGTTTCACTTTTGATTTTCAATGAAAGCATTAGGGGAATTGGGAGTGTTGTGATCATACTATTTATAGCTTCTTTCATCTACTTCAACCATGTATATCTTCTTGTTCTATTCAAATTTCATTACATGGTAAAGAGTAGATGGGACTTCTTTCATATCATGAATCCATGGCCTCCCTAGGAGAATATTGTATGAAAGATGTCCCAGCATGAAATGGATAGGGGTAGGAAACACTATAGGACCGACCTCAATAGGTAATGTGATCATTCCTAGTTGTTGCCTATTAACATTGTCAAAGCCATAAATATTAAAATATTTAAGTTGAATGAGTATCTTGTCAACACAAATTTTATCTAAGAGCTCAATGCTACAAACATTAAGACCTGCTCCAATTTCTATGAGTGCACCTAACTATGGTTTCATTAATGATCACCTTTATCATAAAGGCTTCATTTTTGTTTTGAATCTCAAGTGAGGGTAATTCATGTCTAGGGAATGTTGTTTTCTATTGTGTGACATGCATGATCAAAGGAGTGTGCTAAATTATTCAATTTTATATAAGATTGGATCTCCTCCTACTTTATTTGTAATATTTCTTGGAATAGTCGATTGTATGTAGGTGATAGTTGAAATTTTTTCCATATGGATACATTAGCGGGAGTCTTTTTAAGGTCTTCCATTATATTATGAAAAGGTGAACGAGGAGCCATAGGAAAAATATGTTGAGGTGATGGTAATGAAGCGGGAGTGGTTTATGGTTTCCTACATGTTTGAGCAACTGTATTAGAACTTAGGTCTGTAAAACATTGTTACTATTATATTACATCATAGATTTCAAAAAATATCTTATTTTCTTATGTGGCTCACTAATGGGAGGTGACTTAGGAGGATTGCTAAGTAAAGGAGATATAATTTGTGTCATCATAACCTCAACAAACTTGTCTTTATTTACATGATGTTTGCGTAAAGAGGAGTCTAATGTCACTTCAAGATCTTCATCTAAGGGACCCTCGTTACTAGTGTTTGAAAGACATGTGTCAATGTTCATTTTTTCTTTTAATATGATATCCTCCCTAGGAGGAGAGTTTTTAGGAGAACTAAAAACTATATGTCCATGACATTCAAAGGTTGGTTTTTCTAAAATGACTTCATCACAAGTTAAGGGATTTATCCTTGGTTGAATTTTATTTTTTGTCAATGATGGTATTTGTTCGTTCAATAATGTTTTCCCTAATAGAAGAGAAACACATAATATTTTTATGACTCTCATTGGTTTCATTTTCTAACATCAAAGTATCTTATTCACAACTAGGAGAGATACTAGGATAAGAACATATGTGATTTTCATGATTGTCCATAATTTCATTCTTTTGTCCCATAATCTCTTCTAAAATAGGATAGGTAGGGAAAGAAAAATAAAGAGGTTTTCCATAAAACTTAAAGATTTGATTACCTAACACCAACATATCCTCATCATTTACAATTTCATCTTCACAAGAGGGGAATATGTTGGGAGATGAATGTAGACTAGCTAAAATGTTATCTAAATAGGTTTCAATGTGATCATCATGATTATCTATTGTTATGTCTTCTTGTTTAGTAATGTCTTGGCTAATAGGAGAGGTAAGAGGAGAGAAACAACTAGGTTTTTCACAAATCTCTTTGATTAGTTCTTCTAACACCAAAATATCTTCTTCACAACTTCGAGAAATGTTAGGAGAAGAATGAACATGATTGTTATGATTACCCAAGGTTGTATTATCTTTCACTAGAATAACCTCACTCATAGAAGGGATACTAGGGGAGGGATCAATGATGAAAAAAAAGAGAGAGGAGATTGGAGTGTATGAAAAATGGGGCTTGAATTATATCATATGACTTAGGCCATAGATTATACCCACTTTCCACCTACTACATTAAAGGGTAACCCTAGAGATCTCAATGCAAAGCAGAAAGAGAACTTGCAATTAGGGCTTGCAATAGGGCTGTCCTAGGGGCAGATTGTAAACTAATGAGGGTTTCACAATAAAGTAAGAACTTTGAAAGACAAATGAAATGAAAGATGAAAAACTAAACCCTAATTCTATTCAATGACCTACAAAATGACCTAGAAATGAAAATGAAACAACACATAAAACTATAGAAAGGAATGTGTGAAGCTAGAAATATGGAAATGGATTGATGGATGTATAAAAAAATAGAAAATATAATGTTAATGTTGAGTGGGACTCATTCACCAAGTTGGGTGAATCAGTCCAGATTCTAGGTTTTTGTGCAAGAACAATAATTTTCCAAAAGGCTATCCAAGTCTACAAAATCCTAAATTTTGACTAGAAATGGGACTCATTCACCAGAAGTGGAAAATTAGTTTAGTTAGGGTTTTTTAAAGATTCAAAGTCCAATCCTACTCTTCTCTTTCTACTCTATGCTTCTTGATTTATTTCCATATCCAAAACCCTAATTTGCAACATGTAGGTGCTCTCCAATGTTCTCCAAGGCTTGATGACAACTTTGACAACTTTGAATGTTTTGACAACCTTTCTCCAATCTTGATCCTTAGGAAATCTACAACCTAGACCTATAAATCACCCACCAAGGAGTGGGAAAAATGTTGTTGGATTAGTGGATAGGGGTTTTCCTTGGTGAAACCCCATTTTGGTAATCAAACCTTAAAATAGAATGAAAAAATAATGATGTTTCTACTTACCAAACCCTATCAATGAAGTGCTACAAACATGTATATAATGGCTTCAATGGATGTAGATCTTGAATGAAATGTTAGATTGAATCATAAAACCCTACATCACAATTGTTACTTCCAAAACAAACATGATGCATGAAGTCCTTGACATGATACTTGATGCTTGAATAATGCTCTAAAATGCTTGATAATCTACCCTTGAATGCCTTTGAATGCTCTTGTAAACACTTGAATCCACTTTTCAACTCAAACATGTTATAATGATGGATACTTGAATGCTTGGGGCTAAAATGATTGAAAGAAACTTATATTTATACTTAATTATGAAATAATTCTCAAAATTACAACACTACACGCTGACATCAGATCTAGGAGGATAAAATCCTGCCAAAAATTTGTATTAATTTTGATTTTGAGCCACAAAAGACTCATTCACCCATTGAGGTGAATGGGTCCCACTAGGCCTAAATTTTGGGACCATTTTTAAAAATTCTTATAAATTTGTAAAACTAGGTTTGGGACCAAAAAATATAGGTGGGACTCATTCACTCAAGGAAGAGAATGAGTCCTAGATCACTAAATATGGGTCATTCAAGCCTGAAACACCTGAATTATGATTGGATAATGATTTGTGTTGGGATTATCCTTGAAAAAACATAATAAATGAGGCTTGTGGATGCAAAATAGGGCCAATTAAAGAATTGTAAACAAATATTTTGGCTCCTGAATGCTTTATGTCCTTCTAGGGTTTTTCACCTAAAAGGATAAAGAATGGGCCAAAATGCAATGTAAACATTCAAAGATTAATGTGATATGGATGCAATAAGCCTAGATGAGTTGATAGAAATGTAGAAAACTAATGAAAGTTATTGATTATTAATGCAAAACTATTGAAAAGCACCTTGTTTGAAAACACATTGTGAAATGCAAAAATACCTAGAAATGAAAGTAAATTGTAACAAAAATTGATGAAAGTAAATGTGTACACTTGAGATCTTGTTGGAGACTAGAAATGACTTCTAAAATTTTACCAATGCTAAAATTTTGGCCTGCTAGGACTCATTCACCATTTTAGGCAAATTAGTCCCAAATATGGGAAACTGTTCTAAAGCCCGTTTCAGACAAATGGGTATCCAAAACTACAAAAAAAAAAAATCAGGCCTAGCAATGGGACCCATTCACCACTAATGGTGAATAAGTACACTTTTGAATTTCTGAAAAATTCAAAAGTGTAAACAGAAGCCCTTGGTCTACTCTTAGGTTCCTAACAAATGTCCACCTCTGAAAGTCTAATTTTTGGCACTGTAGGTGACTTTTAGTGGATATTTTTCCTTATTCAACAAGGAGAGTTCTTCAAAAAAAAAAACTTGATCTTTAATTATTTCCAAGTCTTTAATATGCCTAAATCTATAAACACACAAGAGAAGGATAAATGTTGAATGTCAAGGCATGGGGGTTTGCCTTGTTCAAACTACTTTCTAGGTAATTAAACCGAAATGAAGAGATAATTTAATGAAGCATGCAATAATGGAGTTAATACCTTTCCATGATGTTTTATCTTGAATTTCTGCAACATTGGATGAAGATTCTACCCTTGAATATCTGAAAAATGATATTGAATGACTTGGAATGATGAAACCCTACTTTGCTTGACTTGAAGTGGAAGATAAATGATGAATGAGTTATGATCAATTAGGGTTTAGAGACTTGTATTTATAGACAATTCGCCTAATTTTCCCATTAATTTGATCCCTAAGGCTGACATGGGGGAAAATAAAATGTAAAATCCAACTTTTCCCACTCAAACCCTAAAAATGGCTCAAATGGGACTCATTTAACATCAAGGGAAAATGGGTCCCACCTAGATGGGACTGATTCACCCCTAATAGTGAATGGGTCCCATAGGGGTGATTCTACTAGCTAGGATGCTAGGAAGTAAGGAAACCAGGTTTATATGGCAATTTTGTTAGGTATTTGGTCAAATTATTCCTTGGGATGCACAATATGGGGTCATAGGGGCCTGTTAATGATTATGTAAAGGTCAATTAAGGCTTGGGACACAAATTTCACTATGAAAGTGTGATTAAATAGATTTTACAACATTTAAATAGGGTCTACACAGTCTAGAAAGGCACAACATCCAATCTAAATGTGTAATGACACATTACAACACTAGATTAGAGTTAAGTTCAATTTACAAGCCTTCTAGATTGATGTGAAGATGCAATTAAATAAATTTTATAACATTGAATTAGGGGAAGATGGGTCCATTAAGTCTAGATAAGTTTGAAATTATTTTACAACACTTTACAAAACCTTTACAAGACATTGTTAGAGGAATTTTATTCAATTTACAAGGGTCCAAGACTTAGTGTGGATGTGAAAAACACCACTCAACACCAAATCAAGGCCTCATTAAGTCTAATTTGTCATTAATTAATCCCAAATAAAGCAAGCAAAAAGGGATACTTTTTCATGTGTCCATAGTTAGCCCCCACTTTAGTGAGAGGATAAACTTGCTTCAAACTCACACTATAGTAGACATTCAAGAAGGTGTCCAATCGTACCAATGTGGATTGGTCTAGGATCATAAAGATCGAGGAAGTAATCAAGCCCCAGGATCTAATATCCTAAGTCAAACCAACATGAATGCAAAAGGACACACACAAGGCGAATGAAATTTAGTGAAATAAGATACATGATCATGCAATGACAAGAACTAGAAGGAAGCGAAAAGAAGAAATGAAAAGGGTGGATCAAGCTTCAATTGTTTGTCCAACACATTTTGGATTAGATCTAGGACTTTTGTTTGGAAAGAAAATGCACTCACTCTGGGGCGACGGAACTCATGGCTATTCGTCAGGTGAGAAAATCTAAGTATACTCACTTTGGGGCCATGAAACTTCTAGTTGTATGGGGGGTGAGAAATCCTCAAGGTGGCTATGGGAAAATTCATGCCTCAGAATGGGCTTCCTGGTCAACCATACCAAATTTATACCTCTTGGTAACTTTAATAAGGTGCCACAAAGGAAAATGGTTTTTGAGCTCTATGAGGTAAGTAAAACTTTTTATGCTTGACACTTATAGACAAATAGGATGGCACCATAGGCATGCAAGCTATATTATGCAAGGTGGCCATATAACAATTGTTGTAAATGTGAAAATAGTGTATGGTGTGCTCAAAGGGATTTTCCTTAGTTCGTGCAAGGCCTCTTCTTAGGGAAAATTGTGCGTATTTTTCCCAAGAGAGGATAAGTGCAATGGTCTCATCGTGTTTCCAAGAGAGGACAAGTGCAAGGTCTCATCCTAGGAAACATTGCACCTAATGTTTCCAAGAGAAGAAATCACAACAAAAAGAAAATTGCACAATGAAATGTGAGTGTTGATGTATGCCCCCACTTTTAAAGAGGTTGCTAACACAATTATTTTGAGAAATTTCTTTAAAGTAGAAGAAGAAGACATGAGATCTTACTTGGAAAGCCCTATTCCAAGTCATATTTTTCCAATAAGCTACATCATGGAAAAGGTAGTATGTCACATGCGAGCCAACTTAAGGCATGTCATCCACATCCCAAGCTTGCTCTTATATGTTCATGAAAGGTTAACAACTAGCCAAAAGAGGAAACAAGAAGTGACATACAAGGACAAGGCTAAATAACCCCTCACCCCCACTTAGTGTAGGACAAGGGTGAGCTGAAATGATTAATAAGATGCATGCTAGAGTGAAAATTAGTATCAATTAGAGGAATTAGGTGCCCCCATAAAAGGAAGAATACTGAACTCCTAAAAAGATTGGATTTTAATACTTAAATCCTTGAATTCATTAGCGAAATGACCATGAGCTCTATGGTTTGCACAAAATCAAGTCTTGTAAGAAAATTTCTTCTAAGTTCTTGGAGGAAGGGTGATCAAGTGATCTTGGAGAAGTCTCGATAAGATACCCGCTTGATCTATGGTAGAAGGTGGTCCTTTAGTTTGTTTCAAAGATACATCTTAGTATTAGTTGTCATACCTACACAAGACTCTTTAGATTGTGAGATTTTGTTTTCTCATTTGCATGAGGGTGTAAACTCTAATGGATTCAATTAATTAGTGTTTTGTGAGATGACATTGACACTAAGCAAAGATGTGTGGATGTTAAGTGAAGGTTTGGTGATTTTTATCAAAGGACAATAACCAAGACCATAAGTTGTTTGCTCTGTGATAGGGTATATAAGGTTGTGGATACCTTGTTTTTTAGCACCACATCCTTTCCACTATATCCAAGTTGTTTCAAAATTTCATAACCTTTTCCATAAATCTTTTTCATTGCTTTTGGATCGGGTTGTTGGTTGTTGTGTTCGTCAAAGGTTGTTGTGTAATTGGTTATGTCTTCGTCAAAATTGATTGAGGTGGATGCTTTCAAAGGATCATTGGCTTTGTCATTTCCCATATTTGAATCTTTGTTTATGATCTTGTACTCTCCAATGAATTTTAGTGTGAAGCCTAAGGAACCATAATCATCATCTTATAGCTTTGTGACTTGTTCAATATGTTGTTTGTTTGTTTGTTGGACAAGTTCCACTTGTGTAGTTGGTGTTAATGTGTTTAAATGATGCACGTTGTTTTTCTTAATGTACAAATTTCTATTGGGATCAAGGTCAGCTTCAAGTGTGTACATTTTTTTTGTGAATGTATTTCATTTTGTGATGAAGATCAGAAATCACTACATTCATTTCATGAATCCATGATCTTCCCAGAGGGAAATTATATGAAATTTCATGAGGCATAACATGAATTAAATTGTATCCAATGTGGCCACTCCAACTGTAATAGGCAAAGTAATGAAACCAAGCAATTTTTTTGCTACATTGCCAAAGCCCATAATTGATAGAGAATCAAGTGGAATTTTTGATGTATCCACCTGAATCCTATCCAAGAGTTTTACACAACACACATTAAGAGGGGGGCCATTTTCAACAAGGGTTCACTTTATCCCTTTCATAATGTATTAAGCTATTATTTGGAAAGCTTCATTTTTTTTTACATGTCTAAAGGGGGATTTCACTTTGATGGAAAACAATGGCAGCATTCAATCCTTGAATTATAGATGCTATGTCATTTGGTTCCATTTTAGAAGGGATAAAAACTTGTTGTAAGGCTATTTGAAGAATAGTGTGATAGGTAGCTGAATTCTGAAGAAGGTCACAAAGAGATATCTTTGTGGGAGTGCTCTTAAGTTGTTCAACATAATCATACTCCCTTAATTGAGGGGCACTAGGTAGTATAGAATTAGGAAATGGTAAGGAGGTTGGGGCTGGTTGTTGTGGTGACAGATTGTTTCTAGTGTTGTATGTATGAGAAATGGTATGATGTATCAATTATTGTGACACATTATTCTAAGGTGGGTAAAGGGTAAATTCCACTTTGTGTGATGGTGGGTAAAGGATAAGTTTAGTTTTGTTTTGAGTTTGATGGTTGTTTGAACGGGGGTAAAGAATGAGTTCAGGTTGAATAATATTAACATCCCTTGGTGAATGAGAGTCTAACATGGTCTCTTCATTTTCTTCTAAAGGAATAATATAATTATTGTCAATGTTATCTATGTCTTGTATCATGATATCCTCCCTAGGAGAAAAGTTATTAAAGTTCTTAGGATAACTACAAACCACATGTTCTTGACATTCAAGGGTTGGTTCTTTTAAAAGGACTTCATCACAAGTAGGGGAATAATCAAGGATGGGATTATCAAGAGTGGGAGTATTAGGAAAATGTGCTATTGGATTATATTAGATGCCATTCTCTTGTTTCATGTTATCTTCCCTAGGAGGAGATCTTGTAGTATGCTCTTCCATGGTTAGAGTTTGTAAACAATATTCATCACATGGAAGGGATGTATGAATATAGAAGGACAACTAAGATTCTTTTGTTCAAATAGGCCTTTCCAAATGTTAGGGACATTAGGAAGGAAAGAGATAAGGTTATCACTTTCAATCCACATATCCTCTTGGTAATGGTGATTGTCATGATTACTTATCATTATGTGCTCTATTTTAAGAATGTGTTGTCTAATAGGAGAGGTAAGAGGAAAGCAACAACTCAGGTTGTCAAAACTATCATAAATTGGTTCTTCTAGTACCATAATATCATCTTCACAAGTGGTAGAGATAATAGGAGAAGAAAAAAATTATTATTATGATTATCCAAGGTTTCTTTCACTAGAAAAACCTTATTCATAGAAAGGATACTAGGGGAGGGATCAATTACCAGCAAAAAGAAAGTGGAAAGAATCTCATAGTCGTATTCACCTAACAAAACTTTCTTACAACATGCAATAAGATCTAAATTTAGAAAACATGAAATATGATAACTATAGACTTTTGTAATGAAAACATAATGTAATGACTTGAAATTTAACTATCCTAAAGAAAACATGCACAAAAGGAATGCATTTTTTAGATTAAGGATGGCAATTGATTGATTATGCTATGTATAATATGAGAATGTAAACTTGAAATTTAAATCATGCATGAAATGAGAGAATGTATGCTAGATTTAATTAAATTAAAGTTGTAGAAACATAGCCAACTGATATAGTTAGGTAATGGTAGAAAACAAAATCTTGAAAATAGGGTTTTTAGTTCTTTAAAGGGTAGTTTCAGGGGTGTAAAGGGGTTGATTCGCCCAAGGTGGAAAATGAGTCCCAATAGGGATTTTTGTCAAAATTTTCAGATTCGTTTGATGGATTTTGATGCTTTCTAGGATGTAAGATGCCAACCTAAGATGAAAATGCAAATTTTTTAAAAAATTTAATGATTTTAGATGCCAAAAATGCAAGTAAAATGCACTTTGCATGAATGCAAAATTTGAAACCTAGCATGTAAATTAATCTATGCAAACCCTAATGGAAGGTCAATAAAAGTCTAGATCTATGATGAGGGACTCCAAATCAAAGAAGAAAATTATTTGAAAGGTTGGTTCACCAAAATGTAAACAAATATTTTGGCACTCGAACCCTTTATGTCCTAGGGTTTTTCACCTAAAAGGATAAAGAATGGGCCAAAATGCAATGTAAACATTCAAAGATTAATGTAATATGTATTCAATATGCCTAAATGAGTTGATATAAATGCATAAAACTAATGAAATTTATTGACTATTAATGCAAAAGTATTGAAATGCACCTTGTTTGAAAACACATAGTGAAATGCAAAAAGACCTAGAAATGAAAGTAAACTGTAACGAAAATTGATAAAACTAAATGTGTGCACCTGAGATCTTGCTGAAGACTAGAAATGACTTCTGAAATGTTGTTGATGCTGAAAATTTGGCCTACTAGGACTCATTCTCCATTCTGGAAAAATTAGTCCCAGATTTGGGAAATTGTTCCAGAGCCCTTTTCAGACAAATGCATATCCAAAACTGGACAAAACCTTTTTCAAACCTGGAAATAGGACTCATTCACCACTAATGGTGAATCAGTCCACTCTTGAATTTCTAAAAATTCAAAAGTGGAAATAGAAGCCCTTGGTCTACTCTTCTCTTCCTAATAGGTGTCCACCTATGAAAGTCTGATTTTTGGCACTGTAGGTGACTTTTAGTGGATATTTTTCCTTATTCAACAAGGAGAGGTCTCCAACAACTTTTCAACTTGATCTTTAATTATTTCCAAGTCTTCAAGATGTGTAAATATAAAAAATACACAAGAAAAGAAGGAGAAATGTTGAATGTTAGGGCATAGGGGTTTGCCTTGGTCAAACCCCTTTTTAGGTAATTAAACCAAAATGAAGAGATAATGTAATGAAGCATGCAATAATGGAGTTAATACCTTTCCATGATGTTTGATCTTGAATTTTTGCAACATTGGATGAAGATTTTTCCCTTGAATGTCTTAAAAATGATCTTAAATGACTTGGAATGATGAAATCCTAGCTTGCTTGACTTGAAGTGGAAGAAAAAATGATGAATGAGTTAATTTGATGATGAGTTATGATCAATTAGCATTTAGAGACTTGTATTTATAGGAAATTCACCTAATTTTCCGATTAATTTGATCCCTAAGGTTGACATGGAGGAAAATAAAACTTAAAATCCAAAATTTCCCACTCAAACCCTAAAAATGGCTCAAATAGGACTCATTTTCCATCAAGAGTGAATGGGTCCCACCTAGATGGGACTGATTCACCCCTAATGGTGAATGGATCCCACAGGGGCCATTCTATTAGCTAGGATGCCAGGAAGGAAATCAATTTTATATGGTGATTTTAGCAAGTATTTTGTCAAATTATGCCTCAAGAGGCACAATATGGGATTATAGGGGCCTAGTAATGATTTTGTAAATGTCAATTAGGGCTTGGGACACAAAGTTCAATGTGAAAGTGTGATTAAATACACTTTACAACATTAAAATAGGGTCCACACAACCTAGAAAGGCACAACATCCAATGTGAATGTATAAGACACATTACAACACTAGATTAGAGTTAAGCTCAATTTACAAGCCTTCTAGATTGATGTGAAGATGCAATTAAATATATTTTATAACATTGAATTAGGGTAAGATGGGTCGATTAAGTCTAGAGAAGTGTCAAAGTCTTTTACAACACTTTACAACGCCTTTACAAGACATTGTTAGATGCATTTTATTCAATTTACAAGGGTCCAAAACCTAGTGTGGATGTGAAAAACACCTCTCAACACCAAATCAAGGCCTCATTAAGTCCAATTTTTCATCAATTAATCCAAAATCAAGCAAGCAAAAAGGTATACTTTTTTCGTGTCCACAAGCATAAAGAATCCTAATTATTAATGAAAAGCCTAGAAAAGTGTGAAAGTGTGTTACAACACTTCACAACACTTTAAAATAAGGTAGGGGTATGTGTAGGATCATGATGGGACAAAAAGTGGCAATATGTAACTGATATGATCACCCATGTGGCTAGTGATTTTTTTTTTACCCAAAATTTATGAAATGAAAAGGGTTTTTAAAGGAGATTCTCAGCTTTCCACCAATATAAATTATGTTTTACTTTGAATTTAATAAATAATTATTATTCATTTTCTATTTCAATTATGACTAAAGTCTCGATTGATAGGTTGATTGAAAAGTATCTATAGCTTTCAAATAGTATCACATTTTTTAATTTTGAAACATGTGTCACATTCTATGCTTCGTATACTATAGGATTAGAAAAAAAATGAATTTTATGAAGTTTTGACCATGTTAAGGTGGTTAGACATACGAGTTTTAATTTTTTTTAAATTTTGTAATAAAAAAATCATAATTAATTATTTACTTGGAAAAAATTACAAAAAATATGCATCACATCGACATGAGTCCTCTACTTATATCTAAAATATTATAAAAATATTATCATTTTATTGTGGTTAGGGTGGTCAGATAGACACCTTCTTATTTTTTCCCGAAATTTAAGTACTCGCATTGAAATTTCAAATTTTCACCAAATAGATTTATTTTTAAAAAAATAAAGCTAGTAGTTTAGAAAATACATTCAATTTGCTAAAAGATTCTATTACATATTTTTGAAATAATATAGATAACTTATTCATATTTTTATGTCAAGTTACCTAACTCTGATTTTTTTTTTTTGCCACTTAAGGACCTTTTTTTCCATGATGATCCTGCACATACCCATAGGATTAAAGTGAAAAAGGGATTTTATTAGGTATAGTTAATTAATAAAACCTTAAAGAGTGTGAAAGTTTGTTACAACACTTCACAACACTTTAGTAGGGTACCATTCATGTTCATCAGTTCACAATGGCCCAAGACCTAATGTGAATGTGTCAAACATATTACAACACTAAATCAAGGCACCATTAAGCCTAGTTTAGAAGGAGGGCCCAAACAAGCAAGGGAAAAGCATAAGGGATATTTTTTCTATTACCATAGAGATGACTCCATATTCATATGCACTTAAGAAAACTTTCTTACAACACTCAAGAAGATCTAAAAATAGAACATGAAGTATGATTAGATTTGTGCAATAAAAGCATGATGTAATGATTGTTCTACAAACTTGAGATGCAAAAATGATAGATAAAACATGTAAAAGGATAATTGAATAATTATGCTTTGTAACAATTCTAATTTGAAATTAAGTCATGCATGAAATGAGCCAAATTAAGCTAGATTTAATGAAATGCATTTAATAGAAACTCATCCAACTAAAATAGATAATTAATGACGACAAACAGAAGTGCAAAAGCAAGATTGTCAATGTTGTAAAAGGTAGTTTCAAGGATGATCTAGGACTAAATTTCCCAAAGGGATGTATGATTCCTAATTAGGGCATTTCTTGGGTTCAAATGTTTAAAAATACCCAATACTGAAATCCTAGAAAGTACGCAAAACAACCTATACTAGGACTAAATTTCCTAGAGGGGCGTATGAGTCCTAGATTAAGGTTTCTGCACTAATTTTAGCAAATTATGTCTGAATGTTATGTTTTATAGTTAGGATGATGTCTAGGATAAGTCAAAATTTAGATTTCAAATGAAATTCAATGATGCAAGATGCAAAAATGCAACCTACATGCACTTCCACTAATGCAAGATTTAGAAACCCTAAATGTCAATTAACTAATGCAAAACCTAATGCAATGTTAATGCAAGCTAGATCTTGGATGATAATTCACTCCAAATCAAAATTAAGATGTTCTAAATACAAGTTCACCAAAATGAAATCTGGAAAACTGTTGTTGCTTATGGTTTAGGACATAGAACAATAATCTTCTACACTTCTCATTCAAGGAAACCCTAGAGATCTCAATCCAAGTATGAAGTAGGGGAAATAAATCTCACAATAAGGTGTCCTAGCATATGATTAGAGACTAAAATATGGTTCACCAACAATCTAGGGCTTGGAAAGACAAAAAATGAATGTACCGTGCAGAGTATCATGCAAAACCTAACTAAATGACCTTGGAAATGAAACTGAAATAGAGAATAAAAGACTAAGAATGAACAAAGGTTCATTTGGAAGAAGGATAAGGTCTAAAAAGGATTTAAAACCCTCAAATATTACTATTTAATTCTCATTGGGACTCATACACTAGTCTAGGCAATTTAGTCCTAGGCTAGGGTTTCTAGGTGGAAACAAGAATCTACTAGTGGTAAGTTTGAATGTCAAGAAATCTAGAAAAAGCCCTGTACTGGGACTCATAAACCACATGTGGTGTATCAATCTCACTCTACCTTTTCAAAGGGTTAAGGCTTGAATCTGGTCTCCAATCTCTACTCTTCCTTCCATAGTTTGTTTCCAGATCGAAAACCCTAATTTGCAACCTATAGGTGACTTTCGGTGAAGATGACAACCTTGTGACAACTTGATGAATTTATTAAACATTGAAACCCAATCTTCAAAGGATCTTCAACCTCCAAGACACCTATATATGCAATCACACATGTAGAGAGAGGGAAAAACTTGTTGATTGTTAGGAAATAGGGGTTTTCCTTGGTCAAACCCCATTTAGGTAATTAAACCTTGTGATGAAATAATGAAATATGAACATGAAACATGAGATATGAAACATCAAAAATGATACCTTGGATGATTTTTTGATATGTAAATCTATAATCTAACATGAAGTGGCCATGAATAATGTAGATCTTGATCTTGACTTGGACATGAAACAATGCTTGCAAATGGATCTAGGATGATACATCACAATACTAGCTCAACAACATGCTTGATACTTGATAATATTGACATGATGATGGATATTGAATTTCTACAACAAATGATGAAGAATTTTCCCTTGAATTCCTTACAAATGTTCATGTAAACTCTCTTGACACACTGGTGAAGTCTTGGAATTCTTAACTCTTGATAGCTTATGTTGATATCATCAAGGCTTAGATGAAATACTGATTTTAGACCTTGTTTATATAGGTAATCCATCTAATGTACCATGTATTAGGTCCCAAAAGCCAACATTCATGAAATTTTGAACTTACAACCTTGATTTCCCACTCAAAATCCTAAAAAGGGTCCAAATGGGACTCATATTCCTTTTTTGGTGTATAGGTCATGTTGGAAAATATTTTAATTGATGTCAAAAGGAGATGGTGAAATGTGGTCATTTATGTCAATCATAAGTGTAATATGGGTAGTGTCAATCAGGAAAATGTAAAGAAAACTCAGTCATGGAAAATATGATTGAAGTGTTATATTTCTTTGTTGACTTGCTATGGCTGGTCCTGGGTTACCTTAAGTGAAAAATTATGTCATTGATGTCATGAGGTTGACTGGCCCCTCTACCTAGTGCATTAAGGTTATACATCTCTAGTAGATCGGGGAGACAATTTAATGTCGGTAAGAGTCAAGCAAGAGTCTCTTTGAAGTATCGATAAAAAAAAAATTTGTGACTGTGTTTTCAAAGAGAGTAGGTGTTATGTCTCTTCAACACAACAATTTAGAAAGAAAGTTTAGTTACATCGATGTGACAAGTGATTTTCATACGGACTTACTTTGAATTCTCTTTGACAAGCTAATGATCATTTTATCGATGAGACACTAGTATATGGGTAGGATTCTAGAAGGAATATATTTGATGGAGTGATAAGGAGTAAGAAGAGATTTATTGGAATAAGTGAATGGTTTCGGTGGGACCTATGATACTATCTTTGTGAATTAGCGATGTGAAGGCATTGTTTTCTATGGGAACCAATCATAATGACGTTGCTAAAAATGATGATGAAGTAGATGCATGGCATTATGAGATTAGGAAAATGGTAATCCACTTCCTTATTTTGGATTACAGAGCAATGACAAGGTGATGATAATCTTCATCGAGCAGACAAAGTGATATCGCCACCTGGACTATGAAGCTTGTATCTATGATATGGGGATGTGAGAATGTAATGTCAATGGTGGGACCTGTGATTTGGATGGAAAAGGGTAATGTCATACAAAGAATTGTGATGTGACATGTAGTTCAAAGGTGATGTGGGTGTCAACCAAAAATAGTAGATCGAAGAGAAACTTGCATTAAGAGAGGACAGTGTCATTGGTCTCCTTCACATTTCTAAAAGAGGTGAATATGGATATTAGAGTGACAGGTTGGTTTTGGTAGGAGTCATGTTTAAGTCTTTTTGAAATATCAATAGGTGGGACAAAATACAGTAAGATGCCAAGTGTGTTGGTGCAAAGGTTGATGATGTGCAAAGTAGAAAGCGAATAAGATGGTGACATGTGACACTCATCTTGTGGCTGATTTTGCATCCTTTTAACAAAAATCAATATTCAATCAATTGATATATTTGAAAATGGAAACACATGGTATAACCTAGCTAACTAACAAATGAAAAACAACATTTATAGGGCACAAATTCAAGGCATGGGATGACATAGGTAATGGCATCAGTTCTTATACTAATAAAAAAAACTTTGAATTAGCTCGACCCAATGGTAGAGTAGTGGAATAGATTCTCACAATAATCAAGGGATGAGATTGATCCAAGAAAGAGCATAATCAAATATGATTTCCTACACATATTATTAGATTGACATCTAGAAAGGATTTTGTGAGCTATTGGGTGATGATTCCAATTCTAAGGAAAAGAATAATACATAGTTTGAATTTGAATTCACTATACAGGAAAATGGTGAAATGACATAAAACCCTAGCAACTACCCACCAAAATTGAAATGATTCATTGGAACTCAATTAGGGTTATAGTATGATTTGAGTTGCTTCTTGAAGAAGATAGAAATTGTATATAAATTATAGTTCAATAATTTGAACTTTATGGTCTCTGTGTGTTAAAGAATATTGTAATTAGTGAGTGAAGTGTGTTACTACATCAATGAGTCAAAATCTAAATGTATATTTGAAGTTGTTTACAGTTGGGTGTGAGAGTGAATAGAGAGAGAAGTGCAATGCACTAAATTGATGCATTATAGGATTTGTGAAGCCAATATTATGCATACTTGAATTAGAAAATATAAAAAGATTGTAGCCTCAATGTAATGGTTTATAGCTTAGATTATGTCATTGATCTCCTTGGAGTTGTAGCTCCTAAAATGAGGTGTTGTAGCATCCTTGAAGTTGTAGCTTCTAAACAGGAGTTGAAGCTTCTAAACAGGAGTTGAAGCTTCCTTAGAGTTGGAGCTCTTAAAATTGTAACAAAACTTCTTTGCTTGTGAGGTTAGATTAGGACAATAGATCCTAGCAGCATTTCTCACCATCATTATTTTCCTATCTTGTGCTTTCCATGTATATTCAGTGTTATGTGTTGATCTCTTTTTTTCTTACGGTTATTATATTTGTTCACGCTTCAATCTACACATCTAAGTTTAAGTTTTAATTTGAAAAAGGTTTTAAGTTCTAAAATTTATAATATCTTTTGATTCACTACCTCTCAATAGATCATTGTGTTCTAACAATTGGTATCAGATCCTTAGGTTCCCTAGGAGAAGCTTAATCAGCTCAGGTAGATCTTGGATATGTGAATACAATGGAAATTCAAAAAGGTTCATGCAAGCCACCTAGGTCTAATAGAATAAATTATGCTAAGTGGAGCTCTTTGATGAAAGGATACTTAGGCTCTCTTCAAATTGATGTTTGGATGTTAGTCAAGAACAACTATACTATTCCTACTACTCCTATTGATGTTACAAGAAAGAAGGATTATGAGAATAATGAGAAATCTTGGTTCACAATTATGAACAATTTGTTTGATTATGTGTGTAGAAATGTTATGCATTGTCAAAAAAATTATGATGTCTAAAAAAAGTTGAATAAGATCTATGAAGGAGACACTAAGGTGAATTTGGAAAAGCTACAAGTGTTGAGAGCTAAATTTGAAAGCTTGCAGATGAATAAAGAAGAGAAAATTGCAAACTATCTTCTAAGAGTTGATGATATAGTGAATGTTACTAGAAGATATTTTGTGCAAGTAAAAGAAGATGTTGTGCTGAAGGTTTTGACGTCTATGAAAACTAAATATGACTCCAAGATTTCTGCCATTGAAGAAGGAAGATAAGTTGATAAAATCACTCTAGATGAGTTACATGGCATATTTACTGCCTATAAGATGAGGATGCTAGATTTAAAATATTCTACAAGAGAGGTTCCATTTAAAGTAGTTGATAAAGAAAAGGATAAAGAGAAAAAGAAGGAAAAAGCTGCAACCATTACATTGGACAATGAAGAAACTAATCAGGAAGAAGGAAATTTCATAAGAATATTGAGAAGATGATCCAAAAAATATAAAGGTAAGTTGCCCTTCAAATTCTTTAACTATGGTATAATAGGTCACTTTACTTATAAATATCCATATGATAAAGAGGATAACAGTAAGCAAGAAGGAGATAGCAAAAAGAAAACTTTTTATCCTAAAAGGGAGAATTTTGGAAAGAATAAGAAGAGCCTATGCATTCAAGAAGAAAGTGATGCATCTTATGCTAGTGATAGTGTAGATGAGAATCAAGATTGTGAACTAGTTATGAAATAAAATGAAATAAAATTTATCTTCATGGATAACAAAAATCAGGATCAGAAGAAAGAAAAAGTTAAGGACTCACATGAAGAAGAAGAGGAAGTGGTTGTTGATCTTGAAGGAGAACTTATTAATGTTCTTGAATATATTGATGAGTTAAGAGATAAATATGATGATATTAAGAGGGAAAACAAAATATTGAAAAAGAATACTCAAAAGGAGAGTGAAAAACTAACTCAAGAACTTTAGGAATCAAATTAGTTGGTGGTAAATATAAAACTTTAGGTTGACAAAGCTAAGCAAGGTGAAGAGGCAATGAAGTCTAAACTAGAATTTGAAGTGGAGAGATGCTCGAAGCTTGAGGCAGAAGTAGTTTCCTTGAGAAAATAATTGGAGAAAGCCATGGAGTAGATTAATAAGGGTCTAAAATTGAAAGGTGGCACTGATATTCTTGATGATATTTGTGTATGCAAAATCCATCCAATAAGGAGAAATCAAGCATAGGACTTGAGAAAGGAAAGAATTCATTTGTTGATGCCTCTGCAAAGCTCTATGAAATATTTAGAGTAGAAGAAAAAAGAGTCCTCAGTGATGAAAAATATAACAAAGGAGAAGCCTCTAAAGATGAAAAGAAGTCAGATGTGGTTGAGAAATATGATAAAGAGAAGAAACTAATTGAAGAAAAGAAAGTTAACAAGACAATTTTTGATCAAAAAAAGAAGCAGAATATTAAGAGAACATACAATGATGATTACACAAGAGTATCTAGGGAGATCTAGACAAGGAATACCTCCTCATTCAATAAAAAAAATGCCATGATCACTTACTCATCATATTTTAATGGGTATAGCTATACCTTTAACAATTTTGGTCATAGGGCTAGAGATTGTAAAGTCATTCCAAGGAGAAAAAAACAATTGTAAGTAATTCATTTCCTCCTTTAGTTGATATGAATGTAGTTTGTTTCAATTGCAACAATTTTTTTCATGTAGCTAGAAATTATAGAGAAAATTTTGTAAGACCAAATGCTTAGTCTAAGAAGAAGAAAAATACATCTTCCAAAGTTCAAAAGAAAGTAGAATTTTTTTAGAAAAAGGAAGAGAAAGCTGAAAAGTAACCTAAGAAGATATGAAAGGAGAAAGAGAAAGATTTTATTTAGTCTATGATTTCCTAGACAACATTACATGAAAAAGGGAAAAATTTATGGGTAATTGATAGTGGTTGTTCTAATCATATGATTGGAGACAAAAGTAAATTTAATGAGCTCAAAATGAGAAAAGGAGGATCAGTAAGCCTAGGTGATAATATTGTTGTCAAGGTTCATGGAAAAGTAATTCTAAGTCTTCATGGGAAGAACAAAACTAAATATGTGCTCTATGTTGATGGTTTGAAGCATAATATTCTTAGTATTAGCCAGATGTGTGACAATGGGTAAAAGTTTGTATTTAATTCTAATGGATACAAGATAAGAAAGAATGGTAAAAAGGTTGCTCAAGGATTAAGGATTGATAGTAATCTATATAATCTCAGTTATGTACAAGGACAAATGTGTAGAATTAGCCAAAGAGATGAGAATTGTTTGTGGCATAGAAGACTAGGACATGTAAATTTTGACAATTTGGTAAAGATAAGTTCACAAGGTCTAGTACAGAACATGCCTAAGATGGCAAAGCCAGAAAATATAATCTACCAAGGATGCCAGTAGGGGAAGCAAACAAAATTCAAGTTTCCTACAAAGATTACTCAACTTCAAAACCCTTTGAGATAATTCATACTAATCTATGTGGTCCTACAAGGACAAGTGGACTACTTGGTGAGAGATACTTCATGCTACTAATTGATGACTATACTAGAATGGCATGGGTCACATTTCTAAAGGAGAAGATTTAGGTGTTTGGGAAGTTTAAGGCTTTCAAAAAGCTAGTAGAGAATGAGACTAGGAGAAAAATTAAATGTCTAAGATTAGATAGAGGTGGATAATTTACATCATGTGAATTCAAGTAGTATTGTGAAGACCATGGAATCCAGTGACAATATTCTACCCCAAGAACTCCACAACAAAATGGAGTGCTAGAACAAAGAAACATCATTGTGAAAGATATGGCTAGAGCAATGTTAAATGAGGCCAATATAGTAGATACTTTTTGTAAGGAAGCTATACATATAGCAGTACATATTCAGAATAGATCTCTTATAAGACCAAATAGTGACAAGACTCCATATGAACTATGGTTTGGAAGGCTTACATCCATCAAGCATTTTAAGGTGTTTGGTAGAAAATGCTACATTACGTGTGAAGATGATAACTTGGGAAGATTTGATTCAAGGTGTGATGAAATTATATTCTTAGGGTATTCCAATCAAAGAAAAGCCTACAAGTGTTACAATAAGAGACTACACAATATTGTGGAAAGTGTAAATGTCAAGGTAGATGAACATGCAAATCAAGGTAAGTATAGCACAAAAAACTTTAAAATTAAAGTAAAATAAGATGACATAGGTGTAGCAGTTGAAGAAGAATGACAAGAAGTGATTAAAGTGGTTGAATGAGCTCCTGCAAAATATGTGCAAAAGGATCATTCTGTAGACCAAATAATTGGTAACAAGAATATAGCTGTGCAGAATAGGAGAAGACTTGCAAAAAGAAAAAGAGAAAGTGAACTTTTCTCTCTTATCTCAGATTGAACCAAATTTTTTTGATGAAGCTAGTAAGGATAGGAGTTGGATTGAAGCAATGGAAGAGGAACTCAATCATATTGAAAATAATAAACCATGGGAATTGGTTCCTAGACCATCAAACAAGAATGTGATTGGCACCAAATGGGTATTTTGAAATAAGTTGAATGAAGATGGAGTTGTAGTTAGAAATAAAGAAAGGTTAGTATGCAAAGGATATGCACAAGTAGAAGGGATTGATTTTCATGACATTTTTTCCCTTGTTTTAGGGTTAAAAGAAATAAGAATGTTCCTTGCATATTTAGTCTACAAAGGATTTAAGGTATATCAAATGGATTTCAAATCTAAATTTTTCAATGGAAACCTATCATAGGGAGTATATATTGAATAGCGAGAAGGTTTTCAGCTATCAAAGAATTATGATTATGTTTGCACATTAAGAAAATCATTGTATGGTCTAAAGAAATCCCCAAGGGAATGGTATTCAATGTTGGATCAATATCTACAACAACAAGGATTCAAGAAGGGTTGTGTTGATAACAACTTATATCTTAAGTTTGAAGGTGAAAATATGATCATTGTTGTAGTATATGTAGATGATATTATATTTGGTGGTAGCAATGATGTAATGTGCAAAATATTTGCTACAAACATGCAAGATGAGTTTGAAATTTCCATGCTAGGAGAAATTAGATTCTTTTTTGGTTTTCAAATTACTCAATAAAAAAAAGGGATATTCATATCTCAAAAAAATTATGTAAAAGAAATGCTTAAGAATTTTTTCTTGGAAGATTGTAGACCAGTCAATACTCCCATGATTACTGGATACAAATTGAGAAAATAAGATAAGTCACCTAATGCAAATAAAACTTTGTATAGGTCAATGATTGGAAGTTTTCTATGTTTAACTGCATCTAGGACAAATATAATGCAAGTAGTTTGTATGGTAGCAGGGTTTTAGGCTACCCCAAATGAATATCATGTCAATGCAGTGAAATAATTCTTAAATACATAAAAATAACCATTGACTATGGGTTTTGGTACCCCAAGCACAAATATTTCTCATTAACGTATATAGATGCAAATTGGGAAGGAAGTGTAGATGACAGGAAGAGTACTATAGTGGTGATTTCATTTTATGAAACTATTTGGTTTCCTAGATGAGAAAAAAGCAAGAGTTTATCACTCTGTCTATTGCAAAAGTTGAATATGTTTTAGCAGCTACATGTTGTACATAGGTCTTTTGGATGAAGCATTCATTAAAAGACATCAAGGTGGAATATGAAGAGCCTATTTCTACTTTATTGATAATTCAAGTGCCATTAACATATCAAAGAATGCAGTGATGCAATCTAGAACCAAGCATATATCAATCAACTTGTATTAGTTCATCAGAGAGAAGGTTGCAAATAGGGAAGTCAGCATGGAGTATGTTCCTACAAAGGAACAAGTGGCTGATATATTTACAAAGCCTCTTCCTACAGAGCAGTTTGAATACTTGAGGGATAAGCTAGTAGTAGTCTCTCCTTCATCATGTCACTAAGAATTAGTGGCAGGCTGTGTATCTAGGGGGAGCTTCATTGATAATTTATTTACCCTGGTTAAGAATAATGTGATCAAGTCAGGTAAAATATTGTTTTACAAATTTCTAACGATTTGATGGTTGTAGAGTTTTTCCTTGGGAGAGTGTACCCTTTTCCATTAATGTCAAAGGGGGATAAATGTGATCCAACTACTCATAATAGAAGCATGCTAAGAAGAGAAGAGATGTATGTCATAGGGGAAGGTGTTGTGTTGATGTATGGATAACCAAATTGGTGCAAACATTCAATGATACCTGGATGACCATTTAGAATTTTTCCATCAATGCCAAAGGGGATATTTTTGGAAAACATTGTCATTGATTTCAAAATGAGATGATGAAATATGGTCATTGTTGTCAATCATAAGTGTAATATGGGTAGTGTCAATCATACAAATGCAAAGAAAAATCAATCATGGGAGATCTGATTGAAGTGTTATATTTCTTTGTTGACTTGCTATGACCAGTCGTAGGTTACCTTAAGTGACAACTTATGTCATTGAAGTCATGAGGTTGATTGGCCCCTCTACCTAGCACTTTAAGGTTATGCATTTCAAACAAATTAGGGAGACAATTCAATGTTGACAAGAGTCAAGTAGGAGTCTCTTTGAAGTATTGATAAATGACATCATAGTGATAGTTTATTTTTAGTGAGAGCAAGTGTTATGTCTCTTCGACGCAAAAATGTAAAAGGAAATTTTAGTTACATCAGTGTGACAAGTGCTTTTCAAAGGGACTTTCCTCAAAGTCTCTTTGATAGCCTAATGATCATTTTATTAGTGAGATACTGGTATATTGGTAGGATTTTGGAAGGACTCTCTTCGATGGAGTGATACCAAGTAAGAAGAGCTTTATCAACATGAGTGAATAGTTTTAGTGGGACCTATGATACTGTCTCCCTAACTTAGTGATGTGAAGATGTTGTTTGTTGAGGGACCCAGTTATAATGATGTTACTGAAAATTATGATAAAGCAGGTGCATGGTGTGACGAGATTGGCTGACTAGTAATATGTATCGTTTTTGTGGATTATTGAGTAGTGACATGGTGATGATGATCTTCATCAAGAAGACAAAGTGATATCATCAGGACTATGAAGGTAGTATCTATGATGTGGGGATGCACAAATGTAGTGTTTATGGTTGGACCCGTGATTTTGATGGCATGGGGTAATGTCAGACAAAGAATTGTGATGTGATGTGTAGTTCAATGGTGATGTGGGTGTCAAGAAAAAATAGTAGATCGAAGAGAAACTTGCATTTTAGGAGGATAGTGCCATGGGTCTCCTTGACATTTCTAAAAGAGGTGAATATGGATATCAGAGTGATAGGATGGTTTCAGTGGGATTCATGTTTTAAGTCTCTCTATAATACTGATAGGTGGGATAAAGTACACTATGATTTCAAGTGTGTTTGTGTGAAGGTTGATGATGTGCAAAGTAGAAAGAGAATAAGATGGTGACATGTGAAACTCATCTTGTGGCTAATTTTGCATCCTTGTTGTAAAATCAATATTTGGTCAATCAATATATTCTACAATGGAAACCCATTGTATAATCCTAGCTGACTAACAGATGAAAACTGACATTACTAGAGCATGAATTCATGGTGTAGGATGACACAAGTAATGACATGAGTTCTTATGCTAATGAAAAAAAAACTATGAATGATCTCAATCTAATGGCAGATTAGTGGCATAGATTTTCACAATAAACTAGGGATGAGATTGATCCAAGAAAGAGAATAATCAAATATGATCTCCTACACACATTATTAGATCAACATCCAACAAGGATCTTTTGAGCTATTGGGTGATGAAGCTAATTCTAAGGAAAAGAAGAATACATAGTTTGAATTTGAATTCACTACATAGGAAAATGGTTAAATGACATACAATCCTAGCAACTTCCCACCAAAATTGAAATGATTCATTGGAACTCAATTAGGGTTATATTACAATTTGAGTTGCTTATTGAAGAAGATAGAAATTTTATATAAATTATAGTTCAGTAATGTGAATTGTATGGTCTGTGTGTGCGAAATAATATTACAATTAGTGAGTGAAGTGTGTTACTATATTAGTGAGTCAAAATTTGAATGCATATTTGAAGTTGTTTATAGTTGGGGTGAGAGTGCACAGAGAGAGAAGTGTAATGTATTGAATTGATGCAATATAGGTTTTGTAGAACTAGTCTTATGCATACTTGAATTATAAAATATTAAGAGGTTGTAGCCTCATTATGGTGGGTTGTAGCTCATATTAGTTGATTGTAATCTCATTGGAGTTGTAGCTACTAAAATGGGGTGTTGTAGCATCCTTGAAATGTAGCTTCTAAATAGGGAGTTGAAGCTTCCTTAGAGTTGGAGCTCTTAAAATTGTTACTATTGACTTCTTTGCTTATGAGGCTAGATTAGGATACTAGATCCTAGCAACACTTCTCACCATGGTTTTTTTCCCATATTTGATTTTCCATGTATATCTGGTGTTATGTGTTCATATATTTTATGCTTATGGTTATTATATCTATTCATGCTTCAATCTGGAAATCTAAGTTTAAGTTTAAAACTAAAAAATGTTTTAAGGTCTAAAATTTTTAATATCTACTGATTCACCCCCTCTTAGTAGATCATTCTATTCTAACAGGTCCCATTTGGATGGGACTTGTATTCCAAAGGTGATGTATGGGTCCCACTAGGTCTTTTCAGGTGGAGGAAATGTCAGGGAGTTAATAAATTAAGTTTATTTGATATCTATGTTGGGATTTTGATTGAAATACGACTCAAGATGCATAATATAGGATCTTAGGGGCCTATTAATGATGATATGAAGGTCATAAATGTAAGAGGGCCCAAAAATCAATGTGAAAGTGTAAATAAATATACTTTACAACATTAAATTAAGGAAAAATTAGGTCAATTTAGCTTAAAAGGGCCCTAAATCCAATGTGAATGTATAAAACACATTACAAAACTAGATCAAGATCAAGGTGAAATTAGGCCCATTTTAATGTTAATCATTCCAAAATTAAGTTATAAATTGGGTTTATTTAGTTCACATGGGACCAAACAAGTTTGAAAATGTAGCGGGTGACATTTTTCGACACTACAGTAGTTTTGTTGCTCACCTTTACAACTTTTAGACATCGACATTCTAAAGCAGTTGCTTCTACAATAAGATTTAGTGGTACAATGAACATAATACTTCCTATCTTTACTCCATCTTCCCTCCAAGATTTATATAATTTTGATGTGAGATCATCATTAATATCCCTCATAACCATGAAAAAAGGGGTCATATCAACATCTTCAAAGAGTCACCAAAGCTCCACATTTTGGCATAGAGGCATACAATATAGTGGCTCAGACCTTTTTCTAGGAGCCCCCATGATAATTTTGTGCTTAGAAATTCTATTCTTGCCCTCCTCAAAACTTCAATGAATTTCTCACCAAAATAATCCCCTTTCAAGTAGTAATATATCATATGAGCCCACAAACAAAATTTAGGAACCCACACCTTTCCTAAAAAATTGAGGTAGCTAAATTCTGGAATGATCTAGAACTCTTTTTAATGATATCATTATCATACTTTAAGGCCATATCTATCTTTAGGAAGATCCTTTCAATCTTTCTCCACCACCCTGAATTCATGTGAGGGATGTCCTCGATCATCACATTAAATAAAACTTTTAAAACCCATCTTCGATCTAGGGAATAATTTAAATGACACCTTTTAAGAGCTGACACCAAAATCATACAATTGGTCCCTATTAATGTACTTCAAAACCAATGGCCATTAAATAATAAAATATCATGAGCTTAATAAGATACTTAGGCTTATCAATACTCGAGCCTCCGCTTTCAACACATTTGAATTGAAACGATTACTCGTTAAAATATTATTTTTGCAGAGGTTAATCCTTATCTAGCTATCCTTATCATTATTATTAATTTTTTTTTAACATCAAGGATTCCTTACAATTGAAATGATTTAAAATCCAAATCAAATCTCTATCACTTCTGTTTCCTAGCAGTTTGATCTTACAAGTTGGCCACAATATAGAACCCCACAAAACAAGTAAATTTAATAATACTGACATAAGACAAGCCTTCCTAGTTACCATAATCCAATATTTAAACTTACTCTTCCTCATCCAACTAGGATAGTTTGAATTTAAAAAGAGACAAGAGAAGAAAAGTCTTCTCTAAGTGCAAGGCTTGACCTTAAACTCCATATTTAGTATATTTCATGATTCCATTAATAGCAATAGAGTTTAATTTCTCACCTCCACTTTTCCAATGTTCCTTGGAGACCACCTCTTTAATCCTTCAAGGAAGATTCTTAGATTTCCAAAAGAGCCACTAGAAATTAAGAAGTCCCAAATTTGAAATAGTATTCGTAGCTTTGTCACCTTCTTTGAAAATGTGTTGTAGGGATAAAGTTCAAAATATTTTAAAATTATTATGGAATCCTTAACTAGATTTTTGATCTTCCAGGGGGGTTGATCTCACCTTTCAAGGCCTCAATTATCAATTTAGAGTCTCCTTCAATGATCACCTTTGTATACCCAATCTCTTTAAGCTTCTTTATTCTGCACCAAGTAGTAGTAGGTTCAACCTCATTGTTGGTAGCAATCCTAAAAAAATTAGCATATGCTTGTATGCAATGCCCCTTTTGATCTATGAGTAAGCCACCTACATTAGAAAACCTAGGTTACCTTTAGAGCAACCTTCAAAGTTTAGTTTAGCCCAACTGACTAGAGGGGACTTCCACATTGTCATTTTTCCACTTAATATATTGGCATAGTTAATTCTAGTCAAGTCATGTTTAATTCAACATATCTATTTAATTCTAATATCCTTATAAGTAGGCATGACTTTAGAAGGACCAAAGCAGTTTGAATTTAGGTTTTCCATTATTTGTTGTTGTAGACACGTAAAATGTACCTATTGACATTGCACATCTGATCTCAGTTACTAACACCATTTCATCCTAAATCATCCCCCTATCTAACCATTTAATCGACTACCCTTATTTGATTAAATTCATCAATTTTCCTATCTTAATTAAATAAGTCATTTATCTAACTAAGTCATTCTCCCTTGTTAATTAAATCAATTAATCTGATCTAATTAACCCTAGCTCTTTATTTAATTAAATAAATCAATTTTATTAATTTCTAAAGTCTCTCATTAAATTAAATAAATTAAAACCTTATTTTATTTAATCTAACCAATCATCCTCTTTAGTTAAATAAAACAAAATATTTATTTAACTATCTCTAAAATCACATTCTTCTCATCTTTGATTTAAATCAACCCATAAATCTAAATCAAATAGTCACATCATCTAATCCTTCATTAACTTAATTAAACCTTGATTAATTTAATCCTAATTCATGTCCCATCCTCTAGCTTTTTCCACTTGCACATGAAAATAGATTTAATTCATTTATTAAATCTCTATTTTCTTTCAACACAACATAATAGAGGAATATTCCTTCAAATTTGAATTTCTTCCAAGTGGACTTTGTCCTTCCAACAAGACATTTATTTCATCTTATAAGTCCTTTTTCCTTGAGCCAAGTGGCCATTAAGTACTCCATTTAACTCTTCATCCACCTTGTCATTTCACTATTTTCAAATTTTACCTAAATGCATTTATGGGCACATTCATCAAAATGTGCACATCCTTCATCCATCCATCTCTTGACAAGTGACATCTTTCCATTGGCAGAAAGTTAGTCCCACATTGCTTTCTTTTTGGGAATTTCTCCAACTTGTCATTCTATAAATAAGAGGTTTATTTCCTCATTTTGATCATCCACAAGCATCCAAAATTTGAGAAAACTTATTATACTCAATTTCATCTTCAAGCATTAGTATTTTCATCAATTTTATCAAAATCCTTAGCTAGGTTATTGTACGTTTTCTCCATGGAGTTCATTTGAAGCAATCACCAAGTGGATAAATCATCAAAAGCTTGCATAGGAGTTGGGAAAGGGCCAATTTCCACATCAAATTGACACCAACTTCCTTATAAGATCAAGAGTTTGCACGTTTTCAATAGGATTTAATCTATTTCCTTGCTTTTTCATTATGTTCTTGCTTTCATTCCTATTTGAGCATTGCTAATGGATTTTATGGGGAGATTTGATCTTAATTTTCATTTCAATCCTCTAATGTTATTTTTTATTGTGTTTTGTAGGTACTAGGATCTTGGTTCATACATTTTCCACTAGAAGGAGGGCAAACCAAAAGTTTAAATCACATTTTTTCTTCAAATTTTGTGCTTTTTTTCTCTATTTTTGTGTCTATAGGTAACTCCACCGCTAGAAGATGAGTGTCGTAATACAAAACCGCTAGAGCTCCAGCGTCGCCATATAGCACTGCTTCAAACTTCAAATAATGACACTTTGGTGTTGCCGCTCATAATTCAAAATTTAAAACTGCACCGCTGGGTCTATTTTCAACCGTTGGAATTCTCAAATTCCAAACAACACCACTGTGCCAAATAGAAATGCTATCACACTCTCTGTCCCCACTACAGAATGAAACTGACTAACAAGCGGTGCTAGATAGCACTGCTAGATTCTTCAAATAGCAACGCTTGTGCAGACTCTGCCGTTGGAGTAAAGTAAAAAGTGAAATTTAGTTTTTTTAATCATTTAGGTTATTACTTGCTTTCTTGACTTCTATTTTGTAGGTCTAACTAGTTTTCTTGTAGGTTTTCCAAATCAAAGAGAAGGAGAGAAACAAGATTGAAAGAGGCATGATGACATCACTATCTCATAATACCAAGTGGTTTTGAATACGTTAGTGTTTGTTTAACACTCTAAGAGAATTCAAAATTTCTCTTACAAATTTGTTATCTCTCATGTACTTAGGACCTACTAAATTTCTTTTGGGCTCTAAAAAGAACATTTCAAATTTTTGTTATGAAGGGTCTAAAAAGAACTTTAGGACACAAACTCACTAGATTTGGTTTGAGTCTTAACAGTTGAACAAGGAAATCTTCATATTTCCTTTGGTGCTTAAAAAGAAGTCATCATTGCTTTGAGGATTTAAAATGAACAAGTTCTTCTTTGTTTTGTAATTAATTACTCACAGTAATACCATTGAAAGGACATATGCACTTCTCTCACGCCTCACAGCGATCTTCAGAATAAAAAGGCCTTTTGGTGGTCTTAAGTTGGGTAAAGTAATTTCCTCCACATTTCATTTTGGTATTAAAATTCAACAAAACATCTTGCGAGTGTGAGTGGAGGGTATTGCGTATATTCTCTCTCTTTGTGTTGCAACAAAGATTGATTGAGTTACAGATATTACTTGCTCACTTTTGTTTATCTTAGAGGGCATACCTTGTGGGACAAAATAATCACCGAGGGGAATGACCCAAACGATAACATGCTAAATCCAAGTGTATTTCCAACCTATATAAAAGTGTAGATATTAGAGCAAAGGCCAATATCACGCAGTTGGTTCCAAAGAGAAGGGAAGCAATGGTCTCTCACCACATGGATCAATCCCTATGAATGGAAAGTCTGAACTAAAACCCTTGTTTAGAAAAGGCCAAAATCCTCGATCTATTTGTTGGTGCAAGAATGGTCGTTCTAAAGCTGCCCCACACTTTTATAGTTTTTAGTAGAAATGGAAAGTATGCCATGGGAGTTTCATGGGTACTGATGCTTGGCTGCCCTATATAAGTGAGTGTCATGGAGGGGAGCTAGTGGGGTGAAGCATCTAACCATTCACTAAAAATAAGCATAGCTAGACTTGTCCAAGTGGGGATTCAACAAATACAGTCTTTGATAGCCATGGGGTTGTACTTTTTCTTGGTTACAAAAAACTTTGATTGTTCTTAAAAATTTGGAAACAAACATTCAACATTGTCATCAAGCTTCAAACCCTTTAGGAAGCAAATAACATTGACAAAATTCATGTGTTATTGCTTGCCCTTGGGATTTTATCCTTGGAGGTTTCTAAACACTTGAGTTTATATCTCAATTTGCTTACTAAAGTAAAAAAATAGGTAACTTTTGCCTTGATTTCATCAAATTCCCACATAATGTATTTTGTGGGATGAGAAGAAGTTAGGACATTATACATCTAGTTTGAAAATCTAATGAAGAAAGTGTTTGTGGTAAAAAGAATTCATTAAGAAAAGCTAAGAACAATTGAACCCCACACATGTGTCTCAAATGATTTAACGCAAGATCAAAATCTAGAAACTAAAGTAAAAATATCTTAGTCCAGAAGATCATCAAAAGTGTCTCTCAACACTATACTAATTTAGATGAAGACTGCTTTTTAACTTTTACAGAAGAGCTTCAAGAAACAATCCCGAATTGTACCCATTCTATTATTGTCAAAATCCAAATCTTTTTTGGGAATTTGAACACCTTGTTTAGAGTAAAGCATGTTCTTCAAAACCGAGGTCTTGTAAACAAGAGTCCTTTTAGGTACACATAGGATCAAAATAAAAACTTTCACCCATCTTTCAAACATCAAACCAAAATCATCTCACCAACACCTCTTGAAAATCTTGAAATCATCCTTCATGCTAGACTTTTTGGCAAATCAAAATCATTGAAAAAAATCAAAATCCTTGAAATATTTGAATCAAAACATCAAACCATTTTGCTTAGTTAAGTGTATGTAGATGTATCCTTCTTCATATGCTTAATTAAATTATTAAATCATCTTGTTTTGGCTAGGTATACGTAGATGAATCCTTCATGTATTTGGTCAAAATATTGTCATCAAATCATATTTTTTAGCTACCTAGGTATATGTAGATGCATCTTTCTCCATATGCTTAGTTAAATTATAATCTTGTTTGAATAGGTGTGGGTAGATGCATCCTTCTCCCTACACTTAGTCAAATTTATCATCTTGTGAGCAATTCTATCCCATAGACAAGATCCAACATTTTGGGATCCATTTGTTCATTATCCAAAATCAAAGAAAATCAAGGTCAATCCAAAATTAGAGATCCAAAATCAAGAATCCAAAAAGTCCCAAAAGTTTAGCATTTCCCTCAAGATCTTTTAAAAGTTAAATTATCCATATCGCCCATCTTTTACACATTTCAATATCACACCTTTGATCCTTAAAACATCCTAAATTTTCTCTTTTGTACCTAAGATAGATGAATCTAAATGATTAGAGATTCATCTCCCACATTCTTGAAAATTGATCCCTATTTTATGTTTCTAACTAGATCTCAACACAAGAGGAACATGGAAGCCAACAAAGAAACATTCACTTCAAATGACCTAAGTCAAATAAATTTTGAAATGAACCTTGTTGGATCAAGCAATCCTCTAACTAACTTTCCTTGATCATCACAAAATCCTCAAGAGGAAGGTCAAGTGGAGGATCTTACCAATAATCCAATTGGAATGACGTAAGATGAGATTGTCAAAATGGTCAAAAATCATGAGAATCATAGAATAATCAACATCATGATGAGACTCAATCCCTCACGATACATGCTTGAATTAGAAAAATAAGGGGCTAAAATCCCTTCCAATTTTGATGTGAGCACCATTTTGGAAACACCTTTTGGGGTCATGCCTCCAATTTCATACATACCCCCCATTTCATCTACACCTCCAATTAAAAATATCACTCAAACCATCCCCAAAATTACATCATCCATGATTTCTCTAACTCAACCCATTGTTAACAAGGGAAGCACATTTATCAAAGCACTACAAACACATCCCCTCATAAACAATCAATATTTGGACACAAACACCATCTTGGGGCAATTAATACCCCAAAATCCATTACATACATACATTCCCCTCAATTTTCATGATCCTAATGATGTATCATCATCCTTTTGTGCAACACCTCAAACTTCTCTCCCCACAACCTTGCAAGGAGGAGACTTATTTGGACTAGGAGGCATCTTTAACACTACATCTTCATAATTCCCACAAGGAAGTATGCCACTCACATTTCCACCACTCTCCCCCTTTCCATCATTATCCACATCATCTCTTGGTTTAGGACTTCCCCCTTTACCAAATGGAAATCAACAAAATCAAATCAACCCTTCGATCGTTAAACAAAATATCATACAAAATCCTTTCATCTTGTCATTGAAATCACAATAGACGGCAACCATCCTGATAACACAAACCACCACCATCACATCATCAACCATCCCCCAAACATCTCAAAACATGGTCTCACAAGGACCAAGCATATACATTCGCACCATCCACCACTCAAAAACCACTCATCAATATGACGGTGCCTCTCATCACCACAACAAGCACCATTTCAAATCCACCTCCACCACCACCACCACCAAACTCAAATACATAAAGTCAATATAGCATTGAATTATAAGCTACTCAATAAGCTACCCATCGAAGGGCACTTCAGCAAATCCAAAATTGACAAGCTGCATAGCAAGCTGCTCAAGTAGTGCAAGTTCTCAAGCAACACAAGCAACACAAGTAGTGCAAACCACTCAAGCCACACACCAAGCACAACAAGTGCAAAAAGAACATTAGGTTTCACAAGAGCAAGCCTTATTGCAACAACAATAAAAACAAGCTACTCAAGCTACCCTACAATCACAAGCTCAAGTGCAAGCTCAAGCTCAGGCACAAGCCCAATACCAAGCTTAGCAAGCACAAGCACAAGCATAATATCTTTCACAACAACAAGCATCCCAACACCAAGAATATCATAAATCACTAAAGAAATTAAAATGACAAGAAGTAGCCCAACTAGCAGCCTAACAACAAGCGTTGTTGGCACAACAACAACAAGAAGCTCAACAATAGGCACTATTAGCGCATAAGCAACAAGACCAACAAAAAGCATTGTTGATATAGCAACCAGTGCAAGCATACTTGGTGCAAAAAAATGTGAAAGAACCATCCATCAACACAACAACCAATCTACCCATCCTGCCAACAAATGAACCACCAAAAACACCTTCATCCCACCCCCTAATTGACAAAATGATGTAGCAATGCAAATCAAGTTACTCTCACAACAAGTAATTGATCTTCAATGAGGGAAAAACATAAAAACACCTAGCAACTTGTGTCCTTATCCATTCGATAGAAGCCTTGTAATGAAACCATTCCCAAAGGGATTTGAGATCCACAAATTTGATAAATACCATGGAATGAGAAACCCTAAAGATCACATCAAGGAATTCCAAGTTTATTGCATGGAAGTCGCATATGAGGATACCTATCTGATGTGACTATTTCCTAGAAGTTTGGATGGACAAGCCATGGAGTGGTTCTCTCATCTTCCTCCAAGAATCAAAAAGTTCCAAGAAATAGTAGATGCATTCATCAACAACTATGCATTCAATATCAGTATGGATGTCAGTCTAGAGGAACTATCAGCTCTAAAATAAAGTAAGAATGAATCATTTGATTCTTTCTTACAATGATGGTGATCCAAGGCCAATCAGAGCAAATGGGTCATGCTAGAAGAACAAGTCTGTACTATATCATTTCAAATCTTGATGGAGCCTTGGCATTCCATCTTAAAGTGCAAGGTATCACTACATATGACCAAATGATCTCAAAGGTGCTCAATATCAAACAAGACCTTATCTCACAAGGAGGATCACCTACATATCCTAAACAAAAAAATAATCACCCATCCACCAGTTATAATGAAAAACCATGCATATGGGAAAGAAACAAAAAATTTACCAGCGATGGTGTTGTTGATGCCAAAGTTGTCATCAACACCTCTCGGTAAAACATACCCGCACCCCCAACAACAACCCCAAAACCACAATCAAAACAACCATCAAGCTAATGCAACAACACAACAGTCGAACAATCAAGTGATCAACAACGTAAATGAACAAAGGAGACCACCCCAGTGAAACAAGAATTCCCCCAAGAAGAAGTACACTTCCCTTGGGGAACCACTCGATGTCATCATGAAGAAATTAATAAATGAAAACCTCATCAACACTCCCACCTATGAGAATTACTAGGAACCATATGTGAAACCACCATGGTACAATGAAACATAGCTCTGTGACTTTCAAAAATCAAAGGGAACACTACTAAAGTTGCATGAGGTTGAAAAACCTAATCCAATGCCTCATTGATCAAAAAATCATAAATGTGGAGAAGCCAATAGGAAATCAGAACCTCAGAATATACACGAATCTAATGACTAACCATAACAAAGGGAACAATAATAACAACAAAGGAAAAGGCACCTTCAAGAGTGTAAATCATGTGTACAACCATGTCACCGCATCCATGGATGAGTATTGCACCACTATCACCATCAAAGGATCCCATGCTAATTGTGGAGTCATCGTGAGAGGTGGGAAAATTACCATTATAGGGTCATCTCAGCCAAACAGAGCACCCACTTCCAACCCAAGATCTATTCCCAATGGCTATAATGTCCTTGATCAGCTAAAAAGAACACCAACACAAATCTCCATCATGGAGTTGCTAAAAATTTCATCCACCCACAAGAAACTCTTTTAGGAAGCATTAGCTTCATCCACCATCCCCACAGATCTTGATGCAGAACAATTCCAAGCTATGGTTAGAAACATCAAATGTTACCTTGAATCTCCTTACATTCTTTGATTAAGACATTCCCACAAAACCATCTCACAACCATGCACTCCATTTAGAGGTTCTAGTGCATAAAAACAAAGTCAAGAGAGTCCTAGTGGATGGAGGTGTAGGTTTAAACATTTGTTCCCTCAAGCTCATTAAGAACCTAAAAATTTAAGAGAAATCCATCAAAAAAGGAAAAGGCATAACTATCAGAGCCTATGATGATCAAGAAAGGGTGTCTTAGGGCACTATTCAACTCCCTATTCAAGTAGGGCCAACAATTATGGAAACTACTTGTCAAATCCTAGACCTCGACTTACCTTACAACATCCTCCTAGGACATTCGTGGATTCATGCAATGCAAGCAATAACATCAACCTTCCATCAATGTGTCAAATTCACATATGAAGGCCAAGAGGTCACCATCCATGGGGATCCTGAGCCATTCTCTTACTGCAAGAACCTCGAGGAAAAATATTATAAAATCCCTCAAGTGCCTAAAAATGATGGAGGTCCATCAACTCCATACATTGATCTAGCCACTCTCGCTTCCACTTTTGTGACAAAGACACCTACCACTCTCACCATCCCCACCATCTTTGATATCAAAGTCATCATACTGGACAATGGTTGTGCAAACTATACAATTCCCAAAAATGCTTTCATGGTAGGAGAGTTACTGCAATCTCCTAGATCACGAGGATGATTGCAATCAAATGAAGCCTCCACATCCCAAACATCCATTGAAGGATATCCCAAGTTAAGAAGCTACAAAGATCTTAGCCAAGAAGTAATAGAGGAGGACCTATCCCATCTCCTGTATCAAGACAATAGACCAATAGTCGATTTACCTATGGATGATAGCATCAAAGGCCTACAAATGATGCTCACAATGGGCTATGAAACAAACTAGAAACTGGGGAAAAATGACAATGAGCTTCTAATACCCATCATTCTTGAGATGCGAATAAGAAATTTTGGCCTCAGATGTACCCCTCCAAGTATAACCATACATGGATGAGGTCCCCTAGTTAGAATAGTCAGGACTCCCCATCAGCCAACACCAGCTGAACTCCTCTTACCCATGTCTACTGACCTAGTCATAAACAATTTTACTTTTGATATAACTAACATCTATAGTAGTAGCGATGATTAGGAAGATGCCATAACTGACCTACCAATGATTTTTGAGAATTCCTCACTCCTTATGATCAGTACCCTATCCTATGAGTTTGAGAACCAATCCCATGAGATAAATCTATTCTACCCTCAACTCATCGATCATGACCAATGAGGACCACCAATTCTTGACACATTCGAAAATGATGAGGCATTCTTAGAATTCATGGGACTAAAAGACACAATACCATGTGGTGATCATAAATTTGGATTTGAAATCATTTTGGACACGCACACTTACTATAGGGAGACAATTGAGTCCTTTAGTCACAAAAGTGAAAATCTGAGAATAATCTCAAGGTCCTTGAGTGAAAACCACACTGTGGTACTCTATGATCCTAAAATAGTAAAAAGAAATGGTGTATCCAATGGTAAATACCTCTTTGAGGCACCTACAGATGAAGGATTAAATATTCCCCTCAGTGCTCTACACTGGGAAAAATCAGCAGTTCTAGCAGAAAAGTGCAACCCAGTCAACTTGGGAACAAAGGATACCCCACACATCACATAAATCACATTCTATGTTGAATCACTAATGACGGAGGAACAAGAATTCCTAGCTGCTTTCCTAAGGGAAAGGAAGGTCAATTTTGCATGGAGCTATGTAAACATTCATGAGCTTGATCCAGAGATTGTGGTCCATCACCTAGTAGTGTATCATGAAGTTAGGCCTGTCAGACAAAAACTGATAAAGATGCATCCCCAAATAGCCTTGCTAGTCAAGATGGAATTGAAAAATCCACTTGATGTAGGATTCATAAGACCAATTGACTATCTTGAGTGTGTATCAAATCTGCATGAATTTCAAAGATATAAATAAAGCATGTCCAAAAGATGACTTCTCGTTGCCTAACATTGACATGACTGCGAGACATGAAATGCTTTCTCTAATGGACATTTTCTCTGGGTACAACCAAATAATGATTTCCAAAGAATACCAACACAAAACGGCCTTCACTTGTCCATGGGGACCTATTGCTAGAACATGATGCCATTCAGCCTAAAGAATGTTGGGGCCACCTACCAAAGAGCTATGGCATTAATATTTCATGACATGGTCCAAAAAAATATTGAAGATTACATTGATGACAGACTAGAAAAATCCAAAAAGAGGAGAGATCACATAGCAACCTTGAGCACTATTTTCGATAGGTTGGAGGAATACAAGGTCCACTTAAATCCAAAGAAGTGTGTCTTTGACATAAAATAAGGAAAGCTATTGGGATACATAGTGTCAATGAGGGGTATGGAAATAGATCCAACAAAGGTAAAATCAATCCTCGAGACGGAGACACCCAAAAAAGTGAAATAGTTGAGAGGCCTCCAAGGAAGGCTTCGGTCCATCTGTAGATTCATAGCAAAACTGGCAGAAAAAAAATCCCTTATTCTCACCTACTTCACAAGGGAGTAGTGTACAAATGGGATGACAAGTGTGAGGAAGCCTTAAACAAAATAAAAGAATATCTACTCACACCTTCATTTCTCATGCCACCAATCCCAAGAAAGCCACTAGTCTTCTATGTATCAACGACAACAATAGCTTTTGGAGCTCTGCTAGCTTAGCACAATGAAAAGGGGACAAAGAGGGCCATCTATTACATCATCCAAAAAATGGTCAAGCATGAGATAAATTACTCATTCATCAAAAAATCCTATCTAGCAGTAGTGTTTGCTTCACAAAAATTTAGAGATTACATGTTGGCACACAAAATCAAACTCACCACCAAGATTGACCCCCTAAAGTACCTATTATCAAAGGAAGTTCTCACAAGAAGGATGGATAAGTGGGTCATGATTCTATTAGAGTATGACATTGAATACATAGAACAAAAAGCAATCAAAGGCTAGGTCATCACAGATCAACTCGCAAAAGCGCCCAGCTATTTAGAGAATTTGCTCATATCATATTTTCTAGATGAATCCATCTTCAATCTCAGCATAGAAAACCACTGGAAACTATACTTTGATGGTTCCTACATACATCATATATTAGGATTTGGTGTCTTCTTCATCACCCCACAAGGAGACTGTATACCTAGATCCTACAAATTGGTATTCCCTTGCACTAACAACATTGTAGAATACGAGGTTTTAACCATAGGTCTTAGAATAGCAGTGCAGTGGCACATCATGGACCTCAAAGTATATAGAGACTCCCAGCTAATAATCAACCAAGTGAATGATGAGTACCAAACAAAGGATGATAAGTTGACTCCATACAAAAATTTGGTAGACAACCTCAAGGAATCCTTCATTGAAATCAAATTTGATCAGATTCCCAAAGCAAACAGCAGAGCAACAAACACCATGGCAATGATTAGATCCCTACTGGATATCCCTCACATCATCCCAAAATATTAATTCCTAGTAGAGAAGCTTCTTTTACCTGCATTTGAGGTACTACAGTCAAAATTCGTGTGTGAAATCACTTTTCCTAGTGATCCTTGGTACCATGACATTTATACATATCTAAGAATAGGAGTCCTTTCAATTGACATAACGTCAAACCTCAAGAAATCCTTTGTCAAAAAATAATTTGGGTTTTTCATCTTATGAAATACCTTGTAACATAAGAGCATAGAGGGAACCTTATTACACTACCTAAATGATGAAGAAGCTTTCACTTCTTTAATGGAGCTACATAACAGGACTTGTGGTTCACACTCAAGCGGAATGACCTTGGCCAAGAAATTGCTGAGGACTGTGTATTATTGGCCTACTATAGAAAGAAAAGCACATGAGTATGTTAGAAGGTGTTTACAATGTCAACAGCATGGGGACCTCATCCATGCTCTAGCTTAAGAATTCCATCTGATTGTCACACCATGGCCCTTTTCGCAATGGGGGCTCAATCTCATTAGAAAAATCACTCCCACCTCAATCGATGGACACAAGTTTATCATTACCACCACTAAGTACTTTACAAAGTGGGTGGAAGCCATACCAATAACATACAGAACTAGAAAGAAGATATCAAAGTTCATTCTGAACTATCTCATATGTTGCTACGGTGTCCCACAAGCCATTATCTCATATAATGGGACACCATTCAAAAATCAGGAGTTCCATGACCTATTCGACAAATTCAAAATCCAACATCGCTTCTCCACACCATACTATCCCTAAGGAAATGTCCAAGTAGAAGCCACCGATAAATTTTTTTTAAAGATCCTCAAGAAGACAGTCAATGATGTAGGTCATGACTGGCATCTGTAGCTAAATCTCACCCTTTGGGCCTATAAAACTAGCATCCGCACACCCATCAGTGCCACCCCATTCTCTCTAGTCTATGGATCAGAAGCTATATTACCCATCCATATCAGACTCCCATCACTAAGGATATCATTGCAAAACCTCATCATGGATGAAGAGTACTCAGTATCAAGACTGAATGAGCTAGAGCTGCTAGATGAGTGACATATAGAAGCATTGAACCATTTGCAGGTCTATCAAAACTGACTCAAGAGGAGCTATAACAAGAAGATCAGGAGTTGGACATTCTAGGTTGAAGAACTTGTCCTAAAGGAGAATCAGAAGAATGTCCCAAATCCAAACAACAAAGGAAATTTTGAACCTAATTGGTTGTGACCATTCATCATTATAGTGAGCTAAAAGTGAGGGGCATATCAGTTTTCAACACTGGAAGGGGAACCTCTATAGGAGCCCATGAACATCTCCCATCTCAAAAAGTTTTATGCCTAAATCTTTCAAGGTATAGAACAAAAAATTAAAAAAAATTAGAAAATGTCATGAAAAAATGGTCACCTTGATGAAAACCTGGCAAATAGGAATCTTGGTTACAACAAAAAAAATCAAAAAGAGAAAAAATCCAAAAGAAATTAGAAAATGGATTGAAAACATGAAAGAAAAAAATTGTCCTCTAGTGAAAACCACTTTGGTGGCACTGTGGGAAAGTACCTTGGCAAAAACTTGGCAAGTATGAACCTTGTGTAAATAAGCACTTTCAATCCACCAGGATCTTCACAAATTGTTCTACAACATCATCCATCCATCATTATTTCATCATCCATCAAATTCCATATCTCCATCCATCACCCACCTGTGTCTACATCATAGCTTGGTCATGTGTTCGTGTCATGATCCCTCCTAGTACTACTTGGCCCATCCTCAAGGTCAGTTTTTCCTTCCTGTACTGAAGTATTCTATTGCTTCACACAGGGGGAATGTTCTAATTGGATTAGATTCGTATATATTCTTGAAGTCCCTAAAATCAAAAAATCAAAAAACATCACAAAACACAAAAACGCAAAAACATTCAAAACATATCAAAATCCCAAAACAAGTCAAAAAGTTAGTCAAAAAAAGTCAAAAATAGAATTGTCTTGTTGAACTATGGTAGCTGAGCCTTGAACATAGGCAAGGTTGATATTCGATCATCCCCCGAGATATTTAGGTCAATCCTCTAGGAGTCCATCATAATACACTAACAATCCATTTTTTCATATCTCATTATATAATCAAGTCAAAGTCAGTCAAACTACATGGTCTCTATGTGTATAACATAGGAAAGGATAATCTGTTGATCAACCCCTGAATCCCCTAGGATAGGTCCTTAGGTTAGTCTCTTGGTCAAAATATCATAAAATCCCAAAACATTTGAAAAATCTCAAAAATATCAAAAATAGCCTCAAAACATTTTAGAAAGCATCAAAAACATCCAAATATTTGAAAAAATCCATCTGTCTCATCTTGCTTTCACCCACAATAAACATCACTCATAATAAATCATCGTCATCCTCAACCTTTGGTGAAACAGTTGGAAACAAGTCTAGTAGATCAAAAGTGAAAACCAAAATGTCAAAGTCCCAAGTCTAGGTTAGTACATAAACAAGTTGGTCAATTCTTTGTGTCAATAGCCTATCATCCATTTAGTCCCATATCAATAATCTAATATCATCATTTCCTAGGATGCATCCTTCCTACAATGAACATCAACATTAGACATCACAATAGTTTTGTATTGGCTAGCAGTATTGAAGAACATTAGCTTGTGTATTTACTTTAGCTTTGTCTTTTGATTTATCTTATTGTGCTCATTCCAAGGACCTATCAATGATGTTAGAATGAAAGGATTTAGAGAGATAGGAATGAGGAAATGATCATTATCCTTTTATCTATTGTGTTTGTTGGATATTCTTGTAGTATAACTTGGTCATGCGTACTTTGTTTAGGTGTAGGGAGGATGTTTTAGATATCTTGTTGACCACATAGGAAGGCTCACCTTCCTATGTTTTGGCCCGAGATGTTTGGAATATCTAAACTACATTTTGAATAAGGTTTTGTATACTAGGTGTGAACAGGACTACTCCTATCTGATTTTCAATTCAAAGTCCATCACACTAGGTGCAACACCATCCTGGTTCTTAGTACCTTGATGTATCATGCCTATGTGTGTTGTCAAACATAAGATAATTGGTCTTTTGAAAATCCCAACTCCTTGGCAAGTAATAATAATCATTATCATCATCTCATGTCTTGTTGGAATCTCTTATTTTCTTCTACCTCTTACTTTTCATGCTAACATGGTACCATGGCAGCTAATCAAAAATCACTATCATTGTTACATTCATCCTGCATCCAAAAACTATCAACATATTCCATATTGCATATCATATAGGAAACATTAAAATCATATCACAACATTGCATTTCCATTATACATAATTTGATTATTCTAAGCATCTCACGAATCATTACATTGCATTCATTTCACATAAACATAAAAGCAATCATCCCATACCATTATGAACATCTACATCATCATCGGATCATTTGTATTCATTCTATCATAACGTTGCATAATCATCCCATAACACATATACGCATCCATCACATAGACATCATACATCATTTGCATCCATATCATCATAACATTCATAAACATCATTTACACATATCATAATCATATCACATCATCACAAGTGCATATCATAAATAGAAAAGGTACACTACATCATACCATCCATCACTGCATAATATAGATTTACTAGTTTAAGTATTTGCACAGCATAACATTTTGCATACATCATTAAAAATGCATAAGAAAAGATACTGAAAAATAAATACATCCATACATCATCACATAACATATCCATCATGGCATCATAAGATAGAAGCATTACATAACATATAGAAAGTAGAACCATCCATAATGCATAAATAAGATAGGACATAGAATATAACATCAGATCAAAATCATCTCATATCTCATCAAAATATGCACTGTCACGATACAAAAAATTGGATCAATGTACATGTAATGTCAATAAGTACAAAATGGCCCATGGGGCTATAAAAAATGAGCCCATCGAGTGTAAAAATAATCATGTATCTAATCAAAATAAAGGCCTAGCCCTACTAGTTACTACCCTTGCCACCTGCTCTCTCGCCATGCTCCTCTGTAAGCCTGTGCCCTATCCTCTGTGAGAAATCTGGCACTCGAACTGCTCATGGGATAGCCTAGTAATAGTATAGCCTGTAATAGTCAGCCTTGTGGAGGCCTCCCTATATGCTCAAAGTGATACTGTGTTGCGGGAGGAGCAAGTATCCATGCTCTCTAACTATTGTCATTGTCCCATCTTGGCCACTCCTTGTAGCTCTCCAGCCTATCTCTGCAAAATGGCTTGGTCCCTCTCTGCTCTGGCCTCATCTCTCGACTGTCAATGTCTGTACCTAGGCCTGCAACTATAAAAATTTGCTTGTCTCTGGGATCTAGCTGTAGAGGTGCCTATATGGCTAGCTACTCCTGATCTTTGTCTCTGGGTGGCATCAGGATCCTATCTTGTCATCCTAGATCCTAATCCCCATCCATAGGTGGTGTCAGAAAATTGTCCTGTCATCCTAGGTCCTGATCCTATCTCTGCTTTCCCACCTATGGATCTCGACATGGCTGATCTTGGGGTCTGGGATTCTAAACCTGATGAGCCAGTGGTGGCCCACCACCTCCATGATCTTGATCTCCATCCCCCTAGCCCCATCCTGCTCCCCTGCCTCTGGCTCTCCATCGATCAGATGGTGTCCTTGGAACTAAAAGCCTCAACGGTGGCCTAAACTAATCTTTGTAGGCCTGTGTGACCCCTGGATATGCCTGTCCCTGGTCATATGGCCATGGCATGGCCACTAGCTACATGAAACTCTGGACTTCCTCATGGGTAGGTATGTAGTGGCCCTAATAGCTCTAACTCATAGTCCTCACAAAAATGGACATACACTGATCATCTGGCTTGTCATGTGGCTCACTGAACTATCTTTGAACCCTACCCAATAGGTACATCTTGATCATCGTATGCTCTTTGCCCTGCACAAGTCTGTCCTGGTGAGGGAAGAAAAGTTGTTGCACATCATCAAACCAGGTGGGCTATCCATGGTAAGGCCACCATATGAACACTCGCATATTGTCAAGGACCCTCCTCCAATGAGGAATCTTGTGATGTCCTATGTGTGTAAATGAGAGGCCTCCTCTATATTGCCAGACCACTGGATCATCTAGCTCCATCAAAAATAGAACAAGTCTTAGATGAAGCATGGGGATGTGCTCCCAAGCCTAGACATGCAGGAGAGTAACTCCCTCCCCAAGTGCGCCACCATCTAGATAGGAAAACTCATGCAAATCTCTATAAAGTGAGGCTAGCAAAATTGGCCCCCATGCAAATAGTGTCAGTCATTTCTAGACCATGTGCTCCCGAGTGATCCCCCATTTAGGGCTAAATTATTGGCCCTCCCGATCTGGTGCAATGAGACCTAATATGATGACCGCGATGACTAAGTGGTACAGTAATACGAGAGGCCTGTGGTGCTCCAACTCAATCTAGCCCTCACAGAATACAATCTAGTCAGTATCCATAGTGGCATAATAGGCCTCTCTCCCAACATCCATATCATAAATAACCTACTCCACATGAGCAATGCATAGGCAATATACCAAAGTCCCATCTCTCCTAGGCACTCCTACTCTCAGTTGGAAAAATCATTCAAAAGGCTGAAAATCTCTCGAGACCTATGCTCACATGAGTAGATCTTTCTCGCCTCCTTCTACATCAAGAAATTCACTGTGTTAAAATTCATCAAAAAAAACTTGCTATTGGCTTGTCTCAGCATCCCAAAAAAAAAACCAGCGTCATTGCTGGTGTAGTTTGCAAACTCCAAATTGTGCCGCTAGGACCTTCAAATTCCCAAATTGCACTATGGCATTGTAGTTTACAAAGGCATTAGAGTTTAAGAAAAAACCCTAAGTCTAGAGAGAATCATGGTGATGCACCTTGCAAAAGTGGTTGAGTTTGGAATTTTAACCCAAACTCCAAACTGCACCACGATGTCAGTACTTGCGACGGCAGTGCATTTTAATGCTAAGTGGTGTTGTTTGAAATTTGTAGTGGTGCAATATAACACCGCTCATAGAGACCTAACTTTGAAATGTAATAAGTACACACGTAAATAAAAAATGAAGGTTGAGTCAAGTTCACTCACTCATGGTCCAGTTCCAGAAAACCTTTGATGCATCTATACCCTATCTGATATGTGCATGGGGAACTATCATTGTGCCATTTCTCCAAGGTGTTAGAGCTCAAAACTATAGAATTTCTTAAGGCTGAATGTGAAAATGAATTGGAAGTGGCCCCTCAAGGCCTATTTAAGCTTGAAAACTAGGGTTTTGGTCCTATGATCCCATCTTTGTTCATTTGAAGGCCGTTTCGCATCATTTTTTGCATTTTATCTCATTTTTTTGCCTCTTGGAACCTTTCTGGACCCATTGGGCACCTTGTCCTCCTTTTTCACAAGATCACCCAAAAATCAAAATTTTCATCCAATCTCTCAAGGGGGTAGTGATGAGCCTAAAATATGCTCATAATTTGATGTTATGATAAACTTTTAAATAACTTCATTTTTGCTATTTCATGGCTGTTTAAACTTTGTTGAAACCTTTTATGGGGATATCCTGTAGCAAGACACTTTTATATTCCTGCAGCCTATTGTGTTGACTTGATTGCATTTATTGCCCTGTTGACTCCTCGAAAATGGCTGGTATATCGTATACGCTTTTGAATGGTGAAGTAGATTTGAAATGTGTGATTAATGAATAGATATCGTGTATGTTCCATATGCCTTTTCTTGCGCGTTTGTTACCTTTTGTTTCGCAGGTTGTTGAAGAATGATCGAGTCAAGCGCAGCCGATCTCGGCCTTGCAGTAAAGCCCATTTCCTGCACGACTTTGAGGAAGCTCCGCCAAAGACTCTTTGACCAAAACCGATTTGGAAAGATTTTTAATGGAAAGTCAATCTGGAGAGAGTGGAGCGCTAGATTCTCTCTGAATCGGGTTGAACACATAAATTCATTTATGAAGTTTGTTCCTTGATTCAGGGATATACTTTACTTCCACGTCTTTCTTTGATGAAGTTAGTTAGTTATTTGTTCTTTTAATTTAAAAATAAGATACTCCTCCTGCGCGAAGTAGTGGTAGAAGATAGAAACAGAGTAGCAGAGAACATGTAAGAATCAGTATGATAATGAAAGACAGAATCTGTTTGACCAGAAGCAGAGTTTGTCATTAGTTTTCACACCAACAAGACAATGTATTTCATTCTATTTTCATGAATAAAGATCGATGAAGTTCTGAGTTCAGCATCTGTGTAATCTGTAGATGCTTGCTAAGGGGGCCCACTTAGTAAGTATCTGTAGTTAATTAGTTAGATGTTCTTTTCTGCTGATATCCAGTTAGCTTTCATCTTTTGAAGTTTTTACACAAACTCAGTCTTACACTGCTCCTGCAGCATAGAGAGTCCATCCCTGTGACTATTCCTGCAGCATAAGGCCAGTTCATAGTTTGTGCTTCAGTCGTAGCTGTTACAGTTTCTATTTTAATCAAGCTTAGTTGAGTTAAAGAATTATGCATTACCATTTTGTAGCTTAGATAGAATTTCTTTCCAGTATGTATTTTTTTGTTAAGATTTGACCAAAACAAACTCCTAGTGCATATATTTTGTTGCACCATTTAAAGTCTACGTTCCCTGGTTTGACAAGTAAATGAATGTCCACAGAAAGATATTAGTCACCTGTCGGAATGTCCAATTCCCAGGAAAGTTTCACTGTGATATTCATATCCTTTTGTGAGTGCGAGCCATTTTTGGCGCCGTTGCCGGGGATGGCGTATAACTAGGAGTCTGACAAAGTCATTTTCAGCATTAGTTTAGTCTGTTAGTCAAAAATTTTCAAAATCTTTTAAGCCTTTACTCACCATATAGCATGCATAGAGGAAGAAGAGACGCACTGGGAAGGTTCCTCCCTGAAAATCTGCTTATTGAACTACCATTTGACCCAGCTGATAACGAACCTGAGGAAAATCCATTTGCTCTGCTATTCCAGCACCCAGACATGACAAATAATCCACCTAATAATCCACCTCCTGCATTTGAGTTTCCCATTGTTCCCCAACAAGATATCGATAAT